>OX336369.1:64177307-65377307 GCA_946902895.1 Fragum fragum | reverse complement strand
TTATATCACTGTAGCGCTGAGTCTCTTCCAATCTCTCATACACAACATTATCCTGTAGAAACATAAGATACAACAATAAATGCCTTTTTCACCCATTCTCACACAACAAAATTTTAGACTGGTCCAAAATTGAAAGAAGCTGCAGTCAACAATTTCAAGTTGATGGAATTTTATTTTTTGTTCATCTTCTGGGATAGAAAACATAGTGGATAATGATGCAAAGCCTTTTTCTTGAAGGCCGTAAAGAGGAGCAATTAAGTGGGAATGGGTTCAAACTCTTTTATAGTATTGGAGCCGAGACAGATATTGAAAATATCCAGACCACATTCATTCTGAAACCTTTCACCCACTTCCGCACAATCCCATTTTTCATGCCCCCCCACAGGAATGAGAAAATTGTTTGTTACAAGACATTTTCTTCCTTATCCGCCAAGTTTTCTACCCAGAGAGATAGAGATATTAAATATTATGTAAACTTAAACCCTTTTTAGACTGGTCCATATTGAAAAGGTTGCAGACAACTATAATAATTTGATGCAATTTAAGTAGAAAATATTGTGGAAAAGAAGAAATTGCCTGTTACAATCAATTTCTTCTTTTTCCACAATGTTTTCTCAAGTACAACAAGAGCCGTCAGAGACGGATTATGCTCCCCGAATAAGGCTTTGTCACAAAAATGTATGCCATTATTGGACAAAAACTTCTTATTGAATGCAAATATAGTTTGAGAGTTCAGTTCACAAGAAATTTGGAAGTTTGACCAACATTGAAGAAATCTGTTTGGCTTCACAGGCCTGATTCTAGTAAAATTCAATATTATCATATGGAAAAGGGTTAAATATTTTACCTTGACCATCAAAGTTATCAATGAAAAATGTCTACCTACAAAAAATGAAGACTTTAACTAAAGTAGTCTTGCAGAAACAATAGACTGATTTATTTTAGAGTAGGAAATATACAAAATGTAAAGCTACATGGCATTGAGCCCCCTTTTAGCATGGTATGGTTCATTGAGTCAAAAATTGAAATAAACACTACCTAGGGCACTTAATAAACAATATTTAATAAGTAACAAGAAATTTTGGCAATTTGTAAAGGAGGTATATTTGAAAATTAATGACCTTGACAATTTTACCTTGACCTTGATCAATGACCTTTATTTTGGTATCTGCTGAAAAGTCTGGTCGCAAGTAAAAAAACATTTGAAATATGAAGGCTGTATACATACCATTTTAAAATCATGGACAATGGTAAAGTTGATTTTTTTTAAAATTTTGACCTTGAGAAAAGAACTTTACCTTAGCCAATGACCTTTAACATAGTGCTAACAGAAATGTCATGTCATAAGCAATGCACATGTAAAATATGAAGACTTAATCACTTAATATTGTATACTTATGGGCAATGTTGAGATTAAATTTTTTCGAAATTTTGCCCCTGAGAAATGACCTTGACAGATGACCTTGAACTTAATACCAACTGAAAGGTCATTTCATAAGCAATGCACAGGTGAAATATGAAGGCTTTATCACTTACCATTGTAAACTTATGGACAATGTAAGTTTAAATTTTTGAAATTTTGACCTTGAGAAACAACCTTGACCTTAACAGATGACCTTGACTTAGTACCAACAGAAAGATCATGTCATAAGCAATGCACATGTGAAATATGAAGGCTATATCTCTTAATAATTATAAGTTGTGGCCAGTGTAAGTTTGTTGCAGGAAAATGGAGAGCTAATGTAAAGCTATCAAACATTAAGCCCCGTTTTTCCATGACACATCTTATTTCCTCAAATTTCAAATAATTTATAGTTTATAGGTTATGGTCAAGGGCATCTGATTTGCTACTCTAATATGGAATTTCATTAAATTCTGACCATTAGACTAGGAGAAATTTGAGAAAAACTATATTTTAACCTAAGTCCTCTTTTTCCGTGACGAGGCCTCAAATCCAAAAACCGGGAAAACTACATCGGCATTGCATCATAGGGAGTTCACAAGGTAAGTTTCATATGATTTGGTCCAAGGGTTATGGAGAAAGCGCTCTGGGACTACCGAATGATGGACGGATGGATGGACAGACAGAAGAAGTGGCGGCTATATGCTCTTCCTTCGGGGAGCATAAAAACACAGCCATGTAAAATGCTGGGTTTTGAACAAGAAAGGGTTAAATTTCTATTTACAACTGTCTAGAATTTGGACCAATCTCATTTTTATTGTCTGGTTACAGACCAAATATTATCAATTTTTTTGTATTTATTGGACATTTTAATCAGTAGGAGCTATAAAACTTTTACACTAACTAAAATTACTTTGGCCTTTGTGATATTAGTTCATTCATAGGATTTAATCATCATATGTAGTTTTACCCATCTAATGCTGAATAGAATCTTTTCTGAATATTGCAAACAATCCAAGGGCTGAAATTGCTGTTTATGATAAGTGCTGTTTATGTGTCAGTAGTTCTTTTGTAGATCACACATTCAAATAACTCTTGCTTATAAGGAATCAACAGGTGGTGAAGACTAAGATCAGACTGCACATATGTGCAGGCTGATCTTTATACCTCCTGCAAAGACAGGAATAATCTAGGTTCAACATGACAAGGGTTGATAAATCTTTGTCATTTTCCATAAATTGTCTACAACATATAAAATTACTTACAGCTCCTTTTAAATATAATTTGATTTTTCCATCAGGAGTTCTCACAACAACTGACATACGCTTTCTGTCACTGAAAAAGAATTCAGAAGTTTGTATTTTATAGATATCTGAAAGCATTGACATATCAATCAACATCACAAAAATTTTGGAGGGTTGAAGAAAAATCATTAGTGTTTTCACTGTTTTCTAACTTTTCAATTAACAAATATTTTGAAATGTCTGCAACCTCTGGACTAGTCTACAATGCCTAACAGATATATTCCTATGCCTTGCACAATAAACCTTTCTCTAAAACTGGTAGGATTAGCAGACAGCACTTGGGGCACTCAGCTATTCTTTATGCAATACCTGAGTTTTGGCCACATAAATGATTATACATTTAATTTTTCCCCAAAATATTAGATATCCTAGCCCAGCTGTTCGCGATAATCAGTCTTGCTGGTTGTCGTGAGGATCTGAGTCTGGGAGATCTACCATGATCACACATCCGGCTTGTCGCAATTTAGTTCTCTTGAGCCCATGATGTACTTCACACATCCGGCTTATACAAAGTCTTGACCAAGCCCAAGATGTCGTGCCACTATCTATGCCAACTTCTTGCTACACATCCGGCTACACCGAGTTGAGAAGCCTCACTATCTCTTCCGGCACTTGTAGACCCAATATGTTACAGCAAGGAGTGGTCATAGGATTTAATTTCATGTAATATAGCTGAGTCTGCCCCTTTAGCCAAATTAATTGAGTTAGCTTAGTTATGGTTAGTATTTGTTTATTGAATAAATTTATATGTCTTATGCTACTATTTCTTGTTTCATTGCGTATCATAAACAGACAGCACTGTATGTATTTTCACTGCATCTAAATTCAAAATTGTGTGATAATAGGGTAACTATACAGAATACAATCATTTTACACCAACTCAATTAATTGTAGGAGTTAAATGCCACATTCAATTTTATGTTAGTCATATCTTGTTGGCTGGAGTACCTTACCATGGATTCCTAGTGTTTGTCATACCAATATTACCACAACATTCTATCCTAGCCTAAAGCTGTTCATGAAAGTAAGGGGATCATTTATCATTAGCAAAGCAGAATGAAACGTATTGTATTAAGCTATGAAGTCTCCCTCAAAGGTTGAATTGACATACACTGCAGCTCCACCATAACGCTGTTGGTTGGGTCCAAGAAATGAAACAGCGGAAGAAGTGGAGTTATTATGCTATAACGCTGTTCCCCCCAATCCCCCCCCCCCACCCAGAACTGAAATTTTCAAGCGTCGGAAGCGGAACTAAACACCCAATAATTCATGATAAAATTCCTGTAACAAGTTTAATTCTATACAAGTTACTAGTCGGGAAATGAAAAAAAACAACTGTAGTTACGAGATTTTATCAGAAACCGACGAAATTCAGCGTGCGGAGAATTAATTTTAAACCTTACCTTCCCGGTCTATCAGGATTGAATAATCCGTAAATTTCTACAGTTCTATAAATTGTGGTTCTCTTTCTCCCAATATTAAAAAGCTAGAACTTTTACCCGAGACATGTTTTATTATTATGATAGTCGTCAGCATTAATCTAATTGAAATTAGTTTTACATGACCGTAAATATTTCCATCCTTAGACAAAAGGGATAAAATCTAAGTATTCCGCATAGTGACGTCTCCTTGGAGACCAAGGAGTCGTTGAACACCTGGCGTTACTGAAGCGTTGAGAAAATGTCGCGTGGATCTACCTTCGAACCTCTTTCGCGGTAATGGACTTGGTCTAATTTCTTTACCATTGTTAAAAATACTGTAACAATAAACCGACAAGGAACTCTATCTGAATCTAGTCATTTACGAATCAGGTATTTAAACCGACCAGTTGCACGTATACAAAACTGGATTAAACTTTGTAGCGGCTAACTTTTAATCGTAAAAATGAAGGTCATAATAATCGAAAAATATCAGAGACGGCGGAATGTCTGGTTTCATAACGACAAGAGTAAAGAATTCGGTCAGCAAGAACTCTCACAGAGTACGCGTCTGGCACGTGTCAACTCCGGAAACTTTCCCATAAATAGCTGAACATCTGGGGGCGGCACCTTTGATCACCTTTCCTACCTCAGAATAAAATAAACTGTACCCCTAAAAACCTTGACTTCAAATTTGTCGACGAGCTTTTTGCCGTGTGTTTGATCATACAGAATGGCATTAAATTTTCGGATTATTGAAAGAAATGCGGAAAATAACGGTATCTACTTATATAATCTATCCAGTTTCAGATGAGAATCTTCCGATATTGTGACATGTACAATTAAAATTCACGTATTTTCTGTATTAAGCGAAAACGTCGCAGCTACGACTGATTGTTTTCAAAGCACATTGTTGCGTTTTTATCTTGAAGCCACTATCCTCTACGAGCTCCGGATACCAGCAAACTATGAAGTGAAATAAATAGTAGGCTCAAGTCAATTTGTCTAATTTCACGCTTGCGCATTAGTTTAAGAACACGGCCTACCGGGGACTGAAGAAAATTAAGAGTGAAACAGTCTGATATTTTAATCGCACCACCTTCAAGGTTTGTAACTGAAGGATACCAAGGTGCGTGCCTATTCTCTATTGATTTAAAAAAAAATATAGACCTATCAGACCTAAGGCATTGATCATCTCAATGTCCAACTGTAAGACCAAACAATCAAAATGATTTTGTAAATTGAAACACTACGCGTTTCATCAATCAAACAAAGCAATTACCTCTGAAGTAATGGATTAATGACCAGGACCATCCACGTAAGGTGTTAAAAACTTACCTGGCTTCGGGTAATTATCGATTTTTATGTGCAACCCTTTTTCATCGAGCGGGCCGAAGACAGGATTGAAAAAATAAGGTCAAATCAGCATTAACATCGTATCTCAACATCTGCAACCCGAACCCCCCCCCCCCCTCCAAAATTTTGGGAGCCAAGTGGATCCCGCGTTATAATGGAGACAGCGCTGTGTCTGGTAGCGTTATAGAGGAGTTGCAGTGTATTGCTACTATCAACAAAAGGGTTCATTGACCAATAAAGTAATGCATTTAGAAAGGGCCATGTCTACCTTGGACAAGCATGTGAGACCACTACATTTATGACCAACAAAATTATTGTTATACATACTGTGATGAGAAGTTTAAGTCAGTCACGGTTGACTTCATTTTGGTTTTTACTCAGTGAAAGTTTATTTGACCAAATCAGCCAAATCACACCATCAAACTGCTCAACCTCAGTTGAGTGGATTTGACTACCAATCTTTCAATTATCAAGTCAGTCAATGAATGATTGATTAATTGGGTTTTAAAGCCACTTTAAAAATTGTTTCAGTCACATTGAAGTTACTGGAGGACCTTATCATAGGCTCCTGGTAATTCTCACACCAGAACAACAACATCCTATCAAAATCTCTAGTTGCTCATCTTAACCCATTCCCAAACAATAAAATTTTAGACTCATCCAATCATAAAGAAGATGCAGAAAAAAAAGTACACACAAGTACAATGACAACATCCTATCTAGGTCTCCAGTTGCTCATCTTAACGAGGTAATTTTAATCTGATAAGTGAAGTCAACAAAACTTACCTTGTAAACTCTAGAACATTCAGAATTTCATATCTTTCTTCCTTACCAAACTGAAAAAGTAAAATATTAAATATAAGAATTATTTAGTCAGAACTAGTTTAAACCCACAGGCTTTTTCTCGTTCATTACTTTTTAACTTTTCGATACAAAAGAACTTTACCCTTGTCATGCTAAATAAAATCTTTTCAGAATTTCATTAAAATCAAAGGGCTGAGAGCACTGGTAGTACTTGTCCAATGATCAATACATTTTTTGAAAATTATTTTCATCAACAATTCTGGTTTGAATATGCTGGAGATGTAGACTAAGATCAGACTGCACTTATGTGCAGTCTGATCTTGTTTACACCTCCTGCCAAAATGGGAATATTCCAGATTCAGCTTGACAAGGGTTAAGTATTAGTGACTTGTACGGCCAAATGATCCTTCTGCTGTTTTTTCAAAGTTTCTTCCCCTGATGGATCATATTAAGTTCCTTTCCTGTCTTCAACATTTTGTTTTGAAAGATTTGTGTATTATATTATTTACAATTATTCCAGGCTTTTATACATGCATAGAAATAATTGGAAAGGCCAGTATTTCGAACAAGCAATTTCTCCTTTTCTCAAAATGTCTTCTACCATCCTCGGCATTTAAATTTCATTTTAAACCTACTTTTCCACCTGCAGACTCTTTAAATTTGGACCAGTCGAAAAAGTTTTAAGCCTTAGTTAACACTTTCCTGTTCAATCCCTGCTTTTAATGGCCTTGTAATTTCACAATTGAGAAAACATTGTAGAAAAAGAAGAAATTGCTTCATTTTCCACAATATTTTCTAACCTATTGAATGGTTATTTTTCAAGTAAAATTGATATTTTATTGTTGACAGCAATTTTGTTTGAATTTGGGCTGGTCTAAAATTTTGCAGAACAGGAAAGGGTTAAAAGATTTAAATTCAAACTTACCACTTCTATAGTGACAGCATCAGGAGTTCTAGAAGCGAACACAAAACCAAGTCTTTTTGCACCCTTAACTAGAGCCCCTTCATCTGAAACAACAGGTTACTTGGAACTAAATACATTGCTCAAAAATTTTTTTTTGAAAATGTGACCTTGAAAGATAATAAATGAAAAGCCAGTGTTTTGCTAAGATATATATATCAACATCTTTGCCTAATATAAAATAGATTGATTGAATGGGGGTTTAACGCCACATTTAACAGTATTTCAGTCATATTACGATGGCTAGAGCACCTTACCATGGATTCCTGGTATTCCTCACACCAGTACTACAACTACATACTTTCTAAGCCTCTAGCTGATCATCCCAGTAAGGTTTATGATTATTCACCTATAAGTGGGAGACAAATGTCAGAAAGTATATTCACCTTGGTCCGGAGTATGAAATCAAAAATTTGTGTTAGAAACATGAAGTAAAGGTAATAATGTTCTCTCCACACCATTTCCTCCTTTCAGATTTTCAAATCATCAACTGGCATCAACAATTTTAAAACCATTACCAGATTTCAAAAATTTTACACTGGTCCAAATTCAAAAATATTGCAGACAACAATTTCTAAGTGATGAAATTCAGGAATTTTTTGTGTTTCACGTTAGACAACATTTTAGATATGAAGAAATTGCTTGTAACAATCAATTTCTTCATTCTCCACAATGTTTTCCAAAGCTTTTCTCTAGGGGCATCTAAAAGCGTCACAGTGTGGGAATGGGTTAAACCACTCGCAAGGATATAATTCCAGTGGCTTTTTGAGTATATTAACACTTGTCATGCTGAACCCGAAATATTCCGGTTTTGGCAGGAGGTGAAGACTAAGATCAGACTGCACTTATGTGCAGGCTGATCTTAGTCTACACCTCCTGCTTTACTTTTCTTATCAGAGTTGTCCATGAAGTTGATTTCTTAAAGAAATCTTGATTTTTGAACAACAAGTTCTATCAGTGCTTTCAGCCCTTTGATTTGACAGCAGAACAGCAAGGTAATTTATACAGCATGACAAGGGTTAATCTCATTGTAACACAAAGCTGCTCTTTATGAAACAAGAGTGTCGTTGGCCCTGGGGCGCTCACCTGAGATAAAGACACTTTTTCTTTCAACAGTCTAATTTCATGTCAAGGTTAGGATTATGATACAAGTGGGCCATACTTACTTATATAGACTTCTTTTAGCAAATTTTCAAAGGGGACCACCTAAGGAATATATCTGCCAAATTTGGTTCAAATTGGCCCAGTGGTTTGGGAGGAGATGTCATTTAAAAATCTTTCTTTATTTCTATATAAACCCAACCCCCTTTGGGCTCCACCCTTGGGGACCCAAGGATCATGATTTTAGCTATTTTGAAAGAGGTCAATATACTGATTCTTCATGCAAAATATCAAGGCTCGACGCCTTCTGGGTCAGGAGGAGAAATTTTTAAAGATTATTTTAAAATTTCACTTTTGTTGCCATGGCAAGAAGAGTTTTAAACAGATATCAATTCTTTTATCATTTTTTTTAAGGGAACCACCTAGGGTACATTTGTGCCAAATTTAGTTCAAATTGGCCCAGTGGTTTGGGAGGAGATGTCTTTTAACCCTTTCCTGTTTCTCAAAATTTTAGACTTGCCCAATTTGAAACATGTTGCAGACGACAATGAAAAGTGAGTGCAATTTGAAACAAAACCATTCTATGTGATAGAAAATAGTGTGATAAAAGAAGAAATTGCTTGTATCAAGCAATTTCTTCTTTTATCACAATATTTTCTTAAGTATAAAATTGCATGGATGTAAAAACCAGTGATTATACAGGAAAGGGTTAACAAGAGGTCCATGATGGTCCTAAATTGCTCCCCTGAGTATGATGGTTCATGGCTTTGTGATATAAACAAAATAGCAAAGCACTCTGTCTAATTATTTTGGAGAAGATGTTTAAGTTTAAATCCTAGGTATATTTATGATCCCACCATACAGCACTAATTTTCAGATTATGGTAATACTTTGAAGAATATATATCAAAACATACCAAGTATAATAGCTCTAGGCCTAATGGTTTAGGAGAAGAAAGTTTTCAAAGATATCATTACTTATTCCTAACTAAAATTAGGGATCGCACAGAAAAGGGATAATTTTCAGAATACGGTAATTCTTTAAAGTTAATTGGAAGAGGGTCAAGAGTTGATGATATGTACCAAATATCAAAGCTCTATGCCTAATTGTTTGGGAGAAGAAGACTTTTAAAAGATTTCCTCCTTTATTCCCTTGTAAAATCAGAGATTGCACAGAAAAGAGCTAATTTTCAGAAAACACTTATTGTTTTAAGTATTTTGGTAGAGGGTCAATGGCTGATGATATGTACCAAATATCAAAGCCTTAGGCCTTATGATTTGGGAGAAGATTATCAAAGATTTCCTTCTTTATTCCTTTATAAATTCAGGGATCGCACATAAAAGGGCTTATCTTCTGAATACGGTAATTCTTTGAAGTATTTTGGTAGAGGGTCAATAGGTGATGATAGATACCAAATATAAAAACTCTACGCCTTATAGTTTAGGAGAAGAAAATTTTCAAAGATTTCCTTCTTTATTCCTTTGTAAAATCAGGGATCGTACAGAAAGGGCTAATTTTCAGAATATGGTTATTCTATGAAGTATTTTGGAAGAGGGTCAATGGGTGATGATACATACCAATTATAAAAGCTCTAGGCCTTATAGTTTAGGAGAAGAAAATTTTCTCAGATTTCCTTCTTTATTCCCTTGTAAAATCAGGGATAGTACAGAAAGGGGCTAAATTTCAGAATACAGTTATTCTTTGCAGTATTTTGGTAGAGGGTCAATGGCTGATGATATGTACCAAATAACAAAGCTCTATGCCTTATGGTTTGGGAGAAGATTATCAAAAATTTCCTTCTTTATTCCTTTGTAAAATCAGGGATTGTACAGAAAGGGCTAATTTTCAGAATACAGTAATTCTTTGAAGTATTTTGGTAGAGGGTCAATGGGTGATGATACATTCCAATTATAAAAGCTCTAGGCCTTATAGTTTAGGAGTAGAAAATTTTCAAAGATTTCCTTCTTTATTCCCTTGTAAAATCAGGGATCGTACAGAAAAGGGCTAATTTTTAGAATACAGTTATTCTTTGCAGTATTTTAGTAGAGGGTCACAGAAAAGGGCTAATTTTCAGGATACAGTAATTCTTTGAAGTAATTTGGTAGAGGATCAATAGGTGATGATACATACCAAATATAAAAGCTTTAGTCCTTATGGTTTGGGAGAAGATTTTCAAAGATTCCTTCTTTTTTCCTTTGTGAAATCAGGGATCGCACAGAAAAAAGCTAATTTTCAGAGTACGATAATTCTTTGAAGTATTTTGGTAGAGAGTCAATAGCTGATGATACATACAAATATCAAGCTCTTGGCCTTATGGTTTAGGAGGAGAAGATTTATAAAAATTTCCTTTGTCAAATAAGGAATCGCACAGAAAAGGGTTAATTTTAAGAGTACAGTAATTCTTTGAAGTATTTTGGAAGTGGGTCAATAGGTGATGATATGTACCAAATATAAAAGCTCTAGGCCCTTGTGCTCAGGTGAGCTAAAAATCGTTCTTTATTTCTTTTTAAACCCCACCCCCTTGGGCTCCAACCCTGGGGTCTAAAGGATCATGATTTTGATTCAAATTGGCCCAGTGGTTTGGGAAGAGATGTCATTTAAAAATCTTTCTTTATTTCTATATAAACCCAATTCCCCTTTGGGCTCCACCCTTGGGGACCCAAGGATCATGATTTTAGCTATTTTGAAGGAGGTCAATATACTGATGCTTCATGCAAAATTTCAAGACTCTACGCCTTCTGGGTCAGGAGGAGAAATTTTTTAAAGATTATTTTAAAATGTCACTTTTGTTGCCATGGCAACGAGAGATTTTAACAGATTTCGATTCTTTTAGCTACTTATAAAGGGGACCATCTAAGGAATATTTCTGCCAAATTTGGTTCAAATTGGCCCAGTAGTTTGGGAGGAGATGTCTTTTAAAGAAATTGTTGACGGACGACACTCAATGGACGAAAGGTGATCACAATAACTCACCTGAGCACAGGTGCTCAGGTGAGCTAAAAATTACCCAAAATCTGACAAGAACATTCTAGAGCATTCAAAAATGCAAGAAGCCTGGGACAATAATTCAAACAGAATTGAATGACTGATAGGGATTTTGAACAATCTGTCAGTCATACCACAGTAAAGTCATTTATTTATGTGCTTCCTGGATACCAACAGTACAAGGTCAGGGACCTGAATGCCTTGACCAAGAACAAACCAATGTTAGTCTTCTAATGTTTTTAACTGATTCCCACAAAACAAAATTCAAGACTAGTCCAAATTCAAAGAAACTGCAGACGACAATTTTAAATTGATGAAATCTTCAAAATCTTTGTCTTTTACGGTGGAAAACATTGTGGATAATGAAGAAATCGCTTGTAACAACGTTTTCATAAGCTTTCATATTGAGGGGCGTTTAAAAGCGTCATTGTGTGTGAATGGGTTAACAACAAGTCTGAATTAACGTCTTGTCCTTAAATATTATAATTAGATCTGATTGGTCAGAACTCATACCTAATCCAATCAGAGTTCTTGTTACAAAATAAATAAATGTACCCTACCTGGTGATGAAGCCTGATAAGTTATAACATTGTCTCTTTTCTCTGGTACAACAGTATGGCAGACTGCCAGCAAGATCAGAAACTCTCGGATTTCAGGGGCTGTGACCTGTAATATACGATCTTACAAATACCATTTCCAGTGTTGGTATCTCATAACTCTATATTATGACCTTTCAATCAGAGAAGAGAACTATTACAGTCTAATATAAAATGGTTGACACAGAAACATTAAACAAAAATGAATATGGAATAAGATGGTTGAACAACTACTCTATTCTTTATACCTTTCCTGTTTAACCAAATTTTTGGACCTTTCCAAATTTAAAGGATTTGAAGAGGATATTTAAGGTGGATTTAATTTGAAAATAACCATTCAGCACGGTAGAAATCATTGTAGAAAAAGAAGAAATCACTTGTAGCAAGCAATTTCTTCTTTTTCTACAATGTTTCCTCAATTATAATATCACAGGGTTGTAAAAATCAGAGATTGAACAGGAAAGGGTTAAATAATACTTGATACTTATCTAAAAACCATAGTGCAATTTTATTTAATTCCCACAAGATGACATTCTTTGTCATCCCGAGAAAAAAAGCTTTGGAAAACAAGCAATTGGTACAGGCAATTTTTTCATTACATTAAGGAAAATAAAGAAATTGCTTGTTACAAGAATTTCTTCATTATCAACAATGTTCTCTACCTCGAAAGACAAAAGAACAACTACAACTACAATTTGTCGTAATTTGGCCTAGTTTAAAATTATTTTGTCTGGTAGTGGAACTTAAACTTATACAGATTTAATGCCGTCTGGAATCAACAAACAAGGACTTACATGTTTATTGTTCAGATTTTCTAATATTGCAGGATCATTAAACATTCCCTCACTTTCATCATTGTTCCTGAAAAATAAATTTAAATGTTTACCAATTCATTACCAGATGGTATAATAATGGATGAGTCCAAAATTATTGTATCCAGTTACAACCTACTCCAGCATCTCACATGCTAGACATGGAAAACATTCTTTGAAAGGAGAAATTGCTTGTGACAAGCTTTTGTCCTTTTCTTACAATGATTTTCTTCCTTTTCTCACAATGATTTCTTCTATGAGTGATACTTCCTTTTGAATTTAAACACTCTTTGATGTGTCATATGCAGCATCTTTCAACTCGTGCCAGTCTAAAATAGTTGAAGCCAGTGAGTAGTGATAAAATCTAACTCATATTGTTTTTACAAATCTTTATTCAAATGTCATAAATTTTGCTTATTATCAAAGATATGATTTAATTTACCAAACATCATGATTTTGGAGAAGATGGGTTTTATCTAAAATCACAATTGTTGGATTACAAGCCATGCCTACTCACCTCCTACAGGAAGTTCAACAGTGATATTTCGAAAACATTAGTGACCAGTAAACAAAGAAATTGTTATTAACCAATTTCCACTCAATGATGCTTTTAGATGCCCCTAAAGAAAAATAATTGAGAAAACATTGCAAGCAAAAACCAAGCAATTTCCTCATTTTACAAAATGTTTTCTATCAAGATTTTTGAAAAAATCCTTAATTCCATATACTTTTAATTGTCATCTGCACCTCTTTTCAATTTGGACCAGACTGAAATTTTCTTATCTGGTAATGGGTAAAGGCCCTTTACCCAATTTTTCAAATGGAATTTTCATATTTTCATTAGGGTTCATCCTTATGACTTAGCAATTATTCTAACAAGTTTCATCGAGAACTAGATAAAAATGTGGTCCCTAGAACAAAGAAATTGTTGACGTTGGATGATGGATGTTCAAGTGTCACAAAAGCTCATCATGAGCATGTTTTGCTCAGGTGAGCTACAAGTTGCTTGTCTCAAACAATCACTTCTTAATCTACAATATTTTCTTGAATATAATACCCGAGGGTTCCAAAAATGTGAGATTGTGTGTAAAGAGTTAGCCTAATACCAGATGGCAAAATTTAAGGCTGGTTTGTTGGTTTGTTTGAATGGGGTTTAACACCATTTTCAACAATTTTTCAGTAATATCATGGCGGCTGGAGCACCTAACAATGGATTCCTGGTATATCTTGCACCAATATCAACATTTAATCTTTTCTGCTATCAAACTAAAGTTTGTGATTATACATCCATTGGTCCGAGACAAATGTCCAAAGGGATATGGTACAAATTTAAAGGAGTTGCAGACGACAATTTAAAGTTATATGTAATTTTAGATTTTTTCAACTTTCTGTACAGAAAACAATGTGTAATATGAAGAAATTGTTTGTTTCAAGCAGTTTCTTCATTTTACACAATATTTACTAATTTTTTTTCTTAAAGGGCGTTCCAAAGTGCCACAGTGAGAGAATGGGTAAATTAGATAATTTAGTTTCGAGACTTCACTCCACACTTCATTACTTACCCGTAACATATTCCAGCCACACTACACTTTCTGAAGTTCATTATATTCCTGGTTAAAGTGCCTGTTTTATCAGAGAAAATATACTTTATCTGAAATAAAATGAAAGGGAAAAAATCTTCAAACCTTTTCATGAAAAATCAGAAATTATGACTTGATACTTTCACCTACAGGCCAGTGTTAAAATGATAAACTTGCTGTTTTGATTCAATTCGTTATACTTACCATCATGCTTGAAATGAGCAGTTTCTTCAATTTCAAGAATGTGTTCCAGCTTTTTTTTCTCAGAGGCATCTAAAAGCGTCGTTGTGTGGAGTGGGTAATAGAAAAACAATACTTTTTTTTAAAATCAATAAATCTTTCATTTCATGGAGAAAAAGAATCTAAATTTTCACTTGTGGGTCTGCCATTTGTGAAAATATAGCTTTTGTTGTTCATGAAATAGAAGATAAATCTGACAGGAAAAGCTCACCTATTCTTAAAAGTGTTGAGAAGAGTTGGTAAGTCAATATAACAAATGTAAAACATATTTTATATGTACATACTAGACAGACTGATTTTAATTGTCCTCACATTCATCTAATTTTATTCGAGTTTTAAGTACCTATTAATAGCAGACAACAAGTGCACCATGTGAGAATGCTAACACTAGGCCATTCAAGTGCTAGATAGTCGGTTAACCCTTTACTGTACAATCACTAGTTTTTACGTCCGTGTGATTTTATACTTGAGAAAACATTGTGGGAAAAGAAGAAATTGCTTGCAACAAGCAATTTCTTCTTTTTCCACAATATTTTCTACCCTATTGAATGGTTATTTTTCAAATTAAATCCACTATAAATTGTCGTCTGCAAAAACCTTTGAAATTGGACAGGTCTAAAAAATTAAAACAGGAAAGGGTTCAATTCCCAAGAAGAAAAAAGGGACATAATGTGTTGTAAAATGCATTTAGATTATCTGCCTTGTTGGTATAGAGTGCGCTTTTGATAGAGAACATATATTCCGTGTTTCAAGTGAATGTGTTCAGTGATACCAGTGATATAACAAAATGTCAAAGTTTTCTGATGACAACGAGGTAGACACAGACAATGACCTTGCCATAGCAATACCTCAGGTTTTCTCCAAAAACAGCCCCGCTAAAAATCAAGCCTGGTTCAAACTAAAGTTAGTTGTAGAAGAAGTCAAAACTATTATGTGAAATCTGAATATTCCTGAATCTTAGGAATTTGATAATTTCTGTTTATTTATCGTCGCTACCGTAGCACATGCCCATATGAGCAACGCCCCCAGAAGACGGTTAGTTGTTACGGGGGATAGTGTGAGGATACAGGACGAAACTGTTGAGAGCTCCGCCTGGTTCTTTAACATGCTCGGTGGATATGCTTCAGGTCCAAGTACTGGTGTTTGTGTCGACCCCTGTGGTAGTAAGACAATACCTTAGACAACACAACAGGACCTACCTGTCCCAATTCTTCATTCAAATTTGAAGTTCTAGCCATGGCAGGGGTATCTGTTTCTTCACAGTACATTTCTAAATCCTGGTAAAACATATATATTTACTGATTTATCTGTTCAGTTCATAAAATGTTTAAACAATTTTTAATCAAAATCCATACTATCCCGGTGTAAAAAATCAGCTGTTGAAGCCACTGCAGGAAAAAAGAAATTGCTTGTATCAAATGAAATTTAGACATTTGGAAGCAATGAAAATAAATAATACTCACTAATTATTTTCATTGACAATAAAAAATTCTTATATAATCTTATATCTTGTAAAAACTGTATTTCATTACCAAACAAGATATTATAGTTGCTCAAAATTGCTTTAGCTCCCAAAATTGGGACTTCCATTACAAATCATTGATCACACTGCAATCTGTAGGCAACACCCTCTATAGAAGCAGGTGAAAGGAAGTGTGGTTATATTAGTGACTTGTTGTAACTTTACACTCCCTACAGAGGGACCCACATTTTAGATCAATCATCCTGCTGCAATCTGTAGGCAACACGCTCTATGCAGGTGAATGGAAGTGGGGTTATTTCAGTGACTTGTTGTAACTTTATGCTCCCCACAGAGGGACCCACTTTATAAATCAATCATCCCACTGCAATTTGTAGGCAACACGCTATATGCAGGTGAATAGAAGTTTGATTATTTCAGTGACTTCTTGTAACATTATTCTCCCCACAGTGGGACCCACTTTATAAATCAATCATCCTGCTGCAATTTGTAGGCAACACGCTATATGCAGGTGAATGGAAGTTTGATTATTTCAGTGACTTCTTGTAACATTACACTCCCCACAGTGGGACCAACTTTATGAATTAATTATCCCACTGCTATCTGTATTTTGAGTATTTCAGCTACACAACGAAAAAAAACCGCTGATAAAAGTTCTAATTAGTTAGAACCCCTGCACTATCTGACCTAGCCATTGGCTACCATAAC
The DNA here is from genome assembly GCA_946902895.1 of Fragum fragum. Taxonomy (NCBI): domain Eukaryota; kingdom Metazoa; phylum Mollusca; class Bivalvia; order Cardiida; family Cardiidae; genus Fragum; species Fragum fragum. Next base: position 65,360,560 of record OX336369.1, on the reverse strand, counting down.
CCTCATAACACAATAAAGCTTTTAATTGCCCCTCCCCCAAGCTTTGGAAAACATTGTGGAAAATGAAGAAACTGCTTGTGACAAGCAATTTCTTCACTTTCCACAATGTTATTTACCCTAAAAAAGTAAACAGAATCCAAAATTTCGTCAAATGAAACTTGTTATCTGCAACATCTTTGATTTTAGACCAATCAAAAATTTTCTTGTGTGGTAATGGGTTAAAATAATGTTTATTTTACTGTGTATAAAAAGTAATTGACAAAGTATTTTGTTTGATGTTGGAGTCAAAATATGAAAAGTCTGTAACAAAATTAAGACAATGCTATGACATCATGTATTGATATATAAAAAGTATGTACCAATTACCACAAATTCCTGCTTTTTTTACAATGCTCAAGAAAAGAAGCTTTGGAAAACACTGGGGAAATTGAAGAAATTGCTTTTATTAAGTATATAGTCAAATAAATTGTGGTTTGGATACAATATTCCTTACCCAGTTAATGAAAAATCCTTGGATAAATTTCACAACTTCTAGAGTGACTTGAAGACTAATTGGTATAAGATTGTTGAAAAGAATGATGAATGTCAGGAAATTGTACCCAAAATTGTTGGCTGGTAAATCTGGAAAAGAAATCATTAGAATCAATAATCTTCTAGATAATGCAGTAAAAAGAGTTAAATTTAATTGGTTTCTTTTAGGCTAAAATTCTATTTATTTCAAAAATTTCAAATAATCAATAGGATAATTCCCATCAAAGAGAGACATTCCTGTTAAAAATGATTGGAAAATATATAACACAGTGTAAAGTAAATACATCCAATAAACCTTATTCCAACTAAACATTGTCGCAAAGCAGACTAATACCCCCCAACAGTGCTTGTCCATATACAAGTGCTATCTGCCAAAGGGCCATAACAAAAAATGGACTTTTTAATTAAAGGGTCATAACTCTTTTAACAAGGTGCCAAACTGTCACAAGATACGCCCGTCACACTGCTTAATATTAACTGGGGGTTTGAATAGAACTGAGGTTATTTTGAATGAATTTTTTGGTCAAACAAAGTATGAAAAACAACAAAGGGAAATAACTCAAAATATACGCTAGGTAGAGTTATGGTTCTTGTACACTGCATTCCCACTTGGTGAGCTCTATCCATCCATGAAGTTTCATGATTCTAGCTATTATACTTTTAGAGATATACTCCGGACAAGATTCAAGTATGAAAAACAACAAAGGGCAATAACTCAAAAAATAGGCCAGGTAGAGTTATGGTTCTTGTACACTGCACTCCCACTTGGTGAGCTCTATCCATCCATGAAATTTCATGATTCTAGCTATTATACTTTTAGAGATATACTCTTGACATGATTCAAGTATGAAAAACAACAAAGGGCAATAACTCAAAAAATAGGCTAGGTAGAGTTAAGGTTCTTGTGCACTGCACTCCCCCTTGGTGAGATCTATACACCCATGAAGTTTCATGATCCTAGCTATAATACTTTTAGAGATATACTCCGGACAAGATTCAAGTATGAAAAACAACAAAGGGCAATAATTCAAAAAATAGGCTAGGTAGAGTTATGGTTATTGTGCACTGCACTCCCCCTAGTTGAGATCTATACACCCATGAAGTTTCATGATTCTAGCTTTTATAATTTTAGAGATATACTCCGGACAAGATTCAAGTATGAAAAACAACAAAGGGCAATAACTCAAAAAATAGGCTAGGTAGAGTTATGGTTCTTGTACACTGCACTCCCACTTGGTGAGCTCTATCCATCTATGAAGTTTCATGATTCTAGCTATTATAATTTTAGAGATATACTCCGGACAAGATTCAAGTATGGAAAACAACAAAGGGCAATAACTCAAAAAATAGGCCAGGTAGAGTTATGGTTCTTGTGCACTGCACTCCCCCTTGGTGAGATCTTTACACCCATGAAGTTTCATGATTCTAGCTATAATACTTTTAGAGATATACTCCGGACAAGATTCAAGTATGAAAAACAACAAAGGGCAATAACTCAAAAAATAGGCTAGGAAGAGTTATGGTTATTGTGCACTGCACTCCCCCTTGGTGAGATCTATACACCCATGAAGTTTCATGATCCTAGCTATAATACTTTTAGAGATATACTCTGGACATGATTCAAGTATGAAAACAACAAAGGGCAATAACTCAAAAAATAGGCTAGGTAGAGTTATGGTTCTTGTGCACTGCACTCCCCCTTGGTGAGATCTATACACCCATGAAGTTTCATGATTCTAGCTATTATACTTTTAGAGATATACTCCGGACGAGATTCAAGTATGAAAAACAACAAAGGGCAATAACTCAAAAAATAGGCTAGGTAGAGTTATGGTTCTTGTACACTGCACTCCCACTTGGTGAGCTCTATCCATCCATGAAGTTTCATGATTCTAGCTTTTATTCTTTTAGAGATATACTCCGGACAAGATTCAAGTATGAAAAACAACAAAGGGCAATAACTCAAAAAATAGGCTAGGTAGAGTTATGGTTCTTGTGCACTGCACTCCCCCTTGGTGAGATCTATACACCCATGAAGTTTCATGATCCTAGCTATAATACTTTTAGAGATATACTCCGGACAAGATTCAAGTATGAAAAACAACAAAGGGCAATAACTCAAAAAATAGGCTAGGTAGAGTTATGGTTATTGAGCACTGCACTCCCTATTGATGAGAAGAATATAACTGCCAAGTTTAAAGTCAATTGGACTTACGGTGACAGAGTTATGCTCCGGACAAAGAAGTGGGCACCGCCGGACAACCGGACGCCCGGACGACCGGATGCCCGGACGCCACAGGTGATCCCATAATACGTCCCGTCTTCGACGGGCGTATAAAAATCAATGGACCATGACCAAAATATGATATGCGCATGTCTGACTTATACCGAGTGTTTCTGGTAAATTTGAATCAATTCTGTCCAATTGTTGCTGAGAAATTGAGCGGACACGGTTTTTCACCAAAGGGCCATAACTCCATCAAAAATCCATGGGCCATAAACAAAATAAAATATACACATCCCTGTTTGATACTGATTATATCAGTGAAGTTTGAATCAAATCCGTTCAATGTTTGCCCAGAAATTGAGCAGACACAAAAAAGCTACCGACAGACGGACCAACAGACCAACAAGCTGACTCCTATAAACCCCCCAAACATAGTTTGGGCGGTGTAATAATGAAATATTGAAATGTTTCAAATTAATCATTACTAGATGGTTGTCCCAGGACAATTGCTGTTGAGCCCGCAAAGTTTTGTAGGCATCATGCTCTGGACAAGCACAATTTTAGTGTTTGACCTTGAGCTGTGACCTTGAACTTGAAGCTATCCAAAAATTATTTCAAATAGCACATCTACTCATGATGGAGAATAATTCTGCCAATTTATTTTGAATTCCATCCACAATTGTAGGAGAAATGCTCCGGACAAGCACAATTTTAGTGTTTGACCTCGAGCTGTGACCTTGACATAAGAACTATCCCAAAAATTCTTTCAAGTGGCACATCCACTTATGTTGGAGAATGATTGTGCTAAGTTATCTTGGAATCCATCCATAAATATGGAGTAATTGTCTGGACAAATTTGGATGGACGGACTATGGGACTAACGCACATACACCACTTGTCATGGTGACAACTATGTCTCGCTCACCGCAAGGGGGCTCGACAAAAACTTTGGTTTAAAGTTTACTTGAATCAAAACAATTTAATAGATATTAGTTCATTGTGATGAAGGCCAGTCACTTACCACCATAACCAAGATACCAGTCTTTTTGCTCATGTCTGTGAGTCCAAATCTGATTGGCTATTGTACACACTAGTGAGAGCAGCAATAAAATTCCAAACAAAAATAATATCTGAAATAGGAAAGAAAATATTAATTTATAAAGAAACTATAAATTGACTCAGTAGAGAAGCTATACTTGGTGAAAAGAGTATAGTCTTAGTTTGATATTCATTATCTTGTCCATACACTGTAGTCAGCCTGACTAGCTCATTTGGTAAAACACTTAACTTAAAAACTCAAGATTATGAGTATGAGTCCCAACTGACCTAACTAGTAAACTAATTTGCTCTCTGATGTGATTTTTTTAAGCCTGAGGCACTATGTGACAATGCTATACGTCAAACATGTTAAAGAACAGGACAGAGTTCTCAGTAGTTTCCTTCTGTATCTTTGCACTATACAAGTAACAACTGTCTTATGGGGCCACAATCATATGGGAAACTTCTACAGTAGTAAATGAAATTAAAAATGTCACAAAGCAGACTTATACCCCCTAACCATTTTCCATTCAAGTTGCACAGTTGACCTTTGACCTTCATTATCCAAAAACAATAGGGCACCTCCTTGGGTCATTGATAACCTTTGTATTAAGTTTTATGGTCCTAGCCAAAGGGTTCATGAGTTAGGGCATGGAAACAAGTTTTCAATTAAAGTTCAATTGTGACCTTGACTTTTTATCTTTGTGGCCAAAAAAGTAGATCACTTCCTTAGATCATAGGCAACAATTGTATGAAGTTTCATAATTTTAGGACTTTTGGGCTAGAGTTAGAGCACAGAAAAGTCTGCAGACTGATGAACAGACAGATTGACAGAAGGATAGACATGGTGAAACCAATAGACACCTCTGCTTCACAGATGGGAGTTATTACGTTTGATGTCTCAGTCAAACTTTCTTGCCTGCGTTCAGCCTGGCCAGCAATCAGTCTATTACTCAGATCAACCTTACAATGATACATTGTATAGGCATTAATAACCTTTTTTGCACTGAGAAGCCAATGTGATGAAACAGTTTCCTTAATCAATTCCCACTCAATGACCCTTTTATGACACCCCTCAAGAAAAATGATCTTGAAATATTGTGGAAAATGAAGAAATTGCTTGTTACAAGCAATTTCTTGATTATCCACAATGTTTTCTGTCTCAAAACACTAAGATTTTTGAAGTTCCCTCAACTTAATATTTTTCGTCTGCAAATTCTTTCAATTCAATTTTGACTAAAATCTTATTGTCTGGGAATGGGTTAATCAAATAAGAACAACACCTGTATATTAGTGACTTTTTCCACGTTAGATCTCTTCAAAGGAGCTGATACAGAGTTCAACATCAGCTTACTTTCTGGCCCAGTATAAACCGCAATACCTGAAAAATTCAACATTAATTTTTCTATAACTTTCACAGGAATTTATAAAGGAAAAACATTATTGGAAAGAAGAAATTACATGTATTTGTTACAAGCAAGATCTTCTTTTCCTAAAACATTTTTTTTCCTATTTAAATGAGTATTAATATAGCTAGTTTGACTTATTCCCCTGTTGTTTTACACCAATCAAGAATAAAATTTGCAAAAGATTATGGAAAATGATGAAATTGCTTGATAATTACCATATAAACAAATATTTACAAAATAAACTCAAAAGGATGTTAAATATAAGATCAAACAATAGGACCATGATGGTCCAATATCGCACCCCCTACTCGAGTATGATGGCTCAAGGCTTTATGATATATACAAAATATCAAAAGTCAATATCACAGGCAAAAATGTATTTAGATTGACCTCTCTTAATAGTATTGTTTGTGCTCTATGGATAGTGAACAGTATTCCAAGTTTAACCCTTGTCCTGCTGAATAAATCTATTTTGGAATGGCATTAAAACTAAAGGGATGAAAGCACTGGTAGTACTTGCTGTTCAGTCATCAATATTTCTTACGAACTCTGGCTTAAAAAAGACAAACAGGAGGTGCAGACTATGATCAGACTGCACTTATGTGCAGGCTGATCTTTGTCTAAACCTCCTGCCAAAACCTGAATATTCTGGGTTTAAAATGACAAGGCTTAAAATGAATTCCTTTAGTAACACCAATAACATTACACAATGTTGAATTTTTGCTTTACAACGACTAGTTTATGGCAACACATTGTTTTTTTCTTTGAGAAACTCAACAGTTACACTGTAAGGGCCCCTTCACTTTTACTTCATTCATACATTATTTACTTATCTTATTCACATTCTGAAGTCTGAGCTGTTCACATTTCCTTTCAAAGCAAATTTTCTTTGGTATTTTGATATCTATATTGTAAACCTACAACTGAGTTTTCTTCAGTTTAGGTTGGCGAGATATTCATAGGTTTCCATTCCACTTCAATATACCTGATACTTTCTTAGTTTAATCTGTCAAGCTGGTGTGAAAATAAACAAAAATAAATTATCAATCTCACCATATATCCAGTTGGTATTTCTAAGCATGGCACCTCTCAACAATAACTGATCTGGCCCTACAGGACATTTAGGCCTGCAAAAAGATGATTAACCAAAACGTCAAACCAATATTGATGCTTATTCACACTTTACAAAACAACAAAATTTTAGGCTTATTTTTATTGAAAAAAGTTGCAGATAACTATTTCAGCTTGATGATTTTTTTAAAAAAAAATCTTTGTCTTTGGAGAAGAAAACATTGTGGATTATGAAGAAATTGCTTGTCACATATTAGACGGATGCATATTGAAATAGGTAGCAGTCAACAATTAAGCAAAGGTCTGAATTGAGAAATAAGCCAGTGCCATATCTGGTAGGAAAAAAGGATTGAAAACAGGAACTGCTTGTCACCAGAAATTTCTCCTTATTTCTCCTTTTCCCTCCATGTTTTGCAAAGATACTTTTCATGGGTCCACCAAAAGATAGAATTATGTGGAAATAGATACAAATTTACTGAATATTTATGATCTGACAATCAGAGTATGGGGCTAACCAAAGGAGTGTGCAGTAATTGCTTTCAACCATAGCAATTGAACAATAATTCTAACTCAAGGTCTTAGAATTTGAAATCTAACTATTACAGATTGATTAATTGAATGGGGTTTAACGCCTCTTTCAACAGTTTTCATTCATATTGTGGCGGCTGGAGCACCTAACCTTGGATTCCTGGTATTTCTCATAGCAGCACTACAACTACATCCTTTCCAAGCCTCCAGCTGCTCATCCCCCCTTAGGTTTACGATTATCCACCCATTGGTGAGAGACAAAATGTTGGAAAGGATACTGGCTGCATCCGGGGATAGAACCCGGGACCCCTTGACTAGGAATCCTATGTGCTACCACTGCCATATGGTCGCCGCCATATTTGACAGAATTATCATTTTGAACATCATATAGAAAAACGGAGCACAGTTTCTGTGTTTTCTCTATGCTCCCTAGAAAGTTCATTAGAATAAGTACAGTAAACTAGTTAATCTTCAAAAACATTAAATATATTTCACATATTAACCAATCACTGGACAACAAAATTTTACAATACAACTTTATCAAGTTTATAGAACTTTAAAAATATTTGTTTTCTCGAGTAAAAAAAAAACCAATGTGCAAATGAAGATATTACTGGTTATAAGCAAATTTTTCCTACAATTCCTAAAGTCTTTATTGAACTGCACCAAGATTATGGTTGAATGGGTTAACAGTAGGCCAAACTAGCAGGAACTAGGAAAGTATAAATGAATTTGTCACAGAATGTAATACCTATGTCCTGTTTGACCTTGAAATTCCCTTTAGTATCCAGTGCTCCAGATAATTTCAAGAGGCATCAGTACTGTACTGATCCAAATGATTTTAAATCAGTACTTGATTTGAGGATCAGTACCAGCTTACTTTTAGTATCAAATATGACATTTTATAAATACGAGTATCTACCATAGTAGTCATCTGGAATCGATTTTACATTCTACTCGGCAACAAAACTTTTAATTTATTTTCATTTCTCGTTTCAAACAGATTTTCAAACCGGCATGAATGAAACCGCTGTGAGTGAATCAATATATACCTATTACGCCCTAAACCATGCTTTTGAAAATTGTTTTTATGATTTCTTCTGGCTTTGGGAGGGATTTGTCCGTAAACGACTGAAACAAACTCGTCAAAGTTTTCTGTCTCGACATTTTGCGATGTAGTCAGTCGGAACGCCTGGTTTCACATTGCTCACGACATTAAATTAGAAAAAGATTCAATGCCGGGTACCGTCCTTGTTGACAAAAATTTTCCCACGGCCTGCATTCCTATGTCACGAAAAGAGACGGAAAATCGATCAGTAATTAGGTTATACAATAACAAAATAACGGGGATTTTCGGCAATATCAGAAATAGCCGAGTGATTACATGAAATGCTGAAAGAGTAAGTTCTCTTTTGTTAACGCGTTCGCACCAAATAATGTCCGTACACATGATTAACGGTCCGTAACTTGTACAGCACTTTGCTGAAAAGTATGTGTAACCAGCAAATTTACGTCCGTAAATTACAGAAAAATGGACCTTATCTGGAGCACTGGTATCTATCTTAATTACTTACCTATTAAAAGGACGAATATTTCCAGCAAAGTCTAGTAGATGTCTGTTAGGAGGTTCACATTCCACTGTGCCCCAAAATTTGATTAGTTCATCAGCTGATAGCAGGTCTGAAGTTTGTGGTAAACCCTGAAATGAACATGTCAATTGATAAAGCAGGTGACATACAACTGTAAAAACTGAATTTATTGCAATGTGAAAATATTTACACTTTTTCAAATTAAGCAAGAGCCATGTCGAACAATGGCCATCCCCCGCCGTAAAAGCTTGATAGTAAACTGAAGCCAGTTAGATTTAGGCTTCTTGTGCACTGCATTTCTTGTCAATGAGTTCGATTAATAGCTACCATACTTTCAGAGATATGCTCTGGACAAAATCTAAGTCTTAAAATCATCAAAGGGCAACAACTCTAAAATATGCAAGCAAGAGCTGTGGGTCTTGTGCACTGCACTTCTGAATGAGATCTATCCACCAATGAAGTTTCAAGTTAATAGCTATTATACTTTAAGAGATATGCTCTGGACAAAATCTTAGTCTTTAAAAAAACCAAGGGCAATAACTTCAAAATTATGCAAGCAAGAGTTGTGGTTCTTGTGCACTGCACTTCTCCTCAATGAGGTCTATCCACCTATGAAGTTTCAAGTTGATAGCATTTATACTTTAGGAGATATGCTCTGGACAAGCTTAGTGACGGATGGATGGATAGATGGAATGACGGACGGAGACCATTACTATATCCCACGCCCAAACTGCAAAGTTAAAAAATCTGCATTTTAATATATTCTATTACAATCTATTATTTGAATTTATATCTTGCGAAATACTTAGAATAGCCACATGCAGATATATTTTACAATTTTTGTATATTGTATACACTGCTATTCAAAACCGAAATCCTTTGACAGATCAATGGCCATGACTACTGCTGCTTCTAACAGGATATTAAACTGTGTTATTTTCAAAATTTATTGTCAGCAACATGTAAATAAAATGGTTGGTTGGCAACCTAAATGTCATAACTACAGCTTAAATAAGCAGCAGCTACAAGCTCCCAAACCATCAAAAGTGCTTCACAAACATATCGACCAAATACCAAGACATCTGAACCAAAAAGTGGCCTCAAAGTCTTTGCCTAGTGACCTAGGTTTTTACCAAAACTGATTCATATTTGATCTTTGGCAAGATATTTCAGAAACAAACATTCTGTGGATATATCATTTGATCTTCTGGCCTGCATACAAGGTAGTTCTAAGATTTGACCTAGTGACCTAGTTTTGCCTCAGAGTGACCAAAAATTTCAACTTGTCCAATATATTATAGAGACAAATATTCTGTCCAAATATTGAGACACTTAAGCTAAACAAGAGGGCCGTTGGCCCTGGGGCGCTCACCTGAGATAAAGGCTCTTTTTCTTTCAACAGTCTAATTTCATGTTAAGGTTAGGATCATGAAACAAGTGGGCCACGATTTGAAAGCGGAAACTTTTTCCATGGGTTATAATTTCAGAAATAAGAAAGAAGTCTGTGAACTTATGCTTCATGCCTATACCCCCCCCCCAGGGTCTGCCCCTGGAGACCCGAGGATCATGATTTTAGCTATTTTGTAAGAGGTCAATATACTGATGCTTCATGCAAAATATCAAGGCTCTACGCCTTCTGCATAAGGAGGAGAAGATTCTTAAAAATTATTTTGAAATTTCACTTTTGTTGCCATGGCAACCAGAGTTTTTAACGGATTTCAATTCTTTTAGCTAATTTTAAGGGGGACCACCTATGGAACATTTCTGCCAAATTTGGTTCAAATTGGCCCTGTGAATTGGGAGGAGGTGTCATTTAAAAATTGTTCTTTATTTCTATGTAAACCCCACCCACCTGGGGCTCCGCCCCTGGGGACCCGAGGATCATGATTTTAGCTATTTTGAAAGAGGTCAATATACTGATGCTTCATGCAAAATATCAAGGCTCTACGCCTTCTGGGTCAGGAGGAGAAGATTTTTAAAGATTATTTTAAAATTTCACTTTTGTTGCCATGGCAACCAGAGTTTTTAACCGATTTCAATTTTTTCAGCTATTTTTGAAGGGGACCACCTAAGCAACATTTCTGCCAAATTTGGTTCAAATCGGCCCAGTGGTTTGAGAGGAGATATCATTTAAAAAATCGTTCTTTATTTCTATATAAACCCCACCCCCCTGGGGCTCTGCCCCTGGGGACCCGAGGATCATGATTTTAGCTATTTTGAAAGAGGTCAATATACTGATGCTTCATGCAAAATATCAAGGCTCTACGCCTTCTGGGTCAGGAGGAGAAGATTTTTAAAGATTATTTTAAAATTTCACTTTTGTTGCCATGGCAACCAGAGTTTTTAACGGATTTCAATTCTTTTAGCTATTTTTGAAGGGGACCACCTAAGGAACATTTCTGCCAAATTTGGTTCAAATTTGCCCTGTGAATTGGGAGGAGATGTCGTTTAAAGAAATTGTTGACAGACGACGCACGACGCACGACGCACGACGGACGGACGACGGACAAAAGACGATCACAATAGCTCACTTGAGCACTACGTGCTCAGGTGAGCTAAAAAGCTATCCCTGCAGAGCAAACAAGGTATTCCTAATGTCAAATAGTGACCTAGTTTTTGATATGAAATGAGCCAAATTTGTACTCGGTTGAGAAATTTCCAAATACCTAAAATTGAATTTGGGAGAGATAATATGAAGACAAGCAATCTGACAGATTATAGGGCAAATTTAAAAATAGCTTGTTTAGAGATAATATGAAGACAAGCAATCTGACAGATTATAGGGCAAATTTAAAAATAGCTTGTTTTCTATCACATGATTTTTTTTACTGCTTAAAGATTTGGGGGTTTTCTTAACCAAAATCAAACTTACAGGACATGTCATGGACACATTCTATCCAAATTGAGACATTTAAGCCATAAGTTTGGCCTCTAAAGAGTAAACAAGATGTTGACACATGACATATGATAGACATTGGACACATAGTGATCACAAAAACTCATCTTGACCATCTTGTGTTCAGGTGAGCTAAATAAAGTTAAGGTACATGTATTAATTCTGTACCAATGAAAACAAACATGTCTTCTCAATAGAAGGATATCCAATATCCCCCACAATTATTGACAGTTCATAGTTCATGATTTACAATGTAAAAATCATTTGACAATTACATTCATTAATTTAGACTAGAAACACATTGTAGATAACCAACATTTATGCGTAACATTTCTTTAACCCCTTCCCGTTTTTGGAAATTTTCGACCTGTCCAAATTCAAAGGTTTTGCAGATGATATTTTAGATTGGATTTAATTTGAATAATAACCATTCAATAGGGTAGAAACCATTGTGGAAAAAGAAGAAATTGCTTGTTACACGCAATTTCTTCTTTTACCACAATGTTTTCTCAAGTATAAAATCACAGGAACGTAAAATCCCGTATTTGAACAGGAAAGGGTTAATTTAGACTAGGAACACAATGTAGATAACCAACATTTATGTGTAACATTACTTTAACCCTTTCCCGTTCAAATACGGGATTTTATGTTCCTGTAATTTAATACTCGAGAAAACATTGTGGAAAAAGAAGAAATTGCTTGTGACAACCAATTTCTCCTATTTCCACAATATTTTCTACCACATAAGATGGGATTATTTCAAATAGCATCCAGTTGTCATTGTCGTCTGCAACCTCTTTCAATTTGGAGTAGTCTAGAATTTCAAAAAACAGGAAAGGGTTAAGCAGTACTTATAACATTTATGTCAATAATCAATGATTTGCTTTGTTTTTATGTCAACTTTTTTGAAAAAAAAGTTGTATCATTTCAAGCAATTTCTCCTCATACCACAATGTGTTTCTACACTATACAACTCTTCCTTAATAAACCTATCACAAGACATCAAATTTAGACTAATTTATATTGAAAGATAATGCTGACAACAATCTATAGTAAGTTTGAATTGTAAACCAGATTTGTTTGTGAAACATCATGCCCCATAACAGCCTACTTACAACTAGAGGCGCTTGAGCATCTGATTTGCTCCTACGGCCTGAATTTACTTATCATTCCTGAGAAATTTGGTTTGAAACCATCCTGCAGATTGTAGGTTTTCACTGTTTACCATATATGGAAATTAGCCCATCAAAGCAATGTTTACAGTTAATTCTTTCTTTTTTTTTTTTGCAATATAATAAGGGAACACCAAAGGCCCACTCAAGTGAAATTTGGTTGAAATCCATCAAATTATTTTTGAAAAGATTTTCAAAGTTCTAACCATATATGGAAATAAGCCCCTGCCCATTAAAGCCATTTTTTTCCTGACAAAATTCTTTGAAGAAATCAGAAAATGGATCCCCCTAGGATCAGTCCAGCTAAATTTGGTTGAAATCCATCCATTGGTTTCTGAGAAGAAGATTTTCAAAGTTTTCACCACATATGGAAATAAGCCCCACCCATTAAAGCAATGTTTTCCATCAGATCTTAATTCTTTGAAGGAATCTGAAAGAGATTTACCCAATGATCATTCCTGTAAAATTTGGTTGAAATCCTTCAATTGGTTTCTGAGAAGAAGACTTTTAAAGGTTTAACCATATATAGAAATTAGCCCCACCCATTAAAGCCATGTTTTCCATCCAATCAAAATTCTTTGAAGGATCACCTAAGGATCATTTCTATGAAATTTCGTTGAATTTTGTACAGGAGGAGAAGATTTTTAAAGTAAAAGATTACAGATGGACGCACGGACAGACGCACAATGGACACAACACCATGACAATAGCTTGCTGGCTTTCAGTGAGCTAAAAATGTGACCTTGATAAGTGACCTTGACCTTGTCACATAACCTCAACATTGGTATCTGCAGATGTGTATCACTGAGGTCTAAAAGTGAGCATTGTATCTTAAATTTTTTGTGTTATGTTTTACAGAAATCAGACCTCAACAAATGACCTTGACCTTATCACATGACCTGAACCTTGGTATCTGTAAAAGCGTAACAATGAGTTCTACCATCTTGCCAAATATGAGTATGGTATCTTAAATAGGCTTTAAGTAATTGTAAATATTAAGATTTTGGTTAAGTTTTGCAGTAGATTGATCTTGACAAATGACCTTGTTACATGACTTCAACCTTGGTCTCTGCAGAGGCGTATTGATGAGATCCAACATCATACTAAATATGAGTATTGCATTGTAAAGTAAGTGTAAATGTCAAGTTATTTGGTTAAGTTTTGCAGACAGACAGACTGACAGAATGGCAGACAGACAACTGTATAACACTATGCCCCTAATCTTTCGGTTGGGGGGATTAGTCCAAAATAAAAAAATAGTGGGAAAAGGAACAATTTTTTCATAAGCAATGTCCTCCTCTTCCACAGTTTTCTTATGGTATACGAATTCAGACTCCCTGGACTTTGACTAACCCTTTAGAATGCAACAAAATTGTAGACTGGTTCAAATTCAAAGAAGTTGCAGACCACAATTTTTAGTGGATGAAAGTCTTTGTTTTTTCAAGGGTAAAAACATTGTGGATAATGAAGAAATTGCTTGTGTGTATTCAGAAGCTGATTTGCGTGGGAATGTGTTAAACATAATTTCCTTCTTATTTCATAGTCTTACCTGTCTTATTTTGAGATTTGTTTCTCCATCCAAATTTGATGTCTCTATGTAACACATAGCCTGGGGCTCACTGTAACATAAGATATATAGGTTCTGTCATGAGATTTTTTTTGCGACAGGCTGATCTTAACCCTTGTCATGCTGAACCCGGAATATTACTTTTTAGCAGGAGGTCTAGACAAAGATCAGGCTGCACATTTGTGCAGTCTGATCTTTGTTTAGTCCTCCTACTTGTCCCTTTAAAGCCAGCATTGTGTATTGTGTATTCTATTAATTTTCCAAATAATTACCAACCAAAAATTACTACCGTTTGTGCTTTCTGTTTTTTACTTTTTAACCCATTCCCACACAACAAATTTTTACACTGGTCCAAATTGAAAGAAATTGCAGACGACAATCTGAAGTTGATGAAATTTTGAATTCTTTCGTCTTTTTGTACAGAAAACATTGTGGATAATGAAGAAATTGCTTGATACAAGCAATTTCTTCATTTTCCACAATGTTTTCCAAAGCTAGTTTCTCTAGACGCGTAAAAAGGAGGGAATGTGTGGGAATGGGTTAATTTTGTAAAGGATTTTATTCAGCATGACAAGAGTTAACTGAGGTCAGTGAGCCCTAGCTTAATTACTTTCCTATTTTAGACTCATTCAAGATCAGTCTGTCAAATACAACAAAAGTGCCATAGTCACAATACATGTCACCACAAAAATGCTTTGCTAACCATAAATGTTAGAGGAGTTTTATTATCAAGCACTTTTTCATTAAAATCCCTTATTTTGTGATGCGTTCGAGAATGAAAAAAAAACGGGTAATATCAGATTAGTAAGATTAATTTAATTCTCTAACCTACCTAGATGATAGCAGGATGAGATCAGCAGGGAAAAACTGTCCACCAACAACTTTTACAATATCTCCAATAACAACCTCCTTCCATTTAATATTACGCCATTCTTTGTCTCTAAACACTGAAGGTGAAAAAAACACTAAAATTGATTATTACTAATTAAGCAACTTTAAAGTTTAATGTCAGAGCCTTTTCTTTAAGAAGACCAAAAGTCAAAAGTCAACCGATTGTTACAGGTTGTGATATCTAATTGTGACTGCATGTCAGAAGTATGATTGCTTTAGGTGTGTTTGTTCTAAAAACAAAAACAAAGCTTAAGATTTTGCACTAAGTCTTCAGTTTTAAATTCTTAAGGGTGGTCAAAGTCACAAGGCCAGCAGGGATTTTGAGTGAGATATTAAACAAACAAGAGGACCATGATGGTCCTATATCGCTCCCCTGAGTATGATGGCTCAAGGCTTTATGATCTTTACAAAATATCAAAGCTCTAAGCCTAATTATTTTAGGGAAGATTTTCAAAAATGACCTTCTTTGTTCCTTTCTAAAATCAGGGATTGTACAGAAAAGGGCTTATACAGAAATTCTATGAAGTATTTTGATACACACCAAATACTAGAACTGTAAGCCTTGTGATTTGGAGAGGAATATTTTCAATGGTTTTCTTCTCTATTCATATGTAATTTCAAGGATCACACTGGGTAGAATACATTGTTGTTCATAAATAAATTGCTTGTGACAAACAATTACTTCGTTTTCCAAAAATATTTTCATAAGCTTTTTTCCTTAGTGCGTCAAAAAGTGTGATCATGTGTGAATTGGTTAAATGAAAACTGATTGATAGATTGTATCAGATTTAACACTACTGTTAGCAGTATTTCAATTATAGCATAGTGGCTTGTGCACCTAACTATGGCTCTTTGTCAGATCTCACACCAGCACTACCACAATTTTCCATCAGCGCCACCAACTGCTAACTGAAAACTGAATTGCTTTAGTTAAGGGCTAATTTAACAAAAAATTGTACATCAGAGGAACACCAGAAGAACCAAAGCAAATTGACAAAGAGCCATCATAAACTAATTATGATTACAACCATATTTCATTTCCCAGAGCAGCAATAAAATTCAGAAACATTCATCAATTGCAAAACTGATCAATTTCATCAAGCCTCCCACGTCAGCAGATGAAATTGGTTCAGTATGTCAAGACTGGAAACATACCGTTTGCTTCATCTGGAGAACAAGTATTTTAACCCTTTCCTGGTTAATCCCGGGGTTTTACGTCCCTGTGATTTTATTATTGAGAAAACATTGTGGAAAAAGAAGAAATTGCTTGTGACAAGCAATTTCTTCTTTTTCCACAATATTTTCTACCCTACTTAATGGTTATATTTCAAACAAAAACAAATTTTAATTTTTGTCTGCAAAACCTTTGAATTTGGACCAAAATTTCAAAAAACAGGAAATAGTTAACAAATTACCAAACAAACCCTCATTTATATGTTTTCTATTATCTTTATTTAATTGAACATATCATTGAAAAGGAGAAGTTGCTCTTTCCTCTTCTCGCAATGTTTCTACACTTGTTGGCTACACAATATTATTCAATAAAAAAATTCATTGCATTTGCATCTGCAACCTCTTTCAGTTCGAAGCAGTCTAAATTTCTATCAACAAGTAATGGGCTATCTTGTCAAATTTGCACAGATTTCCAGACAAAATTTTGTCCAGCCATATCTACTTTTCTAGCTATGGTATACTTGACATTTCAATAAGAATTGGAAAATATCTTGTCATTTTGTAATTGTTGGCAAACTAGGAACAAGATTTCTGTTCCCTTTCATTCATTCCTTTTTTCTCTCTATAAACCAATTTCAGACTGGTCCAAGTTGAAAGGAGTTGCAGATGACAATTTAATGTTTATGAAATTAAAGATTGTTTTCAACTTTCTGGGTAGAAAACATTGTGTGAAATTAAGAAATTGCTTATAACAAGCAATTTATTCATTTGCACAATGTTTTCCAAATTGTTTTTCTTGAAGGGCGTCCAAATGTGTCACTGTGTGGGAAAGGGTTAATATTGATGAATAAATTTACCTAGAACTTTTCCATTATTGACTTTGTCATCTGCTCTGTGTCTTTTCTGTAGAATAAAGAAACAATTATTGAATCCACAGTACATGATTGAAATACAATAGTATGGAACTATTTGATTTTCCTTTTCCTACTCTTTTTTTAACCCACTCTCACACAATCCTGCACATCCTCCAAGACAAGAGGACCTTGATGGTCCTATATCCCTCCACTGAGTATGATAGCTCAAGGCTTTAAGATATATACAAAATATCAAAGCCATAATTATTTTACATAATTATATTGGAGAAGAAGACTTTTAAAGATTTTCTCCTTTAATCCTAGGTATTTTTGAAGATCCAACCATACAGCGTTAATTTCCAAATAACTGTGATTCTTTGAAGTATTTTGATAGAGGGTCATTAGGCATCAATACATACAAAATATCAAAGCTCTAGGCTTTATGGTTTGGGAGAAGAAGATTTCAAAGATTTCCATCTTTATTACTGTGTAAAATCTGGGATCACAAAGAGCCAATTTTCAGAGTATGGTAATTCTTTGAAGTAGTTTGGTAGAGGGTCAATAGGCAATGATTTTTACAAAATATCAAAGCTTTAGGCTTTATGGTTTTGGAGAAGAAGATTTTCAAAGATTTCCTTCTTTATTCCTATGTAATCAGGGATCACAAAGCAATGGGCCAATTTCTAGAGTATGGTAATTCTTTGACGTATTTTGGTAGAGGGTCACTAGATGATTATTTATACCAAATATCAAAGCACTAAGCCTTATGGTATGGGAGAAGAAGATTTTCAAAGATTTCCTCCTTTATTTTTATGTAAAATCAGGGATCGCATAGAAAAGGGCTAATTTTCAGAGTTTGTTAATTCTTTAAATTATTTTAGTAAAGGGTCAATAGATGCTAATTTATACCAAATATCAAAGCTCTAAGTTTATAGTTTGGGAGAAGATTTTCAAATATTTCCTTCTTTATTGCTATGTAAAATCTTTATCACACAGAAAAGGGCTAATTTTCAGAGTATGTTAATTCTTTGAAGTTTTTTTTGTAGAGGGTCAATAGATGATGATTTATACCAAATATCAAAGCTCTTGGCCTTATGTTTTTGGAGAAGATTTTTAAAGTTTTTTTCAACTGGTTGCCATGGCAACCAAAGTTCTTCATGGATTTCAGTTCTTTGAAGTATTCTGAAAGAGCATGACCTCAGGATCATTTCTGTGAAGTTTGGTTGAGATTTCATGTTTAGTTAAGGCGGAGAAGATTTTTTTGTAAATTGGGAACAAACGGACGGAAGGACGGATGGACGGACAACGCCGGACAATGACCAAACACGATAGCTCACCCAGAGCACTTCATGCTCAGGTGAGCTTAAAAACAGCTGAAGAAAACATTGAGGTAAATTAAGAAGCTGCTGATAACAAACAATTTCTTCACTATCCACTTTGATTTCTTTTTGAGAGACCAAGTTTTTTTTTAAAGAAAAATTATTAAGTACAAATTGTCTTCTGCAACTTCTTTCAAGTTGGACTAGTGTAAAATTTTGTTGTGTGGTTATTTAACCCATTACCAAAAAACAAAGTTTTTTTATTGGTCCAAGATCAAAGAAGTTGCATAATATTTGGAGTTGACTTTGAATTAGAAAATTAGCGCCACATTGGTTTGAAGACATTGAGAGAAAAAGAGAAATTGCTTGTTACAAGTATCCTTTTCTCACAACGGTTTCATGATATTATTCTTCGAAGGTGTAAAAATGCAGGATTGTGTGGTTACAAGCTGACAGTGTGATTGAAAAATCTTGACAAATTTATTATTTGTATTAGGTGACATAAACCAATTACAATTATTTTTATACTGATCCCCACTGAAAAGGTAGCAGACTAGACAGAGTTAAAAGACTATAATTTAATTTTCAGTTTCGTCTATCAAAAACGAGCGTTCTGATTGGTCGAAAAAAATTATTCATAACCCATAAACAAAATTTTGAGCATGCAGCTATTTTGTATGCTTCCGCACAAAATAGTCCCATATCAAAAGGTATCAAAATTTGTAAAGCTTTTGTTTTTTACTCCCGGTGCTATTAAATTATAAGAAATGAAGAGAATATTTTTTGTTTTCATGGAGGTATGAACCGAAAAACCTAATCAGGTTTTTCGGTTCATACCTCTATGAAAACAAAAAATATTCTCTTCATCTCTTAAATAAAGAAATCTCCATTAGATTCCTAGAGAGGTCATCCTTGGTAAATAAAGTACAAACACTGTTTTGTACAAGAATGGAAAGTCAATTTTCTATGGTAATTTTGAATAATGCCTTTTCCCAATGGGGAGTGTGATCATAAATTACTTTGCTCTCATCAGATATCCTCTATGTTGTTTCCAGAATTTTTGATGGTAGGAACTGATAATGTCTTAAAACCTTTAAGTATCTAGAAAGCTTTAACCCATTACCAGAGGACACAATTTTAGACTGGTCCAAAGTGAAAGGAGTTGCAGACGACAATTCTAAGGTAATGAAATTTTAGATCTTTTAAACTTACTACATAGAAAACGTTTCTTCATTTAACACAATTTTTTCCCAATTGTTTTTCTTGAGGGATGTCAAATAGCTTCACTGTGGGAATGGGTTAACCAATTCCCACACATTGACTCTTCTGGACGCCCCCAAGGAAAAAAAACTTTGGAAAAGATTGTGGATAATGAAGAAATTGCTTGTATCAAGCAATTTCTTCATTTTCCACAATGTTTTCTATCCAAATTGTCATCTTCAGCTTCTTTCAATTTGGATTAGTCTAAAATTTCACTGTGGGAATGGGTTAAGTAGTGAGTAGAATCCTTTGGACATGAAAATCCATAGCAAAGAGCTAAGTACTGTTGACCTCCAAGTCTGACCTTTGAGCTATAGCTACCAGCTATCTTGGGATGGTTACTCAATCAGGAAAAATTGTGCTAAGGTATTACAAAATCCCCCCACAAATGTAAGAATTTTGGTAGAGAGACACATATTAAACCAAAATCTTTTAGTTTGACTTTGTCATTTGAGCTGGAGACAAACAGTTTGCAAAACTAAAATACCAGTAGGGTCAAGATGATAATCAGATTTGACATTGTATATGAGAATCCATAGACACAGAGACTGTCTGATTCTGATATGCCTCTATAGGGGCATAAAAAGACAGGCAGTGAGTATATTAACAGGCATAAAAGGATGCATTTACCTAAAACCCTTTTAGTAAATAGTCAATTTAGAATACTTGACAAGTTGATGAATATACTCTCCTAGACCAAAATATATTTTGGTTTGTTTGTTTGAATTGGGTTTAACATAGCTTTGAACAATTTTCAGTCATATTGCGGTGGCTGAAGCACCTAACAATGTAACCTGGTTAATGTTATCTCACACCTGTACCACCATTACATCCTATCCTAGCCTCCAGCTGCTATCTCAATTAGGCTAACCATTATCCACCCATTGTTGGGATACAAATGTCGGAAAGTATATGTGCCGCTGCCTGGGATCTAACCCATGACATCCCATGATTGAAGATTGTGAGTCTGATGTATTTTGACTTTTTTTTTATTCAAACTTACATAATCTTCTATGATTTCTTTGATTGCAGACACTGTCAGGATAAACAACAAGGGTACAGCTGTAGTGTATCGTCCTGTAGGGGATACACTTGGGATTTGCTGAAATGTAACATTTAATAAACACCATTAAAATTTGATATGTACATTTTGCAGCTCGAAGACTACAAAGGAAGGGAAGGTGTCCCGAATGGAAGGCACGCTTTGAAAGATGTAACATATTTTCAGCCTTTCCATAGTTCAAAATTTACAGAAACAAAATGTCCTGGACAAATCTATAGATATATATAATGATTCTCCAGGGAAATAATCCTCTACAGCATGCTTATGAATACTGATGAGCACTTCAATATAATCCTAGCTGAATAAGTTTGTACATGTAGCAATTGTCTGTCATTGAGCCAGACACATGTCAACCCATTACAGGACAACAGAGTTTCAGACTGATCCATATATTCACAGATGTTGCAGACAACAATTTTAGGTTGATGAAATTTCTAGAAAATTTTTATGTTTTTTGGGTAGAAAGCATTGTGGATAATAAAGAAATTGCTTTGACCCATTACCAAACAACAAAATTTTAGACTGGACCAAATTGAAAGAAGTTTCATACAACTTATATTTTAAAGGAAATTGAATAACTTCAATTTTTAGTGTAGTAGAATAATTGTTGATAATGAAAATTTCATCAACTTAAAATTGTTGTCTGCAACTTCTTTGAATTTGGACTGGTATAAAATTTTTTTGTGTGGTAATGGGTTAACCTATTACCACACAATCCCGCACCCTTGTGGGTCAAAGTCATACAGCTATTGAAACTATTATGAGAAAAGAATCACAATATACCCAAAATGGCCTTTACTTTTTCAATTCAAACTCAATTTGTTTTTTCATCCACAACATCTTCCGATTTGGACCAGACTAAAGTTTTGTTGTTTGGGAATGAGTCAAGCACTTATTGAAACACACCTCCAAGGTTCAGCAAGCAAAAGATGATATCATCCATCTCTTCAACCTCCAAAAAGTAAATATCTCGTAACTCATTCCCACACAATGACTATTTTTGATGCCCCTCAAGAATCAAAGGACTGAAAGCACTGAGAAGTTGGAATGCGCTGAAAGGGTCATAACTGTGGAATTCGGTTCAAATTCATTTATTACTTTCCGAGTAAGCCTCTCTCCTTTAAACTTAAACCAGCATTCCCATTCGTGTACATATGTGCGTAAATAACTTCCAAAAACATGAATCCACATACAGAAATCAAAAACTAGCATTGTCTTACCCTATTCTCAGACAGTGACACTTTTAAATGACCCTCATTATGAAAGCTTTGGAAAACATTGTGGAAAATGAAGCAATTTCTTCATTATCCACAATGTTTCCTGTCCAAAAAGACCAGGATTTTAAAGATTTCATCAATTTACAATTGTCGTCTGCTACTTCTTTGAATTTAGACTGGTCTGAAGTTTTATTGTGTTGGAATGGGTTATAAGCTTGTGTCACGCACAGCAAAATAAGAATTTTCAAGCATAACATTCTCCTTTTGATCAACTGTAATACGTAATCTCCTTTTAGAATCTTGAAAACAGAGAATAACAGCTTTAACAGTAAGAAATCAATGACCTCAATGATTATTTGACCCTCAACTCGGTCAATTCTGTAAAGATCATAATAAACTCACGAAGATTTTCACTTCAAGTTTATGAGTGTATGTGGAAATTTGCGGATAAGCGCAGAAACTTGTTTAAGGGTGATCGATTTGAAATACTGGTTTAGACTTAGGAAAAAAGAATATTTAAAGCGTTGTTAGTAAAATTCAAAAGAGAACAAAAAGACGTTAACGTTATTGTTTGCACATGGTAGTTTTGCCCTTTTCCTAAAAATTCCTATAATATGATGAAGATAGCATCAAATTATCTTCGGCGCCCTGTAGTCATGCGATTTCCTTATTCGTTATTGGGCTTTATAACCGTAAAAAATCTTAAGTAAAAAGGATCAAGCTGAAAGCTAGATGACACTTGTTAAAGGTTTGATGTGTTATTATTGATTTACACTTGTAAATATCAACAAAATAAAGTGTAATTGTTTAGTAAATAAGTAGAAACCGAAAGTTGATATGTTTACATATTTATTTTTCAAAATTTTCTACTTTTGTTTTGAATCTATTTGATTTTTATTGAGTACAAGAGGACCATGATGGTCCTAAATCGCTCACCTGAGGCATCTGCAAATTACAGTACTTTTTAGTATAAAAAAGACACAACTTGAGTAAAATAAATAAAACAAATATAAGATTTTGGGCTTTGTACAAAACAATCCAGTAATGCTTTACAATAAGAATTCATGCCTTTGTCTTTATAGTTTAATCGATTACCAAACTATCCAAAATTTGTCACCCTCAGGGAAAATAGGTTTGAAAAATACATAGTGAGAAAGGGAGTGGCAAGCAATTTATCCATTTCTAACAGTGTTTTCTACCTGAAATTTTTTGTATTTAGATTTCAATCAAACTCTAATTACTGTCTGCAACTTCAATGGGTGTAATTTTAGCAACCTTGGTAGAGAACAATCTGGATGAACTATAAATCAAAATATGAATGCATTACAACTTATACATGAGGAGTGGAAGATATTTGAACATGCTCTTATTGAGCGGTTTTCATATCTTTGGATACCTTGGGAAGGGCCATGTTTGTCAAAGGATATAAACATGGTAGATAACAATAATGTTATCCTTTGTTTTTAATGTAAATGTTCTAGAACCTATATTTAAGAAGAATTCTTTCAATGCAATTTTAGACCCCAGGAGCAGAGACATTTTTATCCTAAGAGCATATTTTCCTGTTGCATAGTACAAAATTATTTTGTCATGCTACATATCAAATATGTATGCCCTTCACCTTATATTTCAGGAGAAGACTTTTGATGTTGCTCTAATTGGGTGTTTTCCAAAATTTTTGACCTATGGGGCAGTGCCATGTTTTATCCCAGGGCTAAGATTTTAGCTAACATGGTAGAGAACTATCTGGATATGCTATATACAAAATATGAATGCCTCAGACTTTGTAGATTGGGAAGAAAAGACTATTGAACATGGACTAATTGAGCATTTTTACAAACTTTGGACACCCAGGGAAGGGGTGTTTATTAACCTACAGGCATAATTTAATCAAAACTGATAGATAAAAGCCAGGCTATGCTACACTCAAAATATAAATGCCCTCCTCCTTAAAATGAAGGTTGTTTTTTTTTTTCCAGCATACACAAATTTTGCGTTTTTTCCCAATTTCTGACCCCTAGTACAGGGCCGTTTTTGACCCGAGGAAGACAACTTTCAGTGATATAATACAAAACCATCCAGTTATGCTCCATACCAAATATAAATATCCTAGACCTTATAGTTTAAGAGGAAAAGTCTTTTGAAATTGCCCTAATTAAGCAATTTTCCAAACTTCGGACCTCAGGGGCGGGGCCATTTTTGACCCCGGAGAATTTTTTTTTAAAAACTTGGTAAAGAACCATACGATTAAGCTCTATATAAAAAATAAATGCCTTTTGCCTGGTAGTCTTTGAAAAAAAAGACAACAAAGATTTTCTAACATTTCCCATATTCATATGCCGCGTTTACAAGAGTTTTTCACAGAATTAAATTCTTTTAACAACTTTTGTAGAAATTCACCCAAGGAACATCCCTGCAAAGTTTCAGCTTGATTGGCCTACTGGTTTAGGAGGAGAAGATTTTTAAAGTTTTAATTAAGATTCCCATTTTCACATGCCTCGATAACCAGAGTTTTTGACGGAATTAAATTCTTTTAACAACTTTTGTAGAAATTCACCCAAGGAACATCCCTGCAAAGTTTCAGCATGATTGGCCAACTAGTTTAGGAGGAGAAGATTTTTAAAGATTTTTAAAGATTTACTTAAAATTCCCATTTTCACATGCCGCGGCAACCAGAATTTTAGACGGATTTAAATTCTTTTAACAATTTTTGTAGAACTTCACCCAAGGAATATCCCTGCAAAGTTTCAGCTTGATTGGCCTACTGGTTTAGGAGGAGAAGATTTTTAAAGATTTTTAAAGATTTACTTAAGATTCCCTTTTTCAAATGCCGCGGCAACCAGAAATTTTGACAGAATTAAATTCTTTTAACAATTTTTGTAGAACTTCACCCAAGGAACATCCCTGCAAAGTTTCAGCTTGATTGGCCTACTGGTTTAGGAGGAGAAGGTTTTTAAAGAAATTGTGGACGGACGGACAGACGGACAGACAGGCGGACGGACAACTACCGTTCACAATAGCTCACCTTGCACTTTGTGCTCAGGTGAGCTAAAAAGCTGTAAATCCCACAAAATCGCGTTTGCTTGATGTCTGCTTAATTGCTCTAGAATGTTTTAAAGCACTGGGCTGTGTGATTATTGTAACAAGGTGGCAAATTGTCACAAAATACGCCCGTAACACTACTGGTTGTTGACTGGGGAAGGGGATTAAAATATAAGTCTAATTTCAAGAAAGAGTAACAATTCACAATGATAACTTATGGTTCTGGTGTTTTTCTTGTTATCATGAGGTTTTGAAAACCATAGGCTGTCACACCATGAGAAATTTAAAACAAAATCAAATGTGAAAAACAACAAAGGGGAATAATTCAAAAAGTATGCCAGGTAGAGTTATGGTTCTTGTGACTTGCACTTCCCCTTGGTGATATCTACCCACTCATGAAGTTTCATGATCATAGCTATTACACTTTCAGATATATAATCCAGACAAAATCCAAGTCTGAAAAACAACAAAGGGCAATAAATCTCAAAATATGCTAGGAAGAGTTAAAGTTCTTGTACACTGCACTTCTCCTTTATGAGATCTATCTACCCATGAAGATTCATGATCATAGCTAATATACTGTCTGAAATATGCTCTGAACAAGTTCCAAGTATGAAAAACAACAAAGGGAAATAACTCAAAAAATAAGCTAGGTAGAGTTATAGTTTTAATGAGCTGCACTTCCCATTGATGAGATCTATCTAACCATGAAGTTTCATGATCATAGCTTGAATACTTTTAGAGATCTGCTCCGGACAAGATCAAAGTATGAAAAAACAACAAAGGGCAATAACTCAACAAATAAGCCAAAGGTAGAGTTATGGTTCTTAAGCACTGCACTAATCCTTGATGAGATCTATCTACCCCTGAAGTTTCATTATCATAACTTATGTACTTTAAGAGATATGCTCTGAACAAGATCCAAGTATGAAAAACAACAAAGGGCAATAACTAAAAAAATAAGCCAAAGGTAGAGTTAAGGTTCTTGTGCACTGCACTCCCCCTTTATGAGATCTATCTACCCATGAAGGTTTATAATCATTGCTTGAATACTTTTAGAGATATGCTCCAGACAAGATCCAAGTATGAAAAACAACTAAGGGCAATAACTCAACAAATAAGCCAAAGGTAGAGTTATGGTTCTTGTGCACTGCACTTCCCCTTGATGAGATCTATCTACCCATGAATTTTCATGATCATAGCTTGAATACTTTTAGAGATATACCCCGGACAAGATTCAAGTATGAAAAACAACAAAGGGCAATAACTCAAAAAATAGGCCAGGTAGAGTTATGGTTATTGAGCACTGCACTTCATATTGATGAGAAGAATATAACTGCCAAGTTTAAAGTCAATTGGACTTACAGTGACAGAGTTATGCTCCGGACAAAGAAGTGGACACCACCCGGACAACCAGACGCCACGGGTGATCCCATGATACGTCCCATCTTCGACGGGCGTATAAAAATGCATTTGCGACCTGAGCCATATTTGTAAACATTGCCTATCTATGGTCAAATGACTTGAGATCACATGATTACCAAACACGGGACGGCGAATCACAACAAGAGGGCCAGAATGGCCCTAAAATCGCTCACCTGACTAATGTAAGATGATTCAAAATTTTGCCAACACTTTTGAAAAGGGTCACCCAATGAATATTCATTTAAATTTAGTTGAAATTGGCCCAATGGTTACTGAGGAGATGTTTAAGAATTTCAAAGTAAAAAAACTGCCCCGCCCTGCCACACCCATATTTGGGTGTAAATCAAAATTCTGCAAACACCTTTTGAATAGGGTCACCAAATGAACATTCATGCCAAGTTTGGTTGAATTGGCCAAATGATTACTGAGGAGAAGATATTTAAAGATTTCTAAATAAAAAACTGCCCCAACCTGCCATGCCCATATTTGGGCATCAATCAAATTTCACAAACAACTTTTGAAAAAGGTTCACCCAAGGAACATTCATGCAAAGTTTTGTTGAAATTGGCCCAATGCTTACTTAGGAGAAGATATTTAAAGATTTCTAAATAAAAAGGGGCCATGCCCATGTTTGGGCGTCAATCAAATTTCCTAAACACGATTTGAAAAGGGTCACCCAAGGAACATTCATGCCAAGTTTGGTTGAAATTGGCCCAATGGTTACTGAGGAGAAGATGTTTAAAGATTTCAAAGTCAAAAACTGCCCCACCCTTCCAAGCCCTTATTTGGGCATCAATCAAATTTCATAAACAACTTTTGAAAAGGGTCACTCAAGGAACATTCATACCAAATTTGGTTGAAATTGGCCCAATAGTTACTGAGGAGAAGATGTTTAAAGATTTCAAAGTCAAAAACTGCCACGCCCATATTTGGGTGTAAATCAAAATTCTGCAAACACCTTTTGAATAGGGTCACCAAAGAACCATTCATGCCAAGTTTGGTTAAAATTGATCCAATGCTAACTGAGGAGAAGATGTTTAAAGATTTCAAAGTCAAAAAAGTGCCTGACCCTGCCACGCCCATATTTGGGCATAAATCAAAATTCCAGGAACATCTTTTGACAAGGGTCACCCAAGGAACATTCATGCCAAGTTTGGTTGAAATTGACCCAACGGTTACTGAGGAGAAGATGTTTAAAGATTTCAAAGTTAAAAAAACTGCCACGCCCATATTTGGGCATTAATCAAATTTCGCGAACAACTTTTGAAAAGGGTCACCCAAGGAACATTCATACCAAATTTGGTTGAAATTGGCCATATAGTTACTGAGGAGAAGATGTTTAAAGATTTCAAAGTCAAAAACTGCCATGCCCATATTTGGGCATGAAACGAAATTCTGCGAACAACTTTTGAAAAGGGTCACCCAAGGAACATTCATACCAAGTTTGGTTGAAATTGGCCCAATGGTTCCTGAGGAGAAGATGTTTAAAGAT
The DNA here is from genome assembly GCA_946902895.1 of Fragum fragum. Lineage (NCBI taxonomy): Eukaryota > Metazoa > Mollusca > Bivalvia > Cardiida > Cardiidae > Fragum > Fragum fragum. The sequence goes on along the minus strand of OX336369.1, from coordinate 65,332,796 downwards.
TTCAAAGACAAAAACTCCCACGCCCTGCCACACCCATATTTGTGGGTCAATCAAAATTCCGCAAACAACTTTTGAAAAGGGTCACCCAAGGAACATTCATGCCAAGTTTGGTTGAAATTGGCCCAATGGTTACTGAGGAGAAGATGTTTAAAGATTTCAAAGTCAAAAACTGCCACGCCCTGCCACGCCCATATTTGGGCATAAATCTAAATTCTGCGAACAACTTTTAAAAAGGGTCACCCAAGGAACATTCATACCAAATTTGGTTGAAATTGGCCATATAGTTACTGAGGAGAAGATGTTTAAAGATTTCAAAGTCAAAAACTGCCACGCCTATATTTGGGCGTGAAACGAAATTCTGCAAACAACTTTTGAAAAGGGACACCCAAGGAACAATCATACCAAGTTTGGTTGAAATTGGCCCAATGGTTCCTGAGGAGAAGATGTTTAAAGATTTCAAAGACAAAAACTCCCACGCCCTGCCACGCCCATATTTTTGGGTCAATCAAAATTCTGCGAACAACTTTTGAAAAGTGTCACCCAAGGAACATTCATGCCAAGTTTGGTTGAAATTGGAACAATGGTTACTGAGGAGAAGATGTTTAAAGATTTCAAAGTCAAAAACTGCCACGCCCTGCCACGCCCATATTTGGGCATAAATCAAAATTCTGGGAACAACTTTTAAAAAGGGTCACCCAAAGAACATTCATGCCAAGTTTGGATGAAATTGGCCCAATGGTTACTGAGGAGAAGATGTTTAAAGATTTCTAAGTAAAAAACTGCCACACAACTTGCCACGCCCATATTTGGGCATAAATCAAAATTCCACGAACAACTTTTGAAAAGGGTCACCCAAGGAACATTCATGCCAAGTTTGGTTGAAATTGGCCCAATGGTTACTGAGGAGAAGATGTTTAAAGATTTCTAAGTCAAAAACTGCCACGCCCTGCCACGCCCATATTTGGGCATAAATCAAAATTCCACGAACAACTTTTGAATAGGGTCACCCAAGGAACATTCATACCAAATTTGGTTGAAATTGGCCCTATGGTTACTGAGGAGAAGATGTTTAAAGATTTCAAAGTTAAAAACTGCCATGCCCTGTCACGCCCATATTTTGGGGTCAATCAAATAATCCGCGAACAACTTTTGAGAAGGGTCACCCAAGGAACATTCCTACCAAGTTTGGTTGAATTCCGCCCAGTGGTTACTGAGGAGAAGATGTTTAAAGAATTGTTGACGACTTCCGACTCACGACGCACGACGGACAAAAGGTGATACCAAAAGCTCACCTTGAGCACGTTGTGCTCAGGTGAGCTAAAAAACAAATTACTGCGCTGTGATTACCTTATTTCAATAATTTTAAGCAAATTAAAGCATATTTAGAAGTCTCTAAACAAATTTTTATATCATCCTTTACATGTGCAATATCATTGTCTTCGGCTACATCTAACTGATTGTCCGTGGCAAGTTGAGATAAGAAGTAACCCGAGGTGTATTCATATTTAAGAGATCACGTGATATGTGTTATCAAGAAACACGAAATGAAATTGTCTTGTGTTCATTTTGCAGTTTTGTTAAATGTAAGTTGGAATAGCTCCACATTCTAACTTACACATGATATGGAAATCATAGTGTAAAATGAAGAAATTGCTAGCAACAAGCAATTTCTTCATTTTACGCAATGTTTTCCACCAGAAATTTGAAAATTCTAAACCTTCATGAACTTGAAATTGTCTTCTGCAACTCTTACAATTTCGAAAGTCTTTTATCATTTGGGAATGGGTTAAGAAATCTAATCAGTCAACAAGAATATCTGAGTTTGTATCTTCAAACAAAACTTAACCCTTGTCATGCTGTATGAATTCCTTGTCTATCTTCTTTATATTATTGCTTACCTGTAGAAGTGCAATAAACAGAAAGAATATGTTTGCGTAGCGTCTGAACTGTTCAAACAGGAACTTTGGTAAAAAAGAGATGATGCTGTATTTGGCAGTGCTGAAATACAAGAATAGAACAATCAACCCATTACCAGAAGACAATATTTTAGACTAGTTCAAATTCAAAAATGATGCTGACGACAAGTTTTGGTCAATGATATTTAGGATATTCTTTTTTACTTTTGAGGTTGAAAACATAGTGGATAATGAAGAAATTGCTAGTAATAAGCATTTTTTTATTTTCCACAATGTTTTCCAAAGCATTTTATCATGGGGACATCAAAAAGCGCTATGGTGTGGAAATGGGTAAACCCTTTCCTGTTTTTTAAAATATTAGACTTACCTAATTTCAAAGAAGTTACAGATAACATTTGTAGATAAGTGATATTTGAAAAGTAATCTATTTCAAAGGTAGAAATATTGTAGGAAAAGATGAAATTGCTTGTTACAAGCAATTTACTTCCCCCCACAATATTTAAAAAAGAATAAATTGGCTTGGGTGAAAAACCATGGATTATGTAGGGAAAAGTTGAATTAGTTATTTATCTGGAACTATATCTAGCTTAGGACTGTAACTTTTCCTTAACCAATTTCCACACAATGACAATTTTTTAGTTTCATACCTCAGTGAAAACAGTGAGTCTAAAAATATTTTCACCATCACACTTAAATATTTAAGTTGGATCTGAAAGTGTAACCTAGACCTTGGAAATACTTTATGACCCAATAATGAACACGGATTGGACAAGTAATTTAAGCACAGACAGATGAATTAACTTAACAGCTTCCTGTTTTTTGAAATTTTAAACTGGTCTATATTGAAAGAGGTTGCAGACGATGATAAAAATTTGATGCAATTTTAAGTGAAATCATCCTATGTGGTAAAAAATATTGTGGAAAAAGAAGAAATGGCTGGTGACAAGCCATTTCTTCTTTTCCACAATGTTTTCTCAAGTAAAAAATAACAGCTAAGTAAAATCCTGGGTTTGAACAGGAAAGGGTAAACATTCACAACCTTGGAGGCAAAAAGAAATTTATTTTAGACAAATTTATAAATTTCAAAATTAAAAAATGAAATCTAACTTGATTCTATTTAAGAAACCAATATGGGAGTGTGCAGGTGTTAGATTTTACTCTAAAAATGGAATTTAATTATCTAGCTTTACTTTTATGCTTTTAAAACATATTTTCAAGTCTGAAAATAGACTTCCTTGAACAGAGAGAAAAAAATCTGCAAAATTACATCATTTATGGATATAAACAGCATCATTTTTAGATAAAGTTAGACAAAGCTTTTCTTGAATTATACAAATTTACCCACTTCTATGCAACTCCAGTTTTTGAAGCCCCTGATAAAGAAAATTAACCCATTACCAGTTGTCAAAATTTTAGACTGATCCAAATTGAAAGGAGTTGAAGACAACAATTTAAAGTTTGTAAATCTTTAGATTTTTTCAACTTTTTGGATAGAAAACATTGTGTAAAATGAAGAAATTGCTTGTTACAAGCAATTTCTTCATTTTAAACAATGTTTTTCCAATCACTTTTCTTGAGGGGCATTCAAAAGTGTGGCTGTGTGGGAATGGGTTAAACAAAAAATTTAAAAAAGGAGACATTCCTCAACTAGATGACATACTTTTAGCCTGGTCCAAATTGGAAAAGTTGTAGATAATTTTTTTTTTAGGATAGAAAACTTTATTGAAAAGAAGAAATTGTGAACTACAAACAATTTCTTCATTTTCCACATCTTGAATAACTTAAATGTAATTGTAAATGTTAAGTTTGTTGTTTAAGTTTGCAGACAACCAGACAAACTGTTGGATAGACAACTGTAAAATAGTATGCCTGACTTTCAAGGGGGAATAAAATGTCTCTTCCTGCATTTATCACAGTTATAAGGAAAATTTTCTTAGCCCATTCTAACCCAATGATACTTTCGGAAGCCCCTCCAGCAAAACAATTGGGAAAACATTGAACAAAATAGAGAAATTGCTTGCAAAAAGCAATTTCTTCATTTTACACAATGTTTTCTAGCCAGACAATTGAAACAAGACGACCATGATGGTCCTAGATCACTCACCTGAATTGTCTGCTGTTAAAAAAAATGCAACAAGAAACAAATAACTATAACCAGTTTCATGAATATTGAGCCAAATTTAACTGCGTCTTTTATATTGTAAACAAAGAAATTGTGCTTTCCAATAGAACCTTCCCATAATCTATAAGGTGCATCTTTATGACCTAACAATTATCCTGACCAAGTTTCATGACGATTGAGCCAAAATTATGGCCTCTAGAAATTGTCATTTAGGCCCTTTTTCCTGTGTTTTCCAAAAGAACCTTCCTATAATTGATAGGGTTCATCCTCGTGACCTAACAATTATTCTGGCCAATTTACATGAAGATTGAGCCAAAATTGTGGCCTCTAGAAAGTAAACGAAGAAATTTTCATTAAGGCCCCTTTTCCTGTTTTTTCATGAAAAAGATCCATCCCATAATCAATAGGGTTCATCCTTATGCTATAATCATTTTTCTAGCCTAGTTTCATGAAGATTGGGTAAAAACTGTGGCCTCTAGAGTGCAAACACTTCAATTATTGACGCCGTATGACAGACGATGAAACAGACATTCAATGATGACAAAAGCTCACCGTTAGGACTTTGTGCTCAGGTGAGCTAAAAATCTGAAATTTCATAAGCTTTTAATTGTCTTCTGCAACTCCTTTCAATTTAGACCAGCCTCAAATTTTGTTATCTGGTAATGGATTCAATAAGTAAATAAAAGTGATAGGTAGGTAATAATGATCATTGTTCAGTTTAGTGAAAATGTATGAAATTCAATCTCAACAAGCATTAGATATTTTAGACCATAATGTATAATAAAACTGTCTGCAGAATATCAGTATAATTTCTCTGAAAGGTTTCATGCATACAGAATGAAACAAGTCTATGAATAAACAATGCACTTGATTTTATGATCAAACAAATATCAAACTAACAAATAGTTTTGTTAAACAATTAAAAATAAATAATACCTCTTTCAATACCTCAATTTTAGCAACATTCAAAGCACACAGTATACAAAAACCAATTTTTTGGAGAAATTCAGTCAACCAGAGATTACAGAGGCCCTGATATGTATGTCTAGCTCTTACATTTTTAACAAGAGGGCAAAGATGAACCTAGAACACCCACCTAGGTTTAAACTTGAATAACAAGATGTATTTGGGAAACACCATGTCCTGGTAACAGGGATCTTGGTAAAAAGCCTTAACCTTTATGGATGACCTTGACCAAAAACTGACTGATGCCTATCAATGTAGGGAATCTATGTCCCAAATATAAGCCATGTATTTTGTAATGTATTTGAATAAGAGAAAAATGCTGAATTTTTGCGTTAAGTTTACGAAACTAGTGACCTAGTGAATGATGACCCTAATCTTACTTTCAACTGATGCCTATCAATGCAAGGAACCTATGTATCATATATGAGCCACATATCTTGAATGGTGCTTGAATAAAAGTAAAATGTTATGTTTTTGCATTAAGGTTACTAAGGTTACTACATGCAGACAGAAGGACTGACAGACAAGCGTCAATAAAACAATTGTTTTTCTTGAGGGACATCCAAGAGCATCAATGTGTGGGAAAGGTTTAAGCAATATTTAAAAAATAGTGAGTAACTGACTTGATTCTTGGAACAATATTTGACCAGATGTGAGTTACTTTACTGAATTTATTAGAGCAATACCTTGTATTTGACTAAATGTGATTTACAGCACTCAGATTTTGGCTAGATGTGAGCTACTCCCCTGATAAGTAACTGAAGCAGTTGTATTGTAATTGATCAATTCAATTTTTATTGGAACAATATATTGTTGGCTGCTTTCTAAAACCTCATAACTACAGCTTGAATCAAGCTGTAGTTACAAGGTTTTAAAATGAGAGCAACAATTTATTGTATGATACTTAAAAATAGTTTCTAACAAGACTTTATTGTAACAATAATTGTTTAGATGCAAGTTACTGACCTGATTTTATTGGAACAGTATTTAACTGGTTGTGGTGAGTTGATGTGAATAACTCGTTCATTACCAGGTTGTACTTCCTCCGTAGTCTCGGAACCAACAACATTTGGCATCTGTTGGTATTCTGAAATGATAAGAAAAGATTTTCACATAAATTCTACATGAATATCAACCCTTGTCATGCTGAAACTAGAATATTCGTGTTTTTGGCAGGAGGAATAGACTAAGATATACGGTAGGAGGTACAGACTAAGATTAGCCTACACATTAAATGCACGCAGTCTACACCTGCTGTTTGTCCTTTATAAGCCATAATTGTTTCTGAAATTAATTTTCAAGAGAAATATTGACCCACAACAAGTGTTTCAACTGCCATCAGTCCTTTGATCTTCACCCTTGTCATGCTGAACCTGTATTATTCCTGTTTTGGCAGGCCTGGAGGTCTAGACAAAGATCAGCATGAATATATGTGCAGTCCAGTCCAAGTCTTCACCACCTGCTTGTCCCTGTTGAGCAGGAGTTGTTCGTAAAATTAAATGTTTAAAAAAATATCAGTTCTCTGTAAGAGCTTCCAGTGCTTACAGTCCTTTGATATAAATGTAACCTTTAACCCTTTCCCGTTCAAATACGGGATTTTACGTTTCTGTGATTTTATACTCGAGAAAACATTGTGGAAAAAGAAGAAATTGCTTGTAACAAGCAATTTCTTCTTTTTCCACAATATCTTCTACCACATAGGATGGGTTCATTTCAATGTATCTTTTCGAAACAGATTTTAATCAGCATGTAAAGGGTTAAAAAAAATTCTGAATAGGATTTTATTTAGCAAGACAAGGGTTAAAAGCTGCATCAGGACTGTGGAGGAGAGATATGCAGTTACAATGCTAAAAATTCAAACCCATGCAGAGCTTAATCAGAAAAAGTAATGTAAAAACATCTACCGCAATCAATGTGATCTTCTGTCGCATGAAAAGTAGATCAGATCTGACCATAATTAATACGCCCGATTGAGGCGAGAAGGACGAAGGCGAGATACGACTCATTGAAAGCTGTTGGCTTGATGTACAGTACTTTCGTGTGAGTGTTCTGAATTTGGCAAAATTATCAAAACTTGACGAGTGAATGGAAAGAAAGAAAGGAGATATATAATATATTGGAAATTATTAAACATTTATGATCATATCATATTGTTAAGAAAAAATAAGGTGATTGTTTCATACCAAAATAAAATAACTTATTTTAGAGTAACAATGTTAAAACGGTCTGGTTAAAGCTGATAAGCGAAGCTGTCAGTTTTACGCACGATTGGAATGTTTAATTGGTCATTCATAGGATCATATTTGCACTGTCTGAAAACAGTTTGGTTGTGCTCGTAATTTGTATGTTTGTGTCTAAATATTTTTACCTCAGAATTCTACCCAAAGGATTCAACGTCTACATACTGCTTTTGAGAGGTGTACATAATCATGTTAACCTGTTGAACGACCGCCGGCCCTCTCTCGCTCTCTTTATCTGGAGATTATAAAGGGCATATCTACATAACGAAATTGGTCTGTGTGGTAGAATACTCACATCTCACGCAAGAGCCTCCTAGGTCGAACCTGGCTACACGCTCCATTCCCCCATCTCTCTCACTCTCTAGCTCTCTCTCGCTAGCTCCATTGGCTGAAAGCCAACAAGCTTTTGTCATGATGTGGTGTCCGTCGTCCGTACTTCCGTCAACTTTTACTTTAAAAATCTTCTTCTCAGAAAGTACCGAACATAATTCAACCAAACTCAACCAAAATTCACAGGAATGATCTTTAGGTGACCTTTATCAGATTCCTTCAAAGCATTTTGATCTGGTGAAAAATATGTAACGATATATACTTGTAAATATATCGTTACAATACCTAAAAGGGATGAAAATTATTGCGAGCAGGTTGTGTCCCCGATAATCCGACCATCAAACTTTATCTGCCCAGATTATATATCTCCTGTATACATATCTCAGGCTTTCAGAGCTTTGATTTCTTCTCTACACAATGATTCCTTTTTACATCCCTGAAGAAAAGCAATTGGGAAAGCATTGTGTAAAATAAAGAAATTGCTTGCAACAAGTAATTTCTTCACTTTATACAATGTTTTCTGCCCAGAAAATCAGAAAATTTAAAAGATCTAAACTTTTACAAACTTTGAAGTGTTCGTCTGCAAGTTATTTCAATTTCCAACAGTCTAATTTGATAATAGGTTAATTGACTGTAATGCTGTTAACCCATTACCAGAACGGCAAAATTTTAGACTGGTCCAAATTGAAAGGGACCACATTTTAAAGTCAATGAGTTTTAGATGTTTTCAACTTTCTGGGTAGAAAACATTGTGGAAAATGAAGAAATTGCTTGTTACAAGCAATTTCTTCATTTTATCCAATGTTTTCCAAAATATTTTTCTTGAGGGGCATAACAACTGTAAAAGAATCATCATAAATATGTGATATAGATTCTAGTTTTCTACAAAAATGCCAACAGCATTTATTTGATTGGAAATACTTTCTGGGCATTAAAGTAAAGAAATCCCTACAGAATATATTGATTTCAGTAAGTTTTCTATAGTTCAAACAATACAGGCATCAGTAAACTGATTTGCAGACAGCAGAGACTAACATTGTATAGCCCCGAAGGGAGCACTTTCTTTACATAGAAATTAATGAAAACTTGATTACTCCAACTGAAATTTAACCCATTACCAAACGGCAACAATTTAGGCTAGTCAAAATTTGGAGTAAATGCAGACGACAATTTAAAGCTTATGAATTTTTTTAATTTTTCATTTTTTTTTGTAGAAAACACTGTTTTACCAATTGCTTTTCTTGAGGGGCATTCGAAATCGTCATTGTGTGGGAATGGGCTAAACTATATAGGTTGTATCATTAGTCCTAGCTGACAGGCAAATAAGTTTGAACCCTCATGGGACAAAAAATATTTAGACTTGTCCAAATTGACAGATTTTGTAGAGTGTGTTGAATTGGATAATAAGTTCCAAATAAGGTAGACAGCATTGTGCAAAAAGAATAAATTACTTTCTACAAGTAACTTTTTCCTTTTACACTGTGTTTTCCATAATTTTGCTACGTAAGGGCATCAAAAAGTGGGATTGTGTAGAAATGGATTGAGAGGGTAAAAAGTCAAGGTTGGACCTACATTTTGTCCATTACTGACAACCAGGGAGCTCAAACACCCTTGTTGTGCTGATCCCATTTGGAGGTAACAATGAAGATCAACCTGCACATATGTGCTGTCTGATCCTAGTCTACACCACCTGCTTGTCCATTACCAGCCAGAGTTATGTACAAAACCCAAAACAGCCATTAACCACAATTATTTTCTACCCTTCAATATAGACATTATGATGATTTCCAATATATAAATTATATAATGACTTATCTTACTCAAAATTTTACCCTGGAATTTACATGTCCCTGGACAAATGGCCTAGAAAATGGTTTGTCCGCAAGTATATTAATTGATTGAATGGTGTTTGATTGTCCGCAAGTAGGAAAACCCATGTCAGACAAGTCGGTCACAGGAATCCCACACCTTGTATAGACTGCATAACATATATCAATGAGCTGAGGTTCAAGATATAGCATCATTTTACCCTTTACCAGACAACAAAATTTAAGACTGATCAAAGTAAAAAGAAGTTTGAGATGATGTGTGAATTGGTTAAAACATGCGAAGGAATTAATTGAATTCATTAAAATGAGTAGTCACTTTCTTTCAATGTCCTTAACCCTTGTCATGCTGAACCCGGAATATTCCGGTTTTGGCAGGAGGTGTAGACTAAGATCAGACTGCACTTATGTGCAGGCTGATCTTAGTCTACACTTCCTGCTTGTACTTTTCCTGTCAGAGTTGTTTATGAAGTTGATTTCTAAAAGAAATAATTATTTTTGAACAACAAGTTCTATCAGTGCTTTCAGCTCTTTGATTTGACAGCAATTCAGTAAGGTAATTTACACAGCATGACAAGGGTTAATATAGAGTAATATTTAGAGCCACCTTTCTTTTTTAACACAATACTATAGATAAAAGAATTTTAGACTAGTTAAAATTCAAAGAAGACATCAATACAAAGTATGTTTAATTGAAAAGAGTACCATAAAGGGAAGAAAATACTTAAAGGAGGGAAGAAGTTGCTTTTCTCCTTCTAGGTCTATACTTCTTTGCATATCAAAGTGCAAGGTTGTGTGGTAATGGGTTACTATATTATGAAATTTGACGGTTTCATCAAATCAGTTTTAAACAAATATAGAAATAAAACAATGCAAACATAAGGGCAGTCTTATCTTCGTCTACACCTCCTATTTGTCCCTTTTAAGCCAGAGTTGTTTAAATAATCAATTTTTCAAAAGAAATATTGACCCTCATTAACATTGACCTTGCAGTGCTGTCAGGCCTTTGATTTTAAAGCAATTCTGTATTGGATTTTAATTTAGCATGATAAGGGTTACTATGGGATTGCAAATGCATGCCTCACATAGGCAGTATGGTGCTGGGTTGTGAATAAAAATGTCAGTTGTTTGGTACAAAAAATAATCAAAATTTACTTCCTTTAACTTTCCAGCAAATCCTTTTTTCTGACTTTTTGTAAAACAAGTTTTGAAAATCAAGGAATTGCTTGTTCTATCCAAACTTATGGTCTAGCAACACCTGATTCAACTCTGATTGTTATCTAAAAAAAAACAACAAACAAACAAAAACAAGAGGACCATGATGGTCCTAAATCGCTCCCCTGAGTATGATGGTTCATGGCTTTATGATATAAACAAAATGGCAAAGCCCTCTGTCTAATTATTTTGGAGATGTTTATAGATTTCTCTTTTAATCCTAGGAATATTGATGATCCCACCATATAGCACTAATTCCCTGAATATGGTAATGCTTTGAAGTATAGACATCAATACATACCAAGTATAAAAGCTGTTAGCCTAATGGTTTAGGAGAAGAAGGTTTTCAAAGATATCATTATTTATTCCTAACTAAAATTAGGGATTGCACAGAAAAGGGCCAATTTTTTAAATAATTTGGTAGAGGGTCAATGGCTGATGATATGTACCAAATATCAAAGCTCTAGGCTTTATGATTTGGGAGAAGAAGATTTTCAAAGATTTCCTTCTTTATTCCTTTGTTAAATCAGGAATTGCAGAGAAAAGGGCTAATTTTCAGAATACAGTAATTCTATGAAGTATTTTGGTAGAGGGTCAATATATTATGATATTTGCAAAGTATCAAAGCTCTCAGCCTTATGGTTTGGGAGAAGAAGATTTTTAAAGTTTTCCTTCTCTAATTCTATGTAAAATCAGGGATCATTAAGAAAAGGGCTAATTTTCACAATACAGTAATTCTTTGAAGTATTTTGGTAGAGGGTCAAAAGATGATGATTTGTACTAAATATCAAAGCTCTAGGCCTTATGGTTTTGGAGAAGAAGATTTTATAAGATTTCCTTCTTAATTTCTATGTAAAATCAGGGATCATTAAGAAAAGGGCTAATTTTCAGAATACAGTAATTCTTTGAAGTATTTTGGTAGAGGGTCAATAGATGATGATGTATACCAAATATCAAAGCTCAAGGCTTTATGGTTTGGGAGAAGAAGATTTTTAAAGATTTCCTTCTTTATTTCTATGTAAAATCAGGGATCATAAAGAAAAGGGCTAATTTTCGGAATACGGTAATTCTTGAAGTATTTTGGTAGAGGGTCAATAGATGATGATGTATACCAAATATCAAAGCTGTAGGCCTTATGGTTTGGGAGAAGGAGATTTTTGAAGATTTCCTTCCTTATTTCTATGTAAAATAAGGGATCATTAAGAAAAGGGCTAATTTTCAGAATACTGTAATTCTTTGAAGTATTTTGGTAGATGGTCAATAGATGTTATGTATACCAAATTTTCAAAGCTCTAGGCCTTATGGTTTGGGACAAGAAGATTTTTAAAGATTTCCTTCTTTATTTCTATGTAAAATCAGGGATCATAAAGAAAAGGGCTAATTTTCAGAATACTGTAATTCTTTGAAGTATTTTGGAAGATGGTCAATAGATGATGATTTGTACCAAATATCAAAGCTGTAGGCTTTATGGTTTGGGAGAAGAAGATTTTTAAAGATTTCCTTCTTTATTTCTATGTTAAATCAGGGATCATTAAGAAAAGGGCTAATTTTCAGAATATGGTATTTCTTTGAAGCATTTTGGTAGAGGGTCAATAGACATAAATACATACCAAATATCAAATCTCTAGGCTTTATGGTATGGGAGGAGAAGTATTTTGGTAGAGGGTCAATAGGTGATGATACATACCAAATATCAAAGCTCACGTTGTGCTCAGGTGAGCTAAAAAAATCATGATTTTCTAGAAAGATTGAAGTTACAGCATAGATATAGGCATACCAAGTATTGGGCACATGTGACCTCCTGAGGCTCAAATTCAGACACAAAATAAGATTTATTTGTTGGTATTAGTCTCCCAAAGCCACTGTTGGTGAAACCCCTCCTTAACCTATTTCCACACAACAAAATTATATGTTACAGATGGTTTTTTTTTCCATGTGAAAGAATTCTGAAATTCATCTACAGTGATGTCCTTGCATATCCTTCTATGATTTCAGACTTCTATATTCACCATGAAATCTCTCTCCAGTGATTGCACAGTCTAATTTCATAACTGCTCATTCTTATTTTCCATGGCGATGACATTTAGAACAAGGAATACCAAATTCTTTTTTCTGTCAATTTGCCCTGGGCAGCATAAAACCTCCAAGGACCAGAAAATCAATAGGAATATAATCTTACAAGCGCTTCTCTGCTTTCGCTATTTGTATATTGAAACAAGGAATAATCAATGCTTTGTTATTAATGCCCACAAGTATTATGTCCACCATACCATGGCAATAATGTGTACATGAGCTAGAAACACAGAATATCTTGGTTAATACATTACCAAACAACAAAATTTTGGACTGGTACAAATTTAACCCATTATCCACATGGCAAAATTCTAGCTAGAAAATAAGGTTGAAATAAAGAATAAATCAACAAGCCATTTCTTTTATTTCAACCTTGTTTTCCTCAAGTTTTTTTATGAGAGGTGTAAAAAAGAGGGATTGTGTGAGATTGGGTTAATTTTTAACTGATAGTTCAATGAAATTTGTTGTTATATCCTACTTTGAGACCTATAGTGAGGTTTCTCAGTTAAAATATCTTGTGAGATGATTAAAAACTGTCTGCACTATTCAGAATTTCATTGAGAAACAGCAATTCACACACCATTATTCAGTATCTTGATCATTTAGTGCCTTGAAATACAAAGCTATAATGCAACATTAATGTTGCACATTCTATTTTCTTTATCATTTTGAAAAAAATGACCAAGAAAGGGCAAGCAAACTATGTTTGCAAAGATATATATCACCAAGACACGATTACATACATTTTTTTTTGTAGCCAAGGGGTCCCAAGTTAGATCCAAGATCATGGCAAATATCCTTTCTTATATTTGTCTCCCACCAATGGGTGGATTATTGTAAACCTAACTGGGGTGAGCAGTTAGAGGCTTGGAAAAGATATTCTAGTAATGAATACCAAGGAATCAAATGTTAGGTGCTCCTGCCACCATGATATGACTCAATATTGTTAAAAGTGGTTAAAACCCATCCAATCAATTGGAATTCTTTGAGGTATGCGATCACTAGCAGAAAGGGCCATCATTCCTAAATTGCTTGTAACCTGTAGCCCACTTCTGACAAATTTTGGGCTAGTCTAAATTGCTTTCCAAAGCTTTTTTTCTTGAGAAGCATAAAAAAGCAGAATTGTCAGGAATAAGTTTAACTTGAAACTATCCTATATTCATTTTCAAATGTAGAATACATCCTTAACCTATTACCACACAACAAAATTTTAGACTGTGCCAATTTGAAAGAAGTTGCAAAAACAATTCAAATTTGAGATTTTAACAAGTTACAAGCAATTTCTTCAATTTCCACAATATTTTCCAAAGTTTTTTTCCCTTTGGGTAATGAAAAAGCATCATTGTGTAGGAATGGGTTATGACAAACTCTAATGGATTTTAGTGGATTGAAACACAAATGCACAAGGTTAATTGGCAATTCATTCTGTTTCTCAAAGTGTTTTCTTCTGAACTTTTAATTAATGGAACAAAATGTGCTCTCTTCTGAACCACCAACCACTTCAAATAATGTCTGCAAGCTGAGGCCTAGATAAGAGGGAGGTGACAGCAATCTTAAATCTTTATTTCTTAACAAAATCCTATACTGTGGGTACACATTTGAATCGTCATGTTGAGACAATGCAAATCAGTACCATCAATTTAGGGTTTATGACAGTAATGCAGAAATATTTTAACCCTTTCCTGGATAAACCCCGGATTTTACGTCTGTGATTTTATACTTGAGAAAACATTGTAGAAAAAGGAGAAATTGCTTATAATAAGCAATTTCTCCTTTTCCCACAATGTTTTCTACCTAATAGGATGGTTTTATTTGGAATTGCATCCAATTTTCATTGTCGTCTTCATCCTCTTTCAATTTGGACCAGTCTAAAATTTCAAAAACCAGGAAAGGGTTAATCTAAAATACCAATTACGCCCTCTATCTGCAGCTCTGCCAGAAGGTATACCTCTTCTGGTCTGGACAAGTCTTAACATTCATAGTCTAGTTCCTTAACCCAATACCAGATGGCAAAATTTTAGACTGGTCCAAATTCAAAGAAGTTGCAGACAATAGAGTTAAGTAGATGAAATTTGGGATTTTTTTACTTTTAACAAGCAATTCCTTCATTTGTTTTCCAAAGTTTTTTTCTTTGGGGGTGTCCAAAAGTTTTATTGTGTGGGAATGGGCTTTACACATAGCTTTGTGAGTAAAAAATCAAGTGAATCTTTGCGCCAAGTTCTAATACCTGTTAGACTATAGCTAGGGTTATCATTCGAACGCAAGTTAAGCAATCTCCCAAAGAGGACTAATTACCAAGACCAGTGCTTTGTCACTGAAGTAGAACAGTTGACCTTTGACCTTTATTACCCCAGAATGGAAATGGTTTTCAATCAAAGTTCAATTGTGACCTTGACCTTTGACCTACATAACCCAAAATGATAGGGCACCTCCTCAAGTTATGGACAACATGTGCATAGAGTTTCTTAGTCCTATGTCAAATCAATTATGAGTTAGAGCAAAGACATGGTTTTCAATTAAAGGTAAATTGTAGCATTGACCTTTGACCTCTGTGAGCTAGGTCACTTCCTTTGGTCATTGGCAAAAATTGTATGAAGTTTCAAGGTTGTAGGTCTATTTGTTCTTGAGTTAGAGCCTGGAAACAGTTTTTGATCAAAGGTCAATTGTGATTGACCTTTGAGCTCTATCACCCCAAAATAATAGGACACTTCCTTGGGTCATCAGCAACAATTGTATGAAGTTTCAAGATTGTAAATTTATTGGTTATTGAGTTAGAGCACAGAAACATTGAAGTCTTCAGACAGACAGACTGATGCAAGGACAGACAGACAGATAGACATGGTAAAACCAATATACTACTTCATAGATGGGGGTTATAATTATTATAGTTTAGAATCAATTGAACAGCATCATGTGAAGAGGCATTGTAAGATGTATGGTGTACCATTTGGGTAAAATGTCAACTTTAAGTTGTGCTTCCTAATGCGCACATCCACATATAATACAGGTGCACCTGTAAAATGTTAGTGTGTGCTCATATTTTGAGCTACATACATAAAATTATGTATGCACCCTCAACATTTAAGAATACAAATCAGGACTGTCATTTCATAAGTGCACTTATAATCTTTATGTGCTAAGAATGTTTTATATTAGTGCAGGGTCAGGTTTGGATGCTCAAACTCAAATTTTATCAGAGCACCTGTATTATTTAAGTGCACACATCTTTATTAGCATGTATGACTGAAAGTGGACTTTGATGTATTCAGAGTGTCATATAGAGGAACTATAAGTCTGCTGTCTATCCCAGGGGCTGGAACACCAGATAAAACAAGATATCACAATATGTCAAAGTTTTCTGACGACGACAACAGCCATGACACCAAGGCTATAGCAATACCTTACGTTTTCTCCAAAACCAGCCGAGCTAAAAATTAGACCCCATCACATAAAGTAATTAATATTCCCCAAATGGCTACAACTCACAGAAAAAAGTTGTCCCTGGAATAAAGACTTTTTTCAACAACAGGTCAATACTCCAAGAACATGAATGCCTTGGACTTTGTAGATTTGGAGGAGAAGACTGTTGAACATGGTCCAATTGAGCATTTTTATGAACAGGGAAGGGGTGCTTTTTACCCTACATGCATAATTTAATCAGAATTGATAGATAACAGCCAGGCTATGCAACATTATATATGCAACATATAAATGCCCTTGGTCTTAAAGTGAAGATTTTTTTTTCAACTTACTCAAATTTTGGACTTTTCTCTATTTTGGTCACCTATTGCAAACCAAGGAGCACAACTTTCAGTGATTTAGTAAATAAATATCTAGTTTTGCTTCATACCAAATATGAACCTAAGCCTTATAGTTAATGAGGAGAAGTCTTTTGATCATTCTCTAATTAAGCATTTTTCTGAGCTCAGGGGTGGGGCCATTTTTGACCCCAAGGATTAAAGTTTCAAAACTTGGTAGAGCACCATGTGATTAAGCTACATATGAAATATAAATGCCTTTGGCATTGTAGTCTCGGAAAAAAAATCCAAAGATTTACTAAAATGCCCCATTTTCAAATGCCATGGCAACCAGACTTTTTCACAAAATAAAATTTTTCACCCAAAGAATATCCCTGCAAAGTTTCAGCTTGATTGGCCTACTGGTTTTGGAGGAGAGGCTTTTTAAAGATTAACTAAAATTTTTTATTTTCAAATGCCGCGGCAACCAGAGTTTTTCATGGAATGAAATTCTTTAAACAACTTTTTCAGGCTTCACCCAAGGAACATGCCTGCAAAGTTTCAGCTTGATTGGCTTACTGGTATTAGAGGAGAAAATTTTCAAAGAAATTGAGGATGGACGGACAGATGGACAGACAGACGACAAACAAAAACGTCACACAATAGCTCACCTTGCACTTTGTGCTCAGGTGATCTAAAAACTCTTTGCTTGATAGTGAATGTAAATGTGGAATTGGAATCAAACCTATTCAATACTTGAATAGAAAATAAGGGAACAAGATTTTTAAACAAAGGGCCATAAGCCCTAGAATTAAAGGTGCTAATCAGTGCTTGATTCTTTCCAATAGCCTGAATTTATTTACCTGGTATTATAAGTTTCTTAAACATATAGGAGGTAACTTACTTGAAACCTTTTTTTCAATTTGATTCAATGGAAGAAACTTTCCTTTAAATAACAAATATTCTGAGTCAAGCAGTAATAATGATTTACCTTGCATCACTGCGATCTGTCCCTGAAATTTGGCCAATACTCCAAAGCAATATTACTATTAAATTTCTCCAGAAAATCTGATAGAGGATCAACAAAAGGCCATTCCTGTGAATTTTGGTGAAATGCACTCCTCCAAAAAGAACATTTCCAAAGTTATCACTGCATACCATTTATGGTAAGTAGCCCCGTCAATTAAAGCTATGTTTTTAAACCAATGAAATTTCTTTGAAGGAATCAGAAATAGGATCATCGAAGTATCACTCCTTTGAAATAAATTTGAAATCTGTTCAGCTGTCTGAGGAAAAAAGTTTACAGACTCGCAGACAACAGACACAATGCCATGACAATAGCCTGCTGGCTTTCAGCCAGTTGAGCTAAAAACGAATAGAATGTAATCAAAAAGAAAATTTGCAGATCTTTGATTTGGCACTGAGTGTATGTTTGGAATTTCAAAAAAATCCATCAAGTGGTTTAAGAGAAATTTAGCAGACAAGAAAAAGCTACAGACCAACATATGGACCAACAAACAAACCAACTGATTAACAAGCTTACTCATACATACCTCTCCCCCATATTTGTATAATAATCTTGGATTGAGTGAATGAGAAAAGTCTAAGGTTCTATTCTGAGGCTTTTAATACATTACCAGACTGCAAAATTAAAGACTGGTCCAAATTGAAAGGAGCTGCAGACGACAATTTAACCCATTCCAACACAGCAAAATTTTAGACTGGTCCAAATTGAAAGAAGCTGCAGACGACAATTTCAAAATGATGGAATTTTGAATTTTTTCGTCTTTTTGGATAGAAAACATTGTGGATAATGAAGAAATTGCTTGATACAAGCAATTTCTTCATTTTCCACAATATTTTCAAAAGCTATTTTCTTGAGGGGCGTAAAAAGGAGGGATTGAGTTGGAATGGGTTAAAGTTTAAGAAATTTTAGATTTTTTCAACTTTCTTGAAAGAAATCTGTGTAAATGAAGAAATGTTTTTCCTACTGCTTTTCTGGAGAGGCATCAAAAAGCATCATTGTGTGGAAATGGACTAAGGTAAGCTTGTCCAAAAGAACTCATTTATATACATGTATATCTCAAGATAATACTTTTGGTCCTCTTATAATTTCTTTTACAGGTTGGCAGAGAAAGGAAGTAAAGTCACAGAAGATGGTTATATATCATCGAGATTTCTTAACCAATTCCCACTAAGTGATGCTTTTGAACGCCTCTCTGGAAGAAAAATTTGGAAATCATTGTGTAAAATGAAGAAATTGCTTGTAACAAGCAATTTCTTCATTCTCCACAATGTTTTCTACCCCAAAAGACAAAAGTTTTTAAAATTTCATGAACTAAATATTGTTGTCTGCAACTTTTTCAAAATTGGACCAGTCTAAAAAAAATAATCATGTGGTAATGGGTTTCGAGGCTTTTAAAGTAACCTGTCTGGTAACAAAATAAGAAGGCGACAAAATCTTTCCTTCTAAAACTTGACTCTGTAATTACAGTTTCAATCTACGACCGAATTAGAACTTAAGAGGCTTGCTAAAATCCAAACTGGCACTGAAGTGCAGTAATGTAATTTTTCTCTCAAAAGAAACACAATGAACTAAAGGTCTAAAATGACATCATCCATTTCACAAACAAAATGAATAAATCAGATATGAAAGATAAGATGAAAACTTTGAATAAACAAGTTACAGTACAGCGAAATGTGACCTTAACCCATTCCCACACAGTGCCACTTTTAAATGCCCCTCAATATAACAGCTTTTGAAAACATTGTGGACAATCAAGAAATTGCTTGTTACAAGCAATTTCTTCATTTTCCACAATGTTTTCTACCCAAAAAGACAAATATTTTAAAAATGACAACAATTCTAAATTGTCGTCTGCAACTTCTTTCAATTTTGACTGGTCTAAAATTTCACTGACTGGGAATGGGTTTATGATTAACCTTGATCCTAGAACCATCTGATGCCTATCAATGCAAGGATTTTAGCCTATATCCCAAATATAAGCCATGTATCTTGAAAGGTCTTTGATGAACAGCAAAATGATAAGTATTTGCATAAACTTGACTTACATAATTGACCCTAACCTTCATGGATGACCTTGAACCTAGAGCCAACTGATAGCTATCAATGCAAGGATTGTAACCTGTATGTCCAAAATATGACCCCTGTGAAAAGTTCAAGAACTAGCTTTCTAGTTCTAGAACTTATAGAACTTAAGTTCTAGAACTTTTCGCAGATTCTTATTAAGTGAAAATATTTTAATTTGTGGCTTCATGACTTTATAATAGTGATAGAGAGGATAATTGTGTAAGATCAATATATCATTCTTTAAGTGAACAAAAGCTATATTTTCACAACTGGTAGAGCCACGGGGAGAATATGCTTTACTAGTTGTTTTATGAATCGAAAGGTAAATCAATCTTACAAGAAAAGCAAAAGATTATTCTATTTTTCTAATGCAGAAAAAGACAAAACATGACCTTTTAGGGTGATATTCTAAAAGAGGCTCAGTTCCCATGTGAGTAACATGGCAAACTTAATGACATCACAAGTGTCTTTGGTCCGGCTTACGTTCAGACGATGTGTCTCGTGTGAAATGAATAAAAGCAGGCCTAAACTTACCAAAACAGTGAATTTATCATTTGAGCGCGTGCGTGACATTTCCAACCATTACGCATGTGCGCCTAGTAAAGACTCAGATCAGCCTGTGCAACCACACAGTCTGATCAGAGTCTTCACTCTGCGCTCTGTACATAGGTACTGACCCAAAGCTTCTTTAAACAATCAGCGAATATTCTAATTGGCCGAATGACTGTCCAGGGTGCTCAATGTGTGCAAGTCACGCATAATTGAAATTGTTGGAAATGTCACGCACAGGCTCATTTGTTTTTCAGTGAGATTATTGAGTGATTATCCACCAAGAAACCCCATTAATCCATCCAAAGGCATTAAAGAAATTTCATTTTCTTCATAGGTGTTATTTTAAGAAATAAGATAATGAACAGGAATCAAGTAACAACTCTATGGAGCCTTCAACTTGATACATTGTCTGTTCTAATTCTGGTTCAAATTTACCATTGCTCTGAATCTAATTTAGTAGCCAGTCCTAGGAAAAATAAATTAGAAGAGGTCTGCCCTTACGACAAAGTAATTGATTGGACTGTCCATTCATCATTTTCTTTCACAAGCATGCAACCAGCACAATCCATTATGCTTGTCTAAATGTTGATGCTGTTAACTGATTTGGTATTTTGAAGGACTAGAGGATTTTTATCAGGCCTGGGTGTAACCCTTGTCATGCTAAATAAATATTCTTTTCAAAACTGAATAAAAATCAAAGGGCTGAAAACACCGAAAGTACTGAGTGTGGGTCAATATTTCTTTTAGAAATCAAATTTCTTAACAAATCTGGCTTGAAAGGGATAACAGGTGGTATAAACTAAGATCTGACTGCACTTATGTGCAGGCTGATCTTTGTCTATACCTCCTGCAAAAACAGGTATATTCAAGGTTCAGCATGTCAAGGGTTAATAATACAGATAACAAAATTCTGAATATACAATGCATATAGTTCATTATATAGGGGAAAAAAATAAGCCAATACAATGACAACTTGGGGGTCTTGATAGCCTGATTTGCTCCAATGGTGTTATCTTATTTATCATGTAGATAACAATTTAGTTTTCTCTAACACTCAGGAAATTCATTAAAAAAGAGGGCTTAAATGGCCCTTAATCACACACCTGAGAATCATTTCATGATTTCTCTAAGTCTAATAAATCCAACCCTGCCATACCCCAGTTTCTTTTTGCAAATGAAAATTCCACAAACGAATTTTGAAAAGGGTCACTCAAGGAAAATTCCAGCAAAATTTGGTCCTAATTGATCAATTGGTATATGAGATATCTAACTTAGAGGCATTTGAGTGCCTGTATTGCACCACAGTCCTGATTAAGCAAATGGTCTTTTCAGGAATTAAATATAAACCAAATCATATTCACCATGTGTTTCAAATAAATCTAGTCAATAAAATCTTTTAATGTTTATTTAATTTTTTTTTTATTGTTTTACAAAAGTCAATTCATTTACTAAGTCAGATAAAAAAGTTATACTAATTTAAAACAAGAGGGCCGTTGGCCCTGGGGCACTCACCTGAGATAAAGGCTCTTTTTCTTTCAACAGTCTAATTTCATGTTAAGGTTAGGATTAGGAAACAAGTGGGCCACACTTACATATAAAGACTATGAACCTGGGGATTCTAAAGTCTAAATTGCAAATTCCAAGGCTTTAGTGCTGATTTGAAAGAAGGAAAAAACTCTTTCCTCCCTCTGGATTCATGGGTTATAATTTCAGAAATAAGAAAGAAGTCTGTCAACTTATGCTTCATGCCTATACCCCCCCCCCTACGCCCCTGGAGACCCGAGAGGATCATGTGTTAGCTATTTTGTAAGAGATCATTATACTGATACTTTATGCAAAATACTAAGGCTCTACACCTTCTGGGTCAGGAGAATAAAATTCTTACAGATTATTTTGAAATTTCACTTTTGTTGCCATGGCAACCAGAGTTTTTAACGGATTTCGATTCTTTTGGCTATTTTTGAAAGGGACCACCTAAGGAACATTTCTGCCAAATTTGGGTCAAATCGACCCAGTGGTTTGGGAGGAGATGTCATTTAAAAATCGTTCTTTATTTCTATATAAACCCGACCCCCCTGTGGGGACCAAAGGGTCATGATTTTAGCTATTTTGAAAGAGGTCAATATACTGATGCTTCAAGCAAAATATCAAGGTTCTACACCTTCTGGGTTAGGAGGAGAAGATTTTTGAAGATTATTTTAAAATTTTACTTTTGATGCCATAGCAACCAGAGTTTCAAACTGATTTCAATTCTTTTAGCTATTTTTGAAGGGGACCACCTAATGAATATTTCTGCCAAATTTGGTTCAAATTGGCCCAGTGGTTTGGGAGATGATGTCATTTAAAAAATCGTTCTTTATTTCTATATAAACCCCACCCCGAGGATCATGATTTTAGTTATTTTGAAAGAGGTCAATATACTGAAGTTTCATGCAAAATATCAAGGCTCTATGCCTTCTGGGTCAGGAGGAGAAGATTTTTAAAGATTATTTTAAAATTTCACTTTTGTTGCCATGGCAACCAGAGTTTTTAACAGATTTCAATTCTTTTAGGTATTTTTAAAGAAATTGTTGACGGACAACGCACAACACATGCCGGACGGACGCTGGACGAAACGTGATCACAATAGCTAAATTGAGCACTTCGTGCTCAGGTGAGCTAAAAAAGAAAAATCACTGTATACCACATATATGGACATAAGCCATGACCATAAACGCTATGTTTCATCCTATCAAATTGATGGAATCTGAAAGAGAGTCACCAGAGAATCCATCTACTGGTTTCTGAGAAAAAAAAAAGATTTAGAAAACTTTCTCCATATATGGAAATTAACCCCACCCATCAAAGTCATGATTTTCATTCAATCAAAATTCTTTGAAGAAATCTGAAAAAGGGTAAAAAAAGAATCGTTTCTGTGAAATTTATTTGAAATCCATCCACTGGTTTCTGAGAAGTATATTTTAAAAGGTTTCACCTTATATGGAAATTAACCCCACCCATTAAAGCCATGTTTATCATTTAATTTGAATTCTTGGAAAGAATCTGATAAAGGTCACCAAGTGATAATTCCTGCAAAATTTGGTTGAAACCTTGAAACTAAAACTTTATAGCAGGTCTTATTTGTGAGGAAGATTGAGCCAAAAACATGACCCCTTAACCTATTTTCACGATCCCGCTTTCTTACAATCTAAGGTAAATAATTTCGAAAAAATTGTGTAAAAAAATGACGTACAAAAATTAATTCTTAGGATGGTGCTGGTGAGATAAGTGTAATTGTGCATAAAATAAATTGTTAAAAGTGCAAAGAAAGGTGTAAGAATAAATGAAGCGATCTAGATGACAGGATTTGAGAAAAGATATCTCAAACTTTTTTGGCTTAGTTAACCCATTACCACATAATGACGCTTTCTGACACCCTGAAGAAATACAATTATGGAAACCTTTGGAGGAAAGGAGAAATTGCTTGTAACAACCAATTTCTCTATATATCGCAATTTTTTCTCCCCTATTTGGCTCATATTTTCCAATTTCAGCTCAATCTGCAACTTCTTTCAATTTGGACCAGTCTAAAATTTTGTCATCTGTTAATGGTTTAATATCCTTATAACTGGATTAAATTCATATAATTTAGCATATCTCATGTTAACATAATGTAAATATTTAATACTAAGTACTCTCTGCAAGAAAATATGAAAAGAAGTGAAATGACAGTGATCAGTCTGTAAAAAATTTGATACATGTATTTAGTATGTGCATAACTATTCTGAATACCATGATTTAACACTCATAAAATACTTTTACTTTACTTAGTGAAGACTTGAAGAAGCCAAACCATCAAGCAGTTGATAAGTAGAAGACAAACAGACAGACGTTAACTGCTAGTAACAAAAAACTCACCTGCAAAATCAAGAACTTCACTTTCGCTTTCATTGGCATGGTCAACTTTTTGAGGTAAAAATGAGGCACTTTCATCGATTTTGTCCATGCTTTAGTCTGATCCAAATCTTTCTTACAATTTGATTGTCATGAACTTATCACTATCAACTTTTTTTGTTATCACATAATCCAAAATGATATCTCTGAGTATGAATAATGGAATGGTAATTCTTCGGTAATCCAATTTAGCTCAGTTTCTCTCATCTTTGATCCATAGTGCTGAAGTAATGTGATTGTAAAAATAAATCTAAAATAAAAGAAAACAAAACAAACACAATACAATATGCAGGTTACAAGTCTGAGGGAAGAGGATAGAATACCGGTTCTGCATTTCTTTAAAGAATGAGTGATTTTAATTTAACAAAATCATCAAGTGAATTGATGTCCCCGTGTGAAAAGGCTGTAAGTGCATATATGACCTTTTTCACCCATTGCCACACAATTTGCCTTTTTGACATCCCCTTAGAAAAAAGCTTTGGAAAACATTCTAGAAAATGAAGAAATCCCTTATAACAAGCAATTTCTTCAACATCCACAATATTTTCTTCCCCAAAACAGAAAGGTTTTTTATTTCATCAACGAAAAATTGTCATCTGTAGCTTCTTTAAACTTGGGGCAGTCCAAATTGTGTCATCTGGCAATTGGGTAAAATTATTGTGACCTATCAAACAAAAAGGGACTATCTGATCTGTCTGATTAATAAACAGTCATCTGACGACATATTTTAGAATAGACAAAGTTTAAGTGAGTAACATAAGGCAATTAAAATTCAGCTTGAACTGAAACATACACTAAAGAAAAAAAGTTTAACCCATTCCAACACAAGAAAATTTTAGACTGGTCCAAATTGAAAGAAGCTGCAGACGACAACTTAAATTTGATTGAATTTTAAATTTGCCAATATTTTGGGGTAGAAAACATTGTGTATAATGAAGAAATTGCTTGATACAAGCAATTTCTTCATTTTCCACAATGTTTTCCAAAGCTTTTTTCTTGAGGGGCGTAAAAAGGAGGAATGGGTTAAAACTGCTTTGCTGCCACAGCCATAATACTCAGTACGCCAAAACACAGGATTAAATGTTTTGAATAGCTCGATTACCATAATTTGAGGGGTGATTTCTTCATCAAACTTTCATTGAAGAAAGTGTTGAAAGACCTAGTAATGAATTTCATCTTTTTGATTGCTTTTCAACTATTTTCCCTCCACCCAAAAGTCCCTTTTCCTTGTATAGGTCACATACATGAGTAAATATTATAGGTTAGTAATAGAAAAGCTCTATCCAGTAAGATTCTTTTATTAGTTAAATTTTAGAAATTCCGCCAATCTACAAAGGTGTGCTATAGAATATTGGCTTTTAATACATTGTAATTCACAAGGTTAAAATAATCCTTTGTAAATACTAACTAGTTTTAGTATTTTTGTTGTTAAAGATTCATTTTCAAGGTTATTGAAGCCATTTCTTTCTTGATAAAGAACAATACACCTGGCTCAAAAGCAATGACGATAAAAATAAGTCTACGCAGATAGCCTACAATTCATGAATTTTAAGTCATAATCCACAACAAATTTAGGTTGTTTACAAAAATGATGATGTCAGTGATAACATTTCACTTTTGCTAGTCATTCAATGAACTAGAGAGTAAATTCAAGTACGACGATCAGTTTTTAAGAAATATAGAAACTAAGAACTTAAATCACTAAAATATGAAAACTTGAAGAAGTGAAATTAAACTGTTATGTATAATACGCGATTCATTCCCACACAATCCCACTTTTTCACACCTAACAAAGAAAGGTTTAGAAAACATAATGGAAAATGAAAAAATTGCTTGTAATAGGAATTTTTTTCAATATCCTCAACGTAAACATAATAACATTTTCTAAATTCTATCAACAAAGTTGTAATCTGCAGAATATTTCATTTTAGACAGGTCTAATTTTTTCGTTCGGGAATGTGTTAACCCTGGTGACACTTTTTGACGCCCCTAAAGAAGAATGATGTGGAAAACATTGTGGAATAGAAGAAGTTACAAGCAATTTCTTCATTATCCACAATGTTTTCTAACCAGAAAAAGAAAGATTTCTAAAATTTCATCGAATCAAAATTGCTGGCTGCAACTTTTTTTCAATTTGGACAAGTCTAAAATTTTGTCATGTGGTAATGGGTTAACCCTTTCCCATTCAAATATGGGATTTTACGTTCCTGTGCTTTTATACTTGAGAAAATATTGTGGAAAAAGAAGAAATTGCTTGTAACAAGCAATTTCTCCTTTTTCAACAATATTTTCTACCACATAGGATGGGTTCATTTCAAATAGCATCCAGTTGTCATTGTCGTCTGCAACCTCTTTCAATTTGAACTAGTCTATAATTTCCAAAAACGGGAAAGGGTTAAGTACATTTTCCACGTCGAAAACTTAATCGAATTCCCTTGAGTTATGATACTTCAAAATTTTGGATATTCTCTTATCTCAGACATGACTAAGGTTGACACTAGGTGGTTGAAGTACAAACTACAAATCAACAAAGTTCTAGATAGAGGAAGTGACTATCAAGGCACAAGTTTATAACACTTTTTGTACTTACTGTAAGATCGCTGGCCACTGACTTCCATCAACCCGAATTAGGTATTGAACCATTACTAGACGACAATATTGTAGACTGGTCTAAATTCAAAGATGTAACAGGCGACAAATCTAGAAGGTGAAATTTTGGGTAGAAATCATTGTGGATAATGAAGAAATTGCTTGTAACAAGCAATTTCTTCTTTTACAACAATTTTTTTCCGAAGTTCTTTCTCTTGGGAGCATCAAATAGCGTCATTGTGTGGGAATGGATTAAACAGCATTATTTTGCAAAATCTATGGTCATTTAGTAACAAATAAACAAACAAGAGGCCCAGTGGGCCTTAATGGTCACCTGAGTAAAAGAGCACCAAGACAAGTGATTTTGTTTGAAAGAATTAGAAAAAGGTTTGGTTGAAATCCCCTCAGTAGTTCCTGAGAAGAAGATGAAAATGTTTAAAAGTTACCAAAAATGACCCCCTTTTGGTCCCCATTTTAGGCACCCCTGACCTCCAGCCTTTTAATTTTCACAAATCTGTATAATCAGTACCAAATGATGCTTTTCACCAAGTTAGTTTGATTGAAATTGGCTTTGTACTTCATCAGAAGAAGATGAAAATGTGAATTTTTTAACATGATGAACTTTGACCTCTGGGTGTGGCCCCATACATGACCCCAGGGGCATAAATTTCACAATTTATGATATACCTGTCCTAGTTGTCATGCACACAAAATATTTAAGCTCTGGCATTAACGGTTTATTAGAAGAAGATTTTTAAAGAAGTACCAAAAATTGACCCCCAGAACCCCTATTTTCACAAACTTGAATTGGCATTCCCCAATGATGCTTTCTACCAAGTTTGGTTGAAATCCGCCCAGTAGTTCTTGAGAAGAAGATGAAATATTTAAAAGTTACCAAAAACTACCCCCTTTTGGTCCCCATTTTAGTGCCTCCTGACCCCCCAGCCTTTTTATTTTCACTAATCTGAATAACCATTACCAAATGATGCTTTTCACCAAGTTTGTTTGAAATTGGCTTTGTACTTCATCAGAAGAAGATGAAAATGTGAATTTTTTAACATGATGAACTTTGACCTCTTGGTGTGGCCCCATACATGACCCCAGGGGCATGAATTTCACAATTTATGATATACCTGTCCTAGTTGTCATGCACACAAAATATTTAAGCTCTGGCATTAACGGTTTATTAGAAGAAGATTTTTAAAGAAGTACCAAAAATTACCCCTTTTTGGCCCCTATTTGGGCCCCTATGACCCCCAGAACCCCTTTTTTCACAAACTTGAATTGGCATCCCTCAATGATGCTTTCTACCAAGTTTGGTTGAAATCTGCCCAGTAGTTCTTGAGAAGAAGATGAAATAATTAAAAGTTACCAAAAATTACCCCCTTTTGGTCCCCATTTTAGGGCCCCCTGAACCCACAGCCTTTTTATTTTCACAAATCTGAATAACAATAACCCAATGATGCTTTTCACCAAGTTTGTTTGAAATTGGCTTTGTACTTCATCAGAAGAAGATGAAAATGTGAATTTTTTAACATGATGAACTTTGACCTCTGGGTGTGGCCCCATACATGACCCCAGGGGCATGAATTTCACAATTTATAATATACCTGTCCTAGTTGTCATGCACACAAAATATTTAAGCTCTGGCATTAACGGTTTATTAGAAGAAGATTTTTAAAGAAGTACCAAAAATTACCCCTTTTTGGCCCCTATTTGGGCCCCTATGACCCCCAGAACCCCTTTTTTCACAAACTTGAATTGGCATCCCCCAATGATGCTTTCTACCAAGTTTGGTTGAAATCCGCCCAGTAGTTCTTGAGAAGAAGAAGAAATAATTAAAAGTTACCAAAAATTACCCCCTTTTGGTCCCCATTTTAGGGCCCCCTGAACCCACAGCCTTTTTATTTTCACAAATCTGAATAACAATAACCCAATGATGCTTTTCACCAAGTTTGTTTGAAATTGGCTTTGTACTTCATCAGAAGAAGATGAAAATGTGAATTTTTTAACATGATGAACTTTGACCTCTGGGTGTGGCCCCATACATGACCCCAGGGGCATGAATTTCACAATTTATAATATACCTGTCCTAGTTGTCATGCACACAAAATATTTAAGCTCTGGCATTAACGGTTTATTAGAAGAAGATTTTTAAAGAAGTACCAAAAATTACCCCTTTTTGGCCCCTATTTGGGCCCCTATGACCCCCAGAACCCCTTTTTTCACAAACTTGAATTGGCATCCCTCAATGATGCTTTCTACCAAGTTTGGTTGAAATCCGCCCAGTAGTTCTTGAGAAGAAGAAGAAATAATTAAAAGTTACCAAAAATTACCCCCTTTTGGTCCCCATTTTAGGGCCCCCTGACCCCACAGCCTTTTTATTTTCACAAATCTGAATAACCATTACCAAATGATGCTTTTCACAAAGTTTGTTTGAAATTGGCTTTGTACTTCATCAGAAGAAGATGAAAATGTGAATTTTTTAACATGATGAACTTTGACCTCTGGGTGTGGCCCCATACATGACTCCAGGGGCATGAATTTCACAATTTATAATATACCTGTCCTAGTTGTCATGCACACAAAATATTTAAGCTCTGGCATTAACGGTTTATTAGAAGAAGATTTTTAAAGAAGTACCAAAAATTACCCCTTTTTGGCCCCTATTTGGGCCCCTATGACCCCCAGAACCCCTTTTTTCACAAACTTGAATTGGCATCCCCCAATGATGCTTTCTACCAAGTTTGGTTGAAATCCGCCCAGTAGTTCTTGAGAAGAAGATGAAAATGTTTAAAAGTTAACGGACCACGGACGACAATGGACAAACGGTGATTGCAATAGGTCACCATGACCATTCGGTCAGGTGACCTAAAAACACAATGGTTGGTTGGCCAGCTTCCAGTCTAAAATAATGATTTTATTGGTCAACGAACTCTCTGATTGACAGCTGCGATCCACCATTTGAGAATTTATTCAAATTTCAAATTTGAATTCATTAATTATTTAAACTTTAAACAATCATGAAGAGCTGTAAGTAACAATTTATACATAAAATCTTTTATCTCAGGTACTAAATACCACAATATCTATGAAGAAATCAATCTTGAGTAAATTCTCAAATGAGTACGAAAAAGTTTTATAAACTCAGGTGCTCATATATGTATGCTGTTACTCAAATACTCAAAAAGGGACCATCATTCTGGGTTGTGTGAAAGCATCAAACTTTGCAACATTGTGAATACAATGAATCTTGTATTATGAGACCACAATGAATCTTGTATTATGAGACCACAATGAATCTTGTATTATGAGACCACAATGAATCTTGTATTATGAGACCACAATGAATCTTGTATTATGAAACGATATATTGGACATTATTCAAAAGAATGGTCACATTTTTGTTTAGTATATGAAAGACTGATTCAATTGCATACATAAATCATTAAAGCATTATCTCGCTGAGACAATTTTAATGAGTTCCGACAACATTGGATTAAGGTATGATGTGTTTCAAGCAAATACGACCATTTCTTCATGGGAGCTTTTAATTTTGTAAGGTGAATTTTGATTGTTGTAGCTTAATTAAGGTGGTCCTATAATGCAGGTGGTTGTTTGAGGAAGATTCACTGTGCAAGCCTACCAGGATAGAAACTTTCTGTTTACAAGATCTTCTGAATCAAGAATGGTCATCATACCTTACTATAATGTTTACTGTTACTGGTTGGTACCTTTTAATGTGATGGGTATGAAATCTATAACTTCATTACATACCCATTAACTTATCACCAGACAACAAAACTAAAGACTGGTCAAAATGAGAAGAAGTTGCAGACAACATTTAAAGTGTGGCCAAATCATGTCTATCCCCTTCCAGTTTTCAGCTCTGATAAAAGTGAATATTATAGGTACAAATTGTACAGTGACAACCAAAGAATCATTCAACTAATCAAATAATCTTTATTTATTGGTTTGTTTGTTTGAATGGGGTTTTACCCCGCTTTCAACAATCTTTCAGTTATATCTCGGTGGCTGGAGAACCTAACAATGGAATCCTGGTATTTCTCACACCAGCACTACCATTACATCCTTTCCTAGCCTACAGCTGCTATCCCACATAGGTCTACGATTATCGACCCATTGGTGAGAGACAAATAGTCAGAAAGGATGAGTGCCGCCACTTTATTTATTGGGTGAGAACAGCATTTGCAAATATTTTGTGTGAACAATTTTAGTTGGTTTGGCGACTAAAGGATGACCAGAGTTGAAACTGTCTAATCCTTAGTAATTTTCTAAATTTGGATTGACCACCCTATTTTACTATATAATCATGTCAGGATTTCAACAGGTAACTCTGCTGGATCATATCTCCTCATAAAAATTTACAGATAATCTGGGGGTAAGGTCCCATTTTGCTTTACAAGTCACAATAGTCAAATTGTCATGAAATAATGAAAAATAAAACAGAAAAAGTGAACAAATCAAATTTGGTGAGTGTAAACTAAAAGAAACAAGAGCCATATCTGCTGCAAACTCACTCCCCAACAATACTGCATGAGGTGTTTCCACATGACAATACTGCACTTCACCTGTTTTAACATGACAAAATTTTAGACTGGTCCAAATTTAAAGCAGTTGCAGATGACCAGAGGTCTAGATATGAGGGGGTAACAGCATTTTAAAATCTATATTCATCAACAAAGCCGTATGTTGTTGGTACTTATTTTAAGCGACTTGGCTTATTACAAGCAATTTCTTCTTTTTCCACAATGCTTTCCGGAAATCCCCTAGCTTTTTTTCTTGAGAGGCGTAAAAAAGTTGAAATGTGTGGGAAAAGGTTAATAGATGTTGGTGATTATAATTGACTAAGGGAGGAAAGAAAGAATCTGGAGACACTTAATTGAACTTTGGTTACAATCCAGCCAGTAGTTTCTGAGAGAGATTTACACTATGCCCCACCAACAAATGCCATGTTTTTTCATTCCTTTGTAGTTCCTTAAAGGCACTAATGATAAAGGATCATTCTTGTGAAGTTGAAACTGAACCAGTAGTTTGTGGGAGAAAATTTTTAAGGACAAGCATACAATTATTGAAACAATGATAGATGTTTCTTCTTTACAGTACAGTCTGTTTAGCTCATTTAACCCTTTCCTGTTTTTTGAAATTTTAGACTGGGTCCAATCTGAAATCAAAGGACTGAAAGTCATGAGAGCGGTTTTGCTGGCTTATCAGTAACCGCGTTCAATAATGCCAACATGTATCATCAAGATGAGTAAATAAATCGTACATCTAAGTGGGATGAGTAGCTGGTTGCTTGATAAGAATGTAGTGGTAATACTGGTGTTAGAACTACCAGGAATTCATGGTTAGGAGCTCCAGCCGCCCCGATATAACTGAAATACTTTTAAAAGTTGCGTTAAAACCCCATTCAATTAATCATGACCTTTTTACTGTTTACCGAAATCGCTATTTTGATTTCTTCACAACGTTTTCTTTAATATTTCATCAGTGCGTGAAA
The DNA here is from genome assembly GCA_946902895.1 of Fragum fragum. Lineage (NCBI taxonomy): Eukaryota > Metazoa > Mollusca > Bivalvia > Cardiida > Cardiidae > Fragum > Fragum fragum. Next base: position 65,300,685 of record OX336369.1, on the reverse strand, counting down.
GTTTGTGGTTGTGTGGTAAAAGGTTAAATGATAGAGAGTAAAGCAATCGAAGCCAACATTCAATTTTTTGCTTTGAGCATATTATTATTACAATTGAAGTACAGTACTACATGTTCGTTTCAAAGATATAGTCGAATTCGAGAGGTAAAAGGGTGTTTTATTTGGTGGGGTTTAATAGGCGCTTGAATGGCGACTAGAGCAGGGTTGTAACTTGTAACATATACTGTGTATACGGGGTGTAAATTTGCTCAGTCCTGCCAGGTCAAAACTAACATACAGGGTTAGGAGTTTGTTTACGGTGTGTACGCCTACACCACTAACCACTGACCTAGATTCTATCTTGAAATGCGAGGAGATTATTTCTCTCATTTAGACAGTTCATAAGACAATTTACTATGGATATATTAAGTCGAAGTTTTAAACCATTTTCCTTGATATTCATGACTAAAAGGAAGCTGTTGGCATTCAGCAAGTAAGTCATTTTCTTCATCAGCAATGAAACAAGATGGAAGCAATCACATAGATTTTCACTTCAAGTTTGAGCATGCGTGGAAATGAAAGGAAAATTCGTAAAAACTTGTTTCCGGTTGATCGATGTGAAATACTGGTTTTGTCTTACAAAACCGCTAAAAAGTTGCCTAAGACAACTAAAACTGAGTGCAATTTGAAAAGTAACCAACCTACAGGGTAGAAAAAAGTGTGGGAAAAGAAGAAATGGCTTGTTAAAAGCCATTTCTTTTTTTTTTTTCCACAATTTTTTCTCATGCATAAAATCACGGGAAGGTAAAAACCAGGGATTGAACAGGAAAGGATTAATTTCGTGATCTCTGTCAAGCAGATTGAAACACTCTCCCACTGTAGAGAGGTTACCAAAGATATCATTACTAATTGAAAATAAGCAAGAAAAAAGTACTTACAACAAAACTATGCTGACCTATCAGTGTTTGAATTTTATATTTGATGTTATCGTAATTTGTTTCTATTTATGGCTTTACACGATTACAGCATTTTGAATCATGAAAATGAATGAGTAAACCAGCTGTTATCATCATTAAGGAGTGAAAATATCATTCAAATAGTAACATGAAGTGACATACTTCTTTATACTTCTTAACCCATTCGAACACAATAGAATTTAAGACCAGTCCATATTCAAAGAAGTTACAATTGACAATTCAAAGTTGATGAAATCTTTGATTGTCTAAGTGGGTAGTAAACATTGTAGATAATGAAGAGATTGCTTCACATTCCTGCTTTTTTACGCCCCTAAAGAAAAAAGGTTTGGAAAATATTGTGGTAAACAAAGAAATTACTTGTTACAAGCAATTTCTTCTTTATCCATAATATTTTTTCTAGAAAAAAAAAGTTCTTTTTAAATTTCACAAAATTGGAATTGTTGTCTGTTGTCTGCAACTTCTTTGACCAGTCTGAAAATTTGTTGTGTGGGAATGGTTTAACAGTATTGCTCTTTTTCATTTTAAAACCATAAAACACATAAGGTTAAAAAATGCAAATAATAAGGAATACGAGAAGAAAATCAGATTCAGTAAGTGTTGTCTTTAATTGACAATTTTGGAAATGAATCCTTTCAGTGGTAAATTGGCATTTTCAGTTTTTGAAATACTAATGGATGTTTTAACATTTCCAGCAAAATAGGTTTCTCAATCCAATTTCGAGGTAATGAGTTTCAAAATAACTTTCCCATTTCTAAAATGCAAATATCAGCCCTTGCTCAACCTATTCCAACTCAATCCCTCCTTTTTACGCCCCTCGAGAAAAAAGCTTTGGAAAACATTGTGGAAAGTGAAGAAATTGCTTGTATCAAGCAATTTCTTCATTATCCACAATGTTTTCTATCCAAAAAGACGAAAAAATTCAAAATTCCATCAACGTGAAATTGTCGTCTGCAGCTTCTTTCAATTTGGACCAGTCTAAAATTTTGCTGTGTTGGAATGGATTAATACCCATAACCACAAAGTTCCTTTAGTTTATACAAGATTAAGACAAATACTCTTACAAACTTAGAAAAATATCATGATAATTGATACGATAGAAATAATTGTGATAAATTTCAGGTAATTTTTTTCATGGCCAGATAATTATAGAAAACCTTTATTTTTTAACCATTTACCAGAGTATAACATTTTAGACTGGTTCAAAGTCAAAGAAGTTGCAGACAACAATTTAGAGTTGATGAAATCTTACATATTTTTCTTTTTGAGCAGGAAACTTGTAGGAAATTATTAATGTTGAAGCCTTTATTCATTTTTCACAATATTTTCCAAACTCCTTTTCTTGAGGGAATCAAAAAGCAAGATTGTATTGTTATGGGTAAATAAGAATAAAATTATTTGATGCCTATCTATCATAGTTGTTAAATCAAGGCTTGAAAATAATTATCACCGCCAATAGGCCATGAGCAGCTAGCAAAATTGTTCAATATTTTAGTCTTGAGTTTGTGTCCACCCAGATTTCATCCCAGCTATGCTGCAGTCCAGATTATAACTACTATAGTTATGAAGGGATTTCAAATTAATTCAAAACCTTCATATGACATTGGAACAAATAGGATCAATTTCTAGGCAATACTTCAAAAATTAAAATTGATATAATAATGTTGAGTTTGTCTGGAGCAATTGGCTTCTACATTTGTGAAAGGATTTTAACCCTCAAAAGAAAATCGGGGCAATAAGAACATTTGCTGATTGTTTAAAGAAGCTTTGGGTCAGTATCCATCTACAGAGCGCAGAGTGAGGATTCTGATCAGACTGTGCAGATGCACAGGCTGATCTTAGTCTTTACTTGGCGCACATGTGAAATGGTTGGAAATGTCACGTATGCGCTCATTTAAAAACTGGCACATGAATACAAGAGGTTTTCTGCCAGTATTATTCAAATGATTTTACAAAAAGAAAAAATAGTTGGCAAATTATTCAGTTTAAATTCAAATACAATGTATCTTCAATAATATTATTTATAATGTTCTTTTTCTTCTGAAAAAAACTGAATAATGATATATCTTCAACGCCTTGGTTTGACAAGAATCTTGTCATTTAGCCCATTTCAGAGATGCACAGTGAGAGTAACGAATGACAATTCTACTTGGAGATTGAAACATCTCTGACTGTATTAAAATACTTTTATTTTCTTGGAAATACAATGTATCAGGATATAACTTCATATAAGTAAGACATGCACACAAAATCAAAGACATTAATCTTCCAATTACTCTCTGGCTGAGATACAAACCATACATTGAATTCTCAGAAAAAATGTCTGAAAATGAATCGCACCAACGCATATAAGCAAATGTAACCTCTACAAAAACCAGAAATTCCAATAAAAACAAAATTTACAAGTGAAACAGAAAGTAAATCACCACTTCAATACTGTTCCAAACAACACAATAATTATTCCATGAACACCAGAGACTTAATCACACACAAATGATGATGAATAATCGTCCAATACTTCAAGATTCCGTTCAGTAACATTGAGACAGCAGTCACATATGTCAGGACATTTCTCATTACGAACTAATGTGTCAACCTGATCAGTCAGTGAACACTTATTGACATCGTAAATCAATGTCTGCGAGTCACATTTTCTTATAGCCTCTGGTAACTGTGTTACAAGTTGCATAACCTTATGCTTTACATTTCAGTTGTTTCATTATTAAGAATTCCTGACCATAATTGAAATTGTTACTCTGGAATTTAATGAAGGGCGCTGGAAAATTGGGATAATAAGAAAAATTATTTGTGCTATTATTAGAATATTTTCAATTTTCGCAAGAGTTTCATCTGAATTAAAGATCAGTTATTAACAACAGACCGCACTCATGTGCAGGCTGATCTTGGTCTACACCTCCTACCAAAAACGGATATATTCCGGGTTCAGCATGACAAGGTTTAAATGTAGTGTATGTAGACAGAATCATAAAAGAATATTATAATTTAAATTCCAATTGGCTCATATTCTCTTCAACATTATAGCTATCAATAATGGGCACAAGAGGGCCAAGATGGTCCTAGATCACTCACCTGCTATCTTTATGTAATACAGAAACATGAAACTGAAATACCAAAGCAGGCCATACTTGTGAAGAGTCAAAGAGTATACAGAAGGCTTATAAAATATTGATCAAATTGTCATTAACCCTTTACTGTTTACATAATTAAGACTGGTCCATTTTCAAAAGATTTGCAGACGACAAATTAAAGTTGATTTCATTTGAAAAATAATCATTTAGTAGGATAGAAGATATTGAGGAGAAAGTAGAAATTACTTGTTACAAGCAATGCAAATTTTACTTTTTCCACAATGTTTTATCAAGTATAAAAACACATGCAGGAAAAACCAGAAATTGTAAATTAGTATGATGAATTACCAGTATATAGCCCTGCCTAGGGATTAAGAACAAATTCTTATGGAAATGTAAACCAAAGCGTTGTAATTAATGACTGATTTGGTTGCAATTACAAAAATTTGAAGTTATTGAAAAGATGCATTTCTTAATTCACAGTAGACACCCTTAAGACATCTGTATGACTACAAAATGTCTATCAAAGTACAGTTTGGCGACAAAATAATAATAAAATGTGAATAGGCCACCAAACTACAGTTTGGCGACATAATGAAAATAAAATGTGAATAGGCTATGAAACTACAGTTTGGTAACATAATAACAATATGTGAATGGGTCTTTGGTATAGTTCAATACCACATTTGGTTGTTCTGTAAATTCCCAAATAATAATGACATTTGGGCGTATACTACCAGAGGTGTAATTCAGATAAAGACAGTTAGCTTAATCACATGTTGAAATGCTCCTGTTTAACCCATTCCCACTCAATGACGCTTTTAGAACCCCCCCAGGAAAATGCGTCGGAAAACATTGTGGAAAATGAAGAAATTGCTTGTGACAAGCAATTTATTCATTTCTCACAATGTTTTCTACACAGAGAGTTGACAAAATATAGAATTTCATAAACTTTAAATTGTCGTCTGCAACTCCTTTCATTTTGGACCAGTCTAAAATTTTCTTGTGTGGGAATTAGTTAAACTGTGTCAAAGAATGCTAGCACTAAGAGTAGATGATTTTTTTTCTTCATTTAGTACAAACACAATTTAACATCTGTTGTGCGTTCTTTTCGTCAAGATGAAAAATCCTGCTAAATAAGATTTTTGGGACATTTCAAAGATTTTTAATGAAAATATTAGTCGTCATCAAGGCTACTTGTTTTAAGCCAATACTGAGCAAGCCTAAATTCCTCATTAAGAATTCTTAAGATTCTTATTTAGCCGCATGAAAACCTTAATCAAAAGAACGCTTTATCTTAAAATTCTATATGAGAATCTTAAGAACCTTGACTAAAAGAACGCACCTCTGATATCAGGAGCTTTTATCCTATATTATTTCCATTTATAGCTCTGTTCTACAAGCCCACACTTCGGGAATTAATGCGCCACAAAAAGCAGGGAACAAGAAATTGACCTTTCACGTTATATGTTTCTAGCTTTTATAATAGAACAATTACCACCTTTACTGAAAACTACAACATAACAGTTACTTTGGTGATCATCAAAGACTAGAATATGAATTTTCCTAAATATCAACATCACACTAATTCTTTTTACATTTTGGTGATCTAAAAATATTAATTTTTCTTCAATCTAATGCAAAACATGCAAAAGTCTTAAACAATGATGGCATAATCCAACACCTTTTAAAGAACTTGCAAACAATATTTCACTGAACATTTAAATTGAAAAATGAATACCATATTGGGTAAAAACATTGTAGAAATAGAAGAAATTACTTGTGATGAGCAATTTCTGTTTTCACCCAATTTCTCTTTAATCCTCTCAAGTACAAACCTGTTATGTTGCTGTGATTTCATAATTGAGAAAACTTTATGGAAAAAGAGGAAATTGCTTGTAACAAGCAATTTCTTTTTTTTCACACAATATTTTCCACCTGAAAGGATGGTTTCATTTCAAATTCCATTTTCATTGTGGTCTGCAGCCTCTTACACTTTGGCTCAGTCTAAAATTCTAAAAAAACAGGATAGGGTTGAGATATTTTTCAGGCTTGTGTGGTCTTATGGGCTTAACCCTTTCCTGTTTAATCCCTGTTTTCTACGTCCTTGTGATTTTATAATTGAGAATATTGTAGAAAAAGAAGAAACTGCTTGCAACAAGCAATTTCTTCTTTTTCCGCAATATTTTCTACTGTACCCAATGTTTATTTTTCAAATAAAATCCACTTTAAATTATCGTCTGCAAAACCATTGAATTTGGGCAGGTCTAATATTTTGCAAAACAGAAAAGGGTTAAAGTTGTAAACATATTGAGACTTGCTAGATTAATCAATGAAATTTCATTTTTTAAAAATTCTATTTACCTGCGATAACCAGACTTCCATGCAATTTATTGAATAAAATCAAACTACCTAAAAAATCCAAGGATCAATACTGAAACACAATGTTATCAATTATGTTGCGTGCTATAAATGGTTTGAACCTGATTGATTCTTTGTTCCTGTCAACTTGACACCTAGAGCTATCCACTTGTCATCCATCTTTTAAAAATAAACACTGCCCTAAGCATTATCTAGCTGTACAAAACTCTATTTTGCAAAAAAAAGCTGTAGTAATTAATGAACAAGAGGACCAAGATGGTCCTAAATTGTTCATCTGAGTCATATGCAAGTTAAACCATTCCAACACACAACCCCCCTTTTTACGCCCGTCAAGAAAAAAGCTTTAGAAAAAATTGTGGAAGATTCCATCAACCTTGAAATTCTTGTCTGCAGGTTTTTTCAATTTGGACCAGTCTAAAATTATGTTGTTTGGGAATGGGTTAAAGTACTTATGGTATAAGAAAATGCAACTGGAGCCAAATATTATCTTAACAGTATGACTTGAGACTGTTTTTAACCCCATGTTGATACCAAACTATTTGGTTATTGTATATAATAAATATGAATGCCCTAGGATTCATAGTTTAGCAAGAGAAAACCTTAGAGCTTGTTCTGAGAATTTTTTTTTTTCAAAATTCCGACCCATTAGGCAAGGATATTTTAGACCCTGGAGGTATAATTCCAGCAAATTTGTAGATCTGGTTTACCCATTCCATCACAATGACTCTTTTTGTTATCCCCAAAGGAAAACAACTGGGAAAACATTGTGTAAAATGAAGAAATTGCTTGTAACAAGCAACATATTAATTTTGCGCACTGTTTTCTACCCAGAATGTTGTAAAAATCTAAAATTTCTTAAACTTTAAATTGTCGTGTACAACTCCTTCCAATTCAGATCAGTCTAAAATTTTTTCATCTGGTGATGGGTTAAGTACCCCCTATGCCTTACAGTGAAGAGGAAAATCAATTTACCTTTTGCTCAAATTGAGTGGTTTTCCCAATTTTGGGCCCGTTGTATAGATCTGTTATTTATTAACGAATTAAACAAAGGATTCCATTGAAATTTAGTTAAAATCAAGCCAACAGTTCCTGAGGACAAGTTTTTCAAAGTTTTAACAACATACCACATATGGAAATTGGCCCTGCCAATAAAAGTTGTATTTTCCTTCAATTAACTCTTATCATGCTGAATAAATTCTTTGTGCAAAAACTGTATCAAAATAAAAGGGCTCATGGCACTGTAGGTCTGGTTGTAAGGGTCAATATTCAATTGGGAATCTAATCTTATGGACAACTCTGGGTTAAAAATGTCAAACAAGTTATGTAGACTACCATCAGATTGCAAACATCTGCAGGCTGATCTTTGTTTATGCCTCCCATCAAAGCAGGAATATTCCAGGTTCAGTATGACAAGGGTTAAAATTCTTTGAAGGAATCTGATAAATAAGGTCACCGAAGATAAAGGATCATTCATGTGAAATAGGTTGAATTCCAACCAGTAGTTTCTGTGTTCTGCCAAGATAATTTTTAGAGAATAAGTTAACGGTGCCAAATCAAAATGACAATAACCCACTGGACTTCAGCCACACAAGTAAATTTTTGACTTGTCCAAAATGAAAGAAGTTGCAGACAATAGTTTAAACCTTATTAGAGATTAGATTTTTCAACTTTCTAGGTAGAAAACATTGTGAGAAATGAAGAAATTGCTTGTTGCAAGCAATTTCTTCATTTTCCACAATTTTTACAAAAGGTCTTTTCTTGAGGGCCTCAAAAAGCGTCTTTGTGTGGGATTGGGTTAACCCTTTACCAGGCTCAAAATTTAAGATGCAGACAATGTTTTAAATTTGGTTAAATTGAAAAATAAGAGCCAAATAGGGTAGAATACATTGTGACAAAAGGAGAAATTACTTCTTAAGAACATTTTCTCTTTTCCCCACAAAGTTTTGCAGGACTGCATTCCTTCAGGGCCCGTCAAATAGGGTCATATGTGATAATGGGTTAAAAAAGATGTGAGGAAATGAAATAAAAAAAACTGAGTACCAGCTTTATCTTTAGAAACCATACTTCAATCTTACAAATTGGACATGTACTTTTATTATTATACCTTATATCCCTCCTAATAAAACCAAAATGAAATCTCTTGATTGAAATCCTTGAAGAAAATCAATTTATAACAAAGCTTAACCAGACGCCTTTGCAATAATGACATCTAATGAAATTTCAATTCTCTTTGCACAATTCAGATCTAACCAGATGAAATTCAACATTATTCTGAAGTTACAGCACAGAGCTGTTTTAACTGATTCCCACACAATCCCACCTTTTTCACCCTGCAACAAAAACACTTGGGGAAGACATTGTGGAAAATAAAGAATAATAATAGTGCTTGCCACAAGCAATTTCTTCATTATCCACAATGTTTTCTGTCCAAAAAGACCATTTTTTTAAAAAAGATTCCATCAACTTAAAATGTCATTTGCAACTTGTTTCAATTTGGACAAGTCTAACATTTTATTTTGTGGGAACAGGTTAATCCACAGAGTACAAAATTTCAGACCAGTCTAAATTCAAAGAAGGTGCAGAAAACATCCTTTAGTTGATGGCATTAATAAAAAAAAAATCCCTGTATCTGTGCAGGCTGATCTTATTCTTTACACCAGAAACAGCTAGTGTCAAAACAGGAATATTCTAGGACCAGCATCACAAGGGTTAAAATCACATCATTGGCTGCTATGTTTTTGGAAACAATTACGCTTTTTCTGTCACTTGTAATATGTAGGCTTCATAGACTTTCTTCGCTGAGTAATCTGGATGTAGATGAGGACCGGTCTGCATTAAGTGACACAATATCGCTGTCAGATAAAAATCAGTGAACAATATTTAAAATATACTTTGCAAAGGAAAGGCTTTAAAATCATAGCCTTGGCTGATGTGTTGTTCTTACCAAAAAGTATCTATCATTTATCAAGTGTTCTTTGTTTATAAGCAATTAACCTATTCCCAAACAAAGACCCTTTTTGACACCCGCAAGAAAAAAAGCTTTGTAAAACATCGTGGAAAATAGAGAAATTGCTTGTTACAGGCAATTTTCTCATTATACACAATTTTTCTACCAAAAAATAAGATTTTTTAAGTTCATAAACTTAAGTATATTGTCTGCAACATGTTTGAATTTATCCCATCTTTATTTTTGTTGTCTGGCAATGGGTTTAACATTGATTTTTAAACCAGAATAACGTTAGCATGGACGCAAGTTGGTCTTCGTCAGGTGACACAATATTGCCGTTGGATTATACAATGATACTGATGCTTGTGTTTATCAAACAATAATGGTTGTGATAATATGGGAACAAAATAATTAAAACTCCAAGCAATATCATTGCCGATATGTTTGAACATAGGAAGGTTTCACTCTATGGGGTATTGCATTGCCGTATCTGGTGATAATGATTAATGATTAGAAAAGTTTTTTTTACAAATTGTTAATACTTAACCCATTACTAGACTGCACATTTCTAGACTTGTCTTAATTAACCCTTCCTTTTTTTTTTTGTTTTTAATTTCAGACTGGTCCAAATTGAAAGGGATTGCAGGCAACAATGAAGATTGGATGCAATTTGAAATTAAACCATCTTAAGTGGAAGAAAATATTGTGGGAAAAGGAGAAATTGCTTGTTACAGGCAATTTCTCCTTTTCCCACAATGCCTTCTCAAGTAAAATCACAGTGACGTAAAATCCAGGTATTGTACAGGAAAGAGTTAAAAGGAGTTGCAGATTATAATTTGAGGTTTATCAAATTTTAACTTTTTTCAACTTTACAGGTAGAAAACATTGTGGAAAAGAAAGAAATTGCTTGTTGCAATATATCTTTAATTTTCACTATTTCTTTTTCTTGAGGGGTGTCCAAAAGCGTCGTGTGGGAATGGGATAAATTGATTTGGCTCATCCACAAAAACAAGAATACCTCTAGAAAACAGGCTTGCAAGAAAATGTCATTCCATACTGTCTTTCTGTAACAAAAAATCAAATCTTAGCAATACAGTGTTTCAGCAATAATGTGTAAGATTTCTAGGGAAAAGACTCAAATGGTAAGGAAACATAAACCTACTTCCTGCCTCATCAATTAGATTGATTTGATTGAGTGAATGGGTTCCACTTTTAACAGTATTTCAGTCATATTACAGCGGCTGCACCACCTAACCATGGATTTAGGATATTTTAACATGCCAGAATAATACCACTACATCCTTTCCACGCCTCCAGCTGCTCATCCCACTCATCAATTAGGCCAGTCTAATAGTTGTACATAATGGTAAGTAGAAATATAAATATTTTAACACTTTCCAGCTTTTTGAAAAAAATTATACAGGTCCAAATTGAAAGAGCTTGCACACAAACAAGAAAATTGGATGCAATTTGGAATGAAACCATCCCTCTTGGTATAAGATATTGTGGTAAAAAAGAAGACATTGGTTGTTACAAGCAATTTCTTCTTTTTCCACAATGTCTTTTTCAAGTTTTAAATCACAGTAATGTAAAATCCCAGATTTTATATAGAAATGAGTTCACATAGAGACTGAAGCAACCTTGATTTGCATAAAAAATATCAGAGATCTCAATTGTATACTAGGGGAAATAACTTGAACAATTAATCATTATTTTTCAAATATAATTGTCTATCTTGATTGCTTTATGACTTGCATATGCAACCTATTGATCGGTTGCTTCTTTCTATGAAAAAATCAATTAACCCTTTCCTGTACTAACCCAGGATTTTATGTCACAGTGATTTCATATTTGAGAAAACGTGGAAAAAGAAGAAATTGCCTGTCACAAGCAATTTCTTCTTTTCCCACAATATTTCCTACAACATAGAATGGTTTTATTTCAAATTGCATCCAATTTTTATTGTTGTGCAAACTCTTTCAACTTGGACCAGTCTAAAATTTAAAAACAGGAAAGGGTTAAGCAATGACGTGGCTATGACATTCACTTTGAAGCCCAAAGTCAATTGGAAAAACATTGAGTGAAAGTAATTTTCTTCATTTTACAGAATGTTTTCTACCAAGAAATATGAAAAAATCTAAAGTTTGATAAACTTTGAAATGTTGTCTGAAACTCCTTCAAATATGAACCAGTCTAAAATTTTGTCATCTGGTAATAGGTCAAGTTGACAATTTCTTTTAAATGCTCTTAAGCTCATGTTTTGTAAAATAACAAAGAATGGTTTTCAGAAGATTGTAGTGGGCCATCAATCTGTAAATTGTTTCCAGGACCTTTCTATTTGATACAAGCTAAATATATCCAGGAAAAATCAAAGGACTGAAAGCCCTGAGAGTGGTTTTGCTGGCTTATCAGTAAATTTGCAACAAAGAATCATAAGGTTGGGCTCAAACTAAAGATGAAGTCATAGCAACAGATATTTGAAACAGAAGCAGGACCACCAATGTAATACAAATAAGAAGGCATGTAGGATTATAACTATTTATAGTGTTGTCTTTTTATCATTTTCTCTTTTTATATGAAACATACATGTTCATTCAAACTACCAAATTAACACAATACATAATACTTGTTATATCAAAAAATGTGGAAGGTTTTTCATTGACTAGTTTTTTGGAAGAAATTTTTTTGAGGTTTTGGCTAAGCATAGTATTTGCAATTTATCCCGCCCATTACAAATTGATTACAATATGATAAGAGTCACTCAAATAGAGCTCCTGTATAATTTCATTGAAATCCATCTACTTGTTTCTGAAGATCTTCAAAGTTTTAAGTATATACCATATATGGAAAATAGCCCGCCTATAGGAGCCACATTTTTCTAACAAATCAAAATCAAAGGAAGCTGATAAAATGTCACCCAACCATCGTTCCTGTGAAACGTAGTAGAAATTCATCAACTAGTTTTTGAAAAGAAGATTTGCATACTTTTCACAATATATGGAAATTAATGCTGCTACAAGAGCCATGTACTTCATCCAATCAAAATTTTTTGAAGGAATCTGATCAAAAGGTCACCCAATGATCAATTCTGTGAATTTTGGTTGAAATCAATGCAGTACTTTCTGATGAGAAGATTTTTAAAGTAAAAGTTTACGGATGGATGAACATTCAGAAAGACGCAAAACAGGAAAAAAGTCACTTGGCTTTCACTCCTTTCAGCAGGTGGAGCTAAAAAACAATATATAGAGATATTGTTAGTGCTTTCAGCCCTTTGATTTTAATGCAGTTCTGGAAAGAATTTTATTCAGCAAGACAAGGATTAAGAACTAGCTTGACCATACTATAGGGGTCAATGCTTTTAGTATTACATTGACCTAAGTCACCTTGCTTTCAATGGGTTGACTGAGAAAGGAAAATGCATTGGTTATTACATTGACTAGCTTGCAATGGTTTGACCCAGAGAGAAAAATGATCTGAGAGTTACCTTGACCTTGTTTGAAATCAGTTGACCAAGGAGGATAATACAATGTAAATTGATCATTTCCTAGAACTTGTGTGAAATCGGTTGACCAAGGAGGATAATACAATGTACATTGATAATTTCCTAGAACTTGTGTGAAATCAGTTGACCAAGGAGGATAATACAGTGTACATTGATCATTTCCTAGGACTTGTGTGAAATCGGTTGACCAAGGAGGATAATACAATATACATTGATCATTTCCTAGAACTTGTGTGAAATCGGTTGACCAAGGAGGATAATACAATGTACATTGATCATTTCCTAGATCTTGTGTGAATTCGGTTGACCAAGGAGGATAATACAATATACATTGATCACTGCCTAGAACCTTTTCAGTGAAATCAGTTGACCAAGGAGGATAATACACAATATACATTGAAAACTTCCTAGATCTTGTGTGAAATGGGTTGACCAAGAGAGTACTACCTTGACCATGTTTATTATGGGTTGACCGTGAGATTTGATAATGCATTGAGTACTACTTTGATCTTGCTTAAAATCTGTTGACTGACAGAGGATAGCTTTATTTATCCTTGTCATGCAGAATTATAAACCCAAAATAGAATTAGATTAAAATCAAAGGACTGAAAGTACTGGAAGCACCAAATTATGGGTCAATTATATTGATATTGAAAATTTATCTTATAACCAACTCTGTCTTAAAAAGACAAGTGAGTGGTATGGACAAAGATCAGCCTGCACATATGTGCAGGCTGATCTTTGTCAAAACCTCCTGCCAAAGCAGGAATATTCTGGGTTCAGCATGACAAGGGTTATGTATTACCTTGAAGAACTAGTTTTAAGTTGACAAGGTAATGGGTAATGTAGTGACTATTACAGCTGCCCAGCTAGTAAAGGGTTGAAAGAAGAGGATGATGTGGGAATGTTTCCCATAGAAAGACAATATGATGGCACATCTCAACAAAATCAAATAATCCATACCAATTTACAGATGATAGAGAGAACTATGGTTGAATATTTGCCAAGTCCACTTTTATCATACTTTGTCATAGACAGTTTATCAATCTATATAAAAGCCTCAAATAATGATTAGTTTTCTTTAACCCATTTCCACACAATGAAGCTTTTTGACACCCCTCAAGAAAAACAATTGGGAAAACATTTTGGAAAATGTAGAAATTGCTTGCAACAAGCAATTTCTACATTTTCCACCATGTTTTCTACTAATAAAAATGTTTCCCAAATGTTATCTTAAGTGGTATCAAAAGGCATCATTGTGTGGGAATTGGCTAAAGTGGTGTCCTTTGGCAAGACATTCACTGTAATCTTCAGCCTCAATTTTCCGAGATATTAACACATTACCACACAAGAAAATTCTAGACTGGTCAAACTTGAAAGAAGTTGCAGACGACGATTCCAAGTTTATGAAATTTTGAATTTTTCATCTTTCTAGGTCTTTCATCTTTCTGGGTAGAAAACATTGTGGAAAATAAAGAAATAGCTTGTTACAAGCAATTTCTTCATTTTCCACACTGTTTTCTAAAGCTTTTTTTCTTGGGGGAGTCTAAAAGCGTCACTGAGTGGGAATGGGTTAACAATTTTATACTGGTCCATATTGAAAGAAGTTGTGGTCAACGAAGTTAATATGTTTATGAAATTTAAGATTTTTCTTTTTGAACAGAAAACATTGTGTAAAATGAAGAAATTGCCTGTTGCAAGCAATTTCTCTATTTCACACAATAATTGTTTTTCCAAATTGTTTTTCTTGAAGGGCATCAAAAGGTGTCATTGTGATGGAAATGACTCTAATGTCACTGCAACAACTATGACAATGGTTATATTGAAGATGCCATGACATTGAAAATACCTAAACTTTTCGTTCTAAGATAGAGGAGTTAAAAACCAATCAATATACTCACGACGCTGTTCCCAGGCAGAACTCACAGGTGCTAATGGTATATCTCCATACATGTCTATCTCATTATCTCCACTTACAGTAACTAGTGTCACACCTTACTTGAACATCTACTGATTGGGTAATAACCAAGTTTTGCACTAATGTAAAACTGTGCACAGAATTAGTTCAAACGAATGGGTTTTGCACATTGACAGTTACTATTTCTGTTTTAAACATTCTACGCACTGAAATCAATGATCGCAACCAGAACAATGACAAAAATCCCCTGACACTACACAAGTCAAGCTTTCCATTTAACGTGAATTCCAATGAATTATTCAACTTTGAACAGAAAATTTTTCTTATTAATCCTTGTCAGGCTGTATAAAATCGCTTTCAAAATTGCATTAAAATCAAAGGGCTGAAAGCACTGGTAGTACTTGTTTGACCATCATTATATCTTTTGAAAACAAATTTCATAACACCTCTTGCAGGAAAATTACAAACAGGAGCTGTAGACTAAGATCAGACTGCACTTACGTGCAGGCTGATCTTTGTCTGTATATCCTGCCAAAACCAAAATATTTTAGCATGATAAAGATTAAGTTTGATAATTCAAGTTTACCATATTCTCTCCAAGCCTAGTTAGCTCAGATGATAACACACTGTACTCTGTTTTCAAACAAGGGTTCCACAAACATTTTTCCAACATTCCAATATGACCCATAAGTGCTCCTAAGAGGGATGAGAAGCTGATGGGTAGAATCAAATATGGTTTTACTGTTTTGAGAAATGACAGGAAGCCATGGTTAGGTGCACCAGCTGATGCATTACAACTGAAATACTGATGAAAGTAGTGTTAGTCTTGTACAATTAATAAGTAGTACCTTAAGTTTCCTAGCAAGAAACCATTTCCTAGAAGTACCTACCCAATTACCAAATGGCAACATTTTAAACCAGTCCACATTCAATACATTGTAGACAACAATTGAAAGTTGATATAATTTTATTATTTTTCTGTCTTTCTAGGAAAGAAATTATGTGGAAAATGCGGAGGTTACTTCTTGCACGAATTTATTTTCATTTTCCAAATCATCAGTTTCTTGTTGGTCAAACAAAATTGCAGATTGAGTTGGAATGTTTTAAGAACTAGAGTCACTAGAGCACCTGTATCACTCTACATGTCTGTGTTTTATTGACACAGAGAATAAGGTTTCTGTGTATTTCAATATAACAATCCAAGCAATCCCTTGAAAAAAAACAACTAGTTTTTAGCTCTAAAACTTTTCTAGAACTTCTAGACCTTAATTTGAAGTTCTAGAACTTAGGTTCTAGAACTTTTATGTTTTCTAACTTTGGTTCAAGAACCTACAAAGTTCTAGAACTTAGTTCAAGAACTTATAAAGTTCCAGACATTAAGATTTTGAGTTCTTCAAAACCTCATAGATTTAGAACATGGTTTAAAAACTAAACAAGCTCCAGACATTAAGATTTTGAGTTCTTCAAAACCTCATAGATTTAGAACATGGTTAAAAAACTAAACAAGTGCTAGAACTTAAGTATAAAAAGAGTGAATGTTGCAAGAAGCTACTAGTTCTAGTCCCTCTAACTGTAGCAGAGATGAAGAAATGGAATTATTTTTACATACCACAAGAAAGTTCTTATTACTGAATTTCAATTATTTACAAATAAAGAGAAAATCAAATGCATAATATTTGATTAAGACTTATGGAGCCCCTATAGTTTTTAACTGCTGTATGGCTTACACAATACCAGAAACGTATTACAATGTTGAAAGCAACATTTTTAAGAATCACATGACTAAATATTTTGTTTCAAAAATAAAACTTGTCATCCTATTTGCCACACCAACTTATTGCAATAAAAGTAGTAAACTTCTAGAACCAATATAAGAAGTTCTAGAACTAGTAGCTCTGGAACTTTGATCTAAGCATCTGTTGTTCTTGATCATCCAAGCTCCTGGAAGATATAGGTAAAATGGGCCAAAACTGAACAAAATGTTTCCAGAAGAAAATAAGTATTCATAACAAGACAGTATCAGATTGTATGTAACATTATTCAATGATTCCAGTAACCCAAAAAAATGTATCTTACAGCCAGGATTAGGAACAAAGCTGTCAAAGGGCAGCATTGCTCAACTATTCTGAGTGCTAGATAGTAACAGTAATTCAATGTCAACATTATCCATAATACCCAAGTAGTAATAGAGATAAACAAGAGGCCCATAGTGCCTCATCGGTCACCTGAGTCCAAAGAGCACAAAAACAAATAAAAGTCCACCAGATTATGCTACATACTAAATATCAAACTCTAAGCCTTTTAGTTTTGGGAGAAGAAGATTTTAAAAAGTTTTCACTAAACAAGCCTATGTTGAATTTGTGACATCCGGGAATGAGCTAATTTTAATCCTGAGGCAATAATTTTTACAATCTTGACAGATGTCCACAAGAGTATGCTGTTTACCAAATATCAAAATTCTTGGCCCTCCTATTTGGGTGAAGAAGATTTTTACAAATTTCACTAAATATTAAAAGTGTGACATCGGGAATGTGCTAATTTAAATTCTGAGGCAATGATTTTTACAATCTTGATAGAGGTCCACCAGATGATGCTGTATACCAAATATCTAGGCAATCCTGTTTGGGAAAAGAAGAGTTTTAAATTTTCATTATATAAGCCCTTTGTAAAACTTGTGACGTCTGGAAATGGTCTAATTCTGTCTCTGGGAACATGATTTATACAATCTTGATAGAAAATCACTAGATGACAAATATACAAGCTCTAGGCCCTCTAGTTTGGGAGAAGAAGATTTTTGAAATCTTCACTATATAAGCCTATGTTAAACTTGTAACGTCCGGGAACGGGCTAATTTGGAACCCTGGGTTATAATTTATACAGTATTGATAGAGGTCCACTAGATGATGCCACATACCAAATATCAGAGCTGTAGGTCTTTTGGTTTGGTAGAAACAGATTTTCAAAGTTGCCACTATGTAAACTTATGTACCCAACCGACCATTGCCTGGAGACATAATTATCTTTCAATTAAATTTTGAGTCAAACAATAATTTCTAAGTCTGAAAAGGGTTAATATTCCACTTAAATGAATGTAAGAGAAATGAATCTGTGTCTAGAGTCTGACATTACTGTCACAAAGACATGTGCAAAGTTTCAAAGCAATAGCATTGGTAGAGAGTTATTAGAGAAGTCGAGATATTAAAGATACATGTATATGACAGTTGCATGCCAGGTTTAACCAAGAATTTTTAAGTCTGATAAGGGTTGAAATTCTACTAGAATTTAATTCATTGCTAAGACTGATCTTACCCCTCCCACTCAATTCAACTTATCACTGTTCTAACTTTCTTAAAGAATGTAATTTCAATTATTGATTTCACCTGCAAATATCTAGAGGCTTTCTTCATTAGAGCTGTACATGTAAAAAAAAAAAACGATAGCTAGGTAAGTAGTTCAATAACTAGTTCTTGAAAAATAACTAGTTCTAGAATTTGGTCAAGAACTAGTTCTTGAACTAGTTATAGATCTAGCTACTGAACATTTAAGAACGGTAAATGGCAGTTCAAGAACTTGGAGTTATAGACCTGGTCATTGAACTAGTTCTGGAACCAGCTCTTGAACCAGTTTTAGAACTCAAATGTTTTGAACTGCCATTAAAGTTCTTGAATGTTCAAAACCCATTTCTCCTACCTTCAAGAACTTGTTCTTGAATCATTACTAGAACATTGAGTTCTTGAACTGCCATTTAAAGTTCTTGAATGTTGTAGAACTGAATTTCTAGAATGTTCTAGAATTTTTTCACAGGAGATGCAGGACAAATAAACACAAGCTGTTCTAAAAAAAATTCTTCAGAGTTTCAGAGATGAACTAATAAAATATATTGAAATAAAATATATTGAAAATTTTCTATATAACTTACCAAATAACAGAATGTTAGACTAGTCTAATCAGAAAGAGATCATAGTTTCAAGTTGGTGAAATATAAGAATTCTATGCTTTTAACCCATTCCCACACAACAAAAATTCATACAGGTCCAAACTGAAAGAAGTTGCTGACAACAATTTCAAGTTGATGGAATTCTATTTTGTTCTTATTTTTGGATAGAAAACATTGTAAATAATGAAGAAATTACTTGATACAAGCAATTTCTTCATTTTCCAAAATGTTTTCCAAAGCCCTATATCTTGAGGGGCATAAAAAGGAGGGATTGTTTGGGAATGGGTTAAGGTAGAAAGCACGGTTGACAATGAAGAAATTGTTTTTTACAAGCAATTTCTGGAATGTTGACATTGTTTTCCAAAGCTTTTTTTGTGTGGGAATGGGTTAACCAAATAAGGAAACATGAGTTCAACTGTTTCATTATATCTAATAATATTCCTGCCAATTCTTTTAATCAAATAAGGAATCATAAGTTCAACTGTTTCATTATATCCAATAAAATTCCTGTCAGTTCTTTAAACCAAATAAGGAATCATGAGTTCAAATGCTTCAATATATCCCATAAAATTCCTGCCAGTTCTTTAAATCAAAAAAGGAATCATGAGTTCAAATGTTTCATTACATCAAATAATATTGCTGCCAATATTTTTCAACAGAATTAGGATTAAAGAGTTCAAACATTTCATTATACCCAATAATATTCCTGCCAATTATTTCAACTAAAAAAGGAATCATAAGTTCAACTGTTTCATTTTATCCAATTATATTCCTGCCAATGTTTTTTTCAAGGAAACATGAGTTCAAATGTTTCATCTTATTACCAATAATATTCCTGCCAATACTTATCAACCAAATAAGGTATCATACTTAACACACTGACAGGTTGAAAATTAATACTGTCCTTAAGGATATTATTATAGACATTGTGCAAACTAGACAAAATTGTTTGTTATCTCAGGGTTGTAGAAACAGTTTCTTTAATGCTTTTTGGTGGATTATTGGAATTCCTAGTTAATCATTTGATAACTTCACCAAAAAAACAGTTATATTGAAAATATCAATATGATAAAACTCACAGTTCCGCACTACTGAATGTCATCTACGTTGGACCAATGACACTGGTAACATTATCAGGCTGCCACATATGAACTGACAGGCTTTTGGAAAATTTCTCCAGAAAAGTTAAATTTTGTTCTTTTTTTTTTTTTTTTTTTTTCTTAGTGAATTAGATCGATCTATTGTTCATTTTGTGAATAACTAAAGCATATTTTCATTAGATTGATGGCATGTTATGTAAATTTGGTAATTCATTATTGGAAACTTCCATTTAAATTATAACCTAAATTTTTTCCATAAATTTATAAAATTCTTCATAATTTTCAATTAATTTAAGAGCAGTCAGAAACAGATTATGCTCCCCTTAAATAGCTATGTCACAAAAAGTATAAAATAAACAAGGAAAAGGGTTCAGACAGACTAACAGGCGAAGATGCATGTATATGCTCACCCCATTCCAGACATACTAAATTCTAACATACATCCTTGAGCTGAGCCCTTGGAGTTATCTGAAAATTTGTTTCAAATGGTATATCTACTTACACTAGAGATCAATTGTGGAAAGTTTTTCAAAATCATCCATAATCTTAGGCG
The DNA here is from genome assembly GCA_946902895.1 of Fragum fragum. Classification (NCBI taxonomy): domain Eukaryota; kingdom Metazoa; phylum Mollusca; class Bivalvia; order Cardiida; family Cardiidae; genus Fragum; species Fragum fragum. The sequence continues at coordinate 65,280,304 of OX336369.1, read as the reverse complement.
ATATGCTCCAGACATACTTAATTTTAATGTTAGAACCTTGAGCTTGACCTTAGAGCTATCTGTTGTTTTTTTTCCAAATTGCACATCTACCCATGACTAAGAACAATTGTGACAAGTTATATTGAAATCCATCTATAATTGAAGGAGCTATGATTGGGACATGCGTCAAACCTTTAGTTGTGACCTTGAACATGGAGCTATATGAATATTTTTTTCAAATCGACCATCAACTCATGATAGAGAACAATTGGTTTAAGTTATTTTAAAATCCATCCATAATTGAAGGGTTTATGCTATGGAAATTCTAAATTTTCATATTCGACCTTGAGCTGTGATCTTGACCATGGAAAATTTATTTCAAACTGCACATCCACTAATGATAGAGATCAATTGTGCAAAGTTACTTTGAAATCCATCAATATTTAAAGGAGCTATGCTCTGGAGATGCTTAATTCCAATTTTTGACCTTGAGCTTTGACCTTGATCTTTGAGTTATCTGAATATTTCTTTCAAATTGTACACCTACTCTTGATAGATAACATTTGTGCCAAGTTGGTTTGAAAACCATCTTTAATTGAAAAAAAAACTATGCTATGGAAAAGGCCATTTTTAACCTTCGACCTTGAACTGTAACCTTGACCTTGGAGCTATCTAAAAACCAGGAAACATGCACTGGCACATTCTCATAAGGAATTCACATGTGGAGATATCAGGGTGGTTAGGCGGACAGACGGAAAATTGAAAGGACAGATGGACAGATGCAGCTATATGCCCACCCTTCCGGAAAGCAGAAAATTTTTGCAAAACACATTATGCTGTCATAACATGTAAAATGACCATTTTTTTACATCAATGAAAAGCTTTTCTTAACCAAATCCCACACAATTACTCATTTTCAAGTCTCTCAAGAAAAAAAACAAATTGTGGAAAACATTGTGGACAATTCGGAAAATGCTTCAATGTTGACAAAATTTGTTACTTTAAAATTCAAAAATAAAAATTCTACCAAGTTGAAATTTTGGTCTTGAACTTTTTTCAACTTGGACCAGTCTAAAACCTTTTTGTGTATGATTGGTTTAATCCTTTCCCACACAATGATGCCTTTTTGATGCCCCACAAGAAAAACAATGAGGTAATTATTGTAGAAAATTAAGAAACTGCTTGAATCAAGCAATTTCTTTATTTCAACAATGTTTACCAACCTAGGAATTTCAAAAATTCAAAATTTCATAAACTTTAAAATTCTCCTCTGCAACTCTTTTAAATTTGGACTGGTCTAAATTTGCCATCTGGTAATGGGTTAAAGCTTCATCTCACACTAGTTTATGATTGGCCATGAAATATGAATTTTCAAGGTGTCATATCACACAGGTTTAATTAACTTGCATATGCCATAAAAATGTTCTAATCAACATCCTAATTTGAATATTTTTTTTAAACAGACTACCAAATATTAACACTAGTTTCATGTGTTCAAAATGGTTAACACAAAACAGCTCAGAGGAAAGTGCTTACAGCTGCTATTTTGATAGCCAAGTGAACTTTTCCCCGACATGTCAGTTTGTCAGAGGTACCAGTATTTGGTCCAGTACCAGTATACCTTCAACAAGGGAAAAAAATAACATTGTTTATGGTTCAAACAAGAGGGCCATTTGCCCTGGGGCGCTCACCTGAGATAAAGGCTCTTTTTCTTTCAACAGTATAATTTCATGTTAAGGTTAGGATTATGAAACAAGTGGGCCACACTTACATAAAAAGACTATGAACCTGGGGATACAAAAGTCTAAATTACAAATTCCAAGGCTTTAAAGCTGATTTGAAAAAAAGAAAAAACTTTTCCTCCCTCTGGATCCATGGGTTATAATTTCAATAATAAGAAAGAAGTCTTTGAACTGATGCTTCATGCCTATACCCCCCCTCCCCCGGCTCCGCCACTGGAGACCTGAGGATCATAATTTTAGCTATTTTGTAAGAGATCTATATACTGATATTTCATGTAAAATATTAAGGTTCTACGCCTTCTGGGTCAGGAGGAGAAGATTCTTTAACATTATTTTAAAATTTCACTTTTGTTGCCATGGCAACCAGAGTTTTTAACACATTTCAATTCTTTTAGCTTTTTTTAAGGGGGACCACCTAAGCAACATTTCTGCCAAATTTGGTTCAAATCGGCCCAGTGGTTTGGGAGGAGATGTCTATATAAACCCCACCCCCCTGGGGCTCCGCCCCTGGTGACCCGAGGATCATGATTTTAGCTATTCTGAAAGAGGTCAATATTCTGATGCTCCATAAAAATATCAAGGCTCTACACCTTCTTGGTCAGGAGGAGGAGATTTTTTAAGATTATTTTAAAATTTTACTTTTGTTGCCATGACAACCAGTGTTTTGAACAGATTTCAATTCTTTTAGCTTTTTTTGAAGGGGACCACCTAAGCAACATTTCTGCCAAATTTGGTTCAAATTGGCCCAGTGGTTTGGGAGGAGAAGTCATTTAAAAAATCGTTCTTTATTTCTATATAAACCCCACCCCCCTGGGGCTCCGCCCCTGGAGACCAGTGGATCATGATTTTAGCTATTTTGAAAGAGGTCAATATAATGATGCTTCATGCACAATTTCAAGGCTCTACGCCATCTGGGTATGGCAACCAGTGTTTTTATACACATTTAAATTCTTTTAGCTATTTTTGAAGGGGACCGCCTAAGCAACATTTCTGCCAAATTTGGTTCAAATCGGCCCAGTGGTTTGGGAGGAGTTGTCTTTTAAAAATTCGTTCTTTACTTCTATATAAACCCCAACCCCCTGGGGCTCTATCCCTGGTGACCAGAGGATCATGATTTTAGCTTCTCTGAAAGAGGTCAATATACTGATGCTTCTTGCAAAATATCAAGGCTCTACACCTTCTGGGTCAGGAGGAGAAGATTTTGAAAGATTATTTGAAAATTTCACTTTTGTTGCTATGGCAACCAGAAATTTTAACGGATTTCAATTCTTTAAGCTTTTATTGAAGGGGACCACCTAAGCAACATTTCTGCCAAATTTGGTTCACATTGGCCCAGTGGTTTGGGAGGAGAAGTCATTTAAAAAATTGTTCTTTATTTCTATATAAACCCCACCCCCCTGGGGCTCCGCCCCTGGAGACCAGAGGATCATGATTTTGGCTATTTTGAAAGAGATCAATATAATGATGCTTCATGCACAATTTCAAGGCTCTACGCCATCTGGGTCAGGAGGAGAAGATTTTTAAAGATTATTCTTAATCTAAGTCAATAAATGGACATTCACGTAATTATCACAAAAAGTTTGAGGAGTTTTATAGTCTAGATTATTTTTTTGACATTGATTAATATATGCCAAGTTTCAAGAAGTATCTTCAATATTGACAACAGAGATATAATCAAGGTTAAAAGCTTATCTAGCCAATGCCAAAACCAACCCCTTCACCAAATTGCCAATGATATCATGGAGTTGGTGATAGCTGACTCTGTTACAAAATAGCAAAGCAAATAATGATGTCAAATCAAATCATTCATTAAGATAGCAACATTTGCTTTGATATTTTTGTAAAACAATAACTCTCAGTAGAAGACTTTAACCCAGTCAATGAAATTTTGGACTTTTTCCACCTTCTGAGAAGAAAACATAGTGGAAAATGAAGAAATTACTTGTTATTTTCCACAATGTTTTCCTAAGCTGTATTCCTTGGGGTGTCTTAAAGCGTCAACAAGTGGGAATCGGTTAACAAAGAAATAGTTAAGGCTGCTAATATGACATTTGCTCACCAGTGATTTGCCCTTTGGTTTATGTTTCTAAGCATATATTTTGCAAACCAACATGTCAGCCAAACCAACTAACAATTTGTTAGCCACATCCACTCAGACAATTTGGTTTGTCAGTAACATACATCAATGAGGACCCAAACAATTTTGTTTATGCATCCCCGACTAATGTAAACATAAAATCCTTTCACATGCAATAAGGATTAAAACCACAAAATATGACATGTATTTTCACTCTATATATAAAGTAATTCTCCAATAACAAATTTACATCCAGAATATATAAATACCGGGTACTGAGTCTATGCATTGATCCTACCAGCCAAACCATTATAAAAAGTTCCAAAGTTTGGTGCCTCTATCATCAAGTACTAGACAGTCCCACATTTTGATATCCTCAAGAAAAATAAGCAACCAAATGTATGTCATATTTATCATAATAAGTAGTTCTAGACTCCAATCATTGTACACTAACAGTCAAGAATGAATATTTTAGTTTTCATTTGATGTAAAAGCTTGAAACAAGCAGTTTCCACTTTTCTCACAAGTTTTTTTCTAAGATTTCAGGATAATGTAGGATAATGGGTTAGAACTATTTCCTCAATAATCACACATTTTCATTACCATTAAATACCTGAATTACCAGTATATTCAGGAAAGCATTGATCTAAGAAAAAAAAAATGGAAATCAAACAATGGTTCAGGAGGGTTCTTATCCCTAATAATCATGCTAAACTCAGAATATTCCTGTGTAAGGCAGGAGGTACAGACTACACATATAATTATGCAGTCTGATTTTTGTGTACACTACATGTTTGACCCCAGAGTTATTTATGAAACCCATTTTCAAAAGATATACATTTAGCCCTTTAAGTGCCTTCACTCCTTTAATGCTATTCTCAAACAGAATTTTAAGCAGCATGACAAGGGTTAAATCTTCTGACATGTTTTTCGGAAGGCATATTTTATTTACGGGCAAAATGCAAGATTGTACAACAATGCTTTAAATCCCAAATTGAACATTAAGGTCACTTACGCAAGAACTTTATAGGTATCAGTTCTTGGATGAGGTGTTGAAATAGTTTGCCCAGGGACATACCCCTTTGACCAGCATCATAGCTTAGGAATCAAACCTTTGACCCTATTGAAATGTCTTCAGTCTTGAACTTGCAATAACACTCTGCACTGAGCCAGGGTCGAAAAATTCCTAAAATTTTTACCTGCACAATGTAGCTGTGATATCAGATATGAAGAGGGCTTCGAAATCACAGCTTTGCACAATGCCCTGTGAGCCATACCAAGATGCATGAACTAAGGCACATTATTTTCAGCCTTTCTTAGGCACCAGATTTTTAGCCTTTTTGTTCTTTGTAAAATTACACATGTATATGATGCTGTGGCAGATTACAAAACATTCATTGGTATATGACCTCTTTAAGGCTTCATTCTCATCCATAGGTCTTTCTTTTGAGACTAATAAACATAAGTCATAAATGATGAAATTTTTTTTGTTATCTTAGCTATAGTAGATGCACTGTCTTTTTTCCACCTAAGAAAAGGTCAGTTAGTTTGGGTATGCCCTCTTCTGTATGCCATCCTCTGGAATATAAGGTCAAGGAGGGAGATGGTTAAATCAAGTGTAAAACTATAGAACACATGCAGGATTCATGAAAAAGTAAACATATGAGCATGTCCATCACTTTTGTGCACTTAAAATGCTGTTATTTTGTATCCGACCAGTTTTTGTAAAAGATCTACTTTTACCATACAACGATCTCTGGAAGTAAATTCCAGTGAGGTCATTGCTAATACAAAAGGACAGCCTCTAGCTTTACCCGATTACAACATAATCCTGCTTTTTGATGCCCTGATTGCCTCAAGAAATATAGCTAAGGAAACCATTATGAGGTAAGGAGAAATTGTGTGTTACAAGCAATTTCTCAAAATGTTTTCAACCTATAATTGGCACCTTTTTTCTAAGTTAAGCACATTTTGAATAGTCATCTGCAAGTTTTGTCACTTTTGACTTGCCCTCATTTTTGTTTTCTGTAATGCCGGTTAAAGTGTTAACATCTTTGTATAGACTACACATAATCTGTCTGTGACTCTAATAGGAAGTCTATGACACCAGTCTATTTTTATAACATTTACTGCAGAAAAATCAATACCGCCTCTTTCACACAAAATTGGATGTGTTTTTTCCCCCTGGAATCAATAGCCCATACTCTGATAGAATTTATGAAATGGGAACCAGTATTGGCTGTTGACACTTTATATCATACAACTGACCTTTACCTTACAGATTATTGGGTCTGAAGTAAACAATGAATGACATTTTTTAACCCTTGTCATGCTGTATAAATTACCTTACTGAACTGATGAGAAATCAAAGGGCTGAAAGCACTGATAGAACTTATTGTTCCATAATCAAAATTTCTTTGGGAAATCAATTTCATAAACATCTCTAGCAGGAAAAGTACAAACAGGAGGTGTAGACCAAGATCAGACTAAACTTATGTGCAGGCTGATCTTAGTCTACACCTGCTAAAACCGGAATATACCGGGTTCATCATGACAAGGGTTAAATTAACCCTTACCAGACAACAATTTCTTAGAGTGGTCTAAATTGAAAGAAGTTGCAGAAAACATATCAAATTGCACTTTTTTCCAAAACTTGAGTTTTGTCTAATTTCATAGAAGGGGCAGACGACAATTAAAATTGAATGCACTAAGAAAGTGACCAACCTACTGGATAGAAATTGTTTGGAATGATGATTGCTTGTTACCAGCACTTTCTTCTTTTCCCACGTTTCCTCAAGTATAAAATCACAGGGACGAAAAAAACACTCAGGGGTTGTAAAGGAAATGGTTAATTGAAAAATAAATGCAATTTATTGCAGAAAGCATTGTGAGTAAAGAGATTGATAATCTCCTTTCTCCATAGTTTTCAAAAAGGAAGTTAGTCTTAGATACCAGACTTCATTAGATTGTAGGTCATTGAAGACTAAACTTCATGCAGTACTTAAAGGAGGAAGCTATTCTGAGATACCAGACCACATTAGTTTTTTGGTCACTGAGAAAATTGAAGAAACATTTCAGTTTGTCAATTCATACTTTTTTGGTTCTTAATTGGTTGGAGACCAATTTGTTTAACGCAAACTGGAAATTACATTGCCACAATTTACCAAAACTGCCATCAGCCCAACTGAACACATACAATAGATTGTTTGTTTGTTTGAATGGGGTTTTACGCCGCTTTCAACAATCTTTCAGTTATATCGTGGCGGCTGGAGCACCTAACAATGGATTCCTGGTATTTCTCATACCAGTACCGCCATTACACCCTTTCCTAGCCTACAGCTGCTATCCCACATAGATCTACGATTATCAACCCATTGGTGGGAGACCTCTAGATTGACAGTCCAAGGCGTTACCAACTGCACTATGACGGCGGCTACATACAATAGACAAATTTGTAATTAATTTATTTCGATTATTTCTATCTGAATTTTTTTTTTCAGATTTATTCAAAGTGTCATGTTCAGTGTGTTCGATAAAGGGTTAAACACTCAATGCTGATGGGTATACAACAAAATATAATTGCATTTTACAAGTTAATAACTATTAAAAGGAGTACAGGAAAACAAGACAGTCAAATTAAACAAGCTACAGGGATTTTCCACTAGTGATGAACGTGTCAACAAGTCATGAGACCAACCCATTCGCCAAATACTACCACCATAAGTTAAAAATACCATCGTTTTGTAAAAAAATATTCAGGAATAATCTACTGACATATCGAAGGGTAGTGTAGATGCGAAGCATCCTTAGTAATGTAAAACAAAGTAGTCATGTGATAAAAGAGTTCTCTTAACGTATTACGCATAAAGATTATCTTAACCCTTGTCATGCTGAACCCAGAATATTCCGATTTTAGCAGGAGGTGTAGACTAAGATCAGACTGCACGTTTGTGCAGGCTGATTTTAGTCTACACCTCCTCCTTATATTTTTCCTTTCCGAGTTGTTTAGGAGGCTGATTTCTAAAAGACATATTGATTTTAGAACAACAAGATATATCAGTGCTTTCAGCCCTTTGATTTGACATTAATTCAGTAAGGTAATTTATACAGCATGACAAGGGTTAATACTCATGCTGATAGATGCCCACTTGGCGCAGTGTAAAAAGCCTAAGGTCTTAGGTTTAAATCCTTCTGTCACCTTTTGATTTTACATTCCTTATTTGTGTTAGCATACTGTTCATTTATTTTCTGGGCTGCTATGTACCCTATGTCCATATTTCCATAAATTTTCTGTTTTGACTTAATACTAAAGTTTGCGGGATGATCTAAGCATAATATTCTAAAAGGAGTTGACTAACCATTTCCTGTTTTTCAAAATTTTACACTGCTTCAATTTGAAAAAAGTTGCAGATCACAACTAAAAGTGAGTGTAATTTGAAAAGTTACCAACCTACAGGTTAGAAGATATTGTGGGAAAGAACAAATTGCTTGTTACAAGCATTTTTTTCTTTTCCCACAATATTTTCACACATACATTGTATATGATCACAAGGAAGTTAAAACAAGGGATTTTGCTGGAGAGGTTAAAGAATAATGAACAAGAATTGTAAAAATCCAGTTTTCACTACAAGTTGTTTATCTCTTCATACCCATGTGTAATTTTAATCTTAATGTCATGGGTTCGATCCCTGGCTGCCGCACATATCCTTTCGGACATTTGTCTCTCACCACTGCGTGGATAATCGTTAACCTAAGTGGGATAGTGGCTGGAGGCTAGGAAAAGTTGTACAGTAGTGGTAGTACTGGTGTGAGAAATACCAGGAATCCATTGTTTGGTGCTCCAGCCGCTGTGATATGACTGAAGTACTGTTAAAAGTGTTGTTAAGCCCCATTCAATTCAATTGAAATCATAACTATAGAAAAAAAGATCCCTGATACCTCTGAATTTCTCACATTGCCTAGAAATGATCATGTGACCTTTTATAGGAGTATTAGACATTAACAGGTTTTAATAAATAATCTCTAGTCAACTTTACAAATTTGTTTTCCATTGACAAAATTTAAATCAAGGTCTTGTTTTCGAGTTAAAATAATATCAGTTCTAATACACGTTTGTGGAAATATGTAGGCTATATTAGAATCTTTGTTTCATGAAAGAAGTATTTTTGAAAGCTGTTTTTTACGCTTATTTTAGAGTCGGAATGCAACAGTCTGTCAAATTTTTCAGTGACAAGCAATTACAGTGCAGCGCTAACAGCACTTTAATTTTTTTTCCATTAATGATCTGCATATTGTATACTTTAATTTGTGGTAATTAAAACGGATCACTCATCTTTTGCAAACCAACAACCTTTATCTGATGACATTGAACTATATGAAACTTATTGTAACTGTATTTTATCAATATAAAAAATGGATACTGTTAGTTCATTCTGAGTATTTTTTCAGTCTAAAAAAGGGAATCTGTGAGTTCATACTGAGTATTCTGTCAGTCTAAAATAGGAAATCTGTAGGTTCGTGCTGAGTATTTTGTCAGTCTAAAACAGGGAATCTGTGAGTTTAGACTGAGTATTCTGTCAGTCTAAAACAGGGGATCTGTGAGTTCATACTGAGTATTTTGTTCGTCTAAACCAAGGAATCTATTATTTCATTCAGAGTGTTCTGTCAGTATAAAACAGGGAATCAGCAAGTTTATTCTGAGTACATGTATTTTGGTATAAAACAGGGCATCAGAATGTTCACATTGAATATTTTGCCAAAATGTTCTAGTAATGAAGCCTGTTAAAAACATCAATAGGTGAATCAATGCTTGACCCACTATACCAAGTTAAATAAAAGAAAATAAAAAAACATCTTACATTACATTTTGTGAAGAAGAAAATAGTTTGAAAAGAAAGTAGACGGACTTAAGGATCTGTTTTGTTTTCTGAAAAATTACAATGTAAATATCCTAAGGTTAAGAATTACATTATAGTTCAATTGTTGTCAATTGCCCTCCACAATAAGAACTGTCAGCAACACTTGACTTTTCTAAGTGCTGAATTGTTGAAGCAATTCAATTCCAACATATGGAAAATTCACACAAATTAATGTCAGAGATATTGATACTTGCCTAGATGTCAAGTATTGCATTAAACATTAAATGTAAAGTTTAAAATCTTTTTCCTGTATGTGTGGGAGTGGATTAAAGAAAAGATGTGACACAAACTCCTAATACAAATTTATTAAGTGTGAATTGAATTCACTCATTGCCAACTATATTTAACTGCCTCAATGGCTCCTTGCCTTATCATCTGAAAGTCACAGGTTCGAGCCACACCGTCACAGGCATGTGTTCATGGGCAAGACACTTAATAGCCAGCCTCAATGGGTTTTAGCCACTGCTTCTCTTTCAGGGACTTGAACACATCTGGATTGTGAGTGTTCTAGAGTGACTGTATAAGCTTAATCCATTACAAGACAGCCAATTTTTTGACTGGTGCAAATAGAAAGGAGCTGCAGACAACAATTAAAAGAAAATGAAATTTTAGATTTTTTTTCATCTTTCATGATAGAAAATATTGTGAAAAATGAAGAAATAACTTGTTACACAATGATTTATAATTGTTTTTCTTGGAGGGGCATCCAAAGGCATCACTGTGTGGGAATAGGTTAAAGCTTTCTTTGTAATCAAACTAAAATAAAAATTGTATAACCAAAAGATCTGTATTGTGATCTTTGCTGTGGTATGGCAATAGAGTATGTCTGAACAACACTATGCTTCACAGACCCTCAAAAACGGGAAAATATCCTAATTTGACCCATAGAAATTTCTCCCCCTTTGAGAGAAATTTGTAAGGGTCTGTCAATTTTCAATGATGTAACTTATATCTATCTATATGTACTGCCCAACTCCCCTTTCCGGTATTACTGGCAGGTATATATATATATACTATTGAGATTGTACAAAATCATTGCTTACTTCATATGTTTACGGGAAAAAGGTCAGTTGGCACTTAAACCAAAATTTTACTCATGATTCACTCTCTTTGTTCTTTTGACCACTTCAACATCAGTTTTGACCCCATGGTCAAGGAGTCAATGACTAGTCAATGTCAAACACTAGTACAAACCTAGCTGGGATATTGTAGCACTCTTTCTGATAATCTGTCGCCAGCAAGTACAAACCATGCTATAACATATTAACCCATTCCCACACAATGACGCTTTTGGATCCCCCTAAAGAAAATCAATTTGGAGAGAATTGTGTAAAATTAAGAAAATGTTTGAAACAAGCAATTTCTTCATTTTACACACTGTTTACTTCCAAGACAGTTGAAAAAATGGGTTAAGTGAGGTGTGGTATACAGCAGTCCGTCAAACACTGGCAAATTAAATGCTGTTAGGTTTAAAATTTCTTTTAATCACAGGTATGCCATAGTCCACATGCAGGTATTTGAACAAAGCGGTGTGTCAGCAGATGAATCAATGAAACTAAAATCAGGCAGAGCTCATAGTAAGGGGATGATCTTTTAAATCAATATTTCATTCACATTTTTGGTTCATCATTGGAATTGTCTCTGCAAAAAGATTCTAATCACTGTGAACGCCATAGATTTGATGGAATTACATTTTGAAATCTAAATCTTCCTCTTAATCTGGAGCTTTTAATATTCGTATTCCTAAAATTCCAAATATTTCAATGAGAGCACTTCGGTCATATACAATCGTACTCTCTACAGTTTTACATTTTTAAAATCTTTCTTAAAGGGAGGTATCAATGTTTCTGAAACCTAGATAAGAAAAAAATATCAAGTGCCAAAAATACACTCAAACAAACATTTAATACTTTAAGTTGAGTCTGATATTGTTTTGGTAGTACTCTAATAGGCCCAAAGTGGGTTTTTTTTAGATATAACGGAATTCAGCTGACGACATCCAATGACCTCATTTGCATATGATCCAAAGTCAACTTAAGGTAACAAATTTACTAGCAAAACAGCCAACGTCCTAATTTAGGTCACATGAAAGGGTAAGAGCAAAACTACCGTTAGTGTAAATATTCGTATTAACACTTACGACAGTTTTGGACTTATCTTTACAGAATTAAAGACCGGCTAGCGAACATAACTCCTGATGACGTAACGATGACGTTTGTGTGATGTTATTTAAACTAAATTCAAGGTTCCAACGGTTATTTGCACCACGTGAATGATCATATAATCTTCACAACTGTCTCGGATTAATCTAAAAATAGATAAATTTATCTATGTATAGCCTACATAGGCTAAGGAAATACCCTGCTTTTTTCTGATAAGCGACCTCAGATTCCAGCAAAACTTCTTTTCGGCATATTGTATTGAAATAGTATACAAGAGGAAACAAAAATAATTAAAATCTGTGACATGAAAAAAACATCGATACCTACCTTTAATCTGCAAACAAAATCTTAAATAACACAAGAAAGGGTTAATAAAGTTGACTAGCTTTTCCTCTCTGATGAACATCTAGTACCTGCTCCATCTCTCTGAGAAGCAATTAATTCGATTTCTTGACTAGAAGCATGCCTAAGAATGTAAGACCTTTTTTCTTATTTATAATGAGCTGATGACAGAACCAAAGCTTTTATCACAGTTTTGCCAGGAAAGTGTGCACTTACCTCGACCAAAGTCCATGAAATCTTGTCCTCTCTGTCTCCCATCCATTCTGTTATTCTAGGTATTGGTAATCATTATTGCTTCTGTCTTGATTTGAACAAATATGTTTCTTGCAAATTTTGAAGTAGATTATTGACTATATTATAGGAAGTGCCAATTAGAAGCTCTTCAATGCCGGAGGTACTCGTTTGGAAAATGGCGGCCGATGTGAAAACAGCGAAGATTTTTACGAAGCCCGATGGTTCTTCTCTTATATTTTTCATGCGGCCTTGTGCTGAAAGACAATCTATAAGGCCATTGATAAATGTAAATGTTTATTCTGTCTCTCCTATCTTTTCTGGTGGTTTCCCTTCGTTATTTAATGATTGTCATTAAATTTCGAGATATTTATTACAAGTTTGAATATTTTATTGTATTAGGGTTTAGCTTAGGGTTTCTCTTTTGTTTGCTTTTTTGAAATGGGTAAAAGTGTCATTTTTTGTAGAATATGGCTCTTTTCACCAGTTTTGCCATCTGGATTAAAGCACAGGAGTTTTGCCTATATCTTTATATGATTTGGCAATTTTTTTTAATTATCAGGGGTAAAGCACCATATAACATCCGTGTCTTTATAAATAGACACGAGAGGTGCAATGCCTCTCACATTGAAATTGACAATCTTCACAAATGGAACATTGAGTGATCAAAAAACTTACAATTTTATGAGGTGTAGATTGTCACCAATGATAGTCTATTCTCAGTAAAGGTTTGAAAGTCATCATCAAACTTGTAATCAGCAGGTGTTGGATGCAACAAATAATCGATGATTATATCGTTTTTTTGCACAGATACTTTAACTTATCTAATCAACACCCTTTACCGGATTCTTGCTTGCCGAAAAATAGATTTCTTTTCTCAAATTCCCGGGTCATCTTTAACCCTTGTCATGCTGAACCCGGAATATTCCGGGTTTGGCAGGAGGTGTAGACTAAGATCAGACTGCACTGATGTGCAGGCTGATCTTAGTCTACACCTCCTGCTTGTACTTTTCCTGTCAGAATTGTTTATGGAGTTGATTTCTAAAGAAATATTGACTTTTGAACAACAAGTTCTATCAGTGCTTTAAGCCCTTTGATTTGACAGCATTTCAGTAAGGTAATTCATACAGCATGACAAGGGTTAAGAACACGGGACTCTTGGACAGACTTTGAAAATCTGGCACTGTCCAGCATAATCTGGGACAAATGGCATGTCTGTTTAAAGCTCAACTATTCGACTTACGTGCAACTGTCATATGTCTTTAATAACTCTCTTTCTACTAATGTTTTTGCTTTTAAACTTTGCACAAGCTTTTGTGATCACCATATCATCTTCAAGGCAAGGTTCATTACAATTACATTTATCATAGTGGAGTTTTAACCCTTTTGGACTAAGAGGTTTTTGGTTAAACCTTGCATGCAACTCTGATTCATCTTTAATAACTGTCTTTCTACCAATGCTATTGCTTTGAATTTGCACATGCTTTTGTTAACAATAATATCAGCCTCTGTACACAGATTCATTATTCTGACATTCATTTTAGTGCAATTTCTATCCTTTTTGGACTTAGAAATTCTTGATTAACCTTACATGCAACTGTCATATAACTTTCATTACTCTCTTTTTACCAATGCCATTGCTTTGAAACATAGCACATGTTTTGATGACAATACAATCAGCCTCTAGACACAGTTTCATTACTTTGATATTCATCTTAGTTGAATTTTAACCCTTTTTGGACTTTGAAATTATTGGTTAAGCCTTATGTGCAACTGCCATATATCTTTAATTACCCTCTTTCTTCTAATGCTATTTCTTGAAACTTTGCAAATGTTTTGATGACAATACAATCAGCCTCTAGACACAGTTTCATTACTCTGATATTCATCTTAGTTGAATATTAACCCTTTTTGGACTTAGAAATTCTTGGTTAAACCTTATGAAATTGCTGAAGGAATTGAAATCTGGTGAAAATTCTGGTTGCAATGGCATCAATAATGAAATTTTAAAATAAGCTCTAAAAATCTTCTCCTGCTGACCCAGAAGGCGTAGAGCCTTGAGATTTTGCATGAAACATCAGTATAAAGACCTCTTTCAGAATGGCTAAAATCATAACCCTGGGATCTCCATGGGCGGAGCCCTTGGGGGAGGGGTTTTATATAGAAACAAAGAAGGTTTTTAAACTACATCTCCTCCTAAACAAATGGGCCAATTTCATCAAATTTTGCAGAAATGTTCCTTATATGACCCCCTTCAAAAGTAGCTAGAAGCAGGGTTTTCCCTTGACTTTCAAAACAGGGGGTCATTTTGCCACATTATGACCCCTATCAAATAAGATAAAGAAGGCTGTCTAGATATTTTGGGGGTCATTTCTGAAAAATGGGGGTCCAAATTCAAAGAAGGACAGGGTCAGGGAAAACCCTGCTAGAAGAATTAAATCGGTGAAAAACTCGGGTATCATCATAACCTTAACATTAAATTTGATTATTGAAAGAAATGGAACCTTTATCTTTGGTGAGCGCATAAAGGCCAGTGACTCTTGCTGTGTGTATATTTCCATTTATTTATCGTCGCTACCATAGCACATGTCCATATGAGTGATGCCTCCAGAAGACAGTTAGTTGTTACGGAGGGTAGTGCAAGGATACAGGACGAAACTACTGAGAGCTCCGCCTGGTTCTTTGACATGCTCGGTGGATAGCACTGTCACACAGGGCCTCGATTTAATGTCTCATCCGAAAGAAAATTAGTTTGTTAGTTGATATGGTCAGCCCAGCCGAGAACCCGTGATCTTGAGGTTTGAAGTCAAGTGCTCTGCCAACTGAGCTAATCTGACTCTTGTTTCTTGAGGGGTGTCAATTTATAAGGGTCATTGTGTGGGAACATGTTAACCCTAGGCTATCCCACTTAATAACGCTTTAGATGCCCCCAAGAAAAAAAAAGTTTAGAAAACATTGTGGTAAATGAAGAAATTGCTTGTCACAAGCAATTTCTTCATTATCCACAATGTTTTCTACCCCATAAGTAAAAAAAATCCAAAATTTCATAAGCTTTAAATTGTAGTCTGCAACTCCTTTCAATTTGGACCAGTCTAAAATTTTCTTTTGTTGGAATGGGTTTAACAGTAAAATGGTCATTTAAAAGGTTATTGCATTATTGTCATAATTTTGGATTGAGGGTTTTTGTTACTATATAGAAAATAGGTCTTGGTAGTTCCCATCTTTCCACTAACTTGTCTTGAAACTATAGTAGGCATGTGTCTGGGTAGTGTCAGAATAAGAAAGAACTTTTTATAACTTGAATTTTACCATTAAAAACAGAAATTTTAAGTGTTTTTTAACCCATACAATGATGCTTTTTGATGCCCCTCAAGAAAACACCCTTGGAAAACATTGTTGACAATGAAGAAATTGCTTGTTGCTATCAATTTTGTCATTGTCCACAATGTTTTCTAAACTAAAAGGCAAAGACTTGATGGATTTGACCAAATTTAACATGATTGTTCTTTGAGTGACCCTTTATCAGATTCCTTCAAAGAATTTTGATCAGGTGAAAAACATGGCTTTAATGGGTGGGGCTATATGCCATATATGGTGAAGACTTGTTCTTCTGAGAAAACCAGTGGATGGATTTCAATCATATTTATTAGAAATGATCACTGGGTGACCCTTCATCAGATTCCTTAAAAAATTTTGATAGGAAAGAAAACATGGCTTTAATGGTTAGGGCTAATTTCCATTTATAGTGAAAACTATAAAAAATCTTTTGATGAGAAACCAATGGATGGATTTCAACCAAATTTAACAGGAATGGTCATTTGGGGACCCTTCATCAGATTCCTTCAAAGAACTAAGTTCGGATAAAAAAAACCTGTCTTTAATGGATTGGGCTAATTTCCATATATGGTGAAAACTTTGAAAAACTTCTCAGAAACGAATGAATGAATTTCAACCAAAGCTCACTGGTTAGATCCTTGAGTGACCCTTTATCAGATTCTTTCAAAGAATTTTGATAGGACAGAAAGCATTGCTTTATTGGGTGTGGCTAATTTCCATATATGATGAAAGCTTTGAAAACCCTTTTCTCAGAAACCATTGGATGAATTTCAACCAAATTTCACTAGAGTGATCCTTTTGTGACCCCTTATTAGATTGCTAAAAAAGAATTGATTGGCTTTAAACATTGCTTGAATGGAGTGGGCCAATTTCCATATATGGTAACAGTGAAAACCTACAACTTCTCAGATTACAAAAAAGTATAAGTTTTCAACAAATTTTCACAAAATGATCCTTTGGTGACTCGTTGTCAGATTCTTTTATACAATATGGCTCAGATGAAAATTATGGCTTTTATTGGGAGGGGGCTTGTCTCCATTTATGGTATATAGTGAAATTTCGAATATCTTATTTTTGCAAACTGCAGAATGGTTTTTAACCAAATTTCTCAGGAATGATAAGTAAATTCAGGCCGGTGGAGCAAATAAGGTGCTCAAGAGCCTCTAGTTAAGCTTATAGCTTAGCCCAATGCCACACAATGACGCTTTTTGGCAAAAGAAAGGCAATATGGGAAACAAAATTAATGTGTAAAATGAAGCAACTTCTTCATTTTCAATAATGCTTTTTACCCAGAGAGTTGAAATTGTCATCTGTAACTCCTTAAAATTGGGCCAGTCTAAAATTTGGCCATCTGGTTATAGATAAAAATTGAAGCATAAACTCTAAAGTCAAGGATGGTAGCTCTAAATTCTTTGGAATTTTGTGACTTTTTCATCAGAGGTTAATTACTAACCTCGATCCTTTAGAATGATACAGCCAAGGATCAGACATCTGCATACAAAACTCATGCTGCAAAATAAGTTATTAGAAAACCCACATAGACACTGCTATAGTACACTCATATTCAAATTTCAAACACCTGGAATGATTCAACACTTAACCTATTACCTCAAAATCCCTATTTTTTAGGCCTGAAGGAATACATTGTGAGAAAAGGAGAAATTAGTTGTTACAAACAATTTATTCATCTCATAGTGTTTTCTACCTTACATGACATTTTTTACCATTAACAAATAAAATTGTTATTTTGACTTCTTTCAATTAGGACCAGTCTTAAAACTTTTTGTCTCTTAACAAGTTTTAAGATAGACATTATCTAGGTCTGAGGATTTGTATTTCTTCAACACCTTTTGTGTGGTCTAAATGTTCAAAATATGGCTATTTTCAGGACCTTCAGTCCTTTGATTTTAATTTCAGGAACATGGCGGTAAAGTCACATCAAATGCAGCTACAGGATGTATCAAGTAAGATTTTTCAACTTTCTGTTTTTCAAGGTGAGTTTTGACAACCTTATAGAAAATAAAGAAAAAGCTTTTAACCACCTTTTCTTTATCGCAATCTTTTCTGATCTTTGACTCCTAGCTCACCTGAGCACAATACGCTGAAGGGGAGCATTTAGAATCACTCAGTGTCTGTTGTCTGTCGTACATCGTAAATTTGATTCGCAAAAAATGGGGATGTGGCAGGGCATATCAGACTTTGAGAAATCATGAATTATTCTTTAAATGTCTCCTCCTGATCCACTTGGCTAATTTGGACTTAACTTGGCTTGGATAATCATTTCGATTTGTAAAAGGATCGGTGCATAGCAAACAGGGCTTATCAGACTTTGAGAAATCATAAAAGAATTCTTTAAAAATCTTCTCCTGCTTTACCACTTGGCCATCTCAAACCAAACGCTGCTGAAATTTTCCTTGCTTGACCCTTTCAAAAAAAATTGTGGCATTTTCTTTCACAAAAACATTAGTGCATGGCAGGATTGGCTTATCAGACTAAGAGAAATTATGAAATAATTCTCAGGTGATCAATCTAGGGCCAATTTGGCCCTCTTGTTTTAGATTAATCCATATCTAATTTGTGATGTTTAGTATTGGACTAATTATGGTGCTGGACTAAGGATCCTATGCAGGAGGTCATTGTCTTAGTAGGTGAAAGATTTAACCCATTCTCACACATTTTTTTAGGCTGGTCAAAATTGAAAGAAAAGAAATGACAATTTCAAGTTGATGGAATTTATTTTATATTTTTCTCTTCTTTTTGGATAGAAAACATGTGGATGATGAAGAAATTGCTGGAAACAAGCAATTTCTTCATTTTCCACAATCTTTTCCAAACCTTTTTTCTGGAGATGGGTAAAAATGGGGGGTTGTGTGATTGTACTTCTTTATCGAAAGACGATGGTCATGGGAGGTCAAGGGAATTTTTGATCCTATAGCCCATTCTCAAGGACCTGCAGCCAGGCATTGGCATCCACATGCTGCTCTCTTCATGAGTGAATTCTCTTTATGTATTTATGACTTAACCCATTCCCACACGATCCCTCCTTTTTATGCCCCTGAAGAAAAAACCTTAGAAAACACTGTGGAAAATGAAGAAATTGCTTTATCAAGCAGTTTCTTCATTATCCACAATGTTTTTGAATTCCAGAAACTTGAAATTGTCATATACAGCTTCTTTCAATTTGGACCAGTCTAAAACTTTGTTTTGTTGGAATGGGTAAAATGTTATCTGGAGCATCAGTGTGAAAATCTATCAACTAATTACTTGATAATTTCTGGCCAAAGAAAACTCATGGAGGTAATATGCTGTGCTTGAATTTTTGTTTTTTCCATTTGTTAGTTTTCTGACTAAATCTTATCTGGAGTATATCTCTAAGAGTACAGTAGCTATAAGCTTAAAACTTAATGGATGGATAAATTTCATTCAGCAAAAGTGCAGTGCTTTTGATGTGCTTGATTCTTGAGTTATTTCCCATTATAATTTTTGACTTAAATTTTGTCCAGACTCTATCTTTTAAAGTATAGATTGATCCCTGCGGCGGCACATATTCTTTCTGTCATTTGTCTCTCAACATTGGGTGGATAATCGTAAACCTAAGTGGGATAGCAGCTGGAGGCTAGGAAAGGATGTAGTGGTATGGTACTGGTGTGAGAAATACCAGGAATCCATTGTTAGGTGCTCCAGCTGCCGCAATATTACTGAAATACTATTAAAAATGACGTTAAACCCCATTCAATCAATCAATCTAAAAGTATAGTACACATAGATACCAACTTGAAAGTTCAGACATAGATTAAACAATTAATTTGCTCTAACTTTTCTAGTTTCTTAACCCATTCTCACAGGATAAAATCTTAGACTGGTCCAAATTCAAGGTTAGCATGTCCAAAAGAACTCATCTATATATTTCTTGAGATAATACCTTTGGTCCTCTTTTTTTCTTTTACAGGTTGGCAGAGAAAGGAAGTAAAGTCACAGAAGATGGTTATCTATCATCAAGATTTCTTAAAGCATGTGTCAAACAAAATAAATTATTAGACGTCAGTGATTTTAGGTTTGTTTAACTCATTACTAGACGGCAATAGTTTGGAATGGTCCAAATTGTAGATGACAATTAAAAGTTAATGAAATTTTAGACTTTTTCAACTTTTGGGTAGAAATTAATGTGGAAAAAATTGTAGAAAACATTGTGGAAAATAAAGAAATTGCTTTTAACAAACAATTTCTTTATTTTACACAATGCTTTCACAACTGTTTTTCTTGGGATGCTTCAAAAAGTATCATTGTGTAGGAATGGGTTAAGAAAAATGTTACCCATCATAGACATACTAGAAAGCCCATTATTTCTCCACCATGAGAAGATATGTCATTCGGAACAAATTTTCAATATACTGTACTCCAAGGTCAAGGGCAAGGCTCAAGATGAAAGGTTCAAATTGAGCTTGTCTAGAGCGTATCATCTACTTTTTTGATGGATTTTTCCATCATGAGTAGATTTGCTATTTGAAACTAATGTTCAGATGGCTGCAAGGTTAAGGTTATATCTCAAGGTAAGATATTCAGTGGGCACTGACCTTTTGTCTCTGGATGAGTCTATAGTGATGCATGAAAAAGATCAGGGTTGTTTTGTTTTACTAGTGTCCATCTGTTCTGTTGTCGAACCCTTAATCTGCAAATTAACCCTTGTCATGCTGAACTCGGAATATTCCTGTTTGGCAGAAGATCAGCCTGCACATAAGTGCAGTCTGATCTTGGTTCATATCTCCCACTTTTCCACTTTCAGCCAGAGTTGTTTAAATAATCAATTTTAAAAACAAATAATGACCCTGATTTAGACCTTCCAGTAGTGTCAGCCCTTTGATTTTAAAGCAGTGCTGAATATGATTTTAATTCAGCATGACCAGGGTTAAGATGTTAGTTAAAAACTTTTTAACCCATTACCAGATGACAACATTTTATACTGGTCCAAATTGAAAAAAAGTTGCAGACAATAGTTCTCAGCTTTGTTTTTTAGTAAAGGAAAGATTTAAAAATAATGTTTATGGGCAACCTGTCAATGCAGTTATATTTAAGGAGTAATTTTGTGTGTCATAAAGATGATAATCCAATGAAGATTTGTTCACTCTAGACAATCAAGCTTTATAGGTCTTCCAGAATTTACTAACTGTTTCAGGATCAAACCTGGCACAACTGCACCAGGAGACTCCTCAGATGAAGAGTGTGAGTCTGATTACAGTCTATCGCCGGCGGATGAGATTAAACAGAGACCAGTTGAACAGATCAAGGGGTAAACTAATTTACTGAAGGAGTGATTTTGATTTCAAAATGTCATAATTTCATGACTCTTCAGATGAAGAGTGTGAGTCTGATTACAGTCTATCGCTGGCGGATGAGATTAAACAGAGACCAGTTGAACAGATCAAGGGGTAAACTAATTTACTGAAGGAGTGATTTTGATTTCAAAATGTCATAATTTCATGACTCTTCAACTAAACTCTAAGCTGTTGGTACTCTTTTGAATTGTCTTGCAAATGAATACCCATAACATCAGGGCTCATGCTAGCATTTGAAATTGAGGGGTAATTGATTCCTTGACCATAAAATTCTAGGGGTCAACACTGATTAGAAGGATGAAAACAACAAAAGGAGCAAATCATGAGCATAAATTTGAAGGTTTAAATGCCATCTAGCCTTTTTTAGCTCGGCTGTTTTTTGGAGAAAACCTAAGGTATTGCTATAGCCTCGAAGTAGTCGTTGTTTGACTTTTTGTGATGTCTCTGGTTCTACTAAAGGCATTCACTTGAAACTCGGCACACTTGTTCACTATCAAAAGAGCATCCTATACTATCAAGGGGGATAACTCTAGATGCATTTTTTTGCTTTTATCTTCTATCCAGCACATAATAGCCGAGCGTAGGCACCTGTAGGCTGTGCTCTTGTTTGTAAGTGGCAATTAATTTCTTCAATTTTCAATGCTAAAATTACATCATTGAAAAATTTAGGGATAAAAACCTGTGTGGACCCTTAGTATTTTCTCCTGATAGGGTCATTTTGACTTGGTTGGGAGAAATTTTTAAGGGTCAAAATTGGACATTCACAGGTATTTTAGGATTAAAATCCTGGTTTACACTTCAAACATGAGCCCTGTATATAGAGTTTTGAATAGAAATGACAGGTAGAAAGTCATCATTCCCTCTAACCTGGTGCTATGAAATTGACTTCTAAACTCTATAGTCCAAACAACAGCATTCGATACATTTTCATTCAAAGCTTTTGTAATAGAATTGATAAGTTGTGAAGGAAGTATGAAGAATACTGTTGAGAAGAAAGACAAAAATGTACATACTGTGGTTATTCTTGGGTAAAAACAAATACCAATTACAAAAAATTAGGGTGTTTTGGGGAATCTGCTATAAAAGTATATACCAATTACAAAAAGTAATTAAAAACATGTGCCAATTACAAAAAATAGGGTGTCTAGGAATCTGTTGTAAAATCATATACCAAATACAAAAACTTAAGGTTTTACTATTATTCTGTGATAAATACATATACCAATTACAAAAAATAGGGTGTCTAGGAATCTGTTGTAAAATCATATACCAAAGACAAAAACTTAAGGTTTTACTATTATTCTGTGATAAATACATATACCAATTACAAAAAATTAATGTGTATTTGGGATTCTTTTGTAATACAAAGACACTTTTTAAGCTAGCACAGTAGCATGGTCTTTTTAAAACCACCTTGAAATATCAAAATTTTATTTATCTGAGACCATTGAACCCCATTTGCATCCACACACATTTAACCCTTGTCATGCTGAACTCGGAATATTCAGTTTTTTGCAGGACACGTAGACCAAGATCAGCCTGCACATAAGTACTGTCTGATCTTGGTCTACACCTCCTGCATGTAATTTTCCTGCAGAGTTGTTAACAAAATTGATTTCTAAAAGAAATATTGATTTTTGAACAAGTTCTATCAGTGCTTTCAGCCCTTTGATTTTACAGCAGTTCCATGAAGTACTTTATTCAGCAAGGGTAAAGACCCATTTCGAGAATGCTGCCTGGTACTCCTCTTTAGCTAAATGTTGCAGATACTGGGAGACCACTCTGCCTATTCCACAATGGGGTTATGCAGCAGACAGCGGTATGCTTTCTGCGTTTCAGAAGTTGAAATATAATATAGGTTAAATGGGTGGCCCTTGTTCTATAAGATTAAATTAGAATATAAAGGCAATTAGAGCGGCTCAATGCGCCTATAGCTTGTAAAATACAAACGGCCTGCTTTTGCACATAGTCTAGGGCCAATTAGATACACACTATTCCCTTTTCTCAAATCCAATTTTGATGACAACAGGCTACCAATTAAAACAGGTTTGCCAATTTATCTTTATTAAACTTAAATCTAGAACAATTAAATCGGTCTTCTTCATGAAAAATAGCCTAATCTATCAAATATTTTTTGCTTAAATTAATATCTGAGATAGTATTTTGTATTTTGATACTTTTGAATGGCCCTTACTTTGGCCAAATGACTCCCATTTTCAATTGCTGTGGGTCCCTCAGCCTCCTAAAATGCAAAGCTAGATTGAACACTGAAAGGGGTGAGGGTAATTAATGCTGCTAGATATTGTATATCACTTTCTATATTTGTTTGAACAAGGGCATTACCTTTTTGTGGACCAACGAGATACTTTTCTTGCTAAAAAACAACAACAAACCTTTTGCATAAAATACATGCCAGTGGAGCGATGTAGGCGCTCAAGTATCTCTATGTAATGACTGTTTGTACTCGCTTTTCATTAAAAGAGCAACTGAATATCAAAGTGTAATTCAGTTGAGAAGTTGTTTTAAATGAGAGAACACTGATAAGACAAACTTCAAATATTTTAAAACACCAGTAAACTTTTTTGGCTGAAAGTTTACAAACAAGGTGGTTATTGTAAAACTATAATTGGTGCATGCACAAATGTATTTACTTAACCATTGTCATGCCAAAAAAAAGTCATATATACAGATTTTATTTAAAATCAAAGGACTGGCAGCACTGGAAAGTCTTAATGAGGGTCAATATTTTTTTTGGAAAGTGATTATTAAAAAAACTCTGGCTGAAAGGGGACAAACAGGGGAGATGTAGACCAAGATCAGAATGCACTGATGTGCAGGTTGATCTTCTTCTCTACCTCCTACCAAAATAGGAATATTCCGGGCTCAGCATGATAAGGGTTAAATAGTCTTACATGAAACCAGCTAGACTATGTATATATTAGCTCTTTAAAAAAAATGTATCCAATCAACTGCGGTGGTCGTGCTTAGATGGAAAAATAAGAAAATTTACCCTGAATCGTTAGTTAAACATGTATTGAATTTTACACATATTTCAGCAACGTAAACAGCAATTTATATTCTCAAATCTTTTATCAAAGCTTAACCCTTTCCTGCTCAATCCCTGGTTTTTACATACCTGAGTTTTTATACTTGAGAAAATATTGTGGAAAAAGAAGAAATTGCTTTATTTTCCACAATATTTTTTACCCTACTGAATGATTATTTTTTCAAATGAATTCAAATCTAAATCGTTTTCTGCAAAACCCTTGAATTTGGACTTATCTAAAATTAAAAAAAACAAAAAACGGGATAGGAATAATTACTTGATCAGCCTGTAGAATTTTAACTTTGAATAGATAAATAAATGCAAATACATTACAGACGGAACAAATACACTAAGGAAGAAGATATTGCCATAATTCGACACTTGATTACAGAAAATGTGTACAGTGATGCTCAGGGAATGAAAATATGGAAGCAAATGGAATTTCTTAAGGTATGCCTGTTTCCAGACAAATAAGGTTTAGTAGGAATACAATGTTATGGAAATCATCCTTGACACTTTGCATTGGATCCAAGCTGTGGGCAAAAATTTTGATGCGCAATTGACAGATTGCTGGCTACGCTTTTGGATGAACTTCAAGAAAAACAATTGAGAAAATATTGTGTAAAATGAAGAAATTGCTTGTAATAACCAATTTCTTCATTTTACGCAATATATCTACCAAGAAAGTTGAAAAAATCTGAAATTTCATAAACTTTAAATTTTTGTCTGCATTTCCTTTCAATTTCGACCAGTCTTAAATTTTTCTGTCAGGTTACTGCTTAAGACAGGATAGATTTTATATGCCTATGATCAGCTGAACTCAGGGACATTGACTATCATATAAATGTAGTTTTAATGTTATAGTTACTTTGTATTATTGTATGTGTAGCGGGCCAGTGGCCGTATTGCTTCTTTAAATAAGCCATTGTATCTTATTGTATAAAATATTGTATTGTATTTAAGTAGTATAAATCACAATTACAAGTTAAACAAGTTACTTTGTTAAACTGAGATTAATTGTGGAAATTGAACATTGGCTATTACGACTGCCATTCAATCTGACACAAGATTTGTTTCAAATGGTACATCCTTTCTACTTCAGATTATTCTAACATCCATGCAAAAATATAGGAGTATTACTCCAGGCAAGCTCTCTGTACACCAATTTAACCATTTGATCTTGACCTGTGCCCTTTAACTTATTCCCAGACAATCCAACTTTTTATGCCCTTCAATAAAATACTTTTGGAAACTGGAAAACATAGTGCAGTATCAAGAAATTGTTAGTTATTCATCATCCACAATGTTTTCTTACCAAACAGGCAAACACTTTTAAAATTTCATCAACTGGATATTGTTGTATGCAACTTCTTGGAATTTGGACCAGTCTATTAAAAAAATATGAAGGCTTGAGCCAGTGATGCTGAAATGACAGTTGTAGAAAAATGTTTCAAACGTTTTCTCTTGTGATGGAGAATGACTGTGTCAGATTAATTTGAAATCAATTATCATGTTATACTGTAGAAAAGCTCAGTTTTAATAATTGACTTTTACCAACGACCTCAATATTGAATCTATCCAGATTTTTTTCAAAAGGTACATCTACTTACGATGCAAAACAAATATACCAAAGTACAGTCAGGATGCATTTATACAGACGTCGTTAAAACTGGATTATTCGCAACCTGGAAATATTTTGATGGGAACGAACTTTTTGCTCATAAATTGTACCTTATAATCCGGAAACCTGTGTTGTGGAACTGGTTATCCGGATCGATCCAAAACGTATTGTTTTGATTGGACTGTTGACACATAAATAAACAAAGTTGTCATCTGGTCAAAGTTGATAGCAGACAGTCACACCTTATACCCGGGACGCGTGTCTAGGTAACGACCTAACAAGCGTGTCGATACCTATTTTACTGTTCATTTAAATTTTCCTTTACTTTTTGCTTGGAAAATTAAAACCAGCATTTCCTTAGGCCACACTAGGAAAATCCATCCAATTTGTCACCAACAAGTCAAAACCCCAATCTCAAAAGCTTATCCGTTGAAAAATCTGCTCTTTTTTTAGAGAAATAAAGCATGTTACCTGAAAACCCAAAAATTAATCCTAGGCTTTCTGGCCAAGCAAACAAAACAAATGAATATTTTAAGTTATATGAGGTAAAGGATTTTTGGTGCAGTTTAATGTACTTGTGGAGGAAAGGTGATCAAAGGTGCCGCCGCCAGATGTTTGGCTATTTTTGGGAGAGTTTCCGGAGTTGACATGTGTAAGACACGTACCCCATGAGAATTTTTACCCTTGTCATTATCTATGATCTAATCGGCTGTCTGAACTTTTTTTACAATGTTGATATAATTTACAAAAAGATAAAATGGATTTTTTTTCACACAGCAGGTAGGTTTTACTTTTCAAATTGAATGCGATAACGAAACCATGATTTTTAGCTCACCTGAGCACAAAGTGCTCAAGTGAGCTATTGTGATCACCTTTTGTCCAGCTTTCAGCAGTGGTGCGTCGTTCGTCGTCTATCAACTATTCCTTTAAACCACTTCTTCTCCCAAACCACTGGGCCTATTTGAACAAAATTTGGCAGAAATTTTCCTTAGGTGGTCCCCTTTAGAAATAAGTATAATAATTAAAATCCAATAAATACTCTGGTTGCCATGGCAACAAAAGTGAAATTTTAAAATAATTTTTAAAAATTTCTCCTCCTGACACACAAGGCGTAGAGCCTTGATATTTTGCATGAAACAGCAGTATATTGACCTCTTTCAAAATAGCTAAAATCATGATCCTTGGGTCCCCAGGGGCAAAGCCCGAGTGGGGTGGGGTTTATTTAGAAATAAAGATAGATTTTTAAATAACATTTCCTCCCAAACCACTGGGCCAATTTGAACCAAATTTGGCAGAAATGTTCCTTAGGTGGTCCCCTTTAAAAAAAGCTCAAATAGTTGGAAATCCGTTAAAAACTCTGGTTGCCATTGCAACAAAAGTCAAATTTTAAGATAATCTTAAAAAATCTTCTCCTCATGACCCAAAAGGCGTAGAGCCTTGATATTTAGCATGAAGCATCAGTACATTGACCTCTTTCAAAATAGCTAAAATCATGATCCTCGGTCCCCAGGGGCAGAGCCCGAGGGGGATGGGGTTTATATAGAAATAAAGAAAGATTTTTAAATAACATTTCCTCCCAAACTGCCAATTTGAACCAAATTTGGCAGAATTGCCCTTAGGTGGTCCCCTTCTTTCAAATTTGCCCCAAAGTCTTAGAATTTGCAATTGAGACTTTTGGATCCCCAGGTCCATAGTCTTCATTTGTAAGTGTGGCCCACTTGTATCTTAATCCTAACCTTAACATGAAATTGGACTGTTGAAAGAAAAAGAACCTTTATCTCAGGTGAGTGCCCAAGGGCCAATGGCCCTCTTGTTACTGATTGTCAGATTTAGTAGTTTTGTATCAACAAAGAAATGTAAAACTGTGCTAATTGCCAAATACCATCATTATAGTTACGACAGTTTTCTCTTACCTGGACTATAATACAAAAGCACATGAGGTCAGATATTCAGACAAAATTGCTTATCCGGAAACACGCTTAATTTGGACAATACCTCAGGGAACCAAAGTATCTTGGTTAACGTGTCATGACTGTATTTGGAAAGTTGCTATTCACATATGAACAATTTTAGACTGGCGTGATTAAAAGAAGTTGCAAATGACAATTTTTAGTTGATGAAAATTTCAGAACCTTTGTCTTTGCTTGTAATAAACAATTTCTTAATGGATTAAATGTAGGTGCAATGCTCTGTACAAACTCAGAAAGACAGAAAGTAGGATAAGTAGAAAATGCTAAACAATTTCTCCATCCTATCCATAATTTGTCAATTATTACAGGTGACAAATCACACAGCACAGTCAATGAATACTAGATACAGAAAGCATATTCTACCAAATATACAACAGTATGTGAAAGATATAGACAGAAGCTGGATATCCAAGTTAACAGGCATAATTATTCCACCCTCCAATACTAGTTTTGGTAAGTTCCACAAATCCTTGTAATTCTGAATTTCAGTAGTAGAGAAGATTTTAAACACAACTGCTCCCTGGAGAAAATGAATGATGAAAATCATCAAGCAGACAAAATGTAACTTTAAATGAATGAGTACTGTTTGGCCTTTTTAGCTTACCTTAGCACGAATTGATCAAGTGTGCTATTTTGATCACCTTTTATCCCGTGTGCAGCCGGCGTCACATCTCCCAAACCACTTGGCCAATTTCACTTTCAACCAAATTTATCAAATGTTCCTTTGGTGGTTCCCTTTTAAAAGAATTGAAATCTGTTGAAAATTCTGTTAAATTTTAAAATAATCTTTAAAAATCTTCTTCTCCTGACACAGAAGGCAAAGAGCCTCGATATTTTGCATCAAGTATAAGTACAGTGAAACCCCTCTAATACGGCTACTTGTGGTTGTTTTTGAAAGTGGTCTTAGGAGCAAGGTGGTCTTAATACCGAGGTTTGGTCATTTGTTAGACTGCTGTCAAGTAATTCATGTTCATTTTATCCTCGTTATTTTTTTAAATTTATTTATACTATACAGACAAAAAGTAAAATTATAAAAACATATATTGCAGAGAATCTAATGTCATTTTCAAATTTACAATCTTTGATATATTCTACTTTCTCCTCCATTTTGATCTGATTCAGAAGTCCGACCTCAGATTATTTATACGTAGGTGTAGGTTCAAAGTGTCAAACTGTTGATATTTTTTTTCTATAATGCAAATAGCATTCATCAATTAAGTTGAGATCAAATTGAAATTGCTCAGAACACCATGAACAAACCTCTCAGATACTTTTTCAATTTTGATTTATTACTTGAGTCAAAATCTGAGATTTATACAAATGACAATTAAAATTAAACAAGCTATGATTTCTAAAAATGATCAACCTCTTAAATGTTTTTAATAAAAGTAAAAGTCCTAAAGCCTTCAAATTTGTCATTAAGTCTTTGGATCCCCAGGTACAGAGCCTATAGATGTGTAAAGTATGGTCTGGCCCACTTGTATCATAATCCTAACCCTTAAATAAGACTGTTGAAAGAAAAAGAGCCTTTATCTCAGGTGAGTGCACCAGGGTCAACAACCCTCTTGTTTCTGAAAAGAAAATGTGGTTCTCAAAAGATTGTTGAATTGTATTTTCACTAGATTTTTAGCTCACCTGAGCACAAAGTGTCAGGTTAGGTATTGTAATTGGTCATTGTCCGCTGTCTGTCTGTCCACAATTTTATCAAAGATCTTCTCCTCCTAAACTAATTACCTGATCAAGCTGAAACTTTGCTGGAATGTTGACTTGGTGAAGTTCTACAAAATTGTTAAATGAATTCAATTCCATGAAAAACTTATTTTCACAGCATTTGAAAATTGGAAATTTGAGTCAATCTTTAGAATCTTTTTTATGCTACCCGAAAAATAAAGTCGCAGTGCGCGCGTCCGTCCGTCCGGCCAGCGTCTGTTCGCCGTCATATCTCAGGAACCCCTGGGCCTAATTGGATGAAACTTGGTAATTAATCTTTGTAGGAAATTTCCATCACACCTATTTTTATTTTTCTAGATTCAAGGCTGCGTCATGGAAAAAGGGGCCTTAATGTAAAAATTAGTTTTTTGCCAATTTCTCCTAGCCTAATCGGCAGAATTTTTGAAATTTTATATTTGAGTAGCAAATCAGATCCTCTTGATCTTGGAAAATTTACATTTGAAAAAACCTGTCATGGGAAAAGGGGCCTTAATGTTTTTAGCTTTACATAAGCTCTTTTTTTGTCCTGCAAAAACTTAAATTGGCCATAACTTTTGATTGGTTACAAATATAGCCTTCATATTTCACTGGTGCATTGCTTGTGACAAACCCTTTTTGTGGTACTAAGTTCAAGGTCATCAGTCAAGGTCATGTGTCAAGGTCAGAATTTAGAAAACTAAAATTTTTAAAATGGCCATAATTTTGCAATGGTAAGTGATATAGCCTTCATATTTCATATGTTTATTACTTGTGACAAGACCTTTTATTAGAAAACTAAGGCAAGGATCTTGCCCAATGTCAAAGTCAAATTGTCAAGGTCAATAATTTCCATCATATAAACTCAAAGTTGGCCATAACTTTTAATTGGAATGAGATAGGATCTTCATATTTCACATGTGCTTTGCTTGTGATAAGACCTTTCTGTTGGTACCAAGTTCAAGGTCATTTCTCAAGGTCAAAATTTGGAAAAAATTTGACCATAATTTTGCAATGGTAAGTGATATAGTCTTCATATTTCAAATGTTCATCACTTTTGACAAGATCTTTCAGTAGATATCTAGGACAAGGTTTTTGGTCAAGGTCAAATTTTAGGGTCAATAATTTCCATAAAAAAAACCCTCTAAATATGCCATAAATCTTAATTCGAATGACATTTAATCATCATATTTCACATGTTTATTGTTTTTGAAAAGATCTCTTTGGTGCTACCAAGTTCAAGGTCATCTGTCAAAGTCAAGGCTATTTCTCAAGGGAAAAAAATTGAAAATCTTAACTTTAACAATGTCTATAAGTTTACAATGGTAAGTGATATAGCCTTCATATTTTACATGTGCATTGCTTATGACACGACCTTTCTGTTGTTACTAAGTTCAAGGTCATGGTCAATGTCAAATTGTCATGGTCATTAATTTTCAAACATACATCCTTTACAAATTGCCAAAATTTTTTACTACTTTACATAAATGTTGTTTATTAAGTGCCATAGGTAATGTTTATTTCAATTTTTGACCCAGTGAGCATAACCATGCTAAAAGGGGGCTTAATGCTATGTAGCTTTACATTTTGAATATTTCCTACTCTAAAATAAATCTGTCTATTGTTTCTGTTAGACTACTCAAGTTAGAGTCTTTTTGTATGTAGACACTCTTCATTGGTCAAGGTAAAATATTTAACCCTTTACAATATAATGATATTGAATTTTACTAGAATCAGGCCTGTGAAGCCAAACAGATTCCTTCAATGTTTGTCAAACTTCCGAATTTCTTGTGAACTGAACTCTCAAACTATAGTTGCATTCAATAAGAAGCTTTTTGTCCAATAATGGCATACAGTTTTGTGACAAAAGCCTTATTCGGGGAGCATAATCTGTCTCTGACGGCTCTTGTTTTTTTTCAGAAACTACATTGCCATGGGCATTCATATTTCTTATAAAGCATTACCACATAGTTCTCTACCAGGTTTGCTAAAATTATACCCCTGGAGTCAAAATGGCCCCATCCCAGAGGGCCCAAATTTGAAAAAAATGCTTAATTACAGCAAGTTCAAAGGATTTTTCCTCCTAAACTATAAGGTCTAGGACAATCATATTTATGGTGTAGCATTACTAGATGGTTTTGCACTATTTTACCTAAAACTATGCCCCTTGGGTAAAAGCAGCCCTGCCATAGGGGTCTAAAATAGACAAAAACACACAATTTAAAAAAGTTGAAAAAAATATTATTCTACTCAATAATGCCAAGGGCATTTATATTTGGAATTTGGATTGTTGTCTACCAATTTCTACAGAATTATGCCTGTAGGGTAAAATACGACCCATTCCCACATAATGATGCTTTTAAACGCCTCCTCAATATAAAAGCATTAGAAAACATCATGGACAAGTAATACTTTCATTATCTACAATGAATCTACCCCAAAAGATGTAGATTTTAAAAATTCCATCAACTTTAAATTGTCGTCTGCAACTTCTTTGAATTTAGACTGGTCTAAAACTTTGTTGTGTGGTAATGGATTAAAAGTCTTCCCATCCCAGTGTATAGTCATTTATACTTGGTATATAGCATATTATCTCAAATACATCAGCATACTCTACACTTGAACATTCTACCTTTCAAGATAAATGTTATGATAATTTTCTAAAAGATTACGAGTTATCTTTGAAATCTATTTTGTACCATTCCTCGTTTTTCCCTAGTATTTACTTGTCCCTGAACAATTTGCCATGAAAAAAAATACTTGTCCGCAGATAGAAAAGCTCATGTTTGACACATTGTGTATGGTAATTCCTCACCCCTGATTTACCCTTTATTAATAAAGGGTATCCTTCATTTCAGATGTAGATGACATGTTTAAAGGGAAAAGTCCAAGGATGCCAGATAATAAAGAATCATCTTCTACAAAGGCCTCCAGTAAACAGGCTAGCTCTAAACCAGGAAAGAAACTCTACCAACAGCTTGAATTTGTTGTACTTGATAAGAATAAAACAGACATGGAGGAAATATCTTCATACTTCCCTTGTCCAGTAAAGAATGCAAATAACACAAAAGAAATGAATACAAATAGTGAATGTAATTCTAAAAATCTCCACCTTGGCCTTACTAAAAACCTTGATTCTCGTCACAAAGGAAAAGAGAAAAGTCCTTCTAAAAAATTAATCCTTGGGAATAATACTCAGAATGGGACTGTGACAAGGGAAGAAAAGGTCAAAAATGATTCAGACATTGCTAAAAGTGCTACTGATACAGATGAAAGTCCTACCAGGAATATTTCACTTAGAGATAGAGCTTGTGATAGAAATGAAATGAACACTAGACATGGAATGAAAAAGAAAAATGATCATGATAAAGCTAAGACAAGAAGTGATTCAGGTAGTGATTGTAATATTGTATCAAGCTCTATAGAACTTATAGAAACACATGTTCAGCTTTCAGAAACAGAGGGTCAGTCAAATTCACAATCAGATAGACAAAAAAGTGGTGATCATGGCAAATTCATTAACTTGAAGAGAAAAAATAATGACGACAATAGAGTCTCAAACTTAAAAAGGAGGACTCTTAGGTCAAAAGCTTTACAAAATAATGATAATGTATCAGTAGAAGAAAACAGAAAAAGAAAAAAATCAAATGCAACTATCTCCAATTCCCTGGAGGACAAGATAGACCCCCAGGTAAAAGTAAAAAGATTACACCTTGGTGAAGAACCAAAAAGTAGTGAAGTACAGAATAATGAGAGCCTTGAGGTGAACACCGACACCATTGTTGTAAACTCCCAGGATGATTTTCCTGATATAGATATGATAGACAATACACCTGGTGATGATGATAGGACAGGACATGAAATCATAAATACAAAAAATACAAAAAGGACCACTGGTATATCACATATACTAAATAAGACTAAGTCTGGGTCTAAAAATGGGGAGTCAACAGTAGATGTTGAAACACGGACAGCTTCTAAACAGGAAGTTAATCAAGAAAATTTTGATGACTCTAGTGTTGACAAAATTATAAGCTCTATTGATGATATTTTGGACTCCCAGAGAGAAACAAGTGGTATTGGACAGACACCTGAAAGTTTTGAAGTGGGGGATGAGACAATGGAGTCAGAGGATGGTGCTGGATGCAGTCAAGGGTCGAGTCATTTACTTAAAATGGGTAAGAATGCTCTCTTCCAATCAAAAACTTTAGAGGCCTGTGGAGATTGAAACAGGTTGAAGATTAGATATATCATGTAGCTAAATTTACAAAATTTATATTGGCAAGAGTTGAAAATATTGTGAAAGAAAATGTTTATTAGTAGCAATTAACCCTTTCCTGTACAATCAATAGTTTTTACGTCCTTGTGATTTTATACTGAAGAAAACATCGTGGGCAAAGAAGAAATTGCTTGTAACAAGCAATTTCTTCTTTTTCTACAATATTTTCTACCCTACTGAATGGTTATTTTTCAGATTAAATCTACTATAAATTTTCGTCTGCAAAACCTTTGAAATTGGACAGGTCTGAAAAAAATTAAAACAGGGAAGGGTTAAATATTTTCCAGAATGATTTTCATAGATTTATCCTCTCAGCACATCAAGATGGTAGATTGCATGGTAATTGGTTAGAATAAGAAAAAGGTAAAGAATTAAAGCAAATAAAACTTCATTTTTACCCATGTTAAAATCTGCAGTGCACAAGAACCACAACTCTTGCTTGCATAATTTTGGAGTTATTGCCCTTTGTTGTTTTAAAGACTAAGATTTTGTCTGGGGCATATCTCTGAAAGTATAATAGCTATTAACTTGAAACTTCATAGGTGGACAGATCTTGTTGAGGAAAAGTGCAGTGCACGAGAACCACAACTCTTGCTTGCATAATTTTGGAGTTATTGCCCTTTGTTGTTTTAGAGACTTAGATTTTGTCCTGAGCATATCTCTGAAAGTATAATAGCTATTATCGAACTCATTGAGAAGAAATTCTTAGCTTGGATGTCTTAAAAAGAAAAAGGAAAAAATCAAGGTATTGTAATCACTTTATGGCAATGACATTAACCATGGTTTGTTGTTGGTGTTACAAACTTTATCCTATGTCATATCTCTGATACCACTATTATTGAAGATTTTTACATGAATTTGGCAATCATTATGAATGTAAATGCATTCCAAAGTATAAAGGAAGGTTTTCTTTAAGGAGAATTCTTCCTCCTGTTCAACTAAGGTGTCTTTATGGTTGTTTTTACTTTTAACCCTTTCCTGTTCAATCCTTTGTTTTATGTGCCTTTGGTTTTATAATAAAGAAAGCATTTTGGAAAAAGAAGAAATTGCTTGTAACAGACAATTTCTTCTTTTTCCACAATATTTTCTTCCCTACTGAATAGTTATTTTCAAATTAAATCTACTTTAAATTCTAATCTGCAAAACCTTTGAATTTGGACAGATCTAAAATTTTGCATCTGTAGATGGGGGCATATACTTTTTGACCTGTTAGTGTTCATATTTAAGTCATCTGTCCAAATATTTCTTTTGTGTATTCCTTGTATTTCTATCAATACTACATTCAAGATTATCTTCGAAGGTTGAGCTAATTTTTCAAGGTCATATCTTAAAATTTGTGATTAAGTGCTTGGGATTTAACACAAGTTATATCATAATTATGCCATAATCTTTGCAACTTTTTTTTCTATAAAAAAATGATCAAGAGACGCAGGAAATCAGGAGGTTTGAATGGGATTCAACTCACTTTTAACAGTATTTCAATCATATTGTGGTGGCTAGAGCACCTTACCATGAACTCCTGGTATTTCTCACGGCGGTACAACCACTGCATCCTTTCCGAGCCTCTAGCAGCTCATTTCACTTACGTTTACAATTATCCAAATTGGTTGGAAACAAATGTCAGACAGGATATTTGCCTTGACTAGGGATCAAACTCTGGACCTTGTGACTGCCAACTTGGCTATGGCCCCGGCAAATGGGGAGGTCATTTACACTTTGAATCATATACAATGACATAATCATAGTTGCTATAATTTTCTAGTGAATTAAATAATTCAACAGGCTCGACTCCTGTTCGTAGCATTATGATATCAATAATTGACAGAACTAGGCTGTTGATTAAGGAATCAATCAACCAATCAAATTTTTCATTTAGACCAGATGTGAACTTTGAACAGCGACATTGGCCAATATTTATGTGAAGTAATTTTGTTGGTTTGGCGACCTTCATGTCACAACTACAGCTTATTCAAGCTTTAGTTACGACATTAGATTACCAACTAACCATTTTATTTTTAGCTCACCTGAGCACGAAGTTCTCAAGTTAGTTATTGTGATATCTGGTGTGATATTTTGTCTGGCGTTGGTCCGTCATGCATCGTCTATCCACAATTTCTTTAAAGGACATCTCCTCCCAAACCACTTGGCCAATTTGAACCAAATTTGACAGAATTGTTCCTTAGGTGGTCCCCTCTGAAAATAGCTAAAAGAATTGAAATCTGTTAAAATCTCTGGTTGCCATGGCAACAAAAGTGAAATTTTAAAATAATCTTAAAAAATCTTCTCCTCCTGACCCATAAGTCAAAGAGCCTTGATATTTTGCATTAAGCATCAATAAATTGACCTCTTTCAAAATAGTTAAAATCATGATCCTTGGGTCCCCAGGGGGTGGGGCTTATATAGCAATAAAGTATAATTTTTAAACGACATCTCCTCAGAAACAACTAGGCCAATTCAAACCAAATTTGGCAGAAATGTGCTTTATGTAGTCCCCTCTAAAAATAGCTGAAAAAATTGAAATATGTTAAAAACTCTGGTTTCCATGACAACAAAAGTGAAATCTTAAAATAGTCTTTTAAAATATTCTCCTCCTGCTCCAGAAGGCGTAGAGCCTTGATATTTTGCATGAAGCATCAATATATTTACCTCTTTCAAAATAGCTGGAGCGGGGGGGTTTGGGTGGGTGCATGAATCATCAGTTCACTGATTTCTTTCTTATTTTGAAATTATAACCAAAGGATCCAGAGGATTGAAAAAGTTTTCTACTTCTTTCTCATTTGCCCTAGAGCCTTTGAATTTGTAATTTAGACTTTTTGATCCCGAGGTACATAGTCTATAAATGTATCAAGTTTGGCCTACTTGTATCATAATCCTAATCTTAACATGAAATTAGACTGTTGAAATAAAAGAGCCTTTATCTCAGGTGAGCGCCCCAGGGCAAACGGCCCTCTTGTTTTGTCGCTGACCATGAATTTTGAAAAAACAATGCTGTTTACATTCAAAGTGGGACTTCTGGTCAGAACTCAGTGGACTGGGCCAGTCTCAAATATTTATAACGAGAGTATATCTCAGATTTTCTCAGATTATCATTTATATTTCAACTTTTAACCAATAAACTGTAAATCAGATCCTTATGCTTAGATCCTAATAGAATGGAAATGATTGCCTGTGTATTTTTGTCTGTTTATTATTACTACTGTGGCATTTGCTTCGAATAATGTGGAAAATGAAAGCTTTAGAAAGCATGGTGGAAAATGAAGAAATTGCCTTTCCACAATGTTATCCAAAAAGACAAAGATAAAGATTTTTTTAATTCCATCAACTTTGAATTCTTGTCTGCAACTTCTTTCAATTTGTACCAGTCTGAAATTTTGTCATCTGATAATGGGTCAATATTCATTTGATATATGGTTATTTTATAGTTGTGTGAGCCATACACTATGCTGACTTTAATAGAAGAAAGGGATAAAACCTCTATAAATTAAAGAAAATGCTGATAAACCCATTACCAGACG
Source organism: Fragum fragum (assembly GCA_946902895.1). Lineage (NCBI taxonomy): Eukaryota > Metazoa > Mollusca > Bivalvia > Cardiida > Cardiidae > Fragum > Fragum fragum. The sequence goes on along the minus strand of OX336369.1, from coordinate 65,243,067 downwards.
GCATTTAAGACTGGCATGAATTGAAATGAATTACAGACCAAAATGTTAAGCTTGTGAAATTTGTCTTCAGGGATAGAAAACATTGAGGAAAAGTGATCAAGAAATTTCTCCATTTTCCACAATGTTTTCCAAAACTTTTTTCTTGAAGGGCAAAAAAAGAGGGATAGCAATAGAAATAAAAGTTGTTTTTATTTACTAGGTCCCCAAACCTCAACACCAAAAGCTAACCCCAGTGATGACGATGGTTTAATAGAACTGGATGTAAATTGTATAGAAGACTGTAGAGCTATTTGTAAGGTAGGGTTGATTCTTAAATTCTGGAGAAGAAAGATTAATGGATTGTATGGGGTTTTATACCACTTTCAACATTAATTCAATTATGTAATGATTGTTCAAGTACTCCACAATTGGTACCTGGTATCTCTCACACCTATATTACCACATAATCTTATCCAGGCATTCAGCTGGTCAACCGACATTAAAAAATTTTGTTGTCTCAGGATGAGCTAAGAATCAGAATTATTCTATTAATCCTTGTCATGCTGAACCAAGATTATTCCTGCCTTGTCAGGAGGTATAGACTAAAATCACTCTGCACATATGTGCACTCTAATCTTAGTCTAAACATCCTGTTTTGCATTTTAATTTCAGAGTTGTAAATATAAATAATTAACTAAAAACGATGACCCACAATATCAGGCATTTGAGTGCCCTTAGCCCTTCGATTTTAATGAATTTCCAAATAAGGATTTTATTCTGCATGGCCAGGGTTAATATTCTTCCTTAGAAATTGTTTTTGAATGACAACTCCCTTTCAGAGTATTGCTGAGAGATACGACCTTCAATATGAAACTGTTCGACTGTTCTTATATGGATGTAATGGTAACATTAAAAGGGCACTCAGTTACATCAACTACGGACCTCATTCATTCTGTAAGTAGTATTTTGGTTGGGTTGATGCGTTGCAAACAATTTACCCTTTTCTCCTCAAATATTCCATGAATTGTTAAAAGCGTGTTTAACCCCATTCATACAAACAAACATCTGAAGACCTTTGAATTTGAATCACTCTAGTCCCTTTTGAATTGTCTGCCCTTGAAATGAAATACATAATGAATCTGCAAAGGCTCTTGCAGTGCATTTAACATTTAAAATTGAGATGACCCCAGTTCTGCATCAATAATCTTCGCTTGAATTGAAAAATTGCCTCATTTCTAGTATAAGCAACTTTTCGAATGGTTCAAATGGTTATAATTATTCCCCCATAAACTATGTTTGGGGTGTATATAGTCAGCTTGTCACTCGGTCGGTCTGTCTGTAGCTTTTTTGTGTCTGCTCAATTTCTTGACAACTATTAGACACATTTTGTTCAAAATTCACTGTTATAATCAGTATCAAGCAGAGATGTGCATATTTTCTTTTGGTTACGGTCCATTGATTTTTGACGGAGTTATGGCCCTTTGGTGAAAAATCGTGTCCGCTTAATTTCTCAGCAACCACTGGACAGATTTGATTCAAATTTCACAGAAATACTTGGTATAAGTCAGACATGTACTTATCCTATTTTGGTTATGGTCCAATTATTTTTGACTGATTTTTAGCTCTACTGGTCGAAGGCCGCTAGAGCTATAGCGATGGCTTTTTCCCGTCCAGTGTCCGTCAGTCGTCCGTCCGTTAAACTTTTCCTTGTTTACGCGATAGTCTACAGTTTTCATCAGATTCCCTTCAAACTTTCACAGAATGATTGTACCATCATAAGGATCGTTCCTTTCGAAAATGGGTATGATCCGTCAAGAAACACGGGAAAAGGGGCCTAATTAAAACTTAATTAAAAAATCCTCTTTTACGCGATTAAGTCCACAGTTTTCATTGGATTCTCTTCGAACTTTCACAGAATGATTGTACCATCATAAGGATCGTTCCTTTCGAAAATGGGTATGATCCGTCAAGAAACACGGGAAAAGGGGCCTTATGAAAATTTAATTAAAAATTCCATTAAAAATCCTCGTTTACGCAATAGAGTCCACAGTTTTCATCGGATTCTCTTCAAACTTTCTCAGAATGATTGTACTGTCATAAGGATCGTTCCTTTCGAAAATGGGTATGATCCGTCAATAAACACGGGAAAAGGGGCCTAATTAAAACTTAATTAAAAAATCCTCTTTTACGCGATTAAGTCCACAGTTTTCATTGGATTCTCTTCGAACTTTCACAGAATGATTGTACCATCATAAGGATCGTTCCTTTCGAAAATGGGTATGATCCGTCAAGAAACACGGGAAAAGGGGCCTTATGAAAATTTAATTAAAAATTCCATTAAAAATCCTCGTTTACGCAATAGAGTCCACAGTTTTCATCGGATTCTCTTCAAACTTTCTCAGAATGATTGTACTGTCATAAGGATCGTTCCTTTCGAAAATGGGTATGATCCGTCAATAAACACGGGAAAAGGGGCCTTATGAAAATTTAATTAAAAAATCCTCGTTTACGCGCTAGAGTCCACAGTTCTTATCGGATTCTCTTCAATCATTCTCAGAATGATTGTACCATCATAAGGATTGTTCCTTTCGAAAATGGGTATGATCCGTCTAGAAACACGAGAAAAGGGGCCTTATGAAAATTTAATTAAAAAATCCTCCTTTAAGCAATATAGTCCAGAGTTTACATCAGATTCAATTCAAACTTTCACAGAATGATTGTACCAACATAAGGATCGTTCCTTTCAAAATTAGGTCAGATCCGTCAAGAAACATGGGAAAAGGGGTCTTATTAAAACTTTATTAAAAAAATCCTCATTTACGCAATAGAGTCCACAGTTTTCATCGGATTCTCTTCAAACTTTCTCAGAATGATTGTACTGTCATAAGGATCGTTCCTTTCGAAAATGGGTATGATCCGTCAAGAAACACGGGAAAAGGGGCCTTATGAAAATATAATAAAAAAATCCTCGTTTACGCGCTAGAGTCCACAGTTCTTATCGGATTCTCTTCAATCATTCTCAGAATGATTGTACCATCATAAGGATTGTTCCTTTCGAAAATGGGTATGATCCGTCTAGAAACACGAGAAAAGGGGCCTTATGAAAATTTAATTAAAAAATCCTCCTTTAAGCAATATAGTCCAGAGTTTACATCAGATTCAATTCAAAATTTCACAGAATGATTGTACCAACATAAGGATCGTTCCTTTCAAAATTAGGTCAGATCCGTCAAGAAACATGGGAAAAGGGGCCTTATTAAAACTTTATTAAAAAAATCCTCATTTACGCAATAGAGTCCACAGTTTTCATCGGATTCTCTTCAAACTTTCTCAGAATGATTGTACTGTCATAAGGATCGTTCCTTTCGAAAATGGGTATGATCCGTCAAGAAACACGGGAAAAGGGGCCTTATGAAAATTTAATTAAAAAATCCTCGTTTACGCGCTAGAGTCCACAGTTCTTATCGGATTCTCTTCAATCATTCTCAGAATGATTGTACCATCATAAGGATTGTTCCTTTTCGAAAATGGGTATGATCCGTCTAGAAACACGAGAAAAGGGGCCTTATGAAAATTTAATTAAAAAATCCTCCTTTAAGCAATATAGTCCAGAGTTTACATCAGATTCAATTCAAAATTTCACAGAATGATTGTACCAACATAAGGATCGTTCCTTTCAAAATTAGGTCAGATCCGTCAAGAAACATGGGAAAAGGGGCCTTATTAAAACTTTATTAAAAAAATCCTCATTTACGCGATAAAGTCCACAGTTTTCATCGGATTCTCTTCAAACTTTCACAGAATGATTGTACCATCATAAGGATCATTCCTTTTGAAAATGGGTCTGATCTGTCAAGAAACATGGGAAAGGGGCCTTATGAAAATTTAATTAAAAGATCCTCGTTAACACTCTAGAGTCCACAGTTTTCATCAGATTGTATTTATACATTCACAGAATGATTGTACCATCATAAGGATTTTTCCTTTGGGAATTTGGTCAGATCCATCAGGAAACACAGGAAAGGGGCTTTATGAAAATTTAATCGAAAAATCTTTTAAGAAATACTCTTTAACACTCTGGAGTCAATAGTTTACATTGGAATCCCTTCAAACTTTCACAGAATGATTGTACTATCATAAGGATTGTTCCTTTCGAAATTTGGTATGATCCGTCAAGAAACACAGGAAAAATGTGCCTTTTGAAAATTTTAATAAAAAATTCTCATTAATAATCTCGAGCCAACAATTTTCAATGGATTCTCTTCAAACTTTCACAGAATGATTGTACCATCACAAGGATTGTTCCTTCGGAATCGGATATGATTCCTCAAGAAACATAGGAAAAGGGGCCTTATTAAAATTTAATTCAAAGATCTTTGTTAACACTCTAGAGTCCACAGTTTTCATCTGATTGACTTCAAACTTTCACAGAATGATTGTACCATCATAAGAATTGTTCCTTTCAAAATTTGGTATGATCAGTCAAGGACCACGGAAAAAGGGGCCCGATAAAAACTGGATTGAAAAAGTCCTCGTAAACACAATAGAGTCCATAGTTTTCAACAAATTCTCTTCAAACATTCCCAGAATGTTTAATTCATTAAATGGATTGTTCCTTTCGGAAGTAGGTTTGATCCATCAAGTTTCATGGGAAAAGGGGCCCTATGAAAATTTAATAAAAAAATCTTAGTTAACACATCATGGCCCTAGATTTCACCTGATTGACTTCAAGCTTTCACATAATGATTGTACCATCATAAGGATTGTTCCTTTCAAATTTGGTCTGATCCAATGAGAAACATAGGAAAAGGGGCCTTAGGAAAATTCAATTAAAAAAATATTAATTAATGCTTGTAAGTCCACAGATGAGATGGGGTTGTCTTTATTCTCAAACAAAATAACTATTCTTTTGTAAGAAGAGTTCCCTTTTGAATTGGTTCAGATCCATCAAGTAACATGGGAAAAGGGGCTATATGAAAATTCAATTAATAAAACCCTGTTAACACAATAAAGCCCACAGCTTTGATCAGATTTTGTTGAAACTTTCACAGAATGATTGGAAGGTCATAACTATCATTCTTTTCATAAAAGGGTTTGAACTGTCAAGAAGCACAGGAAAAGGGGCCTAATGAAAATTTCATTTATAAATCCTTGTTACCAAGTCCAGAGCTTTCATCGGATTTTCTTCAAACATTCACAGAATAATTGTACAACAATAATGATTGTTGATGTTTGCATTAGACCTGATCCGTCAAGTATCACAGGAAAAGGAGCATTATGAAATTTAATTTTAAAATCATTGTACCACAATAAAGTCAACAGTTTTCATCAGATTCTGTTAAAACTTTCACAGAATGATTATTCCATCATGAGGATTCTTTCTTTTCAAATTAGGCGTGATCTGTCTAGTATCATGGGAAAAGGGGCCTTTAGAGAATTTTATCTATAATCCTTGTAACCAAGTCCAGAGCTTTCATTGGATTTTATTCAAACCTTCACAGAATCATTGTACAATAATCACGATTGTTGATGCTGACATGAGACCTGATCCTTCAAGTATCACAGGAAAAGGAGCCTTATGAAATTTTTATTTTAAAAATTTGACACCAAGATAAAGTTTGCAGTTTTCATCAGATTCTGTTCAAACTTTCACAGAATGTTTGTACCATCATAAGGATTGTTTCTTTCCAAATTGGGCCTGATATGTCTAGTATCATAGGAAAAGGGGCTGTATGAAAAATTATTACCAAATCCTCATAAACACAACAATGCCCTCAGTCTTTATCAGAATCTCTTCAAACTTTAATAGAATGATTGTACCATCATTTGGATTGTTCCTTTGTAAATTAGGTCTGATTGGTTAAGTGACACAAGAAAAGGGAACTTATAAAAATTTTATTACAAAACATCATTATTACAATAAAGTCCTCAGTCTTTATCATTTTCTTCAAACTATCATTAGGATTGTTCCTTTGTACATTTGGTCCGATTTGTTAAGTTTCACAGAAAAAGGGGCCTTATGAAAATTTAGTTACAAAAATTCTTATCACAATTCAATCCACTTTTTTCATTGATTCTCTTTAACTTTTAAAGAATGATTCTCATTAGAATTGTTCCTTTTGAAATTTGGTTTTTAGGTCACATGACCGAATGGTCATGGTGACCTATTGCAATCATCGTTTGTCCATAGATGGCGTCGTCCGTAGTCCGTTAACTTTTAAACATTTTCATCTTCTTCTCAAGAACTAGTGGGGGGATTTCAACCAAACTTGGTAGAAAGCATCATGGGGATGCCAATTCAAGTTTGTGAAAATAGGGGTTCTGGGGGTCATAGGGGCCCCAATCGGGGGCAAAAAGGGGTAATTTTTGGTTCTTCTTTAAAAAACTTCTTCTAATAAACCATTAATGCCAGAGCTTAAATATTTTGTGTGCATGACAACTAGGACAGGTATATCATAAATTGTGAAATTCATGCCCCTGGGGTCATGTATGGGGCCACACCTGGAGGTCAAAGTTCACCATGTTAAAAAATTCACATTTTCATCTTCTTCTGATGAAGTACAAAGCCATTTTCAAATAAACTTGGAGAAAAGCATCATTTGGTAATGGTTATTCGGATTTGTGAAAATTAAAAGGCTGGGGGGGGTCAGGGGGCCCTAAAATGGGGACCAAAAGGGGGTAATTTTTGGTAACTTTTAAATATTTCATCTTCTCAAGAACTAGTGGGGGGATTTCAACCAAACTTGGTAGAAAGCATCATTGGGGGATGCCAATTCAAGTTTGTGAAAATAGGGGTTCTGGGGGTCAAAGGGGCCCAAATAGGGGGCAAAAAGGGGTAATTTTTGGTACTTCTTTAAAAATCTTCTTCTAATAAACCGTTAATGCCAGAGCTTAAATATTCTGTGTGCATGACAACTAGGACAGGTATATTATAAATTGTGAAATTCATGCCCCTGGGGTCATGTATGGGGCCACACCTGGAGGTCAAAGTTCACCATGTTAAAAAATTCACATTTTCATCTTCTTCTGATGAAGTACTAAGCCAATTTCAAACTAACTTGGTGAAAAGCATCATTGGGTACTGATTAAACAGATTTGTGAAAATTAAAAGGCTGGGGGGGTCAGGGGGGCCTAAAATGGGGACCAAAAGGGGGTCATTTTTGGTAACTTTTAAACATTTTCATCTTCTTCTCAAGAACTACTGAGGGGATTTCAACCAAACTTGGTCGGAAGCATCATTGGGGGATGCCAATTCCAGTTTGTGAAAAGAGGGGGGGGGGGCTTGGGGTAAAAGGGGCCCCAGTCGGGGGCAGAAAGGGGTAAATTTTTGTACTTCTTAAAAAATCTTTTTCTAATAAACCCTAAATGCAAGAGCTTAAATATTTTATGTGCATGACTGGTAGGACAGGTATACTAAAGTTTGTGAAATTTATGTACTTGGGGTCATGTATCTGGCTACGCCCAGGGTTCAAAGTTCATCATGTTAAGAAATTCATATTTTTAGGTCACCACCGAATGGTCATGGTGACCTATTGCAATCATCGTTTGTCCGTCGTCCGTTAACTTTTAAACATTTTTTATCGTTTTCTCAAGAACCACTGGGCAGCTTGGCTTAGAGTTTTTATATTTTGTCCGTAGCAACCATCATCTAGAAGAATCTTTCTATAACTTGCACAGCTTGATTCGCCCATCAAGAGCTCAAACCCTATTGAAATTGAAGAAAATCCATTTAACAGTATTAAAAAACTAACGATTTAAAATTATTATTTTACAAATTCCTCAGGGAATGAATAACACTATGAAAAATAATCACTCAGTGTCTCAATATTTAGGCTTTGTGCTGTTTTCGTACAATATGGCGATGTTATACGTTTTTTAAAATGCAGTGATAGATTTAATGATTCAGAACTCTTGAAAAAAATATTGAGACTCTGAGTGATTAATTCTCATAGTACACTTAAAGTTAATTCTTGTTTACTCGATAAAGTCCGCATTTTTGGCCCAATTCTTTTAAAATTTTCTCAGAGTTTCTTTGACACGAAGGCAAGAAGGCTAACCAAAATGAACAAATTCCATCAAGCAGTAATGGAAATGGAACCATATTGCATATTTCTCTTGTTTACACAATAAAGTCCACATTTTCAGCTACACTAACCAAAGGCCAGCGGGGCTATTGTCATGGTCCTGTGTCCGTCGTGGATCTGTGCATGCGTAAACTTTTCTTTAAACAACTATATCTTGAAAAATACTGGGCCAATTTTTAACCAAACTTAACAGGGGTGTTCCTTGCACAATCCTCTTCCAAACTGCTAAAAATAATTTTGTTCCATGAACTCTGGTTGCTATGGAAACAAAATTAATTTCTAACAGAAATTTTGATTGCAAAATTCTTTAAAACTACTAGGTAGATTCTAATCAAATTTCACATGAATGTTCCTTTGGTGGACCTTTTTCTAATTCTTTCAAACAAAATCACTTGTGTTGATGCTCTTTTACTCAGGTGACCGTTAAGGCCCACTGGGCCTCTTGTTTCTGTAAAGTATCATGAGAAAAGGGGCCCTATGAATATTTCACTATAAACTCATTAACACAATAAATTCCACAGATTAAACAGATTGATTGTACCATCATTCCAATTGTTGATTTTCACAGTGGATCTGACTACAGCAAGGGTCACATAAAAAGGGGCCTTATGAAAAACTCTCTTAAATATTCTGGTTAACACAATGATGTCCCTTGATTTCACCGGATTCACTTCAAAATTACACAGAATGATTGTACAAATACTTAGATGGTTCTTTTCAGAACTGGGTACAATCCATCAAGTATCATGTAAAAAGTGGCCATATGATTTTTTTTTAAATATTCTAGTAAACATAATGAATTCCCAATATCTCATCGGATTCACTTTTAACTTTCATAGAATGATAAAACCAACAGTAAAATATCACGGGAAAAGGGGCCTTATGAGAACTTGAATTTAATATCTTTGTTAACACAATAAAGTCAACAGTTTTATTGGATTCTCTTCAAAGATGCATGGAATAATTGTGGCATTCGAAACACAGGAAAAGGGGCCTTACAGATTATCTTTCAAAACATTCTTGTGTATGTGATGAAGATCACAATCATTATCAAGTTGTCTTTAAAATTTCACAGGACAATTGTCAGGTTGTCAGGAAAGTTCCTTTTGGAATGAAATTGATCCATCAGAAAACACAGGAAAATGGGCCTTATTGATTTTCATTCAAAACAATCCTGTTTATGTGATTAAGTCCACAATTATTGTCAGATTCTGATGAAATATTCACAGAATGATTGTAGGGTCATAAGGTAACTTTCTTTTGGAAATGGAGTGGATCCGTCATGAAACATGGGAAAAGGGCCTTGAGGATTGTTGCTCAAAATGATAAAGGGGATAAAGCCCCTTTTTTTCTGTATGCATTCTTCTTTGAGCAATTAACTTCCTTAAATATCAGATTTCTTTAACGGAAAACTTGATAACCAGTAGAGCATCTCAGGCCCTCATGGGCCTCTTGTTTACTGAAACTTTCACAGAATGACTTGAAGGTCATAACTATCATTCTTTTCATAACAGGGTTTGAACTGTCAAGAAACACAGGAAAAGGGGCCTTATGAAAATTTCATTTATAAATCCTTGTTACCAAGTCCAGAGCTTTCAATGGATTTTCTTCAAACATTCACAGAATTATTGTACAATAATAATGATTGTTGATGTTTGCATCAGACCTGATCTGTCAAGTATCACAGGAAAAGGAGCATTATGAAATTTAATTTTAAAATCAATGTACCACAATAAAGTGAACAGTTTTCATCAGATTCTGTTAAAACTTTCACAGAATGATATTCCATCATGAGGATTCTTTCTTTTCAAATTAGGCGTGATCTGTCTAGTATCATGGGAAAAGGGGCCTTTAGAGAATTTTATCTATAATCCTTGTAACCAAGTCCAGAGCTTTCATTGGATTTTATTCAAACCTTCACAGAATCATTGTACAATAAACACGATTGTTGATGCTGACATGAGACCTGATCCTTCAAGTATCACAGGAAAAGGAGCCTTATGAAAATTTTATTTTTAAAATTTTACACCAAGATAAAGTCTGCAGTTTTCATCAGATTCTGTTCAAACTTTCACAGAATGTTTGTACCATCATAAGGATTGTTTCTTTCCAAATTGGGCCTGATATGTCTAGTATCATAGGAAAAGGGGCTGTATGAAAAATTATTACCAAATCCTCATAAACACAACAATGCCCTCAGTCTTTATCAGAATCTCTTCAAACTTTAATAGAATGATTGTACCATCATTTGGATTGTTCCTTTGTAAATTAGGTCTCATTGGTTTAGTGACACAAGAAAAGGTACCTTATAAAAATTTTATTACAAAACATCATTATTACAATAAAGTCCTCAGTCTTTATCATTTTCTTTAAACTATCATTAGGATTGTTCCTTTGTACATTGGGTCTGATTTGTTAAGTTTCACGGAAAAAGGGGCCTTATGAAAATTTTGTTACAAAAATTCTTGACACAATTCAGTCCACTGTTTTCATTGATTCTCTTTAACTTTTAAAGAATGATTCTACCTTCATTAGAATTGTTCCTTTGGAAATTTGGTTTTTTCTGTAAAGTATCATGAGAAAAGGGGCCCTCTGAAGATTTCACTATAAACTCATTAACAAAATAAATTCCACAGATTAAACAGATTGATTGTACCATCATTCCAATTGTTGATTTTGACAGTGGATCTGACTGTGGCAAGGGTCACATAAAAAGGGGCCTTATGAAAAACTCTCTTAAATATTCTGGTTAACACAATGATGTCCCTTGATTTCACCGGATTCACTTCAAATTTCACAGAATGATTGTACAAATACTTAGATGGTTCTTTTCAGAACTGGGTACAATCCATCAAGTATCATGTAAAAAGTGGCCATATGATTTTTTTTTAAATATTCTAGTAAACATAATGAATTCCCAATATTTCATCGGATTCACTTTTAACTTTCACAGAATGATAAAACCAACAGTAAAATATCACGGGAAAAGGGGCCTTATGAGAACTTGAATTTAATATCTTTGTTAACACAATAAAGTTGTCTTTTAAATTTCACAGGAAAATTGTCGGGTTGATAGGGAAGTTCCTTTTGGAATGAAATTGATCCATCAGAAAACACAGGAAAAGGGGCCTTATTGATTTTCATTCAAAACAATCCTGTTTATGTGATAAAGTCCACAATTATTGTCAGATTCTGATGAAATATTCACAGAATGATTGTAGGGTCATAAGGTAACTTTCTTTTGGAAATGGAGTGGATCCGTCATGAAACATGGGAAATGGGGCCTTGAGGATTGTTGCTTAAAATGATAAAGGGGATAAGCCCTTTTTTTTTCTTTATGCATTCGTCTTTGAGCAATTAACTTCCTTAAATATCAGATTTCTTTAACGGAAAACTTGATAACCAGTAGAGCGTCTCAGGCCCACATTGGCCTCTTGTTGTTGAATATACATCACTAATAGCACTTGTATATGGACAAGCGCTGTTGGGGGTATTAGTCCGCTTTGCGACAATTTCTAGTTTGTGCCTAGTGTTGATTGGAAATGATTGAAATTTACTACAATGATTCTCCATGATGTGTACTCATGCTTGAGATTTTTAACATTTTGTCTTTCCAGTGATTAATGAATTGTCTCCCCTTTGTTTAGGGAATTTCTTAATATGTTTTTAGTGTGCAATGTGACCCATAGTGCTGTTAATACAAAAAGTGTTTCACAGCGATGAATTTTGTTGATATCAAGTCTAATCTTATCTGTCAAGGTCAGTTTTCAAGGTCATTTTTATCATAAAAACTTATGTCAGAATATTATATTCCACTGACAAGCCCCTTCTAACGTATATACAGCACTCTGTAAAACTCTTGTTTAACTCATTCCCACATAAAATGCCCTTGGATGCCCCTAAAGAAAAACACCTGGGAAAACACTGTGTAAAATGAAAAAAATTGCTTGTAACAAGCAATTTCTTCAATTTACACAATATTTTCTACCCAGAAAGTTGAAAAAATCTAAAATTCCACAAATTTTTAATAGTTGTCTGTAACTATTTTCAATTTGGACCAGTCTAAAAATATGTCTTCTGGTAATGGATAAAACCATATGGCCAAGAGCTTTTTAGCTCACCTGAGCACAAAGTGCGAGGTGAGCTATTGTGATCGGTCGTTGTCCGTCCGTCTGTCTGTCCGTCTGTCCGTCCGTCCACAATTTCTTTAAAAATCTTCTCCTCCTAAACCAGTAGGCCAATCAAGCTGAAACTTTGCAGGGATGTTCCTTGGGTGAAGTTCTTCAAAAGTTGTTAAAAGAATTTAATTCCGTCAAAAACTCTGGTTGCCGCGGCATTTGAAAATGGGAATCTTTAGTAATTCTTTAAATATCTTTAAAAATCTTCTCCTCCTAAACCAGTTGACCAATCAAGCTGAAACTTTGCAGGGATGTTCATTGGGTGAAGCTCTTCAAAATTTGTTAAAAGAATTTAATTTTGTCAAAAACTCTTGTAACTGCGGTTATGAAAATGGGAATCTTTAGTAATCCTTTAAATATCTTTAAAAATTTTCTTCTCCTAAACCAGTAGGCCAATCAAGCTGAAACCTTGCAGGGATGTTCATTGGGTGAATCTCTTCAAAAGTTGTTAAAAGAATTTAAATTTGTCAAAAACTCTTGTAACCGCGGCATATGAAAATGGGAATCTTTAGTAATCCTTTAAATATCTTTAAAAATTTTCTTCTCCTAAACCAGTAGGCCAATCAAGCTGAAACCTTGCAGGGATGTTCATTGGGTGAATCTCTTCAAAAGTTGTTAAAAGAATTTAAATTTGTCAAAAACTCTTGTAACCGCGGCATATGAAAATGGGAATCTTTAGTAATCCTTTAAATATCTTAAAAATTTTTCTTCTCCTAAACCAGTAGGCCAATCAAGCTGAAACCTTGCAGGGATGTTCATTGGGTGAAGCTCTTCAAAAGTTGTTAAAAGAATTTTAATTTGTCAAAAACTCTTGTAACCGCGGCATATGAAATTTGGAAATTTTAGTAAATCTTTGATGTTGTTTTTTTCATAGACTACAAGGCCAAAGGCCTTTATATTTTGTAAAAAGCTTAATCATATGGTTCTCTACCAAGTTTTTAAATATTTAATCTCTGGGGTCAAAAATGGCCCTGCCCCTGATGTCCGAAGTTTGGAAAAATTCTTAATAAGAGCAATTTCAAAAGGCTTCTCCTCTTAAACTATAAGGTCTAGGATATTCATATTTGGTATGTAGCATAACTAGATGGTTTTGTACTATATCACAAAAAGTTTTCATCCAAGGGTCAAAAACGGCCCTGACTAGGAGTCCAAAAATTTGGAAAAATGCAAAATTTGAGTTTGTTGAAAAAAATTCTTCATTTTAAGGCAGAGGGCATTTATATTTTGAGTGTAGCATAGCCTGGCTGTTATCTATCAATTTTGATTAAATTATGCCTGTAGGTTAAAAAACACCCCTTCCCTGGGTGTCCAAAGTTCGTAAAAATGCTCGATTAGACCATGTTCAACAGTCTTCTCCTCCCAATCTACAAAGTCTAAGGCATTCATATTTGATTTATAGCATAACCAGATGGTTCTCTACTGTGTTAGCTAAAATCTTAGCCCTGGGATAAAACATGGCACTGCCCTAGAGGTCCAAAATTTTGGAAAACATCCAATTAGAGCAAAAGTCTTCTCCTTCTGAAATATAAGATGAAGGGCATTCATATTTGGTATGTAGCATGACTATATAATTTTGTACTATGTTACAGGAAAATTTGCTCATAGGATAAAAAATGTCTCCGCTCCTGGGATTGAAAATTGCATAAATCGCATTGAAAGGATTCTTCTTAAATAGAAATGGAGAAATTGCTTGCTTTCTCACAATGCTTTTTTAAACCTTTTTCCCTGAGGGTGACAAATTCTGGGATAGTTTGGTAATCCATTAAACCATGAAGGCATTCATTTTCATTTTAAAGCATTACTGGATTGTTTTGTACAAAGCCCAAAATCTTATATTTGTTTTATTTATTTTGCTCAAGTTGTGTCTTTTTTATACAAAAAAGTACTTTAATTTGCAGATGCCTCAGGTGAGCGATTTAGGACCATCATGGTCCTCTTGTTATGCAGTACATGTATATGGTAATCTGCCAAAATACTTCAAATTATTTAAGAGATGAAGAGAATATTCTTTGTTTTCATGGAGGTATGAAGCGAAAAACCTAATCACACTGTATGAATACGCGAAGCGGATTCATACATTATGTGATTAGGTTTTTCGGTTCATACCTCCATGAAAACAAAAAGTATTCTCTTCATTTCTTACAATTTAATAGCATCGAGCGAAAAAAACAAAAGCTTTACAAGTTTTGATACCTTTATGTATGGGACTATTTTGTGCGGAAGTATACAAAATCGCTGCATGCTCAAAATTTTGTTCATGGAGTTATAATTTTTTTTTACCAATCAGAACGCTCGTTTTTGATAGACGAAACTAAAAATTAGATTATTGCGCTGTGATCAAAACAAGCCACATATTACGGGTTAACATATCTTTACTCATTACCATTTGACAAAATTTTGAAATAGTCCAAATTGGAAGAAGATGTAGATGACAATTCTTAGTTGATGGAATTTTAACCCTTTCCTGTACAATCCTTGGTTTACGCCCTTGTTATTCTACACTTGGAAACACATTGTGGGAAAAAGAGAAATTGCATGTGACAAGCAATTTCTTCTTTTCCCACAGTATTTTCTACTCTGTAGGTTTGTTACTTTTCAAATTGCACTCGCTTTTCATTGTTGTCTGCTACTTCTTTGTTTCCTTGTAAAATTTTGAAATACAAGGAAGGCCATGTTTTCTTTTTGGTAGAAATCATTGTGTATAATGGAGAAATCACTTGTGAACAAGCAGTTTTTAACTCATCTGAGCACAAGTGCTCATGCTGATGGTGAGCTGTGATTGGTCATCATCCAGCGTCAGTCTGTCTGTCTCTTTGTTCAAAATACAAAAAAAACTTCTCTTCCTAAACTTGTGCAGCAACCATAGCACATAGAATTCCTAAATCAGTAGTGAGTCCTGGGTTTGATTCCCGGGCGAGTCATTTACCTTTCCAACATTTGTCTCCAACCAAGGGGTAATCCTACGTGGGGTGAGCACTGGGGGCTTGGAAAGGATGTTGTGGTAGTACAGATGTGAGAAATACCAGGAATCTATGGTTAGGTTCCCCAGCCGCTGCGGTATGACTCAAATACTGTTAAAAGAGGCTTTTAAACCCATTCAACCAACATTTCCTCCTAAACTTACCATAACATTTCAACCAAACTTCACAGAAATGATCCTTAGGTCATGCTCTTTCAAAATACTTCAAAGATTTGAAATCCATGAAGAATTTTGGTTGCCATGGCAAGGAAGTTAAAAAACTTAATAGATCTTCTCCTTCCTAACTACAAGGCCTAGAGCTTTAATATTTGTTGTGTAGTTATGCCTATTGCCCCTACACCAAAATACTTCAAAGAAAAACGGTACTCTGAAAAGTTAACAAAATATTTCAAAGAATCACCCTACTCTGAAAAGTAACCCTTTCTATGTGATCCCTGATTTTGGATAGGAATAAAGAAGAAATTCTATTAAAATTTACTTCTACCAAGCCATAATGCCTAGAGCTTTATTTGGTATGTATCAATACCTATTGACCCTTTATCAAAATACTTTAAAGAATTACCATGCTTTGAAAAGTAGCCCTATTCTGTGCAAACCTCTGGTTTTAGATAGGAATAAAGAATGAATTCTATTAAAATCTTCTTCTCCCAAACCATAAGGCCTAGAGCCTTGATAATTGGTATGTATCAGTGTTTAATGACCCTCTTCCCAAGCTTTGATATTTTGTATGTATCATAAAGCCTTGAGTCATCATTTTCTGGGTAGTGATATAGGACCATCATTGTCCTCTTGTTTCATTTTCCAGTGTTTCCCAAAGCTTTTTTCCCAGGGGTGAATGGAATTTTTCCCAGGGGTGAATGGAAAATGGAAATAAGAAGGAATTCTTTAAAACTTGTCTCCTCCATACCCCGTAAGCCAAGAGCTTTTGGATTTAATAAACAACATTGTCTAGTGTTGCCTCACCAAAATCCTTTGAACAATAAGAATTACTCACTGTCCTAGGTTCCTGTTTTTTACATTTAAGTCCTATATTTCTTGATTATGTATATCTGCAGTTCCTCCCCCCTGGTCTATGAGAGATGATGGATTACTGGAAGATCACAGGAATGTACCAAGTTTGATTGTAAAGTATGGTGCAAAAGAAGTGCAAGAAAGACTACTCTTCCTGGAGGAATTGCTGTGAAATCTTCCTTAACCAAGATTACAAAATGACTGCTCCAAAATGGCAGATGACAATTAACCCATTACCATACATTGATGCCTTTTGATGATCCTCAAGAGAAACAATTAGTAAAACATTGCAACAAGCAATTTCTTCATTTTCCACAATGTTTTCTATCAAGAAAGTTGATAAGATCTGAAATGTCATGACGTATAAATTGTCATCTGCAAATTGTTTTAAATAGAACCAGGCTAACATTTTCTCGTGTGGTAAGCTCATGATATTTTTAAAACATAGTCTTTAGGTTAGAATATATTGTAGACAATGAAGAAATTACTTGTTAAAAAAAATCCCTCATTTTCCACAATGTTTTTCAAGGTTTTGTTCTCCATGACATCAAAAGCAGGATCATGTGAAATGATATAAAGGAGATACTACTTTTAGCAAGCAGTTTCTCTTTTTCTCAAATTGATTTCTATCCTTAAATCTTATTTTTTTGTTTGCAACCCATTTAAATTGTCATCTGCAGCTTGCTCTAATTTGCAAGAGAGATTACGCTTTGTGGAGTACAGTCGAACCTGTCTTAAGCAAGCGGTCAAGGGATTTGCCAAAATCGCTTGCTTAAGACAGGTGCTTGCTTAATACAGGTCGGCCTGTCAAGGTGATGGCCGGATATTTGTATAACAAAAAGATTAGGGGGGGGGGGGCTAGAAAGTATTCATTTTCTAGGCAAAGAATGACAAGAAAACAGCTCAGTCAAGCATCGGATTACATTTCTCGAACGGTCGTGATTATTGTTTGCATAGATCGAACACTGATTGAAATAATATCGGCCGGTCACTTGAGGATCAGTCTGCTCGATAATTTTGATGATTGCGTAAAACACTTTATTTCAATAAAATTCCAATCTAGAATCTAGTCAAAATTAGTCATCGAGCAAGTTTGTTTACTCATTTCTCACCTCTAAAACTGCAAACAAACTCCGTACGAAAACGAAAATAGATTACTTTCCGAGAACAGTAATTTCGATTGTCATACCCGATTAAACTTTATTGATTACGTTTGAATATCATATGCGTAAAATTCAATCACTGAATAAGGGCAATATAACAAACTAGGAACTTTGGTCACTTCAAAGTTATCTACCAAACACCTGTTAATTGGCGACGCGTGTGAATGTTTATCTGATTTTGACACTTGAATAGATAATCCTAAAACAATTATGCGCCGTGATAATTACTTATCGGTGAAAATTGCCATGGGCCCGAAAGTTGACCGTAAACTCGGGTTGTTTTAAAGAATGGGACACGATTTTGATGGCCGTTGACCGCGTTTTAGAGGTGCTTGTTGAATACAGGTAAAATTTAGTGTGAAATAGATCGGGGGGACATTGAACTGGCCGTTTAAGACAGGTGCACGCTGAATGGAGGTGACCGGATGACCAGGTTTGACTGTATTTATTATGCAGGATTTTTAAGTGTCTCTTGTAAAAGTGAGATTTATTTTAGAAAATATTGTGTGAAAAGGAGAAATAGTTTTTGGTTGTTTTGTGTAATTTGTTGAATGACAATAGGTTAACCCATTACCACACAATGGTGCTTCCTGACGCCCATCAAGAAAAGAGAGTTAGGAAAAATTTGTGTAAAAAGAAGAAATTGTTTGTTACATTTCATTTCTACCCAATAAGTCAAAAAAAGAAAATCATCAACTTGCCATCAGCAATTTCTTTCAATTTTGACAAATCTAAAAATTGTCATCTGGTATAGGGTTAAAGTGAATTTTTTGTTTTGAAAATACAAATTTTGTGAATGTTAACAATATACTAAACGTATTGGAAGTTGTACTAAACAAATCTCTGTCAAGTAACATTTCTTTATTTAATTTGTTCAGGTTTATATATTGTTTAGCCCTTTACCAGACCACACATTTTGAGACTGGTCCGAATTATATAACCTGTTTAAAGGCAAAATATTGCATAAGGGAAACAGAAAAATTTAGAGAGATCAATTAAAAAATTGTTGCAATGTTGGATATATATAAGATATTTTGTAACCCATTCCCATTGCCGCTGCCACAGTACAGTTGGTAGCGCGTCAGACTCTCAATCAAAAGGTACGGGTTAGATCCCTGGTCTCCGCAAATATCCTTTCCAACATTTGTCTCCCACCAATTGGTAGAAAATTGTGAAAAAGGTGTTGTATTGATTTGGGGCCATGTAGAAAATTGTAACCTAAGTGAGATGAACAGCTGGAGGTTCCGAAAGGATGTTGTAGTAATATTGGTGTGAGAAATACCAGGAATCCATTGTTAGGTGCTTCAGTGGCTGCAATATGACTGAAATACTGTTAAAAGAGACGTTAAACCCAATTCAACCATTAATATCCTCTTCCCCACAATGACATTTTTGATGCCCCTCAAGAAAACAAATTGGAACACCTTCTGTAAAATTAAGAAATTGCTTGCAACAAGCAAATTCTTTATGTACACAACGTTTTCTACCCAAAAAGTTGAAAAAATCTAAAACTTCATAAACTTTAAATTGTTGTCTGCAACTCCTGTAAATTTTATATTTTATATGACAGGTTTATATTTTTTCATCTGGTAATGGGATAAGTGCTCTTTGACTTTTACTTTTATCTAACAAGTTAAAAAAATCAAGGCTCATCAGAGTTTTCATAACTTTTTCTTTGACTTTTTGGCTCACCTGAGCTCAGCATGCAGAAAGTGAGCTATTGTGATCAATAAATGTCTGTCGTCCAATTGTTTGTCTGTCTGTCTAATGTCCTTAAACTATCATCAGAAAATCTTCTCCCCTTAACCATGAGGCCTAGAGCTTTGATATTTAGTACACAATCACCTATTGACCCTCTACAAAAATACTTCAAAGAATTACTGTACTCTGGAAATTAGCCCTTTTCTGTGCGATCTCTGATTTTACAAAGGAAATCTTTGAAAATCTTCTCCTCCCATACCATTAAGCCTTTGATATTTGGTATGTATCATCACCTTATGACCCTCTACCAAAAAACATCAAGAAATTACCATGAAAATTAGCCCATTCCTGTGCAATCCCAGGTTTTGCAAAGGAATAAAGAAGGAAATCTTTGAAATCCTTCTTCTTCCAAACCATAAGGCATAGAGATTTGATATTTGGTATGATTCAATATCTATTGACCCTCTACCAAAAACTTTAAAGAATTACTGCACTCTGAGAATTAGCCCTTTGCATGCGATCCCTGATTTTACAAAGGAATAAATAAGGAAATCTTATAGAATCTTCTCCCAAACCATAAGGCCTAGACCCTTGATAATTGTTATGTATCAGTGTTCAATAACCTTTCTACCAAAATACTTCAAAGAATTCTGAAAATTAACCCTTTTCTGTGATTTTACAAAGGAATAAAGAAGGAAATCTTTGACAATTTTCTTCTTCTGAACCATAAGGCCAAGAGCTTGGATATGTGGTATGTATTAATGTTATTTGGCTCAAGCTGTGTCTTTTTTATACAAAAAAGTACTTTAATTTGCAGATGCTGCAAGTGAGCAATTTAGGGCCATCATGGTCCTCTTGTTTGGTAAAAGTAATAAACATGATTATGGATGTAAAGATGAATTAAACCATTCTAACTCAGTCTAAATTTTTAGACTGAGTTAAAATTTCAGTGGAAAATTTCTTTATTTTCCACAAAGTTCTCTACCTCAAAAAACAAATTCAAGAACAACAATTTTGGCAGCTATTTCCTTGTTAGGTCACCTGATCAAAGGTCATGTGACCTATTGCGATTGTGTTTCTTCCGTCATCATGCGCTGTGCGTCTTACCTTATCTTTTTACATTTGTGTCTTCTTAAGAACCCTTGGACAGATTTCAACCAAAATTGGCAGAAAGCATCCTCATGGGAAAGCGCTTTATATTTGTACATATCATAGAGCTACCTCCCCTGGGGCTCCAATATCGGCCAAAAATGGGCTAAAAATGTTACATCTTTAAAAATCTTCTTTTCATGAACCGGCTGTTTAATTGGATTCACATTTGGTATTTAGAGTCTTTAGACCAAGGACTATGAAGTTTGTTCAAGAAATGTCAGTGCTTGGCAAGGGGGAGGGGGTAGATGGGGTGACATTAACTTCTATCAATATTGTGTAAATTATGGCCCCAGTGTCAGAATAAGCCCATTCCTGGACTTCACTAGTTTAATATAGGCTTATTATAGTGTCAACTTTAAAATCATTCTTCTTCAAAATGGAAGGGCCTAGATCTTTGATATTTGGTATGTATCTTCATCTGGTGGACCTCTATCAAGTTTTTATAAATTATGGCCACAGGGTCAAAATTAGCCCGTTCCTAGACATCACAAGTTTTACAAAGGGCTTATATAGAGAAAACTTTAAAAATCTTCTTCTCTCAAACAAAAAGGCCTAGAGCCTTGATATTTGGTATGTATCATCATCTGGTGGACCTCTATCAAGATTGGATAAATTATGGCCCCAGGGTCAGAATTAGCCCATACCGGACATTACAAGTTTAAATAGGGCTTATATAGAGAAAACTTTTAAAAATCTTCTTCTCTCAAATAGAAAGGCCTAAAGCCTTGATATTTGGTATGTATCATCATCTGGTGGACCTCTATCAAAATTGTATAAATTAATGCCCCAGAGCCAGAATTAGCCTGTTCCCAGACGTTACAAGTTTAAATAGGGCTTATATAGAGAAAACTTTAAAAATCTTCTCTCAAACAGAAAGGCCTAGAGCTTTGATATTTGATATGTACATATGGTGTACCTCTATCAATATTGTATAAATCATGGCCCCAGAGACAGAATTAGCCCATTCCCTGGCATCACAAGTTTTACAAAGGGCTTATAGAGTGAAATTTTAAAAAATTTTCTAGTCCCAAACAGGAGGGCCTAGAACTTTGATATTTGGTATACAGCATCATCGGTGGAACTCTATCAAGATTGTACAAATTATTGCCTCAGGATTAAAATTAGCCCATTCTGGGATGTCACAAATTTAACATAGGCTTATATAGTGAAATTTTCAAAATCTTCTTCTCTTCTTGTCCCAAATAGGAGGGCCTAGAACTTTGATATTTGGTATACAGCATCATCTGGTGGTCCTCTATAAAGATTGTACAAATTTTTGCCTCAGGATTAAAATCAGCCCATTCCCGGATGTCACAAATTTACCATAGGCTTATCTAATGAAAACTTTAAAAATCTTCTTCTCTCAAACGGATAGGCCTAGAGCTTTGATTTGGTATGTAGCATCATCGGGTGGATCTCTATCAATATGATATGAATTATGGCCCTAGGGTCATAATTAGTCCATTCCAGGATGTCACGAATTTTACATAGGGCTTATATAGTGAAAATTTAAAACTCTTCTTCTTCCAAACAGGAGGTCCTAGAGCTTTAATGTTTTGTTTGTAGCATCACCTGGTGGATCTCCATCAAAATTGTATAAATTATGGCCCAAGGGTCAGAATTAGCCCGTTCCAAGACATCCCAAGTTTAACATAGGCTTGTTTAGTGAAAACTTTTAAAAATCTTCCTTTCCAAAACTAAAAGGCTTAAGGCTTTGATATTTAGTATGTAGCATTATCTGGTGGACTTTTATTTGTTTTTGTGCTCTTTGGACTCAGGTGACCGATATGGCCCTATGGGCCTCTTGTTTCTGTTCTCTTTGGACTCGGGTGACAGATAAGGCCCTATGGGCCTCTTGTTTTTGGAACAGGTAGAAATTTTGTTGTCTCTTAATCAGACAAAGAGTTCTAATACTAGTCTAGATTGGAAAAGGTTGCAAACAACAACTGAAGTAAGAATAAATGTAAATAATGGTTGTTTGATATTTTGTGATTAAACAGTGGGGGAAGCAAGAAACTGTTTGTTTCAGAACTTTTTTCTCTTCTGATATTTTCAACAGCAAAGTCAGGTGACAAATTGCTGCTATCAAATTGAAAAATAATAAAAAATATTTACCAGTCAAATATTTCATTTCCACTAGAACTGCTGTGTCTCTGATACATGTCTGTCTGTCCATAGACTTTTTCATCCCAAAGAGGTGTTATATTGATTTGGGGCCATGTAGGTCACAATTGAACTTTTTTGGTAATTTAGGTCAAAGGTCAACTGAAACTTGAGTGCCAAAATGTTTGTGGGGATTATAACCCCACTTTGCGACAATTCTAGTTATGTAATTCTATTTCACCTTTGATGGGAAACCTGAACTTGGTAACAGTAGCCTATTCACAAACTATGAGGCTTTACCACGAGATGATTTTGTTTATGTTCTGTTTTATTGGTGTGCCTTGTGATCCAGATCATATGACTATATGGTCTAGAGATCCACATGAAAGATAGACAAGCATATAGTTTTACTATTGTTTGTTTTTTTCTCTTTCTGCTCAAAACCTTAAAATGAAAACTATTTCCCTGTTGCTCTTTAGCTTATC
This sequence comes from Fragum fragum, assembly GCA_946902895.1. NCBI lineage: Eukaryota > Metazoa > Mollusca > Bivalvia > Cardiida > Cardiidae > Fragum > Fragum fragum. Next base: position 65,220,231 of record OX336369.1, on the reverse strand, counting down.
AAACCATTGCCGGACAACAAAATTTAAGACTTGTCTAAATTTGAAGAAATTACATACAACAGTTTTTAGTTGATGAATTTCTAAAAATCTTTATCATTTGGGGTAGAAAAAGTTGCAGAAAATAAGGAATTACTTTTAACAAGCAATTTCTTCATTTTCCACAATGTTTTACAATATTTTTTGCTTTGGAGGGGTCAAAAAGCATGTTTGTGTGGAAATGGGTAAATAACCCATTTTCACAATCCTGCAATTCAGACAAATAAAAAAAATCGAATATGTTTTCAGCAAAGTTTTCTGAATTTTAGATTAGAATTGGATCTAGGCTTGATTTGTATTGCATTGTACTACTGGTGTTGACCCTTGTCAGCTCACCTGAGCATGAAATGCTTTGGGTGAGCTATTGTGATCTGCCATTGTCTGTCTGTCCATTCACAATTTCTCCTAAACTAACCATAGAATTTCAACCAAACTTCACAGAAATGATACTTAGGTCATGCTCTTTCAAAATACTTCAAAGAATTGAGATCCATGGAAAACATTGGTTGCCATGGCAAAGGAGTTAAAAAAACTTCAAAAATCTTCTACTCCAAAACCATTAGGCCTAGATATAAATCATCATCTATTGACCCTCTACCAAAATACTTCAAAGAATTACTGTATCTTGAAAATTAGCCTTTTTGTGTGCAATCCCTGATTTTACATAGAAATAAAGAAGGAAATCTTTGAAAATCTTCTTCTCCCAAACAATTAGGCCTAGAGGTTTTGTATGTATCAATGTCTATTGACCCTTTACCAAAGAACTTTAAAGAATTACCAAACTTGAAAATTAGCCTGTTTCTTTGTGATCCTTGATTTTGCATATGAATAAAGAAGGAAATCTTTGAAAATCTTCTTCTCCCAAACCATAAGGGATAGAGCTATTATATATGATGTGTATTCAAACCTATTTACCCTTTACCAAAATTCGTACTAGAATTACTGTATTCTTAAAATAGGCCATTTTCTGTTCAGTCTAAGATTTTAGAAAGGAATAAAGAAGGATATCTTTGAAAATCTTCTCCTTCTTAACTATTAGGCCTAGGTCTTTGATATTTTGTATGAATAATCATCTATTGACCCTCTACCAAAATAATTCAAAGAATTACCGTACTCTGGAAATTAGCTCTAAATGGTAGGATCTTCAATAAGCCTAGGATTAAATGGTGATACTTTTAAAAAAATCTTCTCCGAAATAATTAGGTGAAGGGCTTTGATATTTTGATAATATCATAAAGCCTTGAGTCATCATACTCAGGGGAGTGATATAGGACCATCATGGTCCTCTTGTTTGACTTTTTTTCCTTTTAGCTAAAAACCTTAAAATTAAAACTATTTTCCCGTTGCCCTTTAGCTTATCAATCCATTTCAGGGCAACAAAATTTTAAACTTGTCCAAATCCAATTGTCCAAGAAGTTGCAGACAACAATTTTTAATTGAACTTCATGTATGAACTTTTCCCCATTTCTTAATTGAAGGCTGCGTCATTCAAAAAGTTAAACAGACCTGATAAAGTGCAGAAATTTAACCATTCAGGAAATGATCCTTAGATGACCGTTTATCAGATTCCTTCAAAGAATTTTGATAAGATGAAAAACATGGCTTTAATCGGAGGGGCTAATTTCCATATATGTCGAAACCTTTAAAAATCTTCTCAGAAACCAGTTGGATTTCTACCGAATTTCAAAGGAATGATCCATGTGTGACCCTTTATCAGATTCCTTCAAAGAATTTTGACCGGATAAAAAAGGCCTAAATGGGTGGGGCTTATTTCCTTATATGGTGAAAGCTTTCAAAATCTTCCTCAAAGATACAAGTTGATGGATTTCAAAAAAATTCTACAGGAATGATTCTTTGGTGACCCTTTGTCAGATTCCTGCCAAGAATTTTGATGAGATGAACAAGAGTGCCATAGTCACAATATATGCCGCCACTTTTCTGCTGTTTCACGAAAATAATTGTAGACACTACTTATTTTGACAGAAACAAATTCAAAACATTTGCAGACGACTTTATTTAAATTGTCAGTTCAAACTGTTCGTTATGATTGATTGATTGTTAGGAGGAGTTGCGTTCAAAAGGCTGCAATTTCAATAAACCCCAGATACTAAGTTTTAAAGGGGCATAAATCAGGGAAATTAATGAACCATAAAATCCGTGATCCATGTACATATACCAATTTAGGTTATAACATCCACAAAGTTTCATTTAGATCCAGCCAGAAACTTAGAGGAATTGTATTCACAAGGCTGCAATTTCAATAAGCCCCAGAGACTAAGTTTTAAGGGGGCATAACTGAGGCAAAAATCAATGAACCATAAAATCCTTACTTCATGCACATCTACCAATTAAGGTGATAACATTGACCAAGTTTTAAAAAAATCCAACCAGAAACTTAGGAGGAGTTGTGCTTACAAGAAAGGTGGTCGTACGGACAGATGGACGGACAGACGAAAAAGATGACACCAATATACGACCGCCTCCGGTGATGTATAAAAACAGGGCTTTGATAGGCAGACTGATTTCCATATATGGTGAAACCTTTAAAAATCTCCTAAGAAATCATTTGGTCTATTTCAACCAAATTTCACAGGAATGATTCTTGTGTGACCCTTTATTAGATTCCGTCAAAGAAATTTGATTGGATTGAAAACATGGGTTAATGGCCAGGGCTAATTTCCATAAATGAAACAAGAGGGCCGATAGCCTTGGGGCACTCACCTGAGATAAAGGCACTTTTGCTTTCAACAGTCTAATTTCATGTAAAGGTAGGGATTATGATACAAGTGGGCCCTACTTACGTATATAGACTATGTACCTGGGGATCCAAAAGTCTAAAATACGAATTCCAAGGCTTTAGGGCAATTTTGAAAGAAGGAATTAATTTTTTTCTCCCTCTGGATCCATGGGTTCTGTGAACTGACGCTTCATGCCTATAGCCCCTCTCCCAGGGCTCCCCCCCTGGGGACCCGATGATCATGATTTTAGCTTGTTTGAAAGAGGTCAATATACTGATGCTTCATGCAAAATATCAAGGCTCTACGCCTTCTGGGTAAGGGGGAGAAGATTATTAAAGATTATTTAAAATTTCATTTTTTTGCCATGGCAACCAGAGTTTTTAACGGATTTCAATTCTTTTGGCTATTTTTAAAGGGGACCACCTAAGGAACATTTCTGCCAAATTTGGTTCAAATTGGCCCAGTGGTTTGGGAGATGTCATTTAAAAATCATTCTTTATTTCTATATAAACCCCAGCCCCCTGGGGCTACGCCCCTAGGGATCCAATGATCATGATTTTAGCTCGTTTGAAAGAGGTCAATATACTGATATGGATTTCAATTCTTTTAGCTATTTTTAAAGGGGACCACCTAAGGAACATTTCTGCCAAATTTGGTTCAAAGTGGCCCAGTAGGTTGGGAGGAGATGTTGTTTAAAGAAATCTCAGTCTTTAAAATGACATAGGGCAATAATCCCAAAATTATGCAAGCAAGAGTTGTGGTTCTTGTGCACTGCACTTCTCCTCATTGGGACGGAGATCATTACTATATCTCTTTTGCCCAAACAGCGGGGGGATAAAAATAACTAGACTATGGAAGGAGTACAAACGAATACATACCTACAAACTAGTGACGTTCCACTGTATTATCAAAAAGCTCTTTAATGGGACCAAATAAGCCCTTAAGTGGGACTCCCTGTCACTTTACTACAGTTCTAGTTAAAAGTGTATGGGGAACTACTATTTTGGTGGTTCTTTTTGTAAGAATAAATGAATTTTCAAACAGAAAACAAAAACAAGTTCCATGTAGCACATTTATAATTTTTATTCCATCACAGGTATTTTTTTTAAATCTTTTATATTACAATGGTAAAATTTGAAAACCAGTGTAATATTTTCAATAACAACAATAACAACAAAACAAACTTTCATATATGCCTTTTCAGTTTATAAGTCAGAAATAGAACCAATCCAATTGAAATAACACTTAATATGAGCAACCAGTAGTATCAATTTCACTTCTCCATTACCAGACAGTAGAATTTTAAACTCGTCCAAATTGAAAGGAATTGCAGAAGACAATTTAAAGTTCATGAAATTCAAGATTTTTCAACTTCCTGTATAGAAAACATTGTGTATATTAAGAAATTGCTTGAAACAAGCATTTTTCACCTTTTTCAAATCATTTTTCTTGAGGGGCGTCAGAAAGTGTCACTGTGTGTGGGAATGGGTTAAACTTATCACCAGAAATAGTCTTCAAGAGTCTTAAAACAAAAAAATTTGGTAAAGGGTTAATGTTTAGCCACATCATTACTCATCTTCACCCTTCCCCACTTTTTCAGCAACTCAAGAAAAGTGTTGAAATAACATTGTGGACAATGAAGAAATAGCTTGTTACAAGCATTTTCTTCAATGTCCACAATGTTTTCTACCATAAATTGCAAAGATTCTACAACTTGACATTGTCGTGTGCAACATGTTACAATTTGTACCAGTCTAAAGTTTCCAAGTTTGTCATATTACAGAAAAGAGCATTGCCTACAGTTTCCCCAGGCTTGGTGTTCCTGAATAGTGAATGATAGCTCCAGTTTAAACCATCCCTACATAACAAAACTTTGGACTGGAAGAGAATCGAAGGAGTTGCAGGCAACATTTAACTGAAAAAAATACTGTTATATACAGTAGAAGACATCTTGAAAACATTGTGAGGAAGCTTTATTCCTTCAGCCCATAGAAATACAGGATTACATGGACATTTTTGGAGAGATCTTATGAAAGGGGAAAAACCTGATTATTATTTCTCTATTAGGGTTATTTACATTCTAAACACTCCCCATCCTACCCCAACCTCTTACTAAACCCATTCCCATATAATCCTGCTTTTTTATGCCTTTTCTTGTAGCAAGCAATGTCTTCATTTCAACCAAAGTTTTCTACAGACAGATTTTCAAAATTGAATCAACTTGAAATAATTGGTCTACAAATTCTTTTAAATTGGACCTGTCTTAACCCATTCCCACACAGTGATGCCTTTTGACGCCCCTCAAGAAAAGTAATTGGGAAAACATGTAAAATTGAGAAATTGCTTGTCACAAGCAATTTCTTCATTTTGCATGTGACAAGCAATTTCTTCATTATACACAATGTTTTCTACCCAGAAAGTTGAAAAACTCTAAAATTTCAAAACCTTTAAATTGTCATCTGCAACTCCTTTCAATTTGAACCAGTCTAAAATGTTGATAATTGTAAGTGGGTTTAATGTCATTGTGTGGTAATGACTAAAATGGCAATGTTTCCATCCTGTTCCCAATCACCTCACATCCCTCCCACAATCACAGATATCGACACAATGAAATATACATGAATGAATTTGTGACCTTTCTTACAAATGGATCTACCTTGAGTTTGGAGGTATTGAATCTGATCAAACTGCAGGTGCTATATATACTGATCAGGGTCAAAACTTTTTGCTTCAGACCAGGGCTCCGGAAATTTGGAAATCTAAATCGGTCCGGGACTTTGCCCCCCCCCCCGGCAAAAACGACCCCTCCCCCCCACCCCCCTACACCGCAAAAAACTAATACCCCGTCTTTTTTCACCTTTTCCCTACGTAAAAAGGGTTCATCATTCATTCAGTAGTTGCCTCCTTTTTCAAATGTTCTGAAGATGATTATTATCTTCAACGAGTGGAAGATAAATGAAAACAACTGACAGATCCTACTTTCATTTTTTTTTGAAAATTCGGCTGAGTATAAATTGCAATTCCGGCAATATACGGCAGTCCACGAAATTCTGATATGTTGTAAAATTAGATAAACAAATAAATTACACATTAAACTGCCTACGACGTGATTTTTTATATAAATTTCAAACCCGGTTTCGCGCGCTTACTTGTGATAAATTAATTTCATAATTCTGAACTATTCCAACTTTGAACTAACGGCAACTGAAGCCTGTTCATGTTTATGTACGCATCCCATGTTAAAGTAAAAAATTATCTTCACAAGTAACGGCAATTTAAATCGACGCAGTATTAGATGTCCAATTCTTTGAACGTGTGGTAAGTCAAACCTATTCTCTATTGCAAATAGTTTACAAAACTCGATACCCGAAGTTCGCTCAAGCGTGAAACTGCAAATTAGGTCCACGTGCAGAATGGCATTTGACTGGCCGGCGGGTAAACCAAATTATTGATTTTTGGCACTTTTGTTTATCTCTTAATCTGCAGGTAATGTGTGAAACCCTTGAATTATTTCGGTTTCAAGTGGATTTTGATAGATGGTGGGCGAGTTTATCAATATTTTAACGTGAAATTTGATGAAAATTTCGGACCGATTTTGGTGTAATTTTTGGGGATTCCAATCGGTCTGGCAATTCAAAATTCGGTCCAGACTGGCAATTTATCGGATTTCCGGAGCCCTGCTTCAGACAGATTTGTGAGTGTAGAATGGCAAATATATCAATTTTTGCAATAACCAATTAATCCATTAACATTTGCCTGTAATAAGTATTTTCTTTATTATCTGCAATGATTTACACCATAGAAAACAAAGATTTTTGAAATTTCATAAACTTTAAATTGCCATCTGCAACTTCTTTTAATTTGAACCAGGCTAAAACGTCATCTGGTAATGGGTTAAAAATTAAAGGCAGATTTGACATAAGGCAAGAGAAAGAAATTTCTCTTACTGGCATAAATCTTGAATATGTACATAATTTTACACTTTTTACATAGAATTTGTTGAAATGATTTACACTTTAACAAATATTTACATGAGCAATAGAAACTCTTCAACGGAAATGGTAAATCCTCTTTATAACTAACAGCTAATCTGCCTAAAGGCTGTGTTAACACATTCCCACACAATCTCTCCTTTTTACATCCCTCAAGAAAAAGGTTGGGAAAACATTGAGGAAAACCAAGAAAGTGCTAGTATCGAATATTTCCTCACTATCAATAATGTTTTCTGTCCAAAAAGACGAAAACATGTTTAAATTCCATCAAGTTGATATGGTCATCTGCAGCTTCTTTAAATTCGAACCATTCTAAAATTTTGTTGTGTGGGAATAGTTTAAATCAAGTATAATCGGCACAAATATAAAGGTATGTTCTATGTGAAACAGGTTGCAAATAATCTATGGTAATCTGATGGACAAGCATTAAATAGACTGGAAATGTGTCACATACACAGATGCCCACATATTTGCTTGTCACATGACCTTCATTTATGACCTTGAACTTTGGAGTATCCAACACAACTTACACATGACACTTGTACTTTTCATGGGGAATGGAACAAATGAGCCAAATTATTTGAAATCCATCAGCCAGGGATCTGTTTGTAAAACAGTCAAATACCCCACCCACCCACAAACACACTAATGCTGCATTGATACAGGAGTATATAAAGATGAATTAAACCTGTGACCATCTGAACTTAAATTCAACAGAGTCCCTGAAGGTCAAATTTTTTTTTCATGCCATATAATTGCAATACTTCAAAATAGAGTATTTTCATTGGCCCAAATCGTATCACGTGATCAAATCAATTGCACTTTATACCTCGATAAAAGGCAGAACTATTTTCGACAAAAATAGAAACAAACAAGGTCAGGGATTTCCGATATTGGGAATTCACTTCCAAGAAATACCAAACTTGTTTTGTTACTATTTATAGTCATCACCTTTTGAATTTCGATTTCCTCGAATTCCTTTATACTTCCATGGATTTTCAATAAATAGATAAACAAATAGTGTCCTTATAACAATTATAATGTTCGTTTTAAACATGAAGATTTCGAAAAACTCACATTTATTAGCCTTAAATCCAAGATGTCGAATCGGCTTTGCCACATCAGCATGCATCGTGTCCATGTGGTAGGTTTATATTTCTTGTCTATTACAAAGCATCTATTCATAATTCTAACTGTTATCGACCCAGATATCATAATTTACAGAGTTTAAAGTTAGTATTTCCTCATAATAATTCCAAATAAATCCAAATAATATTTGAATTTCCATTTCAAAAAACCCAAGCGACGAAATAAAATGTCTGCCGTTACAACGACTCGAGCAATAAACTGTGTCAATGTTTCCATACGCCTGTCAAAGAAAAGTAACTCCGCCCACAGTTCATTTATTTGTTTTTATTTTCATCTCTCTATCCGTTTCGGATTTGAAAATAGACGTATTGCAATTATATGGGCTGAGTGTATTTTTCACTGCGTTTATTGGAGTATAAAGTGCAATTGCCTTAGCACATGGCTTAAACATAACGCCCTACTGGCGTTATTTGCCATGTGCTAAGGCAATTGCACTTTATACTCCAATAAACGCAGTGAAAAATACACTCATCCCTATAATGTTATTACTTTAGAAAAATTGCAGTTATAATAAAGAGACTTGTATGAATAGAGGTATAGATAAAGTTTTGATTTCTTACTTATTTCAGATAAACTTTTTACAGATATCAAATTTATCGTTATGCTTCTTGTAGGTTTTTGTATTACCGGTAATATCCTTATTGGTGTAATTACATTCACATTGACAAAACACACAACTAAACATACTGCTAAAGTGTATGTGAAACACTTATGTCCTTGTAACAGTAAATTGTTAGAGAAGCTTAACCTTGATAGATGACCTTGACCTTGTTAGATATTGACATTGAAATCAGTAGATACAAAATAATGAGAGCCTTCATCAACTGAAATATGAGCATTGTAACTTGAACGGTATGGAAGTAATATGAAAATGTTAAGTTTTCAGCAGACAGACAATGGTAAAACAATGTACCCTCAAATGATTCAAGGGTAAAAAAATTCATAAGAAATTTCTATTTCAAAATATATAGGTATATCAATAACTACATAATAACAAACTTAACTCAACAGTCAAACAAGTTAGAAATCAACTTTCAAACAGAATTATGCAGATTGATGAAAATTCTATAGATTTTCTTAACTTAATCTTATAACATACAATAGAAAAAGGTTATTATTTGATTATAGAAAGTCAAAGTGCAATAAATAGTATTATGGTACAAGACAAATTAATACTGTTTCAATCAGTAATTTATAGCTAAGAAATATTTGAACCAATATTTGTTTGAATAGATAGAGCTATTTGTTTGAATACACAAAGTTTTGTCTGGAGAACAACTATGGAATGCATTCCCAAACAACAAAATTTTAGACTGGTAGAAATTGGGAGATGTTGCAGACAAAGTTTCTAAGAGCACTTGATTTTGAAAATAAGGGCAAAACAAGAGTACTCCATGCAGATGCCTATGCTTGGCTGTTCCAGTACTTGGTAGTGGGTAAAAAAATTTAAATCGAAGAAGGAGCATAATTTGTTTTAAAAAAGCATTAACCAATTACCGAATGGCAAAATTTTAGAGTGGCTCAAATTGAAAGAAGTTGCAGACAACAATTTAACATTTATCAAATTTTGGAATTTTTCCACTTTCTGGGAAGAAAACATTGAGAAAAAGGAAGAAATTGCTTGTAACAAGCAATTTCTTCATTTTCCACAATGTTTTCAAAAACTTTTTTTCTCGGGGGCGTCTAAAAGTGCCACTGATTGGGAATGGGTTAAGAGTTATCCACCTTATTTGTAAAGATTGCTCCTTTGATAGTTAACATTTATTGTAAGTTTTAACCCATTCCCACACATGGGTGCTTTTTGACACCCCTCAAGAAAAGTAATCAGGAAAACATTGTGACAAGCAATTTCTTCATTTTCCACAATGTTTTCCACACAGAAAGTTAAAAAAATCTGAATTTTCCTAAAGTCTAAACTGTCTTCTGCAACTCCTTTCAATTTGGACCGGTCTAAAATTTTGTAATCTGGTAATGGGAAATGAATGTTTTCAGTTATAACAGAGATATTACAGAGTTTTTTTGGATGACGACTAAAACAAAGACTACACCCTAACAATAGTAACAGCTAGGGTTTTCTCCAAAAAAAAGTAGAGCTAATAAGGTAGACAATATTGTGAGAAAATTACTTGTTACAAGTAATTTCTCCTTTTCCAACAAATTTTTCCATCACCATATTTCTTCAAGGTGTCGAAAAGTAAGATTGAGAGGAAATGGTTTAAGAAATATTGCCTCTGTTACTTCAATTAACCTTAAAGTTTCCATCAACTTGAGCAGTGTTTTGCCAAACAATCTCTTGGGACTATAAAAAATAGTACTTCTTCAACCTTTTTCCACACAGCAAAATTCTAGACTGGTCCAAATTGAAAGAAGCTGCAGACAACAATTTCAAATTGATGGAATTTTGGATTTTTTCGTCTTTTTGGATAGAAAACTTTGAGGATAATGAAGAAATTGCTTGATACAAGCAATTTCTTCATTTTCCACAATGTTTTCTATTGCTCTTTTCTATAATCGGTTAAACTTTTCCATTTCAATCATGCTTTTGACGCCCCAAAGAAAAAAACTTTGGAAAACATTGCAGGAAATGAAGAAATTACAAATGACACATAATTTCTCCATTATCCACAATGTTTTCTATCCTAAAATACAAAAATTTGATCAACTAAAATTTGTGGTCGGCAACTCTGAATCTGTCCCAGGCTAAAATAAGATATCTGGTAATGGATTACCCTATTGAACACTCCCAAATATCTTGCATTATAACAATTGTGTTTGAATATTCACTAACCCATTACCAGACAACAAAATTCTTGACTGGTCCAAATTAAAATCAGTTGTAGACAACAATTTGAAGTTTATGAAATTTTAGATTCTTTTCAACTTTCTGGGTAGAAAACAAGGTCTAAAATGATGATTGAGCCGCCATCGTAACGCAGTTGGTAGTGAGTCGGACTGTCAATCTAGAGGCCCCGGGTTCAATCCCTGACGGCGGCACCCATCCTCTCCAACTATTTGTCTCTCACCAATGGGTCAATAATCGTGGACCTATGTAGGATAGCAGCTGGAGGTTAGGAAAGGATGTAATGGTAGTACTGGTGTGAGAAATACCAGGATTCCATTGATAGGTGCTCCAGCCACCACAATATAACTGAAAGATTGTTGAAAGCAGCATAAAACCCCATTCAAACAAAAACAAAAGTAAAATGATGAATTTGCTTGTTTCGAGAAATTTCTTCATTTTACTCAATATTTTCCCAATTATTTTAATTGAGGGGTGTCAAAAAGCATCATTGTGAGAAGAAACCCTTTTTGCTAAAATGGTTTAGAGCAAATGACTTTGACCCTTGAGGTGGTGTATTCGCTCTTTTGGCTGATCTAAAGGCACTTGTCTTCTGCATCTTCTATCAATTTGGATCAGTCTAAATTTTGTCATCTGATAATGAAATGGGTTACGTATGAAGCCTGATTGTCCTTTACTGTACCAATTCTTTCTTTAACCAATTCCCACACAATGATGGTATTGGACGCCCTCAAGAAAAACAAATGAGAAAACATTTTGTGACAAGCAATTTCTTGCATTTTACACGTTTTCTACCCAGCACGTTGAAAAAAAGTAAGATTTTATTAACTTTAAAATGATGTCTTCAACTCCTTTCAGTTCAGACCAGTCTGAAATTTTGCTTTCTAGTAATGGGTTAAATTATTTTTGTCAGTTATTACCTGACAACAATTTTTTTACATGTTTAAGCTGAAATCTGCAGGTGATATTTCAAAATGGAATTCAATACAATAGTCATACAGGGTAGAAAATGTGCGAAAACAGAAATTATTAAAACCAACAATTTCTCTTCTTTTTTTTTCACAACAATGTTTTCCTAAATATTTTTTTTTTCATATGACAAAAAAAAAGCCACTTGACCTTACCATTTTGTTAATTAGCACTTCTATCTAAATTGCACCATATTCTAATTCTACTTGTACTCTACAACTACTCTACTCTGCTCTGCTTTCAATTTCATTTTGCACAGTACAGCCATAAACCCATTATCAGGCGACAAAATTTTAGACTGGTCCAAATTGAAAGATGTTGCAGACGACGAATTTTGGTTGATGAACTTCGGGATTTCAAGTTGATTATAAGGGTCATTGTGTGAGAAAGGGTTAAGAGCATTTAGAGTAGCCATATATGAGGGACGGTCAGAAAATATCCGGACTTTTCATGCTCCTCTCTTTCCAAATAGATATATACACACATTGTTTATTGGTGAAAACTATATTCATTCGCCAATAACGTGGTCAGGTTGATTTTCAATGATAGTTGTGTTAACACAGTTTTTCCACTCTGATATATGATAGATGTGTTATCTATCATGGACTCCTTGTTAGAAGAAAAACACTCTGTAATTAAGTTTCTGGTTGCAGAAGGTTAAAAGCCCTGCCACATCTTTCAGAGGCTTAAAAAAACGTTTTTCTGATAAATATGTATCAGATTCAACCTTCTACAACTGGGTTTGTCAGTTTTGTGAAGGCAGAACAAGTGTTTGTAACAGGCCTAGGACTGGGCGGCTAGATACGGTGGTGAACCCAGCAATGGTAGCAAATCTTAAACGTTTTGTCTACAAAAATTGTCCAGTACCTTTGGAGGAGTGAGCCAACAAGTTTAGCAAGGGTAAGGCAGCAGCATACCAGATTTTACACAAACACCTCGGCATTAGCAAGGTAAGTGCCAGGTTGGAGCCTAGACAGCTGTCCACTAATAAAACAGCAACCAGAGTAACCAATGCAAAAGAACATTTAAGTTGTTTAAACCGTGAAGGAGGTAAGTTTTTGGACAAGCTGGCAAAGTCATGCATTTTGGGATTCACGGTGAATCCAAAAGGTCAAACTACAGAGTACTATTCTGAAGTAATTCTAAAAAATCTCGGATCTCAAGCAAATGCAACCCAGGTTAGAAAAATGTCCTCTTTCTCCAAGATTACACCCCCTCCCATAACGCCGCAACTACAGTGGAGGCTATCAACTCTTACAAATGGCAGTTGTTGTCTCACCCTCCTTATAGCCCAGACCTGGCCCCCGTGACTTAATTGTTTCCAGAACTGAAAAAATTGATTACTGGAAAGAAATATAAGTCCAGGGCGGCTTTGATATCTGCCGTTACACAGTACCTAAAACGAACATCTACGTAATAGTTCAAAGTGGGAATACAAAACCTCCAACGAAGATGGCAATGTGCATAGGCGTGGGTGGAGAATATTTGGAAAAGAGTGAAAGTTGTTTTTTTTAAATGTTGAATGGTTTCCAAGATCGATTACAATCATTTTCAATCAACACTCTGCACAAGTTATAACCATTTGATTACTCTAGAAATTATGCAATTTTTCAATTCCATGGCAGATACATTTTAATTGATGAAGAACTGGAATTATCTTAAATATAATGATTTAAGAAACTATGTAGATTCATCATGAAAAGTTACAAATTCTTTTGATTGAAACTGTAGGAACATTTTAGCTCACAAGATATATGGTGATATATCTCTATTCGAGGGTAGACATATCAAGACGGACTGGAGCGATTTGAATTTCAAAGGTCTTATGCATATAGATATCATAGAGATACATTGTAGAAAGTTCAGTTTGTTCCCACTGATACTGTAGGAGGAGTTGCACACACAAAAAATTGCTTTAACAGACAGACAGACAGACAGATGACCAGGGCCACAACATAATACAGCCCTTTGGGCGTATCAAAAGAAGCATTACATTAGTCTAAATTACAGGCCTAAAATCATCAATTTCTAATGTTGATTTTAAAAAAATGCGGTCTACTGATTACTTTTTCAGACACTATAATTTATATAATTCATTAATACAGTTTGTGATTGCTATTAAGTTTGGTAGTCATAGTTTCACATTTTTCTTTGCATGCGCCAATTTCACACTTACACTGTCACCAAGCTTTGGACAATTGACCAATCATGGCCGTCAATCGAGGAATAAATCGACCAAACAAATTATTCATTCAGCCCAGACCTAAGCTTATCAACTCCGACATTGGCGACATTTTTGTTTACCTTTATAATTGGTTTAGCGACTTAATCGTTGTAACTACAGCTTATTCAAGGTGAATTTACAACATTTAAGTCACCAACCAACCAATTTACTTTTTTTTACATGTTACTGGCCATAAATTTTGCAAAATAAAGCTGATATTAAAATGGAAGCGGAACTTCCTGTTGGAGTCAATGGGAGGGGCAAAAGAAGTAAGTGGATTGGGCCAGGGATTGGTCAATTATTCAGAAACTTAGTAAAGATTCAGTTCAATCCAGGATGAGTTTCAGAAGAGTCTGCTAATGACAACAACACTTCTGCGTCATTCGGCAACACTGGGAATGTCAAGAACGGAGAAGAGTCTATCATAACTGTGGGAGGCCCCATGTTTAATATTTGAATCTGTTGACCTTCACCTTGTTGTTGTTGTTGTTGATGATGAAGAGACTGGTGTTGTTGAGGAAATGACGATGTTGCCACTGGGCTTCTCACTTTACCAATCGGCAGTTCAGACGATGATACTTGACCCATCATACTGACCATGTTATCTCCTGAAATATTTTTTATCAAATCCAAATCAATTATTCAGTCAAGACCTGAGCTTTAAACTCCAACATTAATCGCCCTTTTTGATAAGCTTTTTTGTTTGTTTTGTGACATAAATAGATTAAATAAGCTGTAGTTATGACATTTAGGTCACAAACCAACAATTTTACTTTTTTTTTTGCTACTGGCCACAAATTTTGCAACGCCGTTAAAAGTTGAAGCAAAACTTCCTGTCGGTGGGCATGGCTAACTAAGTAAGAGGGCATTACCTGCTTTAGGTCAATTAAAAGTGAGCTTTGATTGTGAAATAGACATCTTACATTGTGAAAAAATATGGTCAGAAAAAATATGTTGTTCAAACCTTCCAATATAAGTCTGATAAGACCAGCCCTGCCATGTCAACATTTTCTCACTGAAATGGTCACCTGAAGACAATTTCAGCCAAGTTAAGTGCAAACTGGCTTGGTGGTTTAGAAGGAAAAGATTCCACTGAGAAATATACTGATTGCACATGTAAAATTTAAATCAATTTTGTAGTTGAAGAGGAAATTATCGGAAAGAATTTTTGAGAAAGGGTCACAATGTCAAGAAAAAAAATTAATTAAACATAACAAAAATAAAATGTGAATATCTTTGCTTGATACACCAAAATAAAATGTGCACATTTTTGGGTAATACTAAGTGCCCTAGTGAAATTTGAATCAAATCTATCATGTGGTTTAGGAGAAAATGGGTAGACAAAAATTTACAGACCAACAGACCTACAAGCTGAGTCCTTTATACCCCAGAGCAGAGTTCGGGAGGAGGGGCAGAGCGGGAGAGGGTATAATCATCTGCCCTACTCATCACAAAGGTTATTACTTAGATTATGAAAATTATTTGTCAAGTAGCATTAAAGAATAAAGAGCCCAGCCCATGGCTAGAACTGCAATCATGGCCATTTATATTTACCTTATACAATTATGTTTTACTTTTGATGTCAAGGAATATTAATCCACATGCTATCACATTCTTATTGTATACAAGATTATAAAACAATCTAACCTCCAACATTAGGCCCATTAATAGGCAAGACACCCTGTGTAAAGGCCAGTTGTTGAGCAATCTTCTGTAACTCTTCCTGCTGTCTTACGATGGCATCCTGAACTTGACGTGCTTTTCGCTGTAACTGTTCATGTAATTGTCGCTGGACTGGTGTCATGTATATATTCTTTGGAGGACCCTGAGTCTGCAGAAAAAATATTCACAATTTTCGTTAAAAATTTTCTGGAATTATATAAAATAAGTTTATACCTTGATTTATGGTATGCTTTTGAAATAAAGCTGTTGAGTGTATATTATTTAGAAAAAAATCATATACTGAAGTAACAACAATAGAAACTAGAGCTACTTAACATTATTATACATGTAAACTGAACCAGAGCCTTATCTAAGCAACAATTTCACTGACAGAGTTTGCATAAGGATAAAAGTGACACATATTGACATATGGGAAATACTTCCGTATTTTAATCCTTGTTATACTGAACCCAGACTATTCCTGCTTTCACAAGAAGTAGAGACAAAGATCAGCCTGCACATAAGTGCAGTCTGATCTTGGTCTATACCTCATGCTTGTCTGCTTTCACCATAAGTTGTTTCAATTATCAATTTTAAAAAGAAATATTGACCCTCATTAAGACCTTCTAGTGCTGTCAGTCCTTTGATTTTAAAGCAATTCTGTATAGGATTTTAATTCAGCATGACAAGGGTAAAATAATTCTCTTTTCATAGAGCAAGAAAATGGTTTTCAAACAATGTGGGTACCAGGTAAAGTCTTTTACAAAAAGATAGACAAATAGTAAGACAGACAGAACAAATCTTTTGATACCAGGCCATAACAAGAGCTGATTGATTGAATGGGGTTTAATGCCACTGGAGTACCTAACAATGGATTCCTGGTATTTGTCACACCAGTACTACCACAACATCCTTTCCTAGCCTCCAGCTGCTATCCTACTTAGGTTTACTATTATCCACCCATTAGTGAGAGACAAATGGAAAAGATATGTGCCATTGCCTTGGATGGAACCCATGGCATCCTATGAAGAGCTTTATTGAGCGGGCATATATGTCAAAAGGGGCTTCAGTGGAAAACGCTGTAATATTAAGTAATTCTGCTAAGTCAAAGGTAGATAATTCTGGATACACTTGAGGGATCAGAGGGAAGAGATATTAACTCTTGTCACGCTGAACCTGGAATAAATCTATTTTGGCAGGAGATATAGACATTGATTTGAAAAACTTTGATATTTGCAACTATTATTAGTTATGTATTTATTCCCAGCTCGAGAAAATGATGTCAGCCGAGCCACAGGCGAGGCTCCAAAGGGAAAATAGTGTATATGACTTTAAGTAAAGTGTTTATCATTAACCAATCAAATTGGGACAATTTTCTTTGTAGTATAATAAAACAATAAGACAACTTGTTCTTAAAAGTACCCTGAACGTCAAGGTATAGAGATAGAACTGTATGCAATTTGTAACTGCCTGATGGCCAACAGAGATATATTGTCTGTTTTAGTCACTTAACCCATTTCCACACGAGAAAGTTTTAGACTGGTCCAAATTGAAAGAAGATGCAGACGACAATTTTCGGTTGTTGAAATTCTAAAATTCTTTTTCCTTTAGGGAAGAAAATATTGTGGATATAGAAGAAATTGCTTGAAACAAGGAATATCTTTTATGTCCACAATGTTTTCCAATGCTTTTTTCTTGAGGGGGGTAAAAAGGAGGGCTTGTGTGGGTATGGGTTAATGTGAATAATTTGAGAGGAGTAACTTCCTTTTTGGCTGACAGAGACACAGTGACTGTGTTTGAATCTGTTTTAGTCACTTAATATGAATAATTTGAGAGGATTAACTTCCTTTCTGGCTGACAGAGACACAGTGACTGTGTTTGAATCTGTTTTAGTCACTTAATATGAATAATTTGAGAGGATTAACTTCCTTTCTGGCTGACAGAGACACAGTGACTGTGTTTGAATTTGTATTACTTATTTAACCCCATTACAAACAATCTTCCTTTTTTACATGCTGAAGAAAAATACACACAGAAAACATTGTGAGAAAAGGAGAAATTGCTTATGGCAAGCAATTGCTTCTTTTCTCTAAATGCTTTCTACCTCACATGACAATTTTTTTCAATTTAAACTAACTTTGTTCTGTCATCTGCATCCTCTTTCAATTTGGTCCAGTCTAAAAATTTGTCATTTGAGAATGGGTGGCTTAATATAAAAGAATGAACTTTCAAATGTGAGAGAAGTATCTTCCTGACAAGCCGACTGAGACACAGTGACTGAGTTTGAATCTGTTTTAGTAATTTAATATGAATTAATGAACTTACAAATGTAAGGGGAGTAACTGCCTAAATGGCTGACAGAGACACAATGACCCTGTTTAAATCTTTATTAGTAATTAAGTGTGAATTAATAAACTTACTAATAGAAGACTGGATAAAAGATTCTAGGTAGCTAAGTTTGAATCTGTCTTTTACTAAACCCATTCCCACTCAATCCCTCCATTTTATGCCCCTCAAGAAAAAAGCTTTGGAAAACATTGCTGAAAATGAAGAAATGCTTGTAACAATCAATTTCTTCATTATCCACAATGTTTGTTATCAAAATTCCATCAACCTGAAATTGTCGTCTACAGCTTCTTTCTATTTGGACTGGTCTAAAATTTTGTTGTGTGTAAATGGATTATTATGTCTACGTATAACTTACAAATATGAGAGGTGCAACTGCCTGACTGGCTGGCAGAGACACTGTGACTGTGTTTGAATCTGTGTTACTAACTAACTGTTGTTGAACCTAGAATATAGAGACAGTATGATCATGAAGAACATGTAATTCAAGACTTTTCAACAAGATTGCAGCTGTCAATCAAAGAATCAATTGACCATTCAAATCTTTCATTAAGACCGGAATTAAATTTCAACTCTTACATTTGTTTGGCGGTGGCCATTTTCTAACATCACAAAATTTGAAACTACAACCAAGTTATAACACTGACCCCATCACAAAACAGGGGGGTGGGGGGTGTGTGTGTTTGTCTTGGCTCAATAACTTGAGAAGGGGGGTGACCATTTTTGTTTCAGCTGCAACAACACCCAATATGATGTTAACTCTGATTTAGCCGCAATTTTCAACATCCATTAATACAAACTCCTTTGATTTTTGAAATCTCACATTATATACAAACCCAATTCAAATATTTTAGTTTTTTATGACAAATACCAGAGAAAGACATATAAATTTAAAGCTACCAGCAAGACTCAATTTCTGCACTGTCTCCAAATATCAGTGGCAATAACTTTGATTGAAAGAACTAAATTTTAGCAAAGACTCTTAAGTGAAACTAGATATCCCACAATCTCGGATTTACTTCAATCATTGAGACCTTCCTCACAAAAAAAGTAATACATAAAAGTGCACGTGTTGGCCAACCCTAACAAAGTTTAATCCAGTTTTGTACAAAGGCAGCTTGTCGCTGTAAATCAAAATTTGTAAATGAATAGGTTTAGATGTTTGTTAGTGTTTGGTTGTTATTATATTTTCATCAATGGTAAAAAAATAATGCAATGTCGGTAACTGAGAAACAGGATTGAAGGTCAATCTAGGTGACATTTTCAGGAACCCAAGTGTTCATCAATTTGTCAGTCTTTAAGGAGTTATCTTGAATGGGGGGGTGTACAACATCATAGTAGAATAACCAACTTCATCACGTTTTTGTTACTTGAACCCCACCTACAGCATTATAAAGGGGTTCCAGTGTAAAATGAACAAGAGCCATGTCGGAAATGGCCATCCCCTGCCGTAAAAGCTTGATAGTAAACTGAAGCCAGTTAGATTTAGGCTTCTAGTGCACTGCATTTCTTCTCAATGAGTTCGATAATAGCTTTTATACTTTCAGAGATATGCTCAGGACAAAATCTAAGTCTTTAAAACATCAAAGGGCAATAACTCCAAAATTATGCAAGCAAGAGTTGTGGTTCTTGTGCACTGCACTTCTCCTTAATCAGATCTATCCACCAATGAAGTTTCAAGTTAATAGCTATTATACTTTCAGAGATATGCCCCTGAAAAAATCTTAGTCTTTAAAACAACAAAGGGCAATGACTCCAAAATTATTCAAGCAAGAGTTGTGGTTCTTGTGCACTGCACTTCTTGTCAATGAGATCTATCGACCTATGAAGTTTCAAGTTGATAGCAATTATACTTTCAGAGATATGCTCCGGACAAGTTTAGTGACGGAAGGACGCAATATATAGATCTCTTGTCAACTCATTTCCAGCTGACAAAATTCTAGACATGTACGAATTGAAAGAAGTTGCAATCTAATTTCAAAATTATTTAAAATTGGAAATAAGAGCCAACTGTGTTACAAATTATTGTGTGAAAAGGAGAAATTTCTTGTTACGAGCAAATTCTACTTTTCTTACACTTGGAAATTCCATTACTCTATTTTTGGGGACTACAAAAAGTGGGATTGTGTGGGCACAGTTTAAGTTTGAGATACTATATGCACAGAAAGTTTGATATATTTTTCCTATTGTTATCATAATGATAATAAACCTTAACCCTTGTCATGCTGATCCCGGAATATTCCGGTTTTGGCAAGAGGTGTAGACTCAGATCAGACTGCATGTATGTGCAGGCTGATCTTATTCTACACCTCCTGCTTGTACTTTTCATGACCAATTTGTTTACAAAGTTGATTTCTAAAAAATGTTGATTTTTGAACAAAAAGTTCTATCAGTGCTTTCAGCCCTTTGATTTGAGAGCAAGTAAGTAAGGTAATCTATACAGCATGACAAGGGTTAAAACACTTCTGCTCAATCTCAAGCTAGGTGAGCTGAAACAGCAGGAGTTAGCTGAACAAGATTTTCCATTAGAATCAATTCCATCATTCATTGTTGATTTTTGTCACATTGGATTTCAATTCAATTTCGGTGCATCTAGCCATTTATAGGGTGGAGATGTTGTTTTATACATTACAAGATAAGAAAATTTTAGACTAGACCAAATTCAAAGACATAACAGGTGACAATTTTAGTTGATGAAATTTTACCTTTTTTCAAAAATGTGGGCAATAATCTAGAAATTTCTTGTTACAAGCAATTTCTTTGTTTTCCACAATCCTTTCTAAAGCATCTTTCTTGGGGGACTTAAAAAAGTAAGATAGTCTGGGACTGGCGTAAAAAATGGACTGTGTGGGAATAGATTAAGGCTAATTTCCCTTACAATTACATATACTACATTAATATTCATTTGCAACATCTTTCAGATCAGATCAATCTAAATCTTGATTCTTTGATACAGAGTTAAAATGCTTACCACTTTATTTTGATGATCATAGGAAGTAGAAGGGCGGGGAAGAATTCTTTGGGGACGAAGATCTTGTTTCAGGTGTTGTGAATGAGACTGTTGTTGTTGTTGCTGCTGCTGCTGCTGTTGTTGTTGTCGTCGAAGCAATAACTGTTGAAGAGACTGCGTTGATAATGAATGATGAGAGGGCATTTGCCCCGAAGAATGTTGAGACGACGATCCTGCCTGCTGTTGTTGTTGTTGCTGTTGCTGTTGAATATGCCGTTGAAGAAATTCGTGAAGCTGTTCTTTTGAACGAGTTGTTGAGGACGGTCTAGATGATTGATCTTTTTCCACTATTGCACAACCTAAAAGATATCCAAACTTCAGACTCTACCCTATTTTTTAAATCATAAATGTTTTCTCTTTATATTATTTGTTAAATCATTGTGATCTTTTCTCCGTATACTTTTTGTTAAAGAGTTGATCTTGTCTGTAAAGTCATATTTTAGTTGAAGCAAGATGGGTTAATGTGAAACAATTCTGTGCTTCAAAAAGGAAATATATTGGAAGATTGACAATAATACAGATAAGAACTCTCATCATGCCAAATATGAGCATTCAAAACTAGAATAGGCTCAAAGTAATCTAAATAGTTTTGGGTTTAACTCATTCTCACACTATCCCCCCTTTTTACACCCCTCAAGAGTAATGCTTTGGTAAACATTGTGGAAAATGAATAAATTGCTTGTATCACAGTGTTTATATCCAAAAAGACAACAAAAGTTGGTCACAGAAATGCATTATGGACGGATTTTTCCAAGGTCAAAAGTAGGTCAAAGGTCAAGGTCACTGGGTCAAGGTCATGTAAAGTGGTCCACCCAATTAAGCATCTGTCCAGATATGGAAGCAATCCATTGAAGAAAAAGAGATTAAATACAGTTTAACCATTACTGACGCAATTTAACCATTCTGGACGCCCCTTTGACCCCCAGATTGTGACCTTGACCTTTGAGATAGGAACCTGGGTCTTTTTTGCAACACGTAGTCTGAAGGTGGTTAACATTTGTATGAAAGAAATTTGTACCTGCGTGCATGATTATAGAAGTTACAGAGCGAACACGGCAAAAAGTGCCGATTTTTTATCTTTGACCCCAGATTGTGACCTTGACCTTTGAGATAGGAACCTGGGTCTTTTTCCCCGACACGTTGTCTGAAATGTGGTTAACATTTGTATGAAGGAAATTTGTAACTGTGTGCATGATTATAGAAGTTACAGAGCGAACATGGCAAAAAGTGCCATTTTTTTATCTTTGACCCCAGATTGTGACCTTGACCTTTGAGATAGGAACCTGGGTCTTTTTCGCGACACGTTTTCTTATAGTGGTGAACATTGGTGCAAAGTTATATTGAAATCCACTATTGCATGTAGAAGTTTCAAAGCTTCTACCAAATATGGAAATTGGCCCAACTCATTACATACTTGCTTTTCATTTGATCAGAATTCTCTAAGGATTCTTATAAAAGGTCACCCAAGGATCATTTCTATGAAATTTGGTTGAAATCCATTACATGGATTCTGAGAAGATGATTTTCAAAGCTTTCACCATATATGGAAATAAGTCCACCCATTAAAGCCATGTTTTCCATCCGATTGAAATTGTTTGAAGAAAACCAATAAATGTTGACCCAAGAATCATTTCTGTAATATTTGGTTGAAATCTATTAAATGGTTTCTGAGAAGAAGATTTTCAAATGTTTTATCATATATGGGAAAATTGGCCCCACCAATTAAAGCAATGTTTTTCATGCAATCAAAATTCATTGAAGGAATCTGACAAAGGGTCACCCAAGGATTTTTTTTGTGAAATTTGGTTTAATCCATTACATGGACTCTGAGAAGATGATTTTCAAAGCTTTCACCTTATATGGAAATTAGTCCACCAATCAAAGCCATGTTTTCCATCCGATTGAAATTTTTTGAAGAAAACCAATAAATGTTGACCAAAGAATCATTTCTGTAATATTTGGTTGAAATTCATTAAATGGTTTCTGAGAAGATTTTCTAATGTTTTACAATATATGGGAAAATAAGCCCCGCCAATTAAAAGCAATGTTTTTCATGCAATCAAAATTCTTTTAAGGAATCTGACAAAGGGTCACCAAAGGATCATTTCTGTGAGATTTGGTTGAAATCCATTAGAAGGATTCTGAGAAGAAGATTTTTAAATGTTTTACCATACATGGAAATAAGCCCCGTCCATTAAAGAATTGTTTTCATCTGATCAAAATTCTTTGAAGGAATCTGATAAAGGGTCACCCTAGGATCATTTCTGTGAAATTTTGTTGAAATCTGTCCATTGGTATATGAGAAGAAGTTTCAAAGCTTTCACCATATATGGAAACTAGCCCCACCCATTAAAGCCATGTTTTTATCCGATCAAAGTTCTTGAAAGAGGGTCATCCAAGGATCATTTCTGTGATATTTGGTTGAAATCTGTTCAGTACTTTCTGAGGAGAAGATTTTTTAAGGAAAAGTTTACATACGGATGACAGTACGGACGGAAAGACACACAACGGACACGCCATGACAATAGCTCTCTGGCTTTAAGCCGGAAGAGCTAAAAATAATCAGTTAAAGAATGTTATCTCAAACATCTTTGAATTTGGACCAGTCTCAAAATTTATCAAAAAGCCCACTTACAATAATCAGTTATCCTACCTGAGTTTTGGTCTGTATGTGAATCATGGGTTGGAGATGAAGACCAGTTCGATCCAGGCTGACCACCGGACGTCACAGATCCTGCAGAAGGACTCCTGGACATTTTTCGGAAGAAAGATGAGAGATCTGGCTCAACTTTAGCAACATCATCTTCAACTATACCTAACTCTCTCCTTTTATGGGCTCTTACATCAGCATAACTGTTTAAAACAATATACAAAATTTGAAATGCAAAATGTCCCTTAAACTGACAGGTTGACCTTTGACCCTTTAATTGAAAGCTTGACAATAGAGCTACTGACCTAAGGCTTGGAGGTGACACATCCACTCATAATAAGGAACTATTGCCAAATTGACAGGTTGCAGATCAAAAAATCGATAGACTAATCAAATCATTAATTTAGATTGGAGGTGAATGTTGAGCTCTGATAATTGACAGATAATAGATATTAATAAAAAAAATCCATCAACCAATCAAATCAATCGTTTACACTGGAAGTGAACTTTGAACTCCAACATTGGTCAGCATTTATGTGAAGCATTTTTGTTGCTTTGGAAACTATAATGTCATTACTAGCTTATTCAATCTGTAGTTAAGACGTTTAGATCATCATCCAAAATTCTTAAATTTTTGTTACATGTTACTGGCCATAAAATTTAGTTTTGTCCATTAAAATTTCTGCATTATCATTAGCTGAAAATTTTGTTTCATACCATTTAGAAGAAATATTTTGAAACCAAATCATATCTTCATGCAGCATGATTATGATTTTGTTTTACACTTCAATGAAAACAACAAAACAATCTCTGCAATTCTTATAACCAATAACAGATGACAAAATTTTAGACTTACCCAAATTGGATGAAGTTTCAGACAACATATTTGAATTTACAGAGTTTAAAAATTCTTTGCCATTTTGGGTAAAAAATATGGTGGAAAATGAAGTAATTGTAACAAGCTTTTCTGACAAAGAATTCTATTTTCCACAATACTAATACCATAATTTGAAAACCTCATACTAATCTGGTTTTGTTATCTTTTTGATCAACTATCTCATTCAAACTCTAATGGAAACATTGACTTACCTAACTACTGTATTTGTACAATTAATAAACTCTGGCTTTGAGCTCCACTGGTGGTATGTTATATAGTACTTAGTTTTAAGCCATATCCATTGTTGGCCTTTTGTTAAAAATCTGTAAAAACATGATGTCCCTTCTCCAGTCTTCATCACTGAAAATAGCAATACAAATTTTTGACAAGGCAAAATTGAAAGAGGATGTCAATGATGATTTATGAAGTATGTTTAACTCATTCCCACACAATCATTATGACCCTGATGAACAGGCTTTTGAAAACATCGTTAAAATTGAAGTGAAAATTGATTGTATCAAATAATTTCTTCATTAAACAAAATGCTTTCAATCCAAAAAGACGTTTCCCTTCTGCAACTTCATCTCCAACTTCTTTAAAGTTGGACCAATCTTAAATTCTGTTGTCTAATGGGTTAGGTTCACAAGTAATTTTGTTGAAATGATACTGCCTGTTGCCATATTATCTAAAGAAATGGTTCATTGCCTCCTATTGATGCAATGAAAAATTTGACCAATCAAAAAATTCATTTCAAAGTGAACTTTGACCCTTGACATTGTCCAACATTTTTGTGAAGCATCTGTCTATTGGTATGGCAACATAAACGGAAATAAGATCGCCAACTAAACATTTTTTTAATCTATGTTTCTAGCCATAAAATATTGAATTGAAGCTTCATGTCAGCATCCAGAGGGCATTGCCAGTGATCCATCAAATTTGCATGTCACTAAAATCATTTTCATAATGAGTTTTTTAGACATTGTCTATTGATATACAATAAGAATGTAGAGCAACATGAATTTATGTCAGAGTACATGATGAAACAAGCAATTTTTCATGAAATCCCTTTGGCCTGATACAGGGAGTAACAAAATATGGTAAGATATAAGATTTGTATTGTCAAGATATGAAGATCCATCAAATTTGTTGTGGTGGTAATGAAATTATTGGCAGCTTAAATTTTCTGAGACAAAACCATATGCTGTATTTATAGAAAAAAAGAAATAAACAAGAGCACCATTGGCCCTAAAGTGCTCACCTGGGTCGATAACTGCAGAAGTAATCAAAGGGCAAGTGAAGGTCACCTGTGAGCAATATCTTGTTTCAGAAATCAGAAAGGAAAACAGATTCTTAAAAAGATTCAGAATTTTTGTGCCCCTGGCTGAGATAAGGAGACAAACATATTGACCCAATATGAAGGCAATCAAGCTTAATATGTGGCCTCTAGAGAGCAAATAATTTCTTACCTTTAACTGAGTGACCTAGTTTTTGACCCTATATGATCAAATATAAATTCTGACAAAGAATTAATTGAAGTAAAAATTATGAACAAATATCAAGAAATTTGAGACAAAAATATGGCCTCTTGAGTGCAAGCAAGGTTTTTCTAAGATTTGACCCAATGACCTAGTTTTTTACCCTGTGCCCCAATATCAAACTTGACGAAGATATAATGATGACAAACATTCTGACCAATTATTTAGACATTTGAGGCCTAAAGGTGATAGTTCACTAACCCTGTTATTTTGCCCCTAAAATTTGAAAAAAATAAAACTTACTTAAAAGATCTTGATTGGTGTTTTCCCTTAAACAACTTTGAAACTTTGTGAAAATTCCATTATATGTAATACAAGTATGAACGAATATAGTAAAATTCTTCACCTGTTTCAGACCCCATTTTGAAAGAAAACTGTTAATTTTCGCCATTTTTCTAGTTTTTCCATACAAATTAACTATCATAGCATCCCTGTACCAACTTTAAACAATTAATATACATTAAGAATAAAAAAAAAAAAACGATATACGTTTGGTTATGGTACACAAAAGCTTCCACATTACAAATTTTAAAAAATATGAAGGAAAGATGTTGGCTATTCAGCCAACCGATAAAGTAAAGAATCTGTTAACGCAGCATAACTTGGGCAGAATCTCAGTATAATCATTAATTTGTCAAACTATTATTCACAAGCTTTTATATATTTCAAGACTAATTTAATTGTAATTTTTCTTTTCAATATAACTTTCCAAAAATATTATTAAAACATGATACTTCAATATTGTGCATTTAGTTTTTTTGGGTACGAGTTAATTCTGTATCCCACGCAACCAAAACAAACTTTTGTGTAGCCCAAGATATCATGTATTACAACTGGAAAAATCACTGTTTTACTTGAATACTTTTCTTAATATCATTTGAATATACAAAAAAGATGTAAGACAACGCTTTATTTTCAATAATCTGGTCTCTTGGACTGAAAGCTCTCCATTTTATAAGATCATAAAACCCCTTTAGAATACTACTAAACATGCACAATTGGCTCTTAAGTTACAAGTAATGGTATGGCATTGGTCTTTTTTTATTAGAATTTACCACTGGTTGTTTTTGTCAGTAAACAAGGGAAAACCTTTTTGTTAGACTGAAATGGTTTGATTTGAAAGAAAGCAAATAAATGAAGTGTGGAATATGGTTGACATTTTTTTCCGCTTCCTTCACTTTTTTAACAAATATTAAAACTCATACTCATATATTATATATATGTAGCCTCTAGATATAAGTTGAACAGAGGGTAGGCCCTATTTAAACACTGGATAACACGTTTATTGTCTATCTTTCAGATCTTTGTCCAAGGCAAAATGTTACAAGATTAATGACCAGTACATGTTTATTGGTTAGAAAGATTAAGTCCCTATATTGTGATTTTTGTGTGTGTGTGTGAACTAGTGACATATTATCCTCGTAGAGGTTCACTCCGACCAGATGTTTCAATTGACGGATCACTAGCCAAACCAATCCACCCGGCACCATACGGTGTATCGGGTTAAGATCCCTTAAAAGCCCTAATGGGCAAACACTAAGTAACCATTCACCAGCAGCCCTAGCGTTGTCATTACATCTTGAATAAGCTGCTTTTTCCACATTTTTGTGACAAAACAACAAAATGTTTTCAATGATCATATTGAGTGGAGTTTAACGCCACTTTTAATAGTATTTCAGTCATATTGAGGCGGCTGGAGCACCTAACAATGGATTCCTTGTTATTTCTCACACCAGTACTACCACTACATCCTTTCCTAGCCTCAAGCTACTATCCCACTTAGGTTTATGATTATCCATCCATTGCTGAGAGACAAATGTCGGAAAGGATATGTGCCGCCACAGGGGATTGAACCCATGACATCCCATGATTGAAGATTAGAAGTCTGATGGCTTCAATTATAAGGAGATACAAAATTTAGTTATAACCATTTATAAATGATTTCATTGTTCAATCTATTTTTATTGACAGCTGCGCTTTGCCGATTCCGCCTAATATGTTTACGGGTTTTCTAGGTAGATCAGTAGATGGTTTTATGCTCTCATGCTGTCATGTAAAGATACGATGCAGCAACAAATTGAATTTATAAAAAATGTTTGTATATTAGCACAAGACATTTTAGATGCTTAAATTAAACATTTTCGTTTGATCATGAAGATTGGATTTTTCATGTTTGATTTATATACCAGTTTGAGAATCCTGTAAAACAGCCAAACTCTGATATGAAGAAACTTAAATCTGGTGACCACTTCTTTTGTATGTTTGATTTTCTCCCTAAAAAAATCAGCAGTTATGCAATATCTTTTCAAGTAATACCTGGGCATTGGACTAAGATTTCCCTAAGGATCTGTTTGCATGCATACAAAATTATTGCTGAAATCACACTCTATCTTTTTTTTTTAACTCAGTACAATAATCTCATTGAGACAATTCTAATGAGTTCAAGAAGCATAGAATTCATTAATCTTTTAGAAAAATCTCCATTTATGAAGAACTTTTTGCTGTTAGTATTTTGATAATGGTTGTTTCAATTAAGTGGTCGCTTAATCAATTCCCATACATACCAGCCTTTTTACATTCTGCAAGAAAATAGAAAATCAATGTGGAAAAAAAGAAATTGCTTATTTTCCAAATTGTTTTCATCCCAGAATGATAGATACTTGAAAATTTGTGAACTGAAATTGTTGAATGCATCTTTTTTTAATTTGGACAAGTCTAAAATTTTGTTGTCTGGTAATGGGTTAATAGAGGTGGTCATTTGAGTAAGAATTACTATATTCAGTCAAATTTCATCTTACAAATTTCCTTCTCCAGATTCTAATATCAAATATTTAAGATTATACTTAATCAGATTCTTACATTGTTCGTGAGATTTTGTGACACCTTCAAGATCATCTGGATGGTAGTAATCATAACCTGAAGTACCCAGCACCTCAAACGGAAGATAACCTATTATAGGTGGAGCTCTGAAATATAAATCAAGTTTTCATAAATCATTCAGAATAAAAAACTGGAGGCGCTTGAGAGCCTGTATCGCTCTACAGGCCTGAATGTACCGATTCAACGAACCTTTTCAGGAATTCAATATGAACTAAATCATCTTTGTCATATAGAAAAATAAATCTAGTATCTGAAATCTTTGAAATGGTTCTAGAAAAGTGTTTCAAACTTTTTTCATACAAAATTAAAGTCAAGTTATGTAAAATTCATCTACTAAGTCAGATTGAAAAGGTATTAACAAAATTTTCACTGTTTACCATATATGGACATAAGCAACCACCATAAAAGTCATGTTTTTACACCAATCAAAACAATATGAAGGAATCTAACAAAGGGTCATCTGAGGATCATTCCTGTGAGTTTTGATTGAAATCCATCAACTGGTTTCTGAGAATATTTCAAAGTTTTCAGGATATACCATATGTCAAAATTAGTCTCACCCATTAAAGCCGTTTTTTTTTTTTTTTTTTCTGATCAAAATCCTTTGAAGGAATCTGATTAAGAGTCATCCAAGGATCATTTCTGTGAAATTTGATTAAAATCTGTTCAATACCTTCAGAGGAGAAGAATTTTAAAGTAAAATTTTAAAGGCACACAACAGACACAACACCATGACAATAGCCCTCTGGCTTTAAGCCAGTAAAGCTATTAATATTTGCTATCAAATTCTTTTATGAATCAAAAAATTCAAATACAGTGAATAAAGGCAAACTTGCAAATATTATACTAAATCAGCTTGCTGCCACTTTTTACCTACAAAATAAATTATCCAGGTTGCAAACAGACAATGTTTTCAAATTTATCAAATCTTTATCAATCATTCTTGATTGATAACATTATTTTTAAATGAAGTATTTCTTCCTTTCCACTATATTTTCCCAAATATATTTGTCATAGGTCATAAGTAGAGCTGGTTTGTAAATTTTTTAGTTCCAAAACATTTCGACATATACACTGTTCTAGAGTCTCTCAAAATCAGAAATAGTTTGTTCGATTAATATGGGTTCAGTAAACTGTAATCAAGTAGTTTTATCGGAACATTATTATAGAAACACAGATTTATGTTAATGAATTGAACCATGAATGAACTTCCGTGCACATGTTAAGATTGAGAAAAAATAAACATCGGCATCGAAAATATCGAGTTTTTTAATCATCCGACATCGTATAGTACATAAAATGGTAGCAGAGCGAGGTTAGATTATATTACAAGATGGATGAAGCTAAAACAAAATTGATGGACGAGATATTCGACCTTAGGCTGCAAAAGACCAGATGTAAGTCGGCCTTCACAAAAACCAAAAACAAACTCACACACTTTGTCTCCGGTGAAGACATAGTCAACAAAAACGATGTAAGGGACCTTCAAGACAAATTTGATATGGCCCAAGATAATGTATCTGCAGTTTTACAGAGACTTTGTGTTTCTTATAAGAGATTGGAAGACACAGAAAATATTGAGAAAACACAACAAGAAATAGAGGCAATAGACTCAATTTATAGTAAAACACATGAACTTGTGCATCAGAAAATAGAGACAATGAAAAGCACAAGTGATGTCAGTGAATCTACAAAAGAGACAAAACTGGGCACTGACATGTGGCGTCAAATGAAGCGAGTCTCCATTCCTGTTTTCGATGGAAATAAACACAAGTACCCAAGCTGGAAAGCAGCATTTGAAGCTTGTATAGACAAAGCACCTGCTACAGGCGAGTACAAACTCTTACAAATTAAGACAATACCTATCAGGGTCTGCATTACATGCTATAGAGGATTTAGGTCATTCCGCAGCAAGTTACGAGGCTGCAAAAGAGCGCTTAGACAGAAAATTTGGTGGTTCAAGACGTCAAATAGCCTTATACATTGAGGAATTATCCCGTTTTCCTCCAATGAAAGAGGAAAATGCACGAAATATTGAAAAGTTTGCGGACTTACTGGATATAGCAGTTATAAACATGAAAGAAGCAGATCATGAGGAAGATTTGGGTGCTGGTTCTTTGTATCACATTCTTCAACGCAAAATGCCAGAGAGTATGTTAACCCGTTATCACAGATGGATCTTCGAAAGTAGGGAAGACGAAAATGTTGAAACCCTAAAAAACTGGATTAATCAAGAATCATCTTATTATACAATTGCTAATGAAACGATTCATGGGCTTCCACAAAATAAGAATAAGAAACATTCACAGAATGATAGGTCATATTTAACCAACTCAAATACGCAGAGTCCGTGTAAGATTTGTAATGATTTCCACCCTATTTGGGAATGCGAGCATTTTAAAAAACTTTCAATATCAGAAAGATGGAACAAGGCCAAATCATTAAGACTTTGCTTTCGTTGCCTAGGATACAACCACATGGGTAAAGATTGCAAACGAGCAGGACAGTGCAAAATAGACAACTGCCAGAAAACACACAATAGACTTTTACATGATTCTTTTACCAGCTATCACGCATCAGAGTTAAATGAAAACGCTGCGGAATTTATTCCGAATGAAGCCACCAACTTAGTTCAAAACATTAGTCAGCAAGTCTTTGCAAGTAATCAAAAGAATGAAACTATAGCTTTAAGAACTGTTCCAGTAATTGTCTCCGCAAATGGAAAAAAGGTAAAAATTAATGCCTTGCTTGATGATGGTAGTACCAAAAGCTATATCAATCAGGACGTTGCTTCAGAGTTGGGGCTACAAGGTCAATTTGAACAGGTCAAGGTCAACGTCATGAATGGTCGGTCAGAGATTTTGAATACTATGTCAGTGAACTTTGAAATGCAAGGTGTAAATCATTCAAGTGAGAGAATGTCTGTAGAAGCCTTCACAACTACAAAAGTAACTGGGAATTTAGTTCCAATTGACTGGAATAAACATGTAGGAAAATGGACTCATTTACGAAACATAGATTTTCCATCACTTACAAGTAAGCGAAAGATAGATTTATTGATTGGCTTAGATTATTCTGATTGTCATAAATCACTCAAAGAGATTCATGGTAGGGTAGGTGAACCGATTGCCAGATTGACTCCATTAGGCTGGACATGTGTTGGTGCAGTAGGTTCAGGAGTAGATGAGACATACAATTCAACTATGTTTACCCAAAGCATCCAGAATACTAACATTGAAAGAACATTAAGACAATTTTGGGAAATCGAAACTTTCAGCGAATGTGGTGTAACATTGTCAACAAATGAACGAAAAGCATTGAACATTGTTGAAAAGTCAATTATAGAAGAGGACAATTTCTATAAGGAACCAATCCCCTGGAATGAGAAGAAAGATACTTTGAATAATAATTATCAGTTAGCTCTAAATAGACTTGAAAGTACTGAGAAGAAATTGAGAAAAGATCAAAATGTATTTGAAATGTATTCAAAGACAATTGAACAATATCACGACAAAGGTTATATTAAGAAACTCCCTGTAGAAAGTGTAAATGATGAAGGTGTCTGGTATATGCCACATTTTCCTGTTGTACGGTTATCAAGGGAAACGACAAAGGTTCGAATGGTTTTCGACGCATCAGCAAAGTACAAGGATGTATCGTTGAATGATGTCATTCATCAAGGTCCAAAACTTCAGAGATATTTGTTTGAGATACTGTTACGATTCAGAAAAAACCCTGTGGCACTAGCGTGTGATGTATCAGAAATGTATTTGCAAGTCGGCTTATTGAAAGAGGATCAACCTTTTCATAGATTTCTCTGGAGACATCAACCATCAGAAGAGCCGCAAATATATGAATTCAACAGATTAGTGTTTGGTGTCAATGCATCGCCAATTTTAGCACAGTTTGTATCTAGATACAATGCAAAAAAGTATCAGAACATTTTTCCATTAGCTGCAGAAACAGTAATGAAATCGACCTACATGGATGATGGACTTGATTCAGTGAAAACAATAGAAGATGCTATTGATCTCTATTACCAGTTGAAAGAACTTTGGAAAAAAGCAGGAATGCATGTCAGAAAATGGGTATCGAATTCACCAGAAGTGCTTGAACTTATTCCCATTGAAGATCGCTCTTCTCAAATAGATCTGTCTAAGGGAGAATTGCCTTCATTAAAGACTTTAGGTGTGTTATGGCTTGCTACTGATGACTCATTCAGTTTTAGTTTTCGCGTACCTGATATTGCAAAAAACATTACGAAAAGAAACTTTCTCAAAGTTATCGCGACCATATTTGATCCGTTAGGGTTTTTAGCACCATTCATTATGATAGGAAAGATGTTGATGCAAGAAGTTTGGATCAGCGGACTGGATTGGGATGATCAAATAAGCCAAGAGACTTCATGTAAGATAGAGCACTGGTATCATGACCTAGAAAACTTGAAATATATTAAAATTCAAAGGTGTATTACAATTCAATCAAGCAACAGTGAAATAGACACTTCAATTCACACCTTTGTCGACGCATCATCAAAAGCATATGGGGCTGTAGTGTATTTAAAAAGTTCACATCAATATGATAGTTCCGTCAGAATGATAGCAGCTAAAGGCAGGGTTGCTCCGTTACAGTCTATCAGTACACCAAGAATTGAATTACTAGGCGCAATAATAGGTTTAAGACTTACTCAAGTAGTGTGCAAAGCATTAGATATTCCAATAGAGAGTTCAACATTTTGGTCGGACAGTATGAACGTGTTATTTTGGATAAGAAATCATAGTAGACATTTAAAACCCTTTGTAGCTAACAGAATTGGAGAAATTCAAAGTCAAACCACTCCAGCTCAGTGGCGATATGTACCCTCGGAGAATAACCCAGCAGATATTATCAGCCGTGGAATGACAGCAAAAGAGCTTAATGCTCAAGATTTATGGTGGTATGGACCTAGGTTTTTGAAAGATGAAGAGAATAAATGGCCAGAAAATAAAGTTGAAAAGCTTCTCGAATCTCGGAAAGAAGTGAAGAAGTCAAAGCAAGAAGACTGTTTGATCATTCATCGGCCAGTGACAGATGAATATTGGAGGCTCAATCCCGAGCATTTTTCAAATTGGTTGCGTTTAGTTTGCGTACTAGCCTGGATCTACAGATTCTTGAGTAACTGTAAAGGTGAGAAGTTATCAGGTTCGTTAAGTTGTGACAAAATGAGAGACAGTGAAAATAAACTGATTTGTCTAGCACAACATGAATCATACAAAGAAGAATTGAGTGCTATGAAAAGAAAAACATATGTATCAGACAACAGCAAACTTATTGGGCTTAACCCAAAAATTGACAAAGAAGGCATTTTAAGGGCTACCACGCGATTAGTAAATGCTGAATATTTGCCGTATGAAACAAGATATCCGATCATATTACCAAACAACAATAGAATAACATTTCTTATAGTGAAACATTATCATGAACTCCGAAAACACAGTGGCACAAATGATGTATTAGCAACATTGTCGAGCAAATACTGGATCATTCATGCGCGAGAAGAAATTCGCAAGGTAGAAAAAGCATGTATGGAATGTCGTCGTGCAAAAGCAAAAGTGGCAAAACAGATCATGTCGCCACTTCCTGAAATAAGACTCAATATGCCATTAAGAGCATTCGCGCATACTTCGGTAGACTATGGTGGGCCATTTGTTACTATACAAGGGCGCGGAAAGAAACGAGAAAAACGTTATTTATGCTTGTTTACATGTCTAGCATCTAGAGCAGTGCATTTAGAAATGGCATATGGACTCGATACGGACTCATTCTTGAATGCATTCTTCAGATTCGTTAATAGAAGAGGTGTGCCTATCAAAATGCTCTCTGACAGGGGTACAAATTTCGTAGGCGCTAATAAAGAACTGAAAGAAATAGTGAAAGGTATAGACACTGAACAAGTAACATTGAAATCGGCCAAAAATGGAATTTCATGGCAATTTAATCCTCCGAATGCACCTCACTGGGGAGGTGTACACGAGATAATGATCAAATCTGCTAAACGTGCTATATACGCGATACTTAAAGGAGCAGATGTCAACGATGAAGAGCTTTTAACGGCTTTCTGTGGTGCGGAAGCACTTATCAATTCGCGACCATTGACATATCAATCTGCGCATCCTGCAGATTTACCACCATTAACACCAAATCATTCGGACAAGTTGGTGGTCAATTTGCACCCGAGGCTATAGACAGTATTACCTACAACCCTACCAGAAGGTGGCGTAGAGTCCAAGAACTCATTCGTCATTTTTGGCAACGTTGGATGAAAGAGTGGCTACCGAGTTTGTCACCAAGGAAAAAGTGGTTTCGAGAAAGTAGAGACTTAGAAATAGGTGACATTGTGCTTGTCATCTCACCAGAATCTCAGCGAGGGCAGTGGCCTTTAGCGATGGTCACTGAAACATTCCAAGGAAAAGATGGTCACGTGAGAGCGGTGAAAATTCGTATCGGCAAAACAGAATACACTCGACCGGTATCAAAATTGTGTCCGCTAGAGGATGTCCGAAATCAAGACATTCAAAAGTAAATGCAAAAAAATCAGGTTTGCTCCGTGATTAAGGGACATAATAATTCCCATGAGCTACCTGTTAAAAATAAAAACCTTTCAAATATTGTTTGATATAAAAAGTCTGGCTTGCTCTGTGGTTAAGGGGCATAATAATCCCCATGAGCATCCAATTCAATAAGAAAATACTTTTTAAAAAGTCAAATCAATAATCGAAAATCAATCGAAAACAGACAATCGAAAACAGACAATCGAAAACAGACAATCGAAAACAGACAATCGAAAACACAATTGAAAAAAGACAATAAACATACAATTGAAAAGACTATTGATCAAGGACAAAACAATATTCTATAACTTTATTAAGTTGATATGTTTCGTAAAGGCTAGCCAGAATTTGTGTATTATACATGTTTACACATAAACATTTTAGAAGTTGCACTATTGTATGCATTGTAAACAACTGATTTATTATGTAGCAGATCTTGAAACTTGATTCAGATAGATTAGTATTAAAAGACTGTTGGGAAGGAACAATTGTGCTTGTGTCAAGCATATTTTCTCCTTTTCCACAATGTTTAGCCAATTCTTGTGTTATATAGTAAAGAATTCATAGTTTCAAAGTTCTAGAATTATTAAAACTTGAAAAGTGTGAATTTGCAGGACATAAAAAAAATGTAACATCAGATAAATTGTTGTTTTCAATTTAATAGTAAAGTTGATGAAAAAGGAGAAAATGCAAGTGATCAGTAATTTCTTCTTTTCCTTCAATATTACCAAAAGCTTTCTCTTTATAAGAGTATCAAGTCAGGAGAATGTTTTGAAAATGGTTATATTTAGTAAAAGAAAGAGATGAAATGTAATTGTTGTATAATTCAAGGTGGATTGTGAAAAATAAAATGAAACAATGTCTTAAGAGTTGCTTAGATAAAGCTTCTATTTTGACAAAAGTGATTAATTTTTAATAGTATGAATAGAACGAGGGTATCAATTTAAGGTTATAGTGGTTTAATTTGTTGGTTTGTTTTGGTGTAACAATATTTCAATATATTGTTCTCTATAGTATGATCTTGGCGATCAATCTAAATGGAACAATAGAGTGATTCGTATGTGGTAATCGATAATATTATTAGAATAGCAGACACCGTATGTTGATATTGCATATCAAAGAGGGGAGAATGTTCTAGAGTCTCTCAAAATCAGAAATAGTTTGTTCGATTAATATGGGTTCAGTAAACTGTAATCAAGTAGTTTTATCGGAACATTATTATAGAAACACAGATTTATGTTAATGAATTGAACCATGAATGAACTTCCGTGCACATGTTAAGATTGAGAAAAAATAAACATCGGCATCGAAAATATCGAGTTTTTTAATCATCCGACATCGTATAGTACATACACTTATTCAAATTTCAAAATTTGATTGTTTCCAATCATAAGCAATTGACATATCACTTGGCACACTCACTTCACTCTTGTGATACATTACCATACAATCCCACTTTTAACACCCTGGTGAAATATAGTTTAAGAAATCTTTGTAACAAAAGTAGAAAATACTCCTTTTCTCATAATGTTTTCTACCTTATTTGGTACTTATCACAAATTTTAGAACAATTTGAAATATTTTTTCCAATTTCTTTCAAATTAGACCAGTCATCTGGTAATGGATTAACCCTTTCCTGGACAAACCCGGGATTTTACGTCACTGTGATTTTATACTTGAGAAAACATTGTGGAAAAAGTAGAAATTGCTTGTAACAAGCAATTTCTCCTTTTCCGACAATATTTTCTACCACATAGGATGGTCAGATTTCAAATTGCATGCACTTTTCATGGTTGTCTGCAACCTTTTTGAAATTGGACCAGTCTAAAATTTCATAAAACAGGAAAGGGTTAAAGGAAATGCATACGATATCAAAGACATAAGTTTGCTAATTACATGTCAGGGGCATAGAATTAAGCCTTTCCTGTTTTTCTAAACTTTAGACCTGTCCAAATTAAAAGGTTTGGCAGATGACAATTCGAAGTCAATTTTATTTTAAAAATAATCATTCTGTAGGGTAGAAAATATTGTAGAAAAAGAAGAAATTGCTTGTTATAAGCAATTTCTTCTTTTCCTACAATGTTTCCTCAATTATAAAATCACAGAGACATAAAAACCAGGGATTGAACAGGAAAGGGTTAAAGCAAATTGTTTGTTGGGAATCTAGATATTGTAACAACAGCTTATCTAGCTACAATGCTGAGACTGCTGACCACTGGTTTAATTTCTGTTCAAGACAGCTGTGGAAGACAATTCAATTCTGAATTGTACTATAGGGGCTTGAGCACTATATTGCTCCACTGCATTAATCAAAGCAAAATCAATACCCTTTTCTCATGATCATGGAGAAAAAAATAGAAAAACATCATGGAAATGAAGAAATAGATTGAAATGAATTGGATTATTAGGTTTTACTGTGTCTTGACAGCTGAGGTCATTTAGCACACTAAAAACCAATTAGAAATCCTTTGTAAGATTATTTCTTAACAAACAGAACACTGGTTCAATTTGTAAAAATTCTTCACCCTAGAAAAGGTTTAAGGATGCAATGATATGCAAGATGGTTAAAAAGTCACACAACATCAATTACTTCCCTTTAACAAATCCTACAAATAAGTTCATTCCTACACTATCCCAATGTCTTACACCACCAGGAAACAAGGCTTAAACTAGAGGCGCTTGAGTGACTGATTCGCTCCACCAGCCTAATCTTATCATTCCTAAGAAATTTGGTTGAAAACTATCCTACAGTACGCAAGAATAAGATTTTCAAAACTTCACTATATACAAAATATGGAAACAAGCCCCCCCCCCCCTCCCTCAAAAAGACAAAATTTTCATCTGAGCCATATTTTATACAGGAATCTGACAGAGTCACCAAAGGATGACTGTTTGAAATTTTATTGAAAACTTGTAATAGTTTGTAATCTGAGAAGATAGTAGGTTTTCACTGTTTATCATATATCGGAATTAGCCCAATCCATTAATAAATTTTTACAGCCAATCATGTCTTTTTTTAGCAAACTAATAAGGGGTCACCAAAGGATCATTCAAGTTAAGTTTGGTTGAAATCAATCCAATGGACCAAAATTATCAAAGCTTTCACCATATATGGCCATTTAAGGCATTTTTTGTCCAATTACAATTCTTTGGAGGGATCTGATAAAGGGTCACCAGAGGATTAATCCAGTGATATTTAGTTGAAATCCATCCAATGGTTTCTGAGAAGGTTTTCAAAGTTTTCACCATACACTGCAACTCCTCTACAACGCTACCGGGCACAGCGCTGACTCCATTATAACGCGGGGTCCGCTTGGCTCCCAAAATTTTGGAGGGGGGGTGGGCATTTCGGGTTGCAGATGCTGAGATACGACGTTAATGCTGATTTGGCCGCGATTTTTTCATCCCGTCTTCGGCCCGCTCGAAGAAAAAGGGTTGCACATAAAAATCGATAATTACCCGAAGCCAGGTAAGTTTTTAACACCTTACGTGGAAGGTCCTGGTCATTAATGCATTACTTAAGAAGTAATTGCTTTGTTTGATTGATGACACGCGTTGTGTTTCAATTTATAAAATCAGTTTGATTGTTTGGTCTTACTGATTAATATTGAGATGATCAATGCCTTAGGTCTTTTATATTTCTATAATCAATAGAGAATAGGCACGCACCTCGGTATCCTCCAGTTACAAACCTTGAAGGTGGTGCGATTAAAATATCAGACTGTTTCACTCTCGGCGTTCTTAATTTTCTTCAGTCCCGGGTAGGACGTGTTCTTAAAGTAATGCGCGAGCGTGAAATTAGACAAATTGACTTGAGCCTACTTTTTATTTCACTTCATAGTTTGCTGGTATCCGGAGCTCGTAGAGGATAGTGGCTTCAAGATAAAAACGCAACAATGTGCTTTGAAAACAATCAGTCGTAGTTGCGACGTTTTCGCTAAATACAGAAAATACGTGAATTTGAATTATAAATGTCACAATATCCTAGAAGATTCTCATCCGAAACGGGATGGATGATATAAGTAGATTAAAATAAAATACCGTTATTTTTCCGCATTTCTTTCAATAATCCGAAAATTTAATGCCATCCTGTATGATCAAACACTCGGCAAAAAGCTCGTCGACAAATTTGAAGTAAAGGTTTTTCGGGTACAGTTTATTTTATTCTGAGGGAGGAAAGGTGATCAAAGGTGCCGCCGCTAGATGTTCAGCTATTTATGGGAGAGTTTCCGGAGTTGACACGTGCCAGACGCGTACCCCGTGAGAATTCTTGCTGACCGAATTTTTTACTCATGTCGTTATGAAACCAGACATTCCACCGTCTCAGATTTTTTTTCGATTAAATATTTTACGATTAAAAGTTAGCGGCTACAAAGTTTAATCCAGTTTTGTATAAGTGCAACTGGTCGGTTTAAATTCTCGATTCGTCAATGACTAGGTTCAGTTAGAGTTCTTTGTCGGTTTATTGTTACCGTATTTTTAACAATGGTAAAGAAATTAGACCAAGTCCATTACCGCGAAAGAGGTTCGAAGGTCGATCCACGCGACATTTTCTCAACGCTTCAGTAACCCCAGGTGTTCAACAACTCGTCGGTCTCCAAGGAGACGTCGCTATGCGGAATACTTAGATTTTATCCCTTTTGTATAAGGATGAAAATATTTACGTCTGTGTAAAACTAAATTCAATTAGATTAATGCCGACGACTATCATAATGATAAAACATGTCTCGGGTAAAAGTTCTAACTTCTTAATATTGGGTAAAACAGAACCACAATTTATAGACCTGTAGAAATTTACGGATTATTCAATCCTGATAGACCGGGAAGGTAAGGTTAGAATTTAATTCTCCGCACGCTGGTCGCTGAATTTCGTCGGATTCTGCTAAATTCTCGTAACTACAGTTCTTGTTTTTCATTTCCCGACTAGTAACTTGTATAGAATTAAACTTGTTACCGGAATTTTATCACGAATTATCGGGTGTTTGGTCTCGATTCCGACGATTGAAACTTTCAGTAACGGCGGGGGGGGGGGGGGGGGGGAAGGGGGAGGGGGACAGCGTTATAGCATAATAACTCCACTTCTTCCGCTGTTTCATTTCTTGGACCCCACCAACAGCGTTATAGTGGAGCTGCAGTGTATATGGAAATACCCCTTCTATTAAAGCCATGTTTTTCATCTGATCAAAATTCTTTGTAGGATCATTCCTGTAAAATGTGGTAGAATCCATCAATTGGTTTCAGAGAAGATTTTTAAAGCTTTCACCATATATGGAAATTACCCCTTCAATTAAAGCCATGTTTATCATCCAATCAAAATTCTTTGAAGGAATCTGGTAAAGGGTCACCCAAGGGTTATTTCTGTGAAATTTGGTTGTGTTCAGTACAGTTCAGTACTTTCGAAGGAGAAGATTTTTAAAGTAAAAGTTGACGGACGGATTGACGGACTCATACAAGTAAACGGACGGATGCACAACGGACACAACGCCATGACAATAGCTTGCTGGCTTTAAGCCATTGGAGCAGATAACATGGAAATGAAGAAATTGCTTGTCAGTAACAATTTCTTCTTTAACCCCAGTGAAAGATACTTAAATTTCATCAACTTAAAAATGTCATCTGCAACTTCTTCCAGTTTGGATCTGTCTTAAGTTTGTCATATGGTAATGGTTAAATATATAGTTTTAAACCAATCAAGATTTTTGAATGTGTCTAATTAAAGATCATTGAAGCACAGCAGATGTTAGACCTGTTAACCTTTCATTCCACACCTGTCTTAAAGGGTCATTTCAAGACCCCAGATCAATTAAAATCTAAATCAAACCAGCATTGTATAATTACTCTTAGCCATAATCTGAGTGTATAAACAGCCAGCCAAGCTGAGATTAATTTTCAAGGAAAAGTCATCCTGGTGATAGATTTTGGTTTATTTTTTGGGTTTTTTTTCGATTCAAGTGTCCAAATCAAATTGTAATCACACATCACCAATTAACAGATGCATTCAGATGACAATGTTTCCAAGGTAATTTGTTGGTTTGATAGAAATTGTACATTTAAATGCCAAGTTTATAAGATATGATTTGAAGGACATAAAAAAATGAACAAGTTAGGTAAAAGGATTGAAAAATTGAAATATAAATGTAGTTTCACTTTTGATCAAAAAGACATTTAGACTATTGGTTTGATCACAGTTTCTAAAGAGGTTAAAAATGTGAAAGCAAACTAGCTTAAAAATCGATTCTGCTCCATCTTCTATTAGTAATTATTATTTTGACTGAGAAATGTCTGTAAGTTAGCTTTTTTTTGACCTACATTTTAACAATTGTTGGTTCTTTGTTCAATAACATCATCATAATATTGATTGGTTTCTGGCCACATATATGAACATCCTAATGTGCACTTTTGCAGGCAAATGTATCAACCCTTTCCTATTTTCAAAATTTTCAAAATTTTATTCTGGTCCAATTTGAAAGAAATGGCAGACAACAATTAAAAGTAGGTGCAAATTTAAAAGTAACCTATCTTCCTATAAAACTTGGATGCATTCCATCAAGCAGGTTTTGATTTGAAAACTCTGAAAGAAACAGTTGATGGGCGGACATATGCACAGCGAACACAATTCCATGACAACAGCATCCTAGCTTTTGGCTAATTGAGCTTAAAATGAAGGCAATATTGATTGAAAAACATAACAACCTTCTTACAATCAATGTCTCTTTTTCCAATAAGGTTTACCAACTGCTGTTGTTACTCATCATGTCAAAATGTTAGACGATGTACTAAAGGGTTAATACATATTAATTTACCTGTGGTCTAAGAATAAGAATTTCCATTCTAAACTATGGCGTGACTTGAACTCTCTGTTGTCATCTACTGTGGACATTTCATGGACAAGTTGTG
Organism: Fragum fragum; assembly: GCA_946902895.1. NCBI lineage: Eukaryota > Metazoa > Mollusca > Bivalvia > Cardiida > Cardiidae > Fragum > Fragum fragum. The sequence continues at coordinate 65,177,876 of OX336369.1, read as the reverse complement.
AGTTTTGTAGCCGTACAGTACTACAGAAGCACACTTGTTCTTTTGATATACTTGTACCAACATCTTCATCACCTGTAATTAATGAAGACATGCTGACTCAAAATGGACATGTAAACAGGTTGGGTGGGTTTAGTACAGATTCAAACATGACCTGAAGGCTGGAGCAAATAACAATGGTTTTCTGGTAATTCTCACACAACCACATCCTTTCCAGTCCTCAAACTGCTTGTCCCACTTAGGTTTACAATTATCCACCCATTGGTTGGGGACAAATACCAGGAAGGATATTTGCCGCGGCCGGGTTGAACCAAGGACCTCATGTGCTATTGCTGTGGTAAAATAGATTGGATATTGCACAAGTCATTTACATTTGAACCAGTTGTATGCAGCCAGCAAAGGGACAGACCAAAACTGGCCAGGCAGTTGGCTGCTTAACATAGATCAGTATTTTTTACAACCCCATCAACATAGAATAGTCATGATACAAGTACATGTCTTCTTATCAGAAAGTCCACATAAATGTACAAAGTACAAGAAAAGACAAGCACATTGATTAACAAAGATTATTAACACCAATATTATGCTTATAAAGTATTTTCCATTTATGTTTTCAATTTGCCCAACCCCAAACACAAAAGCGATGACCGACCGGAATAAAAAAGCTAAGGATCATTGACATTTGTCTAGTGTTAAAACACTTTGTGTTTCTGGGACATTATATTTGGTCTACGATAATTTGCTGCAAAACGCAGTACACAAATCTCAAAAGGTAGGACAAACAATTCAGCATCTTGTCTGAAATGGCTACCGCTTGAACAAAATCGAAAATCAAAATACCAGAAATAAACAAGTGATTGATTGATTGAATGTGGTTTAAAGACGCTTTTAAAAGTTTTTTAGTCATATCCTGGAGCACCTAACAATGGATTCCTGGTATCTCTCACTCCAGTACAACCACTACATCCTTTCATAGCCTCAAGCTGCAATCCCACTTAGGTTTACGATTATCCACCAATTGGTGAGAGATAAATGTCAGAAAGGATATGTGCCGCCACCAGGGAATCGAACCCATGACATCCCATGATTGAAGATCGGGAGTCTGAAGTGCTAGCATCTGTGCTATGACAGTGCCTCAAGAAATAAACTAGAGGACCACGATGGTCCTATATCAATCCCCTGATTATGATAGCCCAAGTCTTTATGACATATACAAACTATCAAAGCCCTACACCTAATTATTTGGAGCAGATTTTCTCCTTTTACCATTTAACCCGTTCCAACTCCATCCCTCCTATTTACGCACCTCAATAAAACAGTTTTAGAAAACATTGTGGAAAATGAAGAAATTGCTTGAAACAAGCAATTTCTTCATTATCCACAATGTTTTCTATCTCAAAAGTTGAAAAAAATTAAAAACTTCAAATTGTCGTCTGCAGCTTCTTTCAAATTGGACCAGTCTAAAATTTTGTCGTGTGGGAATGGGTTAAAGCTAATTTCTACAGTAAGGTAATTCTTTAAAAATATTTTGGTTCAGTTATCCTTCTTTATTCCTATGTAAAATCAGGATCGCACAAAAAATGGCAAATTTTCAGAATACAGTAATTCTATAAGGTATTAAACAGTCAATAAGTTTTGATACACAACAAATAAAAAAGCTCTAGGCATTATGGTTTGCGAGAAGAATATTTCTAAAGATTTCCCCCTTTATTCCTTTGTAAAATCAGGGATCCCATAGAAACAGGATGATTTTCAGAGTACGGTAACCCTTTGAAGTACATATTTTGGTAAAAGGCCATTAGTCATTGATACATACAATGATACATAATATCTAAGCTCTAGGCCTATTGGTTTAGGGAAAAAGATTTTCAAAATCTCCTAATTTAATTCTCCTAATTTAATTCTATGTAAATTTAGGAAACAGGCTAATTTCAGAGTATGGTAGTTCTTTGAAGTATTTTGGTAGAGGGTCATTAGATGATGATACCTACCAAATATCAAAGCTCTAGGCCTTCTTGTTTGGGAGAATCTTTTTTTTAATAAGTTTGTCACTTGGTTGCCATGTCAATTAAAGTTCTTTATGGATTTCAATTCTTTGAAGAATTTTAAAAGAGCTTGACCTAAAGATCAGTTCTGTGAAGTTCGGTTGAAATTCCATTGTTAGTTTAGGAGAAGAAGATTTTTTTTGTAAATTGAACAAACAGACAGATGGATGGACAGACGGACAACAGACAGTGACCAATCACAATCACAATATCTCACTTTGTGCTCAGGTGAGCTAAATAGATACAGCTTTAGGCCAATAGCATTAATACATACCACATATCAAAGCTATTGGCCTAATGGTTTGGGAGAAGAAGATTTTTGAAAGATTTCCTTCTTCATTCCTCTGTAAAATCAGGGATTAGTTTATACTAATTTTTCTTAGTTTGATTGCAACAAAAGCTTTAAGCTTATACAGTCGCTCTCCAACACACAAACCAGATGTTTTCACCTCCCTGAAAGAGAGGCAGTGGTTAAACCCAACTGCTACCCACTTCTACAGCTGGGTAGACTTGGATGGGCTATTAAGTGTCTTGCCCATGAACACCCCTGTGACTCTGGGGCTTGAACCCGTGACCTTCAGATCACGAGTCCAGCACCTATACCACTCGGCCATCTAGGCAGTCAATCAGGGATTGCACAGAAAAGTGCTATTTTTCAGAATACGGTAATTCTTTTAAGTAAGTAGGTAGAAGTTCATTAAACAATAAAACATACCAAATATCAAAGCTCTAGGTCTTATGGTTTGGGCAGAGAAGAATTTCCAAGATTTCCTTCTTTATTCCTTTGTACAACCATGGATCAGACAGAAAAGGGCTAATTTTCATGGAATAGATATTCTTTGAAGTATTTTGGTAGAGGTTCATAAGGTGATGATACATACTAAATATCAAAGCTCTATGGCTGATGTTATTGGAGGAGAAGACTTTCAAAGATTTCCTTTGTAAAATCAGAGACTGCACAAGAGCTAACTTTTAGAGTAAAGTATTTTGGTAGAGGGTCAATAGGTGATAAGTACCAAATAAGTACCGAATATCAAATCTCTAGGCCTTATAGTTAAGGACATGATTTTCTTATAATTGTTTACAGATGGACAGACAGACACCATGCACATGTAACAAGCTATTTCTTCATTATACACAATTTTTTCCATACCAAAAAAGTTGAAAAAACCTAAACTTCATAAAGTTTAAATTGTCGTCTGCAACTCCTTTTGAACCAGACTAAAATTTTGCTATTAGGTAATGGGTTAGCAAGGTAAAGTGTTGACCAACTTATTACCTGACTGACTACTGTGAGCATGTCTAAAACTACCCATCACTGTTACTGGCTCATACATAATGGGGCCCTGTGGGTCCAGCCCACCTCGCCTCATGTGACATTCAAAACACAGCTGATTCTCTTCTGTAAAACACATAACACATTCAAAAGTTACTACATATTTGAAGATACCCGCCATTGTTAACCAATTTCAAATCAATGACGCCTTTAGACACCCCCAAGAAAAGCATTGAAAAACATTGTTGATAGTGAAGAAATTGATTGTTACAAGCAATTTCTTCATTATCCACAATCTTTTCTACCAAAAAGGTTAAACAAGAGGACCATGATGGTCCTAAATCGCTCCCCTGAGTATGATAGTTCATGGATATATGGTATATGGAAAATAGCAAAGCCCTCTGTCTTATTATATTGGAGAAGATGTTTAAGGATTTTCTCTTTTAATCCTAGGTATATTGACGATCCTACCATATAACCCTAATTTCCTGAATAAGGCAAAGCTTTGAAATATAGACATCAATACATACCAAATTTAAAAGCTCTAATGGTTTAGGAGAAGAAGGTTTTCAAAGATATCATTCTTTATTCCTATCAAAAAAAGGGATCGCACAGAAAAGGGCTAATTCTCAGAATACAGTAATTCTTTGAAGTATTTTGGTTGAAGGTCAATAGCTGATGATATGTATCAAATATCAGAGCTCTAATGGTTTGAGAGAAGAAGATTTTCAAAGATTTCCTTCTTTATTCCATTGTAAAATCAGGGATCGCACAGAAACCGACTAATTTTCAGAATACAGTAACTCTTTAAAGTATTTTGATAGAGGGTCAATAGGTGATAATACATACCAAATATCAAAGCTCTAGGCCTAATGGTTTGGGAGAAGAAGATTTTCAAAGATTTCCTTCTTTATTCCTTTGTAAAATCAGGAATCGCACAGAAAAGGACTAATTTTCAGAATTCGGTTATTTCATTGAAGAATTTTGGTAGAGGGTCAATAGGTGATGATACATACCAAATATCAAAGGGTAGGCCTTATTGTTTAGGAGAAGATTTTTTAAGATTTCCTTTGTAAAATCATGGATCGCACAGAAAAGGGTTAATTTTAAGAGTACAGTAATTCTTTGAAGTATTTTGGTAGAGGGTCATTAGGTGATGATATATACCAAATATCAAAGCTCTAGGCCTTATGGTTTAGGAGGAGAAGATTTTTTATAATTGTTTACGGAGGGACAGAAGGACAGACGGACGCTGGACAATTACTGATCACAATTGCTCACCTTGAGCACATTGTGCTCAGGTGAGCTAAAAAATGCAAAATTTCATAAACTTTAAAATGTCGTCTGCAACTCCCTTCAATTTGGACTAGTCTAAAATTTTGCTGTCAGGTGATGGGTTAATGACTCATACATAATAGGGTCCTGTGGGTCTATTTCTTTTCACACCTAAAACACAGTTGAATCGATTCTGTAAAGAGATAACACATTCAAAAGTTACTGTATATTAGAAGATACCCATCATTGTTAACCTTTCCTGTTTTGTGAAATTTTAGACTGGTCAAAATTGAAAGAGGTTGCAGATGACAATGAAAATTGAATGCAATTCGAAGTGAAACTATCCTATGTGGTAGAAAATATTGTGGGAAAAGGAGAAATTGCTTGTTACAAGCATTTTTTTCTTTTCCCACAATATTTTCTCTAGTACAAAATTGACAGCAAAATGAAATCCCGGGTTTGTACAGGAAAGGGCTAAAGGCTCGCACATAATCAAAAGTGTCCTGTGGGTCCATTTCATTTGAAAACCAAAACAAAGTTGATTCTCTTCTGTAAAACACATAAAAAATACTAGAAGTACTACATATTTGAAGATGCCTATCACTATAACTGGCTCATACATAATGGGGCCCTGTGGATCCATCTCATCCAAAACAGTTAACCCATTACCAAATAACACAATTTTAGACTGGTCCAAATCAAAAGGAGTCAATTTAAAAGTTGATGAAAGTTAAGATATTTTCAACTTTCTAGGTGGAAAAAATTGTGGAAAATGAAGAAATTTCTTGATTTTACACAATGTTTTCCCAATTGCTTTTCTTGAGGGGTGTCAGAAAGCGTAACTGTGTGGGAATAGGTTAACTTCATCTATAAAGCACTTAGCACATGTGATGCTGTGCTAGTTTATATGTGACAGTATGATGTTATTTAAATCCATTACACTGTACTGTATAAAACAACATGGTAAAAGGAGAAATTTCTCGTTCCAAACAATTATCAGATGATGAAATTCTATACCGGTTCAAACATCAAAAAGTTGCAAATAAGTGCTAAAATAGGATGGGGGGGGATCTAAATTTGAGGCAGGAAACATTGTGAGAAAAGGAGAAACTGTTTGTCTTAAGCAATTCCTACTTTTTCCACCAAGATTTCCATGACCGCCTTTCTTCAGGGTGTCAAAAAGTGGGAAAATGTGATGGGATTAAAATAAAAGTTGTGATTTGAAATATGTGGTCAAAATTCTTCAAAGGTTGCTCAAGATAGAAGGAATAATAGAACTCTGAATATAGATTCCTTATTTTCAGTGTACTAATTGACCAAATGCACCTGTCAATTAGGAATAAACCGACCAATCAGATAAATCATTCAACCCGGACCTGAGCTTATCAACTCTGACAATGGCCTCTATTTTTGTTAACCTTTACTGATGGTTTGGCAACTTAAATGTCATAACTACAGCTTATTTGAGCTGTAGTTACAATGTTAAGGTCACCAACCAACCATTTTACTTATTGTTACATGCTACTGGCCATAAATTGTGCAAAATAACGAAGCAGAACTTCCCGTCAAAGTTAATGGGCAGGGCCCTAGAAAGTCATTGGGCGGGGTGGTCGATTGGTCAATTTGCATTGCCTTCACTTTCTTAGTTGAAATCAGCATGGATCTACAAATTACTGTTTCTACAATAGAAGTAAAATGTCTTGACAGAACCAAGGGACCTCATCCTCAAAGTTTAAGTCCAAGCTTAAACAATAAACATCCCACAAACTAACAGGGAGTTGCCATGGCAATCATTATCACAATTCCTCACAAGAATAGTCAACCCTATCCTTAAAGTTCAAGTCCAAGTTTAGCTAATTAGACCTCCGTCAAGGTTCTTACATACTACCATGGTAACAATTATCCCCTTTTCATATAAACAAAATGAATGTGGAAGTTCCTCTTTATAATTCATTTATTCATTTTTATTCTCTTAACCCATTCCTTCCCAATTCAACTTTTTGACGCACCTCAAGAAAAAAACGTGGAAAATAAATAAATTGATTTTACAAGCAATTTTTCCATCCAGCAATGTTTTCTATCCAGATTGAAAATTATTTGATTAAATTCCAACAACTAAAACTTCTCGTCTGCAATTTGGACCAGTCTAAAATTTTAGCATCTGGTAATGGGTTAACACAAACATTGTGTAAATATGAAATTTCTTAGCCATAACCAACATGACATAAGAATTAAGCATTTTTCCCCTTTTTTAACAATGTTTTCTTCCAGACATTGGACTTACTTTTCATTTCAACCACACTTTGGCCTTATGGTATTGGAGAAGAAGATTATCAAAGATTTCCTTCTTTATTCCTTTGTAAAATCAGGAATCTCACAGAAAAGAGCTATTATTTGGAACACAGAAATTCTTTGAAGTATTTTGGTAGAAGATCATTATACACTGATACATACAAATTATCAAGACTCAAGGCTTTATGGTTTGGGAGAAGAAGAATTTAAAAAGATTTCCTTCTTTATTCATTTGTAAAATCAGGGATTGCACAGAAAAGGGCTAGTTCTCAGAGTGAAGTAATTCATCAAAGTGTTTGGTAGAGACTCAAAAGACATTTAAACATACCAAATATCAAAGCTCTAGGCCTTAGGATTTTGGATGATAAGAATTTCAAAGATTTCCTTCTTTATTCCATTGTTAAACCAGGGATCACACAGAAAATGGCTTTTCATGGCATGGTAATTCTTTGAAGTATTTTGGTAGAGGATCATAAGGTGATATTACATACCAAATATCAAAGCTCTAACCCTAATGAAATGGGATGAGAAGATTTTTTAAGATTTCCTTCTTTATCCTTTTTAAAAACAGGGATCACACAGAAAAGGGCTTTTTCTCAGAGTGCAATAATTCATTGAAGTCTTTAGGTACAGGGTCAATAGACATTGATACACACCAAATATCAAAGCTCTACCCTAATGGTTTGTTAGAAGAAGATTTTCAAAGATTTCCTTTGTAAAATCAGGTATTGCACAGAAAAGGGCTAATTTTCAGACAATAATTCTTTGAAGTATTTTGGTAGAAGGTCAATAGGTGATGATAATTACCAAATATTAAAGCTCTAGGCCTTACGCTTAATGAGGAGAAGATTTTCTAATAATTGTTAAAAGATGGACAGATGCACAGATGGAAAGACAGACAGACAGACAGAATCAACTGATCACAATAGCTCACCTTCAGCACATTATGTTCAAGTGAGCTAATAAGCCACTAACTGTGTATTAGGTTGAAACAAAAACCTGGTAAAATTTCAGAAATGTTGCACACGAAAATTTAATTTTTATGAAATTTTTTGTTTTGGGTTTTTCCCTTTGAGACAGAAAACATTGTGTACCAGTATAATGGAGAATTGCTTGTAACAAGCAATTTCCTCATTTTCAACAATGTTTTCTTTTTCTTGGGGGCTTTAAAAAGAACAAATGTGTGGGGGTTGATGTTAAAAAGGATATAAGCCTGAACCCAGTAAACTATCATTGTAAATCTTTTTACAAAAAAAAATCTTTGATCCATTACAACTTCATCCAATATTTAGGCACTGAATAAAATAGCTTTGCAAGTATGTTGTCAGAAAGGGAGAAATGAAGAAATTGCTTGTAACAAGCAATTTCTCCATTTCTCCCAAGGTTTTCTACCCTACTGGATTTTATAACTCAATAATAGCATACTTTCATTGTTGTCTACAACCTCTTTTAATATGACCTAGTCTGAAATTTTATTATTTGGTAATGGGCATCTAAAATTGAAAAAGAAAATTGATAAAATGTTCTGAGCAATAAACATACTTATAAATCTTAGTAAGTAAATACAATGCACCAGCATGTGACCACAAGTGCAATAACTTACTAGTTGCATGCAATTTCACCATTTCTCATGTTTTCTACCCTAAAAAATTCTTGTATTTAGATTTCATTCAAACTTTAACAACTGTCTGAAACTTCTTTTATTGTCAACCAGTGTTAAGAGGAGAATTTGACATTGCTCTAAGCATTTTACCAAACTTGGGATCTCTGGGGTAGGGCCATTTTGACCCATGTTGGGCCATGTTTTATCCCAGAGCTGTGATTTTGGCTTACATGGTAGAGAACCATCTGGTTATGCTATCTACCAACATGAATGCCTTAGACTTTGTAGTTTTGGAGGAAAAGACTGTTGAACACGGTCTAATTGAGCATTTTTACGAACTTTGGACACCAAGGTAAATGGTTTTTGTTACCCTTCAGGCATAATTTAATCAAAATTGATAGATAACAGCCAGGCTATACTACATTCCAAATATAAATGCCCTCTGCCTTAAAGTGAAGGATTGTTTTTCTAACTTACTCAAAGTTTGTGTATTTCCTTATTTTGGACCCCTAGTGCAGGGCCGTTTTTGACCCTAGGAGAACAATTTTAAGTGAAAATGTACAAAACCATCTAGTTATACTACATATTAAATATGAATGTCCTAGACCTTATACTTTACAAGGAGAAGTCTTTTTAACTTACTCTAATTAAGCATTTTTCCAAAACTTCAGACCTCAGAGGCGTGGCAATTTTTGTCCCCAGAGATATAATTTTTGAAAACTTAGTAGAGAACCATGTGATTAAGATACATATGACATATAAATGCATTTGGCCTTGCAGTTTCAGAACAAAAAAATCACGGAATTAAATTCCTTTTACAACTTTTTAGAACTTCACCCAAGGAACATCCCTACAAAGTTTCAGCTTGTTTGGCCTACTTGTTTAGGAGGAGAAGATTCTTAAAGGAATTTTTGGATGGACAGACAGACAGACAGATGCATGACAGACAATGACCGATCACAATAGCTCACCTTGCACTTTGTGCTCAGGTGAGCTAAAAATATTGTTGATAATGAAGAGAAGAAATTGCTTTCAACAAGGAAATTTTTCATTATCCATAATATTTTCTGAAGCTCTCTTCTTCAAGGGTGTCAAAAGTAGTATTGTATGGGGATGGGTTAAAGTCAGAATTCAATCAAATAGATCCTTAAAGGATCTGAAAGGGTATAACAAGACCATTTGACAATTGTTTGGTGGCACTTTGAGAGGTCCCTTAACAAAAATTTTTAGACTGGTCAAAATTCAAAGAAGTTACAATTGACAATGATATTTTGATTTTTTTTTTATCTTTTGGGGAAGAAAACATTGTGAATAATAAAGTAATTGCTTGTAACAAGCAATTTCTTCATTTTCAATGTTTTCCAAAGCTTTTAGGCAAGGGCGAAAAAAAGGGTCATTGTGTGGGAATGGGTTAACCCTTGCCATGCTGAATATAACCCTTATCCAAATTCGTATTAAAATCAAAGGCCTGAAAACTCTGGAAGCACAAGTTCAGTGTCATACTTAATTATGAAAATTAAATTTATAAAGAACTCTGATTTGAAGGAGTCAAACAAGTGTAGACTAAGATCATACTGCACTAATGTGCAGGCTGATCTTTGTCTGTTTCCCCTGCCAAAAGAGGAATATTCCGGGTTCAGCATGACAAGGGTTAATACATTATTTCTGGAAAAGATTGACTGACAATACCTTTCTCATACTCTGGTACTCCACCTCCAGCTACTACTGTGTAATTATATAACAAATTTTGTAAGTTCACCTTCTCATTCTCACTGACTAAGTTAAATATGGAATGATTCTGTAAATCACCCTGAAAATTCAAGAAAAATCAGCATATATATTGACATAAAAGACAATCATAGTGCCATAACTATTTACTGACAGATTACTTTGACAGTATTCTGACAAGGGGTCACTAAAAGATCATTCCTGAGAGTTTACACTACAACTCCATTATAGTGCTATCCCCTACAGCCCTAAATCCATTGTATCAAAGGGTCCGCTTGACTCCAGAAAGGAGTTTGAAAATAAGGATTTTTCCACTTATAACTGCGCAAGAAAGAGATAATTCTCTGCTTGTTAATAAACAAAATGAGCTTTTGTGAAATTGAATTGATAAATTTAGAGAAAAAAATGATCTATTTTGTATGATTCACTCCTCACCCCTGTTGGAAATTAGGCCCAACCATAAAAGCTGTATTTTTCATTAAATCAAATTTCTTTGAAAGAATCTGATTCAGCATCATCAAAAATCCTTATAGCGAAGTTAGTTGAAAATTATAAGATAGTTTGTAAAGGAAAGGTTTTAAAGACAAGAGGGCCATTTGCCCTGGGGCACTCACTTGAGATATAGGCTCTTTTTCTTTCAACAGTCTTATTTTATGTATGTATGTATTGATTGAATTGGGTTTAACGCCACTTTTGACAGTTTTCCTTCATATCGCAGCGACTGGAGCACCTAACAATGGATTCCTGGTATTTCTCACACCAGTACTACCACTTCATCCTTTCCTAGCCTCAAGCTGCTATCCCTCTTAGGTTTACAATTTCCCACTCATTGGTGAGTATTTCAAGTATTGCATAGTCTATCTGTATACAAGGCCATATAAGGAACAATTTTGCCAAATTTGGTTCAAATTGGCCCAATGGTTCGGGAGGAGATGTCTGTTAAAAATTGTTCTTTCTTTCCATTTGAACCTTTTCCCTTAGAGTAATGATTTTACCAATTTTGAAGACATCATTATACTGATGTTTCATGCACAATATCAAGGCTCTAAGCCTTCTGGGTCAAGAGGAGAAGATTTTTAGAGATTATTTTAAAATTTCATTTTTGTTGCCTTCGCAACCAGAGTTTTCAATTGATTTAATTATCTTTAGCAGTTTTCATACAGGGCTACATAAGGAACATTTCTGCCACATTTGGTTCAAATTGGCACAGTGGTTTTGAAGGAGATGTTGCTTAAAGAAATTGTTAACGGAAGAAGCACAACGCACCACTAACAACGCACGACAGATTGACACCAAACAAAAAGGAATAGCAATAGCTCACTTGAGGACTTCAAGCTCAGGTGGGCTAAAAAAGCTTTATGGACAGATGGGCATGTGCATCCACTGACTGACACAAGAAGGATAAAGTGCCATGACAATAGCCCTGCATAAAAGGCAAAGCTAAAACTTGTATAATTAGTCAGTATAAAGCTCAACTAGCATAAAATAATGAAATTTACTGAAAGATAGATTGTTTTGATGGGCCATACACTGAGTGGTAAAATGGTACTTACGGGTAAATGGCCCAATAATGATGTGACACCCTCAGAAGCATACAAAATAGTTCCTTGCTGTGTACACACCAATAGAAAACTATCTAATGCCTGTAAAAAAGAATGGCGGAACATGTGGAATTCTAAGATAAATGTCAACACACAAGTAACAAGATAACAATTTAAATAATGCCATACCTCAAATGATAACTGGCCCCATCCACCGACTCTGCTGGCCACACCAACTGACACGGACAGAAGTACAACTTTATATTCAACGGCATTATTTTTGAAAACTTGTATGTGGTAACATGTAACAAACAAGAGGACCATGGCGGTTCTATATTAACCCCCTGAGTATGATGGCTCATAAATTTATGATATAAAGAAAATATCAAAGCTTTATGCCTTATCATTTGGAGAAGAAGATTTTACAGATTTCCTCCTTTAACCCAAGGTTTATATTTGATCCAACAAAAATTCCAGAGTACGCTAATTCTTTGAAGTACTTTGGTAAAGGGTCAATAGGCATTGATTCATGCAAAATATCAACGATATCAATGGTTTAGGGTTTAGGGGAACAAGATTTTCTAAGATATCCTACTTGATTCCTATCTAAAGTCAGGGATTGCACAGAAAAAGGTCAATTTTCAGAGTACAGTAATTCCATATTTTGGTAGGGGGTCAAAAGGTGTTAATCAATACCATATTTCAAAGTTCTAGGCCTCATAGTAGCGGAGAAGAAGATATTCAAAATTTACTTCTTTATTCCTATGTAAAATCATGGATCACACAGAAAAGAAATAATTTCAAGAGTACTGTAATTCATCGAGATTTTTTAGTAGAGGGTAAATAGCTGATGATCTATACCAAATATCAAAGCAAAACACCTTATGGTTCGGGAGAAGATAATTCTCAAAGATTTCCTTCTTAGTTCCTATGTAAAATTGGGATGACCTTATTTTCAGAGTATTTTTTTTCTGTATTTTTTCAAGTATTTTGGTAGAGAGTCAATAGATGATGAATATACTAAATATAGAAGCACAAGTTTGGGAGGAGAAGATATGACAACCAAAGTTCTTCATGGTTCTTTGAAGTATTTTGAAAGAGCATCACCTAAGGATTATTTCTGTGAGTTTGGTTGAAATTCAATGGTACGTTTAAGAGAAGACTTTTTCGTAAATTGTGGATAGACGGACAGACAGATGGATGCCGACAATGACCGATCCCAATAGTTCACCCAGAGCAGTTTGTGCTCAGTTGAGCTAAAAAAGTACTAGATGGTTGTCCCAGGACAACTGCTCACGACTCAACGAAGTTTTGTAAGCATCATGCTCTGGACAAGCACAATTTTAGTGTTTGACCTTGAGCTTTGACCTTGAACTTGAAGCTATTTGAAAAATTCTTTCAAATAGCAAAACTACTCATGATGGAGAATAATTGTGCCAATTTAATTTGAAAAACATCCATAATTGTAGGAGAAATGCTCTTGACAATCACAATTTAGTGTTTGACCTTGACCTGTGACCTTGACATTAGAACATTCCCAAAAAATCTTTTAAATTGCACAATTCTCATGATGAAGAATAATTGTGCCGAGTTATTTTGAAATCCATCCATAAATGTAGGAGTAATTGTCCGGACAAATTCGGATGGACGAACAAACAGACTAACGCACTAAGGCACACACACACCGACTTCTCATAGTGACAACTATATCTTGCTCACTGTAAAGAAGCTCAACAAAATTGGTTGGTTGGCATCCTAAATTTTGTGATTATAGCTTATTTAAGCTATAGTTACAATGTTTAAGTTGCCAAACCAACAAAAATGCCTCACAATTATTGTGTTGTTGTGCCTGCAGTTTTATCTAAGCTATAGTTACTGCTATTTAGATGCCTAAAGACAATCAGCATATGTCTAAGTTCATAGTTAACTTCCTGTCTAAGTGAATGATTTGACTTGTTGACTGATTCTCAAATCGACAGCTGTGATTGGTCAACTGGTTTTTGATATCTGATCAACTAACAAATATAAGAAGATAGAAGCAGACCACTGACTATGTTGAATATAAGTTCTTTTGTTGAAACACAAGATCCGAGGGTGGAAGATTCGATGACCACCTTAGATATTGAAATGTTTGTGCTCAAAATTAACTTGCTGTTTTTCTTCTCCTTCTACATACATAATTGTCAATCTGATAATCAGTCAACCAATGAAATCATTCATTCAGACTGGAAGTCAACTTTGTACTTCATTTCTTGGAAAAGATTTTTAAAGGTTTAACCATATATGAAATCAGCCCCACCATATTTTTCATTCGATCAGAATTCTTTGAAGATTCTGATAAAGTGTCACCTAAGGATCACTCCTGTAAATCTGGTTGAAATCCATCAATTGGTTTCTTAAAAGATGATTTTTAAAGCTTTAACCATATATTGAAATTAGCCACACCTATTTAAGCCATGTTTTTCATTCGATCAGAATTCTTTGAAGAATCTGATAAAGTGTCACCTAAGGATCATTCCTGTAAATCTGGTTGAAATCCATCAATAGGTTTCTGAGAAGAATATTTTTAAAGCTTTCACCTTATAGAGAAATTAGCCACAGCCATTTAACCCTTTCCCGTTTTTGAAAATTTTAGACTGGTCCAATATGACAATTAAAATTGTCTATGCATATGACAATTAAAAGTGGATGAAATTTGAAAAGTAACCAACATACAGGTTAGAAAAAAATATGGGAAAAGAAGAAATTGCTTGCCACAAGCAATTTCTTCTTTTCCCACAATATTTTCTTGAGTATAAAATCACAGGGACGTAAAAACAAGGGATTGTACAGGAAAGGGTTAAGCCATGTTTTTCATCCCATCAAATTTTTTTTTTGAAGGAATCTGATAGAAGGTCACCCAAGGATCATTCCTGTAAAATCTGGTTAAAATTCATCGATTGGTTTCTGAGAAGAAGATTTTTAAAAATTTCACCATAATGGAAATTAGCCAGGCCCATTAAAGCCATGTTTTTCATCCGATCAAAATTCTTTGAAGGAATCCGATAATGGGTCACCCAAGGATTATTTCTGTGAAATTAGGTTGAATTCTGTTCAGTTCTTTCTGAGGAGAAGATTTTTAATGTAAAAGTTTACGGACAGACACACGGATGGACGCACGATGGACAAAACGCCATGACAAAAGCTCGCTGGCTTTCAGCCCGTGCAGCTTAAAAACTTTCAATAAAAATTTTAAGTCAAACACGAATTTCTTACTCCAAAAAGGAATAAAACTCCAGTTTAATATATGTAATTGTAATAAATCTTTGCCTAGAAGATGATATGATGGTCACAAAAGCATATGCATAGTTTCAAGGCAATAGCATTAGTAGAAAGAGAGTTATCAAAGATGTATGACAGTTGCACATAAGGTTTAACCAAGAATTTCAAAAAGGGGTAAATTCATCTAAAATGAACATCCAAGTAATGAAACCATGTTAACCCTTGTCATGCTGAACCCGGAATATTCCGATTTTAGCAGGAGGTGTAGACTAAGATCAGACTGCACTTATGTGCAGGCTGATCTTAGTCTATTCCTCCTGCTTGCACTTATCCTATCAGGGTTGTTTATGAAGTTGATTTTTAAAGAAATTTAATTTTTGAACAACAAGTTCTATCAGTGCTTTCAGCCCTTTGAATTGACAGCAGTTCAGTGAGCTAATTTATACAGCAAGACAAGGGTTAAAAACGTGCGAAGTTTCAAAGCAATAGTATTGGTAGAAAGAGGGTTATTAAAGATATATGTTAGTTGCACGCAAGGTTTAGCCAAGAATTACAAAGTCAGAAAAGGGTTTAAATTACACTAAAATGAATGTCAGTAATGGAACCCTGTCTAAAGGCTGATATTATTGTCACAAACACATGTGCTTATTTCATAGCAATAGCATTGGTAAAAACTGAGATGTGACAAATAGTCGAGCTAAAAAGAGCTGAATAAGGTAGAAAGTATTGTGAGAAAAGTAGAAATGCTTGTAACAAGCATTTTCGCCTTTCCCACAAAATTTTCTATAATTATATTTTCCAGGGCATCAAAAAGTGTCAGGGTGTGGTAACTTGTTAATTTAATTTTATGGTGCAAGCAGCACCATATATTCGTCAAACAGGCAAAAGTGAAGTACCTTTAATATCAAAGGATAAAAACATTTTTTCATACGTCAAAATGACAGAAAGTTGTGGTTCCTTCATTGTCGAAGTCAATTATCTCATTTGTTTACATCAATCTGACCAATTTTATCTTCTGGTATATAATGACCTTACCTCTAACATAAGATGCATGAATTCATCATTAGTTAAAAATGTTGGCTTCCAGTCTTCTTTGATTTCATGAACCTGAGCCTGGGTTGTAGTCTCTGAGGAATATAAGACAAAAAATTAACACTTATAATGACAAGAGGGCCGTTGGCCCTGGGGCGCTCACCTGAGATAAAGGCTCTTTTTCTTTCAACAGTCTAATTTCATGTTAAGGTTAGGATTATGAAACAAGTGGGCCACAATTACATATAAAGACTATGAACCTGGGGATCCAAAAGTCTAAATAATAAATTCCAAGGCCTTAGTGCTGATTTGAAAGAAGGAAAAAACTTTTTCCATGGGTTATAATTTCACAAATAAGAAAGAAGTCTGTGAACTGATGCTTCATGCCTATACCCCCCTCCCCCTGGGTCTGTCCCTGGAAACCCTAGGATCATGATTTTAGCTATTTTGTAAGAGATCAATATACTGATGCTTCATGCAAAATATCAAGGCTCTACGCCTTCTGGGTCAGGAGGAGAAGATTCTTAAAGATTATTTTAAAATTTCACTTTTGTTGCCATGGCAACCAGAGTATTTAACAGATTTCAATTCTTTTAGCTAAATTTAAGGGGGACCACCTAAGCAACATTTCTGCAAAATTTGGTTCAAATTGGCCCTGTGAATTGGGAGGAGATATCATTTAAAAAATCGTTCTTTATTTCTATATAACCCCCCCCCCCCTGGGGCTTCACCCCTTGGGACCCAAGGATCATGATTTTAGTTAACTTGAAAGAGGTCAATATACTGATGCTTCATGCAAAATATCAGGGCTCTACGCCTTCTGGGTCAGGAGGAGAAGATATTTAAAAATTATTTTGAAATTTCACTTTTGTTGCCATGGTAACCAGAGTTTTTAACGGATTTCAATTCTTTTAGCTTTTTTTGAAGGGGACCACCTAAGCAACATTTCTACAAAATTTGGTTCAAATCAGCCCAGTGGTTTGAGAGGAGATGTCATTTAAAAAATCATTCTTTATTTCTATATAAACCCCATCCCCCGGGGCTCCGCCCCTGGGGATCCGAGGATCATGATTTTAGCTATTTTGAAAGAGGTCAATATACTGATGCTTCATGCAAAATATCAAGGCTCTACGCCTTCTGGGTCAGGAGGAGAAGATTTTTAAAGATTATTTTAAAATTTCACTTTTGTTGCCATGGCAACCAGAGTTTTTAACAGATTTCAATTCTTTTAGCTATTTTTTGAAGGGGACCACCTAAGGAACATTTCTGCCAAATTTGGTTCAGATTGGCCCAGTGGTTTAGGAGGAGATATCGTATAAAGAAATTGTTGACGCACGACGGACGGATGACGGACAAAAGGCGATCACAATAGCTCACTTGAGCACTACGTGCTCAGGTGAGCTAATAAAAAAAACGTTTGACTTATTTAACCCATTACCACACATTGAAATTTTAGACCAGTCTAAATTCAAAGAAGTTTAGAAGATGCAGAAAACAATTTTATAGTTCATAAAACTTTAGAAATCATTTTGGGTAGAAAACATTGTGTAAAGTGAAGAAATTGCTTTTTTCATTTTACAAAATGTTTTCTAAAAGGGGGGAAATCCAAAAGCATCATTGTGTGGAAATGGGTTAACTCATTCTCAAGCAACAGAGTGCTTGACTGGTCCAATTTGAAAGGAGTTACCAACAACAATTTATATATAATGAATTGTGGATAATAAAAGAAATTACTTGTAACAAGCCAGGGAATATCACTGTGGGGAAATGGGTTCATACGATTCAAATTCCTCTGTGCTTGGTATATGTTGTAGAGAAATGTATAAGAATAAAGAGATTTAGATCATGTGAAGAAATAGTAATCTGTCTTTTGTTTCTATTCCAGACCCTATTTTGTTGGTACTCAATAGAATTTCTCAACCGGACAATGTAAATTAGTGCCTACAACATTGGGTTTAATGGATAAACAGTGAAAATTTACATTTCCAGTTCTGTTTCAATACACAAACATGGAAAAACTCCTCAAACCTATGGATATTTCTCAGAATAACTATCAAACACAATGAAAAGTTCGGAAACAGAGTTATTTTAGCCAATTATCAGACGGCAAAATTCTTGACAAATTGAAAGGAGTTGAAGACTTCAATTCAATGTTTATGAAATTGAAAAAAAATCCACTTTGTGGGTAAAAAATCATTGTGTAAAACGAAGAAATTGTTGTTTCAAGCCATTTCTTCATTTTTACACAAAGTTTTCCCATTATTTATCTATAAGGGAGTCAAAAAAAGTCATTGTGTGGAAATTGGTTAAGATAAACTATGCGCTTTATTGATGGAATGAGTTCTGTCCATAAAAGAATTAACCATTTACCAGATGACATAATTTTAGACAGGTTTAAATTAAAAGAAGTTACAGATGACAATAAAGAGTTTATGAAATTTTAGATTTTTTCAACATTTTTGGCATAAAATATTGTGGAAAATGAAGAAATTGCTTGGTTCAATTGCTTGAACCAAGCAATTTCTTCATTTAAACATATTTTCCAAATCATTGTTATTGTTATACGCAAAAAAGTCATCATTGAGATGGAATGGGTTAACCCATTTCCACACAGTGACAATTTTGGATGCCCCTCAAAAAAAACAAAAAGGTAAACATTGTCATTTTCCACAATGTTTTCTACCAAAAAAGTTAAAATAATCTAAAATTTCATAAACTTTAAATTGTCCTCTGCAACTCCTCTCAATTTGGACCAGTCTAAAACTTTGTTGTGTAGTAATGGGTTAAAACAAGATAAATCCCTTTAATCCATACATTAGAGCAGCAGCATTGAAAAAATTATATTTTGCTTACAGCAATCCTACTCATCAAAATAATATAAATCATATTATGTTCTCAGAAAAAAGTTAACCCCTTTCATGCTGAGCAAGAATATTAATATTTTGGTAGGAGGTATATACAAAGATCAGCCTGCACATAAGTGTAGTCCGATGTTTGTCAACACAACCTGGTGTCCATGTTAAGTCAGGGTTGCATATGAAATTTAATTTTCATAATAAATATAGCCCTGCATCTAGTACCTCATCTTTTGTTATTCCTACTTTCAAACTGTTTTGAAAAGGATTTTATTCAGCATGACATGAGTTATGATTTGGACAAGTCAAAAAGTTGTTGCTTAAAGCTCAGAAAATCCAAACTCACCTTGATAGTTTTTCAAAAACGCTATGGTAGACTTTAGGACAGTGGACTTGTCCATCTTTTTACTGGAAGTGTGAGAAACCATTGTACTAAGTTCATTAACCAGTAAGTTAAATTGATCTCTCCTCTTTTTCTCACTAAGATTTCTTGTTTGTCTGAAAAAAAAAGAGTAAGAAAATGACATGTATGGTGAATCTTGCTGAAGCAACCACCTCAATTAAGTGACCACAATCCTAATTCCCTTTTCAAATTCAAAAGCTTACAAAACATATCATATTTGAATAAAATGTTTTAGAACTCCCTTTGAATCATCTCAGTGAGGTAATTCTAATGAGTTCAAACAACATAAGATTTAGTGAGCATTCTGTAATAATTCATGAATGTAATACTTTATATATTTCACAAAAATATAATTTAATTGTTAGGTTAGTGTATCAAAAACAAGCTTTCTAATTGGTCGAAGAAAAATTATTCACTACTCCATGAACAGAATTTTGAGCTCGCAGCCACTTTGTATGCTTCTGCACAAAATAGTTCCATACAAAAGTATCAAAATTTGTAAAGTTTTTGCTGTTTTTGTTTGATGCTATTAAATCATAAGAAATGAAGAGAAAATTTTTAGTTTTCATGGAGGTATGAACGAAAAAACCTAATCACACTTATGTATGAAACTGCTTTGCAAATTCATTCAGTGCGACTAATTTTTTTGGTTCATACCTCCATGAAAACAAATAACATTCCACTCATGTCTTAATGTTTTAAGCATCTATTCTCTTAATCTGACAATTTCTGGTTGTCCAAATAGTGGTTGCTTAACCCATTACCAGACAACAAATTTTTAGACTGGTCCAAATTGAAAGGGGTTGCAGACAACAATATAAATTTTATGAAATTCTAGATTTTTTCAACTTTTTGAAAAGAAAACATTGTGGAAAATGAAGAAATTGCCTGTCACAAGCAATTTCTTCATTTTCCACAATGTTTTCCTAATTGTGTTTCACGAGGGGTGTCCAAAAGCGTCATTGTGTGGGAAAGGGTTAATACAAGATTTACTGTATCTGAAACAGATAAAATCAGTATAACTAAAACAAGCAAATCCAGATGGTCCTATAACAATCAACTGTGTTTCCTTGTGGTCATTTCTGTGAAATTTGGTTCAATTCTGTTAAGTACTTTCTGAGGAGAAAATTTTTACATAAAAGGTTACAGACGGATGCACGCACGCACAACGGACACAACACCATGACAATAGCTTGCTGACTTTCAGCCAGTGGAGCTAAAAATCATTTCTTTAATTATAAAAATATAAATATCATGGATATTTTAGAAATCGCTTGAAACAATTCTTTTCATTTTCCACACTATTTTCCTAGGCTTTTTCCTTCGGGGTATAAAAAAGCAAGATTGTATGCCAAAAGTTTAAGTTCATATTTGCTTTGCATGACTATGTCTTTTCAAAGTCAACAAAATCATATTTCTTGTTTTGAGAATATTCTATCGTTACTGACAGAGTTACCATGGAGATTAACAGAAAGGCAAAAAGATTAATATCATAGGCTAAGGAAATAAAGGTGTGACAGATGTATGAAAAAAAGACATGCTAATGTCAGTTTTATGGTACGTTCTTTCCAAACTAAGATTGCAAGTGTGAGCAAAATACATATTATTGGTATTTTGTTGCAATATATCACTTTGTGGACTCTTGCAAAAGTATCATAATATTCAATGCTCAAAGTGTGACAGATTGATGTTCTCTTAACCCTTTCCAACACAAGAAAATTTTGGACTGGTCCAAATTGAAAGAAGCTGCAGACGACAATTTCAAGTTGATGGAATTTTATTTTTTTTTTGTCTTTTGGGATAGAAAACATTGTGTATAATGAAGAAATTGCTTGTTACAAGCAATTTCTTCATTGTCCACAATGTTTTCCAAAGCTTTTTTCTTGAGGGGCGTAAAAAGGAGGGCTTGTGTGGGAATGGGTTAACCCATTCACACACAGTGATGCTTTTGGACACCCCTAAGAAAGAACACTTTAGAAAACATTGTGTAAAATGAAGAAATTGCTTTGTGACAAGCAATTTCTTCATTTTACACAATAGTTTCTACCAAGAAAGATGAAAAAATCTAAAATTTCATTTTTATAACCTGTCGTCTGCAACTCCTTTAGAATTGGACGAGTCTTAAATTTTGTTGTCTGGTAATGGGTCAAACATGCTTACACAGTAGAATCCTCTTGATTGCAACCCTGATAATAGCAATGCACTGCTTTTACCCCTTTCTGTTTCCCAAATTTTTAGACCTGTCCAAATTCAAAGGTTTGTAGACAAATATCTAAAGTGTGTTTAATTTGAAAAATAACTATTCATTAAGGTAGAAAATATTGTAGAAAAAGAACAAATTGCTTGTTACAAGCAATTTCTCCTTTTTCTACATTGTTTTTTCATTATAGATTCACAGGGATGTAAAAACCAGAGATTGAACAGGAAAGAATTAAATGAAAATGTTTTTATGAATAGCATTAGATTTAAAGAACAAATGGCTCCCTTTAATAGCAACTTCCAGTTAATTGCAACAAACATGTTTACAAATTTTGTTGTGATTAACAAAATTCATTGGTCTGTATCTGCTGCAGAACCACAGAAATCAGTAAACTTAACCCTTTTCCGTTTATCAAAATTGTAAACAGGTCCAAATTCAAAGGTTTTGCAGACGAAAATTCTAAGCGGATTCAATTTCAAACAAGAGGACCATGATGGTCCTATATCCCTCCCCTGAGTATGATGGCTCAAGGCGTAATGAGATAATATTCAAAATATGAAAGCCCTACGCCTAATCATTTTGGAGAAGAAGATTTTTGAAAGATTTTCTCCTTTAATCCTAGGTATAGTGAAGATCCAACCATATTGAGCTAATTTCAAGAGTATGGCAATTCTTTGAAGTACTTAATAGAGGGTCAATAGGCATCAATACATACCACATATCAAAGCTCTAGGCCTAATGGTTTAGAAAGAGAACATTTTCTATGGTATCCTTCATAACTCCTTTCTGGGATTGCACAAAAAAGTGCTTGTTTTCAGAAAACAGTAATTCTATGAAGTGTTTTAGTACAGGGTCAGTAGGTATTATTACACACTAAATGTTAAAGCCCTTGGCCTTATGGTTTGACCAAGAAGACTTTTAAAGATTTCCTTCTTTATTTCTATGTAAAATCAGGGATCACAAAGAAAAGGGCTAATTTCCAGAATACAGTTTATTCTATGAAGTACTTTGGTAGATGGTCAATAGATGATGATTTATACAAAATATCAAAGCTCTAGGTTTGGGAGAAGAAGATTTTAAAGTTTTCCTTCTTTATTTCTATGTAAAATCAGGGATCACACTGAAAAGGGCTAACTTTCAGAATACGGTAATTCTTTGAAGTATTTTGGTAGAGGTTCAATAGATGATGATGTAAACAAAATATCAAAGCTCTAGGCCTTTTGGTTTGTGAGAAGAAGATTTTTAAAGTTTTCCTTCTTTATTTCTATGTAAAATCAGGAATTGCACAGAAAAGGGCTTTTTTTTCAGAATACAGTAATTCTATGAAGTGTTTTGGTAGAGGGTCAATAGATGATAATTAGTAGCAAATATTAAAGCACTAGGCCTTATGGCTTGGGAGGAGAAGATTTGTTAAGTTTTTCACTCTGTCATGGATTTCAATTCTTTGAAGTATTTTGAAAGAGTACGACCTAAGGATCATATATGTGAAGTTTTATTGAAATTCCATGGTTAATTAGGAGGAGAAGATTTTTTTGTAATTGTGAACGGACAGACAGACAATGACTGATCACTAACGTCTTTTTTTGATAGAATTTAAAATTCAATCAGCTTGAAACTAATGTCTGCAACTTCGTTCAACTTGGACCAGTCAAAAATATTATTGTGTGGGAATGGGTTAAAAACTCCTTTCCCAAAGAGTAAGTCCTAGAATATCTAAAACTGCATGTAGAACCGGCTTACAGTCCTGTACTAAATCACCTCAAGTTATTGCCATTATGATTATATTATTGTTAGTACTTCAACATAGAGAAAATGGAAAGATTCTTTAAAAATCTTCCACTGTACTGTAAATTTACATTGAAATACAGAAGATATTATTCCAAAAAATTTAACCTAACTACCCAATTCATTTCAATGAAACAGAAATGATCCTTACGTAAAGTTCATTAAATTTTTTTTAAAAAATTGGAATGCATTACTAACTCTTGTTTCCTGGACAACCGAAATATTCAAAGAAAATTGTCTCATGGTCCTCTATCAAACTTCTTCAAATCAAGGTTGCAGACAACAGTTTCAAGCTGACGGAAATTTAATCTTTATCCTCTTTTTGGATATAAAACATTATGGATAATGAAGAAATTGCTTGATATCAGCAATTTCTTCCTTTTCCACTATGTTTTCCAAAGTGTTTTTTTTTTTAGGGACATAAAGAGGAGAGATTGTGTGAGAATGGGTTTAGACTTTCTGGAAAAAATCTTGGGTTGCCATGGAAACCAAAGTTTTTAATGAGTTCCAATTTCTTTAAAGTGTTGAAAGATCAACAAAGGATCCTTTTTGTGAAGTTTCATTGAAATCTGATGGTTTGCTTTTAGGAGAATTCTTACCAGATTTGTTCATGGACAGATAGAGGGTCAGACAGAGTAAAGCAGGTGATCACAAAATCTCCCATGTTCTGACTCAACATTTTTAGAGCTAAATAATCCTATATTTCATTACCTGTCATACAGAACTTATTTCCCCTTTCTTAACCCTTTCCTATTTTTCAAAATGTTAGTTCTGTCAACATTCAAAGGTTTTTCAGACGAAAATTAAAAGTTGATTTTATTTGAAAAATAGCCATCCTGTAGGGTAGATAATATCGTGGAAAAAGAAGAAATTGCTTCTTACAAGCAATTTCTTCTTTTTCCACAATGTTTTCTCAAGTATCAAACCACAGGGACGTTTAACAGGAAAGGGTTAATAACCTCCTGTGGTATTTATTTGATTTGAGGATTATATCCTCTTCACAATAATTTTCCCAAATTAGAGGAAATCAAACAAGAGGACCATGATGGTCCTAAATCGCTCACCTGAGGCATCCGCAAATTACAGTCCTTTTTTGTATAAAAAAGACTTAACTTGATCAAAATAAATAAAACACATATAAGATTTCGGGCTTTGTACAAACAATCCAGTAATGCTTTCCAAAAAAATCAATGCCTTTGGCTTTATTGTTTAATCCATTACCAAACTATCCCACAATTTGTCACCCTCAGGAAAAAAAGCTTTGATAAAGCATTGTGAGAAAGGGAGTGACAAGCTATTTCTCCATTTCTATTAAAGAATTCTTTTAATGCGATTTACGCAATTTTTTACCCTAGGAGCAGAGACGTTTTTTATCCTAAGAGCATTTTTTCCTATAACATACAAAATTATTTAGTCATGCTACATACCAAATATGAATGCCCTTCACCATATATTTCAGAAGAAGAAGTCTTTCAAAGTTGCTCTATTTGGGTGTTTTCCTAAAAATTTGGACCTCTGGGGCAGTGCAATGTTTGTCCCAGGGCTAAGATTTTAGCTAACATGGTAAAAAACCATCTGTTCATGCTATATACCAAATATGAATGCCTAAGACTTTGTAGATTGGGAGGAGAAGACTGTTGAACATGGTATAATTGAGCATTTTTACGAACTTTGGACACCCAAGGCAAGGGTAACCTACAGGCATAATTTTAATCAAAATTGATAGATAACAGCCAGGCTATGCTACACTCAAAATATAAATGCCCTCCACCTTAAAATGAAGATTTTTTTTAACATACTCAAATTTTACTTTTTCCCAATTTTTGGACCTCTAGTGCAGGACCGTTTTTGACCCTGGGAGGACAACTTTAAGTGATATAGTACAAAACTATCTAGTTATGCTACATACCAAATATGAATATCCTAGACCTTATGGTTTAAGAGGAGAAGCCTTTTGAAATCGCTCTTATTAAGAATTTTTCCAAACTTCGGACCTCAGGGGCGGGGCCATTTTTGACCCAAGAGATTAAATATTTAAAAACTTGGTAGAGAACCATATGATTAAGCTCTATACAAAATATAAAGGCCTTTGCCCTTGTAGTCTATGAAAAAAACAACATCAAAGATTTACTAAAATTTCCAATTTTCATA
Organism: Fragum fragum; assembly: GCA_946902895.1. Classification (NCBI taxonomy): domain Eukaryota; kingdom Metazoa; phylum Mollusca; class Bivalvia; order Cardiida; family Cardiidae; genus Fragum; species Fragum fragum. The sequence continues at coordinate 65,152,432 of OX336369.1, read as the reverse complement.
TGCTGCGGTTACAACATTTTTTCACTGAATTAAATTCTTTTAACAACTTTTGAAGAGCTTCACCCAATGAACATCCCTGCAAAGTTTCAGTTTGATTGGCCTACTGGTTTAGGAGAAGATTTTTAAAGATATTTGAAGAATTACTAAACATTCCCATTTTCAAATGCCGCGGCAACCTGAGTTTTTGACGGAATTAAATTCTTTTAACAACTTTTGAAGAGCTTCACCCAATGAACATCCCTGCAAAGTTTCAGCTTGATTGGCCTACTGATTTAGGAGGAGAAGATTTTTAAAGATATTTAAAGAATTACTAAAGATTCCCATTTTCATATGCCGTGGCAACCAGAGTTTTTGACGAAATTAAATTCTTTTAACAACTTTTGAAGAGCTTCACCCAATGTACATCCCTGCAAAGTTTCAGCTTGATTGGCCTTCTGGTTAAGGAGGAGAAGATTTTTAAAGATATTTAAAGAATTACTTAAGTTTCCCATTTTCAAATGCCGCGGCAACCAGAGTTTTTGACGGAATTAAATTCTTTTAACAACTTTTGAAGAACTTCACCCAAGGAACATCCCTGCAAAGTTTCAGCTTGATTGGCCCAATGGTTTAGAAGGAGAAGATTTCTAAAGAAATTGTGGACGGACGGACAGACGGACAGACGGACAGACGGACAGACGGACGGACGGACGACGGACAACGACCGATCACAATAGCTCACCTCGCACTTTGTGCTCAGGTGAGCTAAAAAGAAATATTTAGGGAACACATTATCTCTACAAAAATTGGGGTAGAAAGTAAGAGCTCCCAGTCTGTGTATTTATACAGTCTATTAGGAGAAATATGGTTTCTCTATTTTCAGCCTTTCAAGATTCTGTGCAAATGCAGTTGATTGATTGACGCTTCTTTTAACAGTATTTCAGCTATAGTGTAGTGGATGGAGCACCTTACCATGGATTTCTGGTATTTCTCACACCAGTAATACATCCTATCCTGAGCCTCCAGCTGCTCATCCCAAACAGATTTACAATTACCCACCCATTGGTGGGAGACAAATGCCAGAAAGGATATTCGCCTTTACTGAGGATCGAACCCGGACCCCTTTGACAAGGAATCCTATGTGCTACCACTGTACTAAGGCAGCGGCCATGCCAATGTAAACTATACAATACTAACTTGTCTTTAACAACAGCCTTTTTGTGACTCCGTATGTCATCATCATAGTCCTCTCCAAATGCACTGTCACTAGAAAGAGAAAAAGATTTCAACCTACTACCTCACAAAAAAAATCTTAGACCCATCAAAGTGAAAGAAAATGCAGACGTTAACCCTTGTCATGCTGAACCCAGACTATTCCGGTTTAAACAGGAGGTATAGACAAAGATCAGACTGCACATAAGTGCAGTCTGATCTTAGTCTACACCTCCTGTCTGTCCTTGTGAAACCAGGGCTGTTTATGTAATAAATTTTCAAAAGAAGTATTGACAACTGAACAACTAGTACTACCAGTGCTTTCAGCCCTTTGATTTTTATATAGTTCTGACAAGGATTTTATTCAGCGCGGTAAGGGTTAATTTTCGTGTTGATGAAATTCTAAAAATCTTTGTCTTTTAGGACAGAAAACTTTGAGGAAAACTTGTAACAAATGATTTCTTCATTTTTCACAATGTTTTCCAAAGAGTTTTTTCATGAGGGGTGACCTCAAGAGAGGAAAAGGGATTTTGTCTTTGAGGCCCTGTTTTCTTTGATATGCTTTTAAAAGAACATCTTTTCTCATTTAACAATTTGACACAGATTAATGTCAAAATGGAATTGCCTGTCCAAGCTAAGTGGGTATGGATAGTGATTCTGTTTAATGAATATATCAACAGAAAAAACATGAGCTGCCAGAGCACAGCAACGCTCAACTTCTGACTGCAGGATAGTAACAGCAATTCAGTGTCAACATAGGCATAATACCTTAGAAGTAACAGAGATAAAGATCTTTCAATTAAAATTTTAAGTCAAACAAGAATTTCTAATTCCAAAAAGGGCTAAAACTCCACTATAATAAATGTAATTGCAATGAATCTTTGCCTAGAAGATAATATGATGGTCACAAAGCATGTGCAAAGTTTAAAAGCAATAGCATTAGCCAAAAATGAGTTATTAAAGATATATGACAGTTGGAAGTAGGGTTTAACCAAGAATTTTTAAGTCCAAAAATGAATTAAAATTCCACTAAAATGAATGTCAAAGTAAAGAGTCTTTATCTAGAGGATGATATTATTGTCACAAAAACATGTGCAAAGTTCCAAAGCAATAGCATTGGTAAAAAGAGAAGTATTAAAGATATATGACAGCTGCAAGTAAGGTTTAACCAAGAATTATAAAGTCTGAAAAGGATTAAAATTCCACTAAAATGACTGTTAGAATAACTATTCTTTGTCTAGAGGATGATAATATTGTCACAAAAACATGTGAAAAGTTTCAAAGAAACAGCATAGATAGAAAGAGAGTTATTCAAGATAAATGACAGTTCCAGTCAAGGTCTAACTAAGAATTTCTTAGTCTGGAAAGGGTTAAAACTCTACTAAAATGAATGTCAGAGTATTGAATCTGTGTCTAGAGGCTGATACTATTGCCACAAAAACATGTGCAAAGTTTCAGAGAAATACTATTAGTAGAAACTGAGATATGACACTTGCATGTAAAGTTTAACAAAAACATTTCGCTGACACCAATGCCCGGGTGACCAGAATAGCTTCCCTATTCTTTGAATAATTGAGCTAAAAAATATTTCACAAAAAGCTAAACTTTGCCTGAACTTGAATAACTAGAGCCGCTTGAGTGCCTGTGTTGCTCCACAGGCCTGATTGTACTGATTAAGCAAATGGTATTTTCAGGAATCATATTCACCATGTGTTGCAAATAAATCTTGTCAATCTAATATTTCAACCTTTTTTTCAAAAAGTCCATTCATTTACTAAGTCAGATGAAAAAGCTTTTCACATTTGTTTTAAAAAAAATATCACTGGATACCATAATATGGACATCAGCCACAACCATAAAATCCATATTTTCAATAATTCAAAATTCTTTGAAGGAATCTGAAAAAGTCACCACAGAATCATTCCAGGAAAATTTGGTTGATATCCATCAAACAGGTTTCTAAGAAAAAGATTTTAAAAGCTTTCACCATATATGGAAATTAGCCCCGCCCATTAAAGCACCACTTTTCATCAGATCACATTTCTTTGAAAAAATCTGGTAAAAGGTCATCCAAGGATTATTTCTGTGAAATTTGATTGAAATCCATAGACTGGTATCTGACAAGATTTTTTAAGGTTTCACCATATATGGAAATTAGCTCTGCCCATTAACACATTGCCAGTTAGAAATTTTTAGACTGGTCTAGATTGAAAGGCATTGCAGTAGAAAATTTAAAAGTTTATGAAATTTAAGATTTTTTTCAACTTTCTTGACAGAAAACATTGTGTAAAATGAAGAATTTGCTTGTTACAAGTAAATTATTCCTTTTACACAATGTTTTCCTGATTGTTCTTTTTTTCTTTTTTTTTTAGGGGTGTCTAAAGGGGTCACTGTGTGGGAATGGGTTAAAGCCATGTTTTTCATCAGATCAAAATTCTTTGAAGGAATCTGATAAAGGTTCACCCAAGGGTCATTTCTGTAAAATGTTGAATTCTATTCAATACTTTCTGATGGAAAGATTTGTGGACAGACACATGCATGCATGCAGGGACACATGACACAACACCATGACAATAGCTTGCTGGCTTTCAGCCAGTGGAGCTAAAAAGCTATCAATAACAATCTTAAATATTAACCTTAACCAAAACCTTTGAGTTTGAAAAAAGAGATAAACAGACAGCTTGGCAGGCATATGTCAAAATTAACAAAATACCCTGATGTGTGCATATCTATACAATTCTTCATATCATTTCTTAAATGAAAGGCAGAGATAAAATAGTATAATCCTTCAATATGTTTTTCTATTCAAAAATTTCAAATCTTTTTTTTCTCAAAACATTATCATAAGCAAAAAATACTGAGAAATCAACATTAACTTACATAAATCCATATCTGACTTTCATAATCAAGTCAAACTTAATAAAATGTGACTGTGGCTTCATAAACAGGTAGATACTTTCTTCAGAAGAGGGGAGCAGTGATATGGGGATTGGCTTATACTTACCAAAATCTCACGTTGCCAATCTAGTGACAATGGAAAATATGTGAGGCGGTGCTTTCTAAATAAGTATTTCACCTTTCCTTTTACATGTATTTATTTAGTTGAAATACTTCTTCTTAATAAGTAACCATCTAAGAATACTTTGAGGCAAGGACATAAACTAGAGGCCTTTAACCCATTACTAGATGGCAAAGTTTTAGACTGGTCAAAATGAAAGAAGTTTCAGACAACAATTCAAAGCTTATGAAATTTTGGATTTTTTCAACTTTCTTGGTAGAAGACATTGTAGATAATGACACAAGCAATTTCTTCATTTTCCACAATGTTTTACCAATTGTTTTTCTTGATGGGCTTCCAACAGCGTCATTGTGTGGGAATTTGTTATGTGACTGTATCACTCTAGAATGATGATCACAGATTTTACTGTACATTATTTTCTTTAATCAGCATTGCATAATTTATGTGATTTATGTGATTTCCTACTATAGTTGATAACAAGAATCAAATGATTAAATCAACAGATTAAATTTATGCAAATTACATAACTTTGCTTGTAATCTATGCTTTCTGTCAAGATTTAATCTATCGTCAGCGAATTTTAATCCAAGGTAAGTGATGCAGCCTGCGAAAATATCCATCATCATTCAATTCACCTGAATCAAAATTTGGTCCATCCTCAAAAGGCATACTTTTAACCTTAACAATTTCTTTTAAACAATACTGATAAAGGGTATTCAAAGAATCATTACTGTAAATTTGGTTAACCCATAACACGACAACAAAGTTTTAGACTGGTCAAAAAACGCTTTTATTTGATGAATTTTTAACAAGAGGACCATGATGGTCCTAAATCGCTCACCTGAGGCATCTCCAAATTACAGCACTTTTTAGTATAAAAAAGACACAACTTGAGCAAAATAAATAAAAGATATATAAGATTTTGGGCTTTGTACAAAACAATCCAGTAATGCTTTACAATAATAATGAATGCCTTTGGCTTTATAGTTTAATCCATTACCAAACTATCCCAGAATTTGTCACCCTCAGGGAAAACAGGTTTGAAAAATACATAGTGAGAAAGGAAGTGACAAGCAATTTATCCATTTATCACAGTGTTTTCTACCTGAAATTCTTTGTATTTAGATTTCAATCAAACTCTAATTACTGTCTGCTACTTCATTGGGTGTAATTTTAGCAACCTTGGTAGAGAACAATCTGGATGTACTATAAATCAAAATATGAATGCATTACAACTTATACATGAGGAGTGGAAAATATTTGAACATGCTGTTATTGAGCGTTTTTCATATCCTTGGATGCCTTGGGAAGGGCCATGTTTGTCAAAAGGATATTAACATGGTAGATAATAATAATGTTATCCTTTGTTTTTAATGTAAATGCTCTGGAACCTATTTTTAAGAAGAAGAATTCTTTCAATGCAATTTACGCAATTTTCAACCCCAGGAACAGAGACATTTTTTATCCTAAGAGCATATTTTCCTGTTACGTAGTACAAAATTATTTAGTCATGCTACATACCAAATATGTATGCCCTTCACCTTATTTTTTAGAAGGAGAAGACTTTTGATGTTGCTCTAATTGGGCGTTTTCAAAAATTTTTGACCTCTGTGGCAGTGCCATGTTTTATCCCAGTGCTAAAATTTTAGCTAACATGGTAGGGAACCATCTGGATATGCTATATACAAAATATGAATGCCTTAGACTTTTTAGATTGGGAGGAAAAGACTATTGAACATGGTCTAATTGAGCATTTTTACTAACTTTGGACACCCAGGGAAGGGGTGTTTATTAACCTACAAGCATAATTTGATCAAAACAGATAGATAACAGCCAGGCTATGCTACTCTCAAAATATAAATGCCCTCCTGCTTAAAATGAAGATTTTTTTTTTAACATATTCAAATTTTGCGTTTTTCTAAATTTTGGACCCCTAGTGCAGAGCTTTTTTTGACCTGAGGAAGACAAATTTTAGTGATATGGTACAAAACCATCTAGTTATGCCCCATACCAAATATGAATTTCCTAGACCTTATAGTTTAAGAGGAGAAGTCTTTTGAAATTGCTCTAATTAAGTATTTTTCCAAACTTCATACCTCAGGGGCGGGGCAATTTTTGACCCCAGAGATTAAATATTTAAAAAAACTTGGTTGAGAACAATATGATTAAGCTCTATATAGGATATAAATGCCTTTGGCCCTGTAGTCTGTTAAAAATAAGACAACAAAGATTTTCTAAAATTTCCCATTTTCATATGCCGCAGTTACAAGAGTTCACGGAATTAAATTCTTTTAACAACTTTTGAAGAGCTTCATCTAAAAAACATCCCTGCAGAGTTTTAGCTTGATTGGCCTACTGGTTTAGGGGGAGAAAAATTTTTAAAGATTTTTACAGATTTACTTAAGATTCCCATTTTCACATGCCGCGGCAACCAGAGTTTTTGATGGAATTAAATTCTTTTAACAACTTTTGTAGAAGTTCACCCAAGGAACATCCCTGCTAAGTTTCAGCTTGATTGGCCTACTGGTTTAGGAGGAGAAAATTTTTAAAGATTTTTACAGATTTACTTAAGATTCCCATTTTCACATGCCGCGGCAACCAAAGTTTTTGACGGAATTAAATTCTTTTAACAACTTTTGTAGAACTTCACCCAGGGAACATCTCTGCAAAGTTTCAGCTTGATTGGCCTACTGGTTTAGGAGGAGAAGATTTTTAAAGATTTTTACAGATTTACTAAAGATTCACATTTTCACATGCCGCGGCAACCAGAGTTTTTGACGGAATTAAATTCTTTTAACAACTTTTGTAGAACTTCACCCAAGGATCATCTCTGCAAAATTTCAGCTTAATTGGCCTTCTGGTTTAGGAGGAGAAAATTTTTAAAGATTTTTACAGATTTATTTAAGATTCCCATTTTCACATGCCGCGGCAACCAAAGTTTTTGACGGAATTAAATTCTTTTAACAACTTTTGTAGAACTTCACCCAAAGAACATCTCTGCAAAGTTTCAGCTTGATTGGCCTACTGGTTTAGGAGGAGAAGATTTTTAAAGATTTTTACAGATTTACTAAAGATTCACATTTTCAGATGCCGCGGCAACCAGAGTTTTTGACGGAATTAAATTCTTTTAACAACTTTTGTAGAACTTCACCCAAGGAACATCCCTGCAAAGTTTCAGCTTGATTGGCCAACTAGTTTAGGAGGAGAAGATTTTTAAAGAAATTGTGGACGGACGGACAGACGGACAGACGGACAGACTGACAGACGGACAGACGGACGGACGACGGACAACGACCGATCACAATAGCTCACCTCGCACTTTGTGCTCAGGTGAGCTAAAAAAGTGGGTTCCCACATATGAAAATCTAAGACTAGTCAAAATGGGAAGAACTTGCAGACAACAATTTATGGTTAATGAAATTCTACATTTTTTCAAATTTCTGGATAGAAAACATTGTGGAAAATGAAATAATGCTAGTTACTAGATGGTTGTCCCAGGACATCTGCTGTCAAGCCCGCAAAGTTTTGTAGGCATCGAGCTCCAGACAAGCACAATTTTAGTGTTTGACCTTGAGCTTTGACCTTGAACTTGAAGCTATCCAAAAAATTCTTTCAAATGGCACATCTACTCATGAGGGAGAACAATTGGGCCAAATCATTTTTAAATCCATCCATAATTGTAGGAGAAATGCTTTTGACAATCACAATTTTAGTGTTTGACCTTGAGCTGTGACCTTGACATTAGATCTATCCAAAAAATTCTTTCAAATGGCATGTCTACTCATGATGGAGAATGATTGTGACAAATTATTTTTAAATCCATCCATAATTGTAGGAGAAATGCTCTTGACAATCACAATTTTAGTGCTTGACCTTGAGCTGTGACCTTGACTTTAAAACTTTCCCAAAAATTCTTTCATAAGGCACTTCTATTCATGATGGAGAATAATTGTGCCAATCTATTTTGAAATCCATCCATAAATGTAGGAGAATTGTCCAGACAGACAGACTAACTAATGCACAAAAACAGACTTGTCATAGTGACAACTATGTCTCACTCACAGCAAGCGGGCTCGACAAAAAGCAATTTCTATAACTATAACCTGCCAAGCTTTTCATTGAATCAAAATTTCTTGAAGGAATCTGAAAATGGATTGCCTAAGAATTGTACTGGTAAAATGAGACTGAAATCCAAATTCTATTTCTGCTAGGAAAATTTCAAAAGTCAGAAAATCAGATTCTGACAGAAATTTAGATGTTTGCAAACAACAATCAACTAATCTGTCCACTCAACTTTGGATAATGTAAATGAAAAACGAGAGGAAACATTGTGGGAAAAGGGAGAAATTAATGCAAGAAACAATCTCTTTTTACCAGAATCTTTTCTCTAATTCTTTTTCTTGACTATAAGGGAAAGGGCAGAAAAGAAAGAACTATAGACTACTTGAAAATTTCCTAATTTTGAGAAAACTTGCTGAAAATGGAACTTCAAGTTTTGAACATTTCTGAAATTGGTCCCAATAACTGCTTTCAATTCAGACCAACTTTGATATTTCTCATGAATTATCAGTACATTGACCTCTTGGTTTGTTTAAAGTTTTCTCCAGACCAAGTTAGTATTGAAGAAAAAGAGCCTTATCTCAGGTGAGCACCAGGGCCACTGGGTCTCTTGTAAATTTTAGAATGGTCTCTATTTCTATATAATCCCTAAAGCCCATGAGGCTTCCTCCCCCCTGGGCCAAGAGGATGATGATTTTAGCAATTCTGATAGAGGTCAATGTACTAATGCATCATACAAAATATCAGAGCTCCATGCCTTCTCCCGACGGCGGCACTCATCCTTTCCGACTATTTGTCTCTCACCAATGGGTCGATAATCGTAGACCTATGTGGGATAGCAGCTGGAGGCTAGGAAAGGATGTAATGGTAGTACTGGTGTGAGAAATACCAGGAATCCATTGTTAGGTGCTCCAGCCGCCGCGATATGACTGAAAGATTGTTAAAAGCGGCGTAAAATCCCATTCAAACAAACAAATCCATGCCTTCTAGGTCAGGACGAGATAATTTTATTTTTCAGTTTTGTTGCCATTGCACCAAGAGTTTAAACAGATATCATTTATTTTAGGAATTAATAAAAGGAACCACCCAAAGAACATTTCTGCCAAATTTGGATGAAAGTGGCCCAGAGCTTTGGGAGGAGATGTCGTTTGAAAATTGTCGGACAACAATCGATGGACACCGGACAGAGGGTGATCAAAATATTTCACCATGAGCACTTTGTGCTCATGTGAGCTAAAAAAAAAAAAGGAAAGGGTTGATTTTGAGAAACTTCCTGAATTTAGAACATCGAATTTAGAAAATTTCTGAAATTGGTCCTTAATGCAAGAACTGCTGAGCTGTGTTTTACCTTGGATAAATTTTTTTTTGAAGAATCATTGTGTTGGAATGAGTTAAACTAAAGGCACATGAGCACCTGATTTGCTCCACTGGTCTGAGTTTACTTAAACAGGTAATTTGGATTTCTTAAATACAGGTGAAAAGAAAGAATTACTTTTTTTGCTATTTACCTTCCGGGAGACAACTTCTTTCATACAACAAATATTCCCACACAAGCAGTTACAATTATTTTATTGCTCCACTATAATGTCCGAATTTGGTCCATTCTCCAAGGCAGCTTATCATTATACCTATTAGATTTGGTTTTAGACTGGTCCAAATTTAAAGAAGTTGAAGACGAAAAAAACAAACCAAAGTTGGTTTAAATTGAAAAATAAGGGTCATATGGGGTAGTAAACATTGTGAGAAAACTCCTTTTCTTGCAATGTTTTTCCTGAAGTATTTTTCTTCAGTGTGTAAAAAATTGTGATTGCATGGGAATATCCTAAAGTAAAAGATCAAGTATGGATGAATGGATGCACAATAGATGCAATGCCATGATAACAGCCAGCTAGCTTTCAGCCACTGTAACTACAAATTGCCTTTTACAACAATTTTTTGACTTTTCTCACAATATATGTCAATCATGGTTTACTTTATCAGTGTCAAAATGCAGAGTTGTGAGGTAATTATAGCTAGTTTTCATTGAGCTAAAGTTGAGAGAATTTGTTTCAAAGCCAAGCACACTTTTCAATTTTTACAGGTTGGAGCTGGAACTGCTGTAGGTCAGTATAGTTTTATTTGGCAAACCGCAACCATAAATCAAAAGTCATCAAAATAAATATTAAGCCTAATTGACACACAAATGCATTCCCTTTATTCATAAAATACAATGTGATTATGCATATCATTAACCACTTTCCTCATTTGCATCCTTTGAACTGAGGTTCATGTGTCAAACTGTCACAATTTAAGCACCAAGACTAAGTCAATAGTCCATCATCATCAGTTTTAAGATGATATATTGGCATGGTCGAGCAACATCTACTTTGTATCTCTACTTTAGTAATTTTACATTTGGTTCTTGACTACTGTAAAATATATTTAAGTTCTGGCAGGTCTGCACGAAAGATACCACAATGCTTAGTATACAATTTGTTTCAAAGACTTTTTCAAAGATATCCTTCTTTGTTTCTATGTATAATAAGATGCAATGGGGTAGAGACAAAAAAGACCAAATGGGCATCAAATGAGAAAACTTAATAGAGTGCGTAAAAATTTTGTCATAATAAGTATCACCTACTTGTTTCAGAGAAGGTGAGTTTGTTAACCCTTGACATGCTGAACCCAGAATATTCTGGTTTTGGCAGGAGGTGTAGACTAAGATCAGACTGCCCTTATGTGCAGTCTGATCTTAGTCTATACCTCCTGTCTGTCCTTTTGAAACCAAAGTTGTTTATAAATTTAATTTTCAGAAGAAGTATTGACAACTAAACAACAAATACTACCAGTGCTTTCAGCCCTTTGATTTTTATACAATTCCGGAAAGGATTATTCAGCATGACAAGGATAAACATTTCCATGTTTGTACTTCAAATATGGTGTACCAGAGCAGAGACCAAATATGTCTTCAAAGTCATCATATGCCCCAACTTTGTAAAGGTCTACCAAGAGAGGTTACAAATACCAAAGCTCAAAGGCCTTTTGATTTAAGAAATGAAGGTATCTAAAGCTTCCATGTTTGCTTCTTTCTAAAAGTGGGTGAGCCTGGGCTGGATGCCTTGTTTTAAGTATAACCCAAGGGTTATTATATGAACAAACTAGGTAGAGACCAACTAGGAGATTACCAAACATCACAGTACTAGCTTACCTTGAGCACTGTGTACTCAGGTTAGCTGTATTATCTCTGCACTTGCAATAAAATTGGTTATACCAAAAAATACCAGCACAAGCTTTCAAAAAAAAAACCATGTTGAATGAATGCTACTATTACAGGGCCAGCTCCCTGAACTCATACATAAAGATACGGTAATTTTAAAAATATGTTACTCATCACATGAAAAGTGTCATACAAGTCATTCATTAATCTAGCTGCTTCTTGACTGACTTTCCTTTAGAAATAGACTTATGCTTATTTCAGCAAACCTGTTAAAGAGTCAGTCACTGAGGTAAAAATATGTCAGATGTCATGTGACTTAATTGCTTCTGACCGATATATGTATCCGTTTGGTTAAGGTATGTAACACTTAATTACTGAAGCATAATATTGATAACAAGAGGGATATTGGCCCCGGTGTGCTCATATGAGATAAAGGCTCTCTTTCTTTCAACAGTAAAATTCAATGTTTAGGTTAGGATTATGAGACAAATGGGCCTTACCAAACATGTACTTTACACATATATAGGTTCAGTATCTGGAGATTCAAAAGTCAAGATTTTAGCTAAGTTCATGGAATTCAATGACAACCAGAGTTTTCAATGGATTTCAATTCTTTTAGCTATTTTTAAAGGGGGCCACCAGAGACTTTTCTGCGAAATTTTCATGAAATTAGCACAATGGATTGGGTTGCCAAACTGTGCAAGACTTATAACAGACAGATACCGGACAAAAGGTGATCACAATAGCTCACTCGAGCACTTAGTGCTCAGGTGAGCTTAAAATGGTGAAATAGTAGGAATTGTCTTTAAAATACTATATAATATCATTATTTTTCATGTTTACCAACCTGAATGGTATGTGTTTTTTATTCCATACACGGTTTGAAGTACTAATATCATAATACAATATAGCACAAATCATTTTTTGGATTATAGATACACATACAGAAAGCTTTCCTTGCCTGATCAAAAAACATCTGCAGTAATAACAGAACTTTACCTTTTAATATATAAAGCAGAAGATTGGCCGACCAAGAAAAAAAAGAATGTTAGATATTCTGGCTAACTTGATTCAAATTCAACTTGATCGTACTTAAGTAATCAAAAAAAGTTATATGAAAAATTATGGCAAATAAAAAGCACAGAGACTGAGTAGGAAGTGGTATTTCCCTGACTTGTTGTTCTTTTATTAACATGCGCAGACTTTTGTTTGGAACCAAGCAAACCTTTGAATACAGAGTATGCGAAGTTTTTTATAGATCACCAATCATTTCTTCACCCTCTCAGTTTGTCCCTGATTTCTTCAATTTTACGGAAGAAAAATTTTCAAAGTACAATAATCTGCTTATAACAGGAGACTTCAACCTTCATATTGACAAACAAAATGCCTCTATGATAGAGTTTGAAAATTCACTGTGTGCAATGGATCTAGAACAACTGATTGTAAACTTTTCAGCCCATACAGCTGGTCAAAAAGTGGATTTGGCTATCACTGAAACTCAAAGTTTGGAAATATCGTCTATTGAGTATGGTTTATTTGTATCAGATCATTGTGTTGTAAAATCTACCTTGAGAGGTAACACGAGGGCCACTGGCTCTAAAGCACTCACCTGAGTTGATGACTATAGAAGTAAAATGTAAAATAAGTAAGTGTCATTATCTTGTCCTAACCAGACTTGCTACCGAAGTCTTGTCTCAGAAATTAAACTAGAAATACAGTCTTATCATGTTTCAAGATATTTATGCCAAAAGTATAAAGACTTCATAGAAAGGAAGGTTACCATCAGATCTGACCTAGTGACCTATTTTATTAAGCATGTGACCTTATATGGAATGTAAAAGAGATCATGTAAACAAACAATCTAAACAAATATAAAGACCTTTGATACAAACATATGGCCTTAGCATGTGCGCAAGGTTTTCTAAGGTTTGAACTCATGACCTAGTTTTTAGCCCCATGTGAACCAATATACATGTATTCAACTTGACTGAGATATTATAGACAAAAACATTCTGACCAACTTTCAAAACATTTGAGCCAGGAATGTAGCCTCTAGAGTGCACAAAAGGGTTTTGGAGCTAGTTTTTGATCCCATATGAACTGATGTCCAACTTGATTGCGATATCTTGCAGACAAACAGTCTGACTAAGTATCAAGATATTTTAACCAAAAAACTAGTCGCTAGATTGCACACAAGGTATTTCTCAAGTTTGACCCAGTGACCTGGTTTTTGAACCCCATGTGGTATAAGCTGAACTTGTCCAAGATATCACACAAACATTCTGACCAAAAAACATGACCTTTGAGCCAAAAGAGGGCCACTACAGTGCACTCAAGGTTGTTCTAAAATTCGACCAAGTGGCCTAGTTTTTGACCCATTTTGGAATTGTCTGAGATTTGATGTAGACAAACATTTTGACCAAATATCAAGAGACAAACATTTTGACCAAATATCAAGACATTTCAGAAAAAAAAATTACCTCTCGAGTGCACAAAAAGTTTTTCTGAGATTTGACTTGATGACCTTGTTTTTGACTCTACCATGTAGACAAACATTCTGACCAAATTTCAAGACATTTGAGGCAAAAATATGACCTTCAGAGTGCACAGAAGGGTTTTCTAAGATTTGCCCTAGTAACCTAGTTTTAGACCCAAATTGATCCAATATTGAACTTGTCCAAGGTTCATGAAAACAAACAATCTGGCCAAATATCATTTGATTTGAGCCTCAAATGACAGATGACTGATAATAATAAGACGGATAATGGACGCAGCGAGATCACAAAAGCTCACCTTGACCACCAAGTGCTAAAAAAAAAAAATTAATGAACTCCAAACAAAATCCCCCTGCGAAATTGACAAGCTTCCAACAGAATTATTTAAAATGCATCTTGACAAATTCTCAACACATACATTGTATTACCAAGTTAGTGGATTCATTGCTAAGCCAGGAAATATTCCCCTCGAAGTAGAAACAGGCTAGGTTGAGACCTTTAGTTAGAAATCGGCACTTTTACAATTACATGTGTATGTTGAACTCATAATTACCAAAAATCAGTCTGCGTATAGATGCCTTCATTCTTTTGAAACATCTCTCCTAAGATTAGTGATATTCTTGACAGTATGGTAAATAAACAAATCAATGCTCTTGACCTTAGCTCTGGACTTAATACAATAATACATGTACCAGCGTTTTGTCACTAAAACAGCACAGTTGACCTTTTAGCTACCTGACCCTATAACGAAAGGGCACTACCCTCAGATCATGGAAGCAATTGTATGAAGTTTCACAGTTGCAGTTCAATTGGTTCTATGGTAAGAGCTTGGAAACAAAAAGGTCTATGGATTATAGATAGATGGACAGACATGGTGAAACCAATATATCCCCAGCCCTCTACTTCCTGGTTTTGGGGTATAATTAGCAATAAATTCAGATGATGACCTTAACCCTTTCCCACATGATGACTCTTAAGTATGTCTCTCAAGAAAAACAATTAGGAAAACATTGTGTAAAATGAAGAAATTGCTTGTAACAAGCAATTTCTTCATTTTGCAACATATTTCTACCTAGAGAGTTGAAAAAAACTAAAAATTTCATAAACTTTATATTGTTGTCTGCAACTACTTTAAATTTGGACCAGTCTAAATTTTGCTGTCTGATAATGGGTTAAACAATAGGTATAAATGCAATATTTTTCAATTCTTGCTAATACCAAACAAGTATGCAAAATTCCATCTAATAGAGATCCTGACAAGAAAATTTGGACAGGTTGAAAGACAGACACAGAAGGCAAAAAATCACGGCTCTGCTAACACTTGAAATTGAGAAGTCATTGACTCCTTGACTGTGGATTTTTAATGAGTCAAAACTTAAGTCCAACAACAAAAAGAGTGAACTATAAGTATAAATTTGAAGCCCATTCCAACTCAAGCCCTCCTTTTTACGCCCCACAAGAAAAAAGCTTTGGAAAACATTGTGGACAATGAAGAAATTGCTTGTAACAAGCAATTTCTTCATTATCCCCAATGTTTTAATCCCAAAAGACAAAAAAAATAAAATTCCATCAACTTGAAATTGTCGTCTGCAGCTTCTTTCAATTTGGACCAGTCTAAAATTTTCATGTGTTGGAAAGGGTTAAACCTTTTCCTGTTTTTCAAAATCTTAGTCCTGTCCAATTTGAAAGAAGTTTCAGATGACAATTTCAAGTGAGTGCTATTTGAAAAGTAACCAGCCCGGGAAAGGGTTAACCTATATTTCCCGACCATAATTAACCCTTGTCATGCTGAACCTGGAATATTCCGGTTTTGACAGGAGATGTAGACCAAGATCAACCTGCACATAAGTGCAGTCTGATCTTTGTTTACACCTCCTGCTTGTAATTTTCCTGCCAGAGCTGTTTTATGAAATTGATTTTCAAAAGAAATATTGATTTTTTTTCAACAAGTTCTATCAATGCTTTCAGCCCTTTGATTTTACAGCAATTCAGTATGGTAGTTTATACAGAATGACAAGGGTTAACCCTTTCCTGGACAAATCAGGGATTTTATGTCACTATGATTTTATACTTGAGAAAACATTGTTGAAAAAGGAGAAATTGCTTGTTATAAGCAATTTCTCCTTTTCCCACAATATTTTCTACCACATAGGATGGTAAGATTTCAAATTGCATGCATTTTTCATTGTCGTCTGCAACCTTTTTCAAATTTGACCAGGGCTCTGCAGAGTGGGCGACTCAGGCGAAAAAGTCGCCTGGTTTCATAAAACTTCGCCTGATTTGCTGACCAAAGCGAAGTCGAAGTCGCCTGGAATTTTCGGGAAGTCGCCTGGATACCATAGGTGATAACTAAATCTGGCCCAGTGGCTATAAAAGTAGGGGACAGTGTGCAATTATACAACTGTCGGTCGGAAGCCCTTTGATCGTAAATCAAGCGTGTATCGATACTGTAGTCGCGAGGCCAGCAGATTATCAGAAATAGGGGTATGTTCTGGCAGCCAAAAGTCAACATGCTTGCTTCATTCACACCTACGCTGATTGGTTTCGGCAATCTTGTGTATACTCACGTCACTAGAAATCTTTATTTAAAATCCTTTCCCTTCTTAAGTTTTAATTATTTCTGTAAATTAAGTTATCATCAGTCTACGAAATGTGTTGCTTACTTTCACATAATGAGAATAATGGCCGACATTTACGGACGCCGTGTCATTTAACAGAAGTCAATTTTTTTCAAAAAATTTGAAATCTTGATGAAAAACAATTCTGCCGAAAATCTACGTAGAGTAAATTCATTTTTCATTAGAATCCTTCAATTTGGATTATCTGCTTTAATTGTAACAAGTGAAGAAAATTATGGCAAACAATTTAAAGGCTGCTACGATCTTTTCCTGAGATTCTTGTTATGATATATTCTGTCCAAAAACTAAATTTCACTTACTTGTGTTGGTAATAATTCCTTTAAATAACATGTAATCCTATAAAATGGAGCAAATTATCCTGTGTTAACTTTAAACCTCTGCATGTACAGAGTCTAGTTTGTGTACTGAGCAGTAACCCTTACCCTTTACACACTATAACTGACTTAATCACAGAGAACCTTTTTTGACCAATTAATGACAATTTTTATCCATTTATATGTTATCAGGTAAAGTGCACAGACTATAACTCATTACCACACAATTCCCCATTTTGACATCTTGAAATGTTTTTATGGGGAACTGTGGAACAAGGAGGAAATGTTTGCAGCAAGCAATTTATCCTTTTCCCACATGTTTCTACCCTTTTTGGCACCTTCTTTCTTATTCAGGCTCACTTTGAAATGTCTTATTTAGCTTGTTTCAATTTGTACCAGTCTGAATTTTTTCTTCTGGTAATAGTTTGATTTTGATTAAATACATGTTCTTACAATAAAATCTTTTCTCAATAGAAACACTACTCATTTCATTCAGACTGCCTATACACTATTTGCATTTTTATTTTAGTTGACATTTTTTATCATATATGAATCTATTATGAAATATTAAAAAAAATAAATTCAGAATCAAACTCTTGAATTCTCATACCTAAAAAAAGAAAAATACAAAAGTATTTGTTCACAGGAATAAGATCTTTATTGAGGACTGAAAGGATAAGCAGTATTTTCTATGTTTATTGCATGATACATAATATAAAATGCAACTACTTGGTTGTAAAGCTATTTTATTTTCTGATAGGAATGAGGAATATGCGCAAAAACTTAATTTTTAATGCGATCCACTTCTCTTGAAAGTCTCACCACTTCCCCCCATTTTGAAAAACTTCTACCAATTCTCAGACTAGTGAGAAGTGACTTCTCCCCAAATTCTGGGAGTCTGCAGAGCCCTGTTGACCAGTCTAAAATTTCATAAAACAAGAAAGGGTTAATGAAAACTGTCTGATATCTCAGAGAAACTGCCTTGTGGAGGTCAGTGGACTTGACCAAATATCTGTCCATTATTTGAAATCACACAACATCAAGATCAAATTAACACAAAATTTCATGTTGTCAGAAATATTACAGTACATCCAGCACTCTAATGACAGCATCTCTAGTAAAACACCTGAGAATTTACAATTTCAGAGACAGGTGTATTCCAATTAGCAAGCATCTAATTTCCAATACATCATAATGAGAAGTTAGTGTCAAACTCTTGTAAATGCCTGTATTGATGTAGGTACATACAATAGTTGATAAATGATACTTCATTAAACAAGACAGACAAGATTTTAAAAGCATAGATAGGTCCAATTTTAAAACAGGGCAATGCAAAAATCACACATAAAAAGGCGTATCTCTTACAAAAAGAAATCTAGAAAATTTAACCCTTTTGATAACAAAGGTTGTTCTTTTGATAGTGAACATGTGTTCCAAGTTTAAAATGACTGCCTTCAGTAATACCAGAGATATTACAAATATCAACAATTCTGCACAACAACAACATTGCTAATGACAGGACCGTGGCTATACCTCTGGTTCTCTCTAAAATCAGTTGAGCTGAATAAACTGAATAAACTTTAGGATAAAAGCCTTTCTCAGTTAAGATATCCCAAACTATTTAACCCAATAGCCACATACAAAAATTTTAGACTGGTCCGAATTGAAAGATGTTGTACATGACACTTTTAGCTTGTGAAATCTTAATTTTTTTTAAATTTGAGATAGAAAATATTGTGGATAATGAGGAAATTGCTTGTATTAAGTTATTTCTTCATTTTCTGCAATGTTTTCATAAGCTTTATTTCGTGAGGGCATCAAATAGTGTACTGGGAATTGGTTAATCAAGAGACCAATCAGAATCTGGGATTCTCTACTGGCTCTACATTTTTTACTTTAACAGGTGCTTGTGGGGGTGTCTAGGTCACTTAATGAAATTCTAGGCCAGGACAGACCTGATGAAGTCTATGCTAGATACAATCATAATTTTTTAACCCATTCCCACACAGTCCCTCCTTTTTACGCCCCTCAAGAAATAAATTATGCAAAATAATTGTATTTATAATACAAGCAGAACTTCCAGTAGGAGTGAATAGGCGCAGCAAACAAGTAAGTGGATGACGCCATTGACTGGTCAATTCTGGAAGCAGATCAGAACCAATGACCTGCAGGGAGTTATGTGGGAATTTTTCATATCATAAATATCAAGATTTGGAAAGAATATATAGGACCTAATGTAGGTCGGATACAAAGGGTCATTGTACTTGATGCTAAATGAAAGTCAACCACTTTTGATGCCTTTAGGATTTTAAATGTTTAAATGGACAAATTGTGAGAAAAGGAGGAATCACTAATATTAAGCAATTTCTCCTTTTCCCACAATATTTTTACCTTATATGGTACTTATTTTCTGCTTTGCGCATACTTTGATTTGAAATGTGGTATGCAACTTTTTGTCAGTTTAGACCAGCCTGAAAAAGTTTTTCTTCTGATAATGGGTTAAATAAAATAGTAATAATAATAATTCTTTCTTATTTCTGCTACAAACTAAATTCTATTCATTTTTGTTCTGTTCATTTTTGTTCATTTGGAACACCTATATACTCTTTGCAAATAATTGATTATTATCATTTTTGATAATTGATAATATAATACCATCTATAAATGACATAATCAAGAAAATAAATTCATGATTCTCAAACCCAAAGAAATAGAAAATTATTTGTTCACAGAAATAAGGTCTCTGTAATAAAGACTGACTCAAGAGCACCACCTATGGGTGCCTACGCTTGGCTATTGGGTGCTGGATAGTGGATAAAATGCATCTAGAGTTTTCCTTTTGATAGTATAGAATGCTCTTTTGATTGTGAACAAGTGTGCCAAGTTTCAAGTGAATGCCTTTAGTAGAACCAGAGATATCACAAAATGTCAAAGTTTTCGCATGACACCAACGACAATGACGATGGCAAGGCTATAGCAATACCTAGGGTCCCCAAAAAGCTGAGCTAAACAAGGATGCACACCATTTAAAACAAAATATGCAGCTACTTTTTTGTAAAGATTTTTCTATTTTCCTTTTGAAATAAGGATTCATTCCAATCAGAGGAGATGGGAATAAAGCAAGCTTGTCTTCTATTGATACATGCTTGGTTTACCATCAAAGGGCTTCCGATCAGCAGTTGTATAATTCTGTCCCCTAGTTTGATAGCCTCTGAGCAAAATGTAATTATTGCCTATCATATAATTATTGCCTATCATAACGAGGCAACTTCTCTTATTCTACAGGTGAATTTGCTTTGATCAGCAACTCAGACAAAGTTCTATGATAATTACTCAAAGGCTTGTATATGGAGTCAATTATCAAGTCTTTAAGTCTGACACAAGACCAACAATTTTTTCATAGTTCAGATTGACAGCGAATAATATGAATGGTATGCACTCATTGGTTGCCGGGTCATATTGGTTTTGTGTTGTGGGCGATTCAGGGTCCAAAGAATTAAAAAAAGGGCACTTTTCCTGCAGGGCAATTCACTTGAAAAGTTACTCATCCTACATTGACTATTACTCAACCTGCAATCATAAGCCTAGGGATCTTAGCACATAAAATTGTAAAAGTATCTTGTGGTATTAAGTACTTGAACATTTTTTCTTACATCTGACAATGACTTTTAGAGCACAGATGAAACAAAAATGCAAAATTTATGAATTTCAGAATAATTTCCAATTCCTTTGAATACGGTGAAATGAATAGGACAAGTGAAACTATGTAATGGTATATATACTTCATCACTGCTTTTTTCCTGTATAACTCAAAGAACATGATTTGATGCAACAAAATATGCAAAAAATATTAACAAAATGCGTGAATTAGTTGTTAAATATGCATGATAATTTTCTTAATTTTATGATTGATTAATTTTATGGTGTTTGGATGCGAAAACAGGAAACAATAAAAAATCAAAGTATATGATTGTTTATATTTAATCACCAAATTTACAAAGATTAAGGTTTGAACGAAAAAGAAATAGTTTGTCTGCTTTTAGGACAGAAGAACTCTTGAAATTTCTGTCAAATTTTGACAAAATACCACTGTTACTATCAACAGCTCATCAGAATATCCTTCTTATAACCCATGAATGCTGATTCAGTGTTTTAACAAGGATTCACAGTAGCTGTGCCGAGATTAGAAACTGACTGAAACTGTCAGCAGAACTATACAAAAATATGCACAAATACGGCAATTACATTCATCAAGAAAAGGCAAATTGTGGCCAGTTTAATTACATTTTTGTTAAAGAGAACCAATTTATGCATGATAATTGGGTTCTTCTGATGTATTTACTGTTAGCCGTCGATCATCTAAGAAGTTAGATCTAGTCATACCTAAAAGTAAGTCACGCCCTCAACACAAAAACAATACAACCCCCCAACCAATGAGCTCATTTCATTAATCTGATTTGCTGTCAATCAGAACTGTCAATTAGAACTGTAATTAAATTAGGCAATGTGTCAGTCTTGTGTCAGACTCGATGACACGATATACAAGCCTTTGAGCAATTATACACACCTAGCACTTGGCCTTGATTTCCAGAGATTAGTCATTGATAGAACTTGTTGTTCAAAAATGAATATTTCATTTAGAAATCAATTTCATAAACAACTCTGGCATGAAAAGTACAAGCAGGAGGTGTAGACACAGATCAGACTGCACTTATGTGCAGGCTGATCTTGGTCTACACCTCCTGCCAAAACCGGAGTATTCCAGGCTCAGCATGACAAAGGTTAAAAACATAAAAGTGTAGTTAAGAAATGTTCAACTTTGACACCAACTCCTACTCATATTGGCTCAAACTTTCCTCCAATTTTCCCTAACTTTTTTCATTAGGCGAAAGAGATGGTGACAAATTTTTACAAGCCAGCGCTAACCCTGCTCAGGTGCATTCTTTTCGTCAAGATTCCTAAGATTTTTATCTTTCTTTAGATTAAGATTTTTAAGTCGGTAAATAAGAATCTTAAGATTTCTTATGAAGGAATGTAAGCGTACTCGGCATAGGCTGAATGCTTTCATTCAAAATAACAATACTCTTTCTTTAGGACATGTCAAAAATCTTATTTTGTGGAATTTTCCATCTTGACAAAAAAAACACCCCTGACAAGGGAGTTGATAAGGCAATCTACTACCCTTGGAATCCGGGTCTGTTCACCCAATAATATGTTTGCCCTAATTTCCTTTCGCCCCTGGTCCATTTGCCCTAATTCCCGTTCGCCCTATTTTTATTTATAAGATAGATGCACTGAAAATTATGCTAATGTATATTTTTTTCTTCATTTAGATATTTTTAGGTTTTGTAAGTTTTTGAAATATGATCTTTCTTCGCTTCTTAAAGGGAGGTATCGATGTTTCTGAAACCTAGATAAGAAAAATTACCAAGTGCCAAAAATTAGACTCAAACGAACATTTAATACTTAAAGTTAGGCCAGGTATTTTCTTGGTGGTTATCTAAAAGACATAAAGTGGCTTTTTCTGGTTATATTGGAAAGGTTAAGCGGAAATCCAGGTTATTTTTAGATATCACGGAACCGGCTGCCGACATCTAATGACCTCATTTGTATATGACCCAGTCAAATGAAGGTAACAAATTTACTAAATCATGTCACATGAAAGGACTGATCTTTACAGAACAGCTCACATACATTACTCCTGATGACGTAACGATGACGTTGGTTTGATGTAATTTGAACTAAATGCAAGGTTATAACGGTTATTTGCCCCACGTGGATGACCTATAATCTTCTTAACTGTCTCGGATTAATCTAAAAATAGATTTATAGCCTACGTAGGCTATTAGGGAAATGCCCTGCTTTTTTCTGATAAGTGACCTGAAAAAAACATCGATACCTACCTTTAACCCATTATCAGAAGAGAAAACTTCAGATAGATAATGTTTAGTTGACACTTTAAAGTGAGCATGATGTTAAAATAAAGTAACAAGTTAGGGAATAAAACTAAAGAATACATGTGGACAAAAATCTTTGTTGGAAGAGAAGCTTATCCAGGGCTCTGCAGACTCCCAGAATTTGGGGAGAAGTCACTTCTCACTAGTCTGAGAATTGGGAGAAGTTTTTCAAAATGGGGAGAAGTGGTGAGACTTTCAGGAGAAGTGGATAGCGTTAAAAATTAAGTTTTTGCGCGTATTCCTCATCTCTATCAGAAAATGAAATAGCTTTACAACCAAGAAGTTGCATTTTATTTTATGTATTATGCAATAAACATAGAAAATACTGCTTATCCTTTCAGGCCTCAATAAAGATCTTATTCCTGTGAACAAATACTTTTGTATTTTTCTTTTTTAGGTTTGAAAATTCAAGTGTTTGATTCTGATTTTTTTTTTTTTTTTTTTTTTAATATTTCGTAATAGATTCATATATGATAAAAAAAAAAGTCAACTAATAAAAAAACATGCAAATAGTGTACAGGCGGTATGAATGAAATGAGTAGTGTTCCTATTTGAAGCAGAAAATGAGAAAATTTTTTATTGTAACAACATGTATTTAATCAAACCATTACCAGAAGAAAAGATTCAGACTGGTATAATTGAAAGAAGCTAAATAAGACATTTCACAGTGAGCTTAAATAAGAAAGAAGGTGCCAAAGAGGGTAGAAACTTGTGGGGAAAGGATAAATTGCTTGCTGCAATCATTTTCTCCTTTTTCCACAGTTTCCCATAAAAACATTTCAAGATGTCAAAATAGGGGATTGTGTAGTAATGAGTTAAAGTCTGTCCACTTTACCTGATAACATATAAATGGATAAAAATTGTCATTAATTGGTCAAAAAAGGTCCTCTGTGATTAAGTCAGTAATAGTGTGTAAAGGGTAAGGGTTACTGCTCAGTACACAAAACCAGACTCTGTACATGCAGAGGTTTAAAGTTAACACAGGATAATTTGCTCCATTTTATAGGATTACATGTTATTTAAAGGAATTATTACCAACACAAGTAAGTGA
This sequence comes from Fragum fragum, assembly GCA_946902895.1. Lineage (NCBI taxonomy): Eukaryota > Metazoa > Mollusca > Bivalvia > Cardiida > Cardiidae > Fragum > Fragum fragum. The sequence goes on along the minus strand of OX336369.1, from coordinate 65,128,514 downwards.
AATTTAGTTTTTGGATGGAATGTATCATAACAACAATCTCGGGAAAAGATCGTAGCAGCCTTTAAATTGTTTGCCATAATTTTCTTCACTTGTTACAATTAAAGCAGATAACTCAAATTGAAGGATTCTAATGAAAAATGAATTTACTCTACGTAGATTTTCGGCAGAATTATTTTTCATCAAGATTTCAAATTTTTAACAAAATTTGACTTCTGGCAATGACACGGAGTCCGTAAATGTCGGCCATTATTCTCATTATGTAAAAGTAAGCAACAGATCTCGTAGACTGATGATAACTTAATTTACAGAAATAATTAAAACTTAAGAAGGGAAAGGATTTTAAATAAAGATTTCTGGTGCCGATAGTATACAAAGCATTGCCGAAACCAATCAGCGTAGGTGTGAATGAAGCAAGCATGTTGACAATTAGCTGCCAGAACATACCCATCACTATCTGATAATCTGCTGGCCTCGCTACCATAGATACACGTTTGAATTACGATCAAAGGGCTGCCGACCGACAGTTGTATAATTGCACACTTTATAGCCACTGAGCCAGATTTGGTTATCACCTATCGTATCCAGGCGACTTCCCGAAAATTCCAGGCGACTTCGACTTCGCTTTGATCAGCAAATCAGGCGAAGTTTTATGAAACCAGGCGACTTTTTCGCCTGAGTCGCCCACTCTGCAGAGCCCTGTTATCTGTAATCTCTTACAGACAGTTGAACATTTTGATAAGCAAATACCATCAAATTTGAACATAAATACTATTCTAAATCAGACTTAACCCATTCCCACATGACAGAATTTTAGACAAGTCCAAATTAAAACAAGTTGCAGATGACAATTCGTAGTTGATGAAATCTTCAAAATCTTTGTCTTATAGGGTAGAAAACATTGTTGATAATGAAAAAATTGCTTTTAACAAGCAATTTACATCCTCCCAATTTTTTCCAAAGCTTTCATATTGAGGGGCATTTAAAAGCTTCATTTTGAGGGAATGGGTTAAAACATAATGTAACATGATAATATTGCAGTTTACGACAATATCTTGATTTAAAAACGGTCATACTAAAACAAGCCCTACAGAGATTTATAGCCCTACATACGCCCTGTGGAAATTGTACTCGCCCTACGAGTATAGGAGCTATAATAGTGAATAATTGTTAGTTAATAGGATTGAAAATAACATTTTTCTTCATACTTCAAAAAAGTTCTTTGAATTTTGCTTATTTCTAATGATATTGGTGTTTATAATATCACATAATTTGACCGGAAGTATTGACAAAACGCCCCAATCGTTTAATTGATCACCCAACAAATTCATAAGCAAATACCTATCTACATATTAGTAATTTTTTTGATAGACAAAGTATTCATATTTTGATTTTTATCTTTATTTAGGTATAATTTCATGTGAGAAATGACTTTTTAGATACAAATGGATCTCAATGCAATTCAAGGGAAGCAACTCTTTATTTGCAATCAAAACAAACTGGAAAGTCCTTTTCATGAAATACGGTATTGACGTTAAGCCTTTTTAACAAGCATTTTTCGCAATATTTTCCAACATTCTTCAGTGTTGCAAAAAATAATTGATTGTGTGGTTGAAATGAAATCAAATAAATAAATAAATAATTGAAATTGTGGAATTTAACAATTAAATCTGGATGGTAAACATTAAGGGAAAAGAAGAAAAATCTAGTTACAAGCTTTTCCTTAATTTACCACAATCTTATCTAAAGCCTATTCCTTTCGGGGTTGTAATTATATGAAATGGTTAAAGGTTTCACCAGAACACTAAACAAGGACTTTTAAGGCAACTAATTAATTTCCGACACTAAACATAATAGAAGAAGGATAAATTTGTTTTAAGTTGCGACAAATTTTCATTTTTTGGCTCGTCATTTTGCCCGTCTCATTGGTAATGAATAATTTCTACTTTTCTCACATTGTCTACATTATCAGGCACTTGAAATTTGAACAAGCTTTGAATTATTTTAAGCAAGGCAACATCTTTCCAATTTTATCGTTTGGTAACTAAATCTCCCATCCTATTAGACTGGTACCACTGTCAACTTTAATAAAGCCGACAGGTATACACCGATTTTCGGTACATACATGGAAAACCTGGCCCGTTAGGTATTTTCCTTACTAAATTCTAAAACGAGGCTTAAGCATGCGCAGCTAATTTTGTTGAAAAATTTGGACATGCCGCGAGATTTCCATCCAGTACGATAAAAATCCTACTTTTGTAGTTTTAAAGTATTCAGTTTTAATGTTGAAACATTTTTCACAGGATCAATCAAAATTGTGTGCAAGAAAAACCTTGGAATGTTATCCTTTTCATGGAAAAATATGTAAGGAACTCCGCGTCCTGCTTCAGCCATATTGTGTACAAACAATCGACCAGCCAATCAGATTTGATGTTTGGAAATACGTCATTAAAGGCCCATCAGCCAAGCTTTATATGCATTTGTTTGGTATCAACCTGTCGGATTTCTTAAAGTCGACGGCGGTAACGGTCTACCATCCTATAGGCTTCTAGCCTATGCTAAATTGAGTTGCCTTCATTGTCTTAACAATTTTGACTCGAAAAATCGTTTTAAACTTGAAGATAAATCTAAAAAAATTTTATATATTAAACCAATTCCTTTTCTAACTACAGGCAGTGATGTGCCCAGACCAAAATTTTTGGGGGACACAGGTGTCCCCCTACCTTGATTTCAGGGGGACACTTGAAAATTCTGGGGGACACAATAATAACAACATTTTTTTTTACCTGATCATAATGATTCTAATTTGTGTACAACTTCCTATCTTTTGAAGACTTCCATAGTTTTAAGGCTGGTTTGAAATCATAGGTATCTTGGGAGGGTCCATTTATACAAACATTCATTAGAGCCTGTAAATTGCTCTCCTGTAATCTGTTTCTGGTTACAGTTTTGGTACAATTCTGCACACTAAACCCCCTTTCACATGTAGCTGTTTGAAGAGGAAATATTAGAACAATCTTGACAAGTTAAATCAAATTTGGAAATTCCTTTCCATGCATAGCAGCAATTAACTGGCACATTGTGGAAAGTTTTGGGTCCACAAGAGTAGGGTCATCTCTGACCATTTGTTTGAGAAGGCTCCATTCTCTCTTTGCCTCTTCAGCATTCAAAATTGGCTGGATCTCAGAATCATCACTCATGGTCTTTGGTGTTCCAAAGTGGTCAAGTACTAGGTTCAACTTCTCATTCCCAAAATCATGAAGTTTATCTTTGGGTACAAATGAAATTCCCTTCAAGGCAAGCACCTAAGCTGCAGTGGTAAGTGATAAACTCTCTGATGGAAACCTTGTGTCCAGATTTTCTTTAAAACTTTATAACAAAATCCTTACTTGCTGACTTAAACTTTTTCTTTTCATTTTCATTAAGTGTAAATTGTTATTTCAACACCCTTGAAAAAATGTTTTCCATCTATCAACCCTATATCTGCATCAAGCTTCTTTAAACTGGTACTGCTTTCAGTCATAACATCCAACTCATGCATTGTTAATCTTACATTTGGTCCAATCATTGAAATATCAAGGTCTTCTCTTTGAAATTTCAAGTTGAGAGCAGTTACTACTGGAATAATATCCATCAAAAAGTGTGTGAGTGCTACAAAAGAATATAAGGTAATAGCCTTGTATAAACCTTTAGCCTTTGGATCTTTTGATGAATTGAATGTCTGTGCTAATGCTTCCCAACATTGATAAATCACTTTAAGAGAGTCATAAAATGCAAACCATCTCACATCATGGATTTCCTCAACTTTAAGCTGTGGAGAATCAAGAATGTCCTGAATAGATTTCAGTTTATCACTCCTACAATGTGAACCTTTAAAGAAATAATAAATTGACTTCAAAGTATCTTTGTATTTCTGCATTACCAGGGTTCTCCCCAGAAATTTTTTAAGGCGTAGTGGCAAATGCGCTGCATGTTGTCAGTTAACATAGGATATGAATATACATAATAAAGGTCATTAAAAGTGCTTTTTAGCTTATTTATTGATATCTTGATTTTTATCGAGTTTTATTCTTTAATAATATGCTTCAACCTTTTAATTATTATAGCTTTATTTCTCTACTCTGAGGCTGGTTTTGATACCAATCAATTGTGACATTACTCAGCTTATTTTGCCTCTCTATCCTATTTGTTAGAAAGGGCACTAAATTGTCCCATTAAAAAGGGATGTGAAAAGGAAAGAAAATGAAAGAATATATCCAAAAGCCATAAAAATACAGCGAGTCTAATAAAATTAAGGTATCAATTGGTCAAATGAAAGAATAAATCACAAAGTCTCAAAGGAATGAGTATAAAAAGGTGTCAGCTGCTTGTCTGTTAGATAGGAATATCTTTTCATGCTTGGCCATTTTAACAAGTCTGTCCAAAAATCCTATCCTTGAGGACTTTCAAAAAAAAGCATGGAGTGTTGGATTGAAAAAATGCCCTTCTTCAGAATAATATGGATATTATTTTCAGTATTTTTAAAAATGTATTTATAAGATTCCTGTGTGAAATACCTGGTTTCATCTTCAAATTTTGCATCTTAAAGAGCTCAATCAGATTCTCTGTGTCAAATTTGAAAGGTTCATTATTTGCCTATTCAGAATCCTTTGACTGTCTGACACTATAACTATTCTTCTACCAGTACTTTCAGCTCTTTGATTTCAATAAGTTAATCAAAAATGTAGTATATATCAGCATTGTCCAATCTTAGCTTAATTCTTAAATTATAAAATGAAACTTGATCAAATTCATAAACCAAGTGTCCTTACCCTTCTCTTCTTCAAGTGATTTCAGCACTTTGATTTTCAAAAGTTTTTTGTTTTCAGAATCTTATAGAGTGAATAACCTTTTCCTGATTCTAAATAATTACTAAACCATTACTTTTGGTAAAAAGAAAACCTAATAGACCTTTTCACGGTCTCACAGCGCATGCGTCAAATCGAATCTCGTTAAATATTTACCCGTTTAAAACGACCTGGTGTCTAGGCCATATGAAACATTACGTACTTCGAGTTTTGCGAAAATTACCCTTTCATACAATAATATCTCCTACGAAATAAGATATTTTGGACATATTTTTAACTCCCCCCCCCCTCACACACATACAAGGAAGGAAAAGTAAATAGTTATAGTTTGACACCCGACGCAAACACTGAATGATTACGTTGATGAATGGAAAATCCCACCTTGCAGTATACGGACAAGTGTCAAACATCTTGACAGAAATAACATTGACTGGAATAACATTCCAATATTAATTCATTCCCAATGAATGAATTTTTTGACTGGTCCAAAAGAAGCTGCAGACGACATTTTAGAGCTAATGGAATTTAATTGTTTATTTATTTTCTTTTTTTCCTTATGGGACAGGAAAAATATTGTGGTTACCGAAGAAATTACTTTATCCAAGCAATTTCTTCATTTTCCACAATGTTTTCATATGCTTCTTCTCAAATTGACATTCGCAGTGTTCTGGTAATAGAAGTAGTGGAGGAAAGGAAAAAATATATTCTTTGATTTATATAATCTGCTTTTCGTCTAGTTATGCCATATACCGATTAAAAAGTGTATATGGAAATTCAAAATTGAGAGCACTATATATTAACGAAAAAAGGATTACTACAGAAATCATAATAGTATGATGACGATTTTAATAGTGCGAAGAAAAGAATGAAAAAATAGAAATAATCAAATGTAGTGATTATAATGGAGTGTTGTTCGGTAAACTGTCTTGATGTAAAGGGTTCCCTTTGGTATATCACATATCTATATGGTGTTATGTGTAGACGGCAACATGTCACCAAGCATCCAATAAACAACACCGCACACTCTTTATGTATATTAGTAAAATTTAGAAATTGATGAAACAAATTTGTCTTTTTATGTTTCACCCGATATGCCGCCAAGTACTGGGCCCTGATCGACGAATCAAAGAATCCGACCAGACGTCGTTTTCAATCAGCACGGGAATATTATTGCATGGTGTTTATTAATTTATCATTATCAATTCAATCTTTTACCAAAATAAAAATAAATTGATTGCGCTTAACATTTTTGAGTGGATACTTTTTGCTGTTGGATATATATTATCCTAAAAAGATGAGTGGAAATGACAATTGTTGCGTGGCAGATTGTAGATTGACAAGGCATAACTCTAATATATCCATCCATAGAATTCCGAAGAAACCGGAGTCTAGAAGAAAATTATGGATAAAGGCAACTGGAAGAGTCCTCCATGGAAGAAATAAATTTACACCAACGAATAATTCTTTATTTTGTGGTCGACATTTTGTGAATGGGAAGAGAAGTGATGATCCAACGTCTGTGGACTTTATACCGACAATGAATCTTCCGGTGACTTTGCCAGTAACATTGAGGCAAAGGAGAGCTACTGTTTCCAGTATGAAATCGTCCAAAGATGACGGAGCAGTAGAATCCCTTGTGAAAGAAAACCGTAGCGTGTGTTACACCAAGAAACGCGTTTTGTTGCCAGAAATTGATCTTAGAAATGTGCAGAACGAAGTTCAGATTTCACATGAGCGGTCAGATGAAATGACAGAATGCGAAATGCTGCATTGCCAAATCCCCTGCGAGGTACGATTTCAATAAAAATCTAACGTAAGTTTGGTAGAATTTTCCCTGGTATGAAGCAAGGACACGGGAACTGATTAATTACAAGCTGGTATTTTCCACAGTTTTTTCAATGTGACTGAGTCTCTGGACAAATCCCTCTTCAAAGTATTTAAACGTCTTCAACGACTTGTAGGCCCGGACGCTTTCTTTGTCAAACGATTTGTCCCGCGACTCCACTAAATATTTTTTTAATTTTGATATGTCAAAGGCCGGAACATTTTTCAAACCATTTTCCCATCTATTGTTCGGATTTGTAAACACTGACTTCACAAAAAGAAACTTGTTTTCTGACATTTTAACACTGTTAAAGTTCGGGGTCATATCGAGCCTTCTTATTTTCTATTGAGTTTTTCAAACCGGAAGTAAAAACTCCCCGCAACGGGAAAATGTTGTTGTTGTTATTTTTTGAAAGCGTCTAACGGATGTAGACTTTTTAGTCATCTGGCACTTTGCGTGAAAAAGTCTATTGGTCTAAGGCATTCTTTTCTTGAAGAGCTTTCAGCACTTTGATTTTTATGGGGTACTATTTCTTTTTAAGCAAAAATCATGAGAGGGCGAGATATCATTACATGATTACTAAAATTATAATAATACTTTTAATCAAAATTTAAAAACATTTTTTTTTTTTTACAAAGGGGTTGAACAAACCAGGGTATGAATGTGTGAGATAATACCCTCCATGTTGGATAAAAAATAAACGGACTTACTCAGAAAGATACATGTATGTAATTATTAAAGTAGGTTGGAAACAAGCGCTAATTATAACTAGGATGGCTTCTATACCAATCTGTCTTCATTATTTCGGCAAATTCTCGTAAAGAAAAAGATCGCGAATATGGCATGTTTCAGCGATCATTGTATAAAATAAACTGACCAAATTAATCTTTCCTTCCAAAAATTTTATTTCAAACCACTGTGGCTTTAGTTTGATAGTTGTCACATCAAATAACCACATTTTTACCTCGGCAAATCTCAGCCGAAGTGAAAATTCTCCGAGACTGGGTCGCCATTTTGAATTCATTGTTTACATATTGGTACCCATCATCCTTGGTGACTGGCAGCGCGGTACCAGTGGTAAACGCGAGAAAAAATCAAATAATCACCAATTAGTAAGAGTGTCAGGGTCTTATCAATAAAGTTGTTACGTAATATACGGTAAACAACACTATAGATAAAGAGCCTGTCGTGTCCACGCTTCTGCAACCAGTATTAGTGGCTTGCTTGACCCTTTCTTCAGCTAGAAATTAAGCTGTATCGGTGACCAAATTTACGCGTATCGGCGATCTGAAGGCGTATCGGCAAACTCTCTTAACTTATCAAGGCGTATCGGGGCCGATACGCCATAAAGGCCTGGCGAGAACCCTGATTACACTAACTTTCTTAGCAGCCTGAGATGTACACAGGGCTAACTTATGTGCTGCACAGTGGAATTATATCATAAATGGATTCATCCTTCATAGTTGAACACCGACACCGTTTCTAAAACCTGTCATTGTTGCAGCACCATCTGAACCTAGGGCCATCCCTTTTGACAAATCAATTCCTGTTTCTTCAAAACACTCCTTCAGTCTTGATGTTAAGCCATCAGCAGTTTTATCAACAATACTATAATCACCAATAAAGAAAGTTTTCACTTTTAATTCAGAATCAATAACCAGGGTTCTCCCTAGGCCATTATGGCGTATCGGCCCCGATACGCCTTCATTAATTAAGACAGTATGCCGATACGCCTTCAGATCGCCCATACGCTTAAATTTGGTCACCGATACGACTTTATTTCAAGCAGAAGAAAGGGTAAAGCAAACCATTAAAATTGGCTGCAGAAGCGCGGACACGACAAGCTCTTTTTCTATAATGTTTTATACCACGTATTACATAACATCTCTACTGATAAGACCCTTACACTCTTACTAATTGGTGATTATCGATTTTTTCTTGCGTTTCCCACTGGTACCTCGCTATCAGTCACCAAGCATGATAGGTACCAATATGTAAACAATGAATTCAAAATGGCAACCCGGTTCCGGAAAATTGTCACTTCGGCTGAGATTGGTCTAGTTAAAAGTAAAAGATGTGGTTATTTGATGTGACAACTATCAAACTAAAGCCACAGTGGTTTAAAATTTAATTTTTTAAAGGAAAGATTTATTGGGTCAGTTTATTTCATCGCTGAAAACATACCCTTTTCGCGATTTTTTTTCCTTACGAGAATTTGCCAAAATAATAAAGACTGATTTGTATAGAAGCCATCCTAGTTATACTAAGCTCTTGTTTTCAACTCAGTTTGATAATTACACACACGTATCTTCTGGAATAAGTCCATTTATTTTTTTATCCAACATGGAGGGCATTATCTCAAACATTCGTACCCTTGTTTGTTCAACCCATTTTTTTCAATAAATTTGTTTTAAAAGTTTGATGAAAAAAATTATTATACTTTTAGTAATCATCTAATAATATCTCATCCTCTCATGTTTTTTACACAAAAAGAAATAATACCCCCATTAAAATCAAAGTGCTGAAAGCACTTCAAGAAAAGAATGCCTTAGACCAATTAGGGATTTCTTTTTTATAAAAAGTAATGATTTAATAATTATTTAGAATCAGGAAAAGATCATTCACGCTATAATATTTGGAAAACAAAATCCTCTTTTGAAAATCAAAGTGCTGAAATCACTTAAAGAAGAGAAGAGTAAAGACACTTGTTTAATAAATTTGAACAAGTTTCATGTTATAATTTGAGAAATATGGTTGGACACTGCTGATATATTATACATTTTTTATTAACTTATTGAAATCAAATAGCTGAAAGTACTGTTAGAAGAATAGTTATAGTGTCAGACAGTCGAAGGCTTCTGAATGGGCAAATAATGAGCATTTCAAATTTTACACAGAGAATCTAATGGAGCTCTTTAAGATGCAAAATTTGAAAATGAAACCAGGTGTTTCACACAGGAACCTTATAAATACATTTTTGAAATTACTGATAATATTTTCTATTTTTTTTCTGATGAAGGGCATTTTTCTTCAATCCAACACTCCATGCTTTTTTAAAGAGTCCTCAAGGATATGATTTTTGGACAGACTTGATAAAATGGCCAAGCATGAAAAGCTAATCCTATCTAATAGACAAGCACTTGACACTCTTTTTTACTCATGAGACTTTTGGGTATATTCTTTCATTATCTTTCCTTTTAACATCCTTTTTATGAGACAATATAGTGCCCTTTCCAACAAATAGGATAGAGAGTTGAAGTAAGCTGAGTAATGTCTCAATTGGTTGGTATCAAAATAAGCCTCAGAATAGATAAATCAACTTATAATAACTAAAAAGTTAAGAATATAATTCAAGAATAAATCTCAATAAAACAACAAGATGTCAATAATCAAGCTAAAAAGCACTTTTAATGACCTTTATTATGTATAGTCATACCAAGATGTTAACAGACAACACGCAGTGCATTTGCCACTACGCCTTCAAAAATTTCTGGGGAGAACCCTGAATAACCATGGCATACATTATTAATTTGCCTGTATTGGATATGTCTGTGGTTTCATCACAGGAAACTGATAAAAATTCACTTTCAGAAATTTCTTTATAAACATCAGTAGAAACACTGTCACTAATAGCAGCTAAAAGACCATCAGCTGTTTTCCTGGACCTATAACCAGAACCTAGAGCTGACAAATCAACACCAAGTCTGATTGCTAATTTGATCTGAGATTCAAATTTTGAAATAGCTAACTCCTCTTTAGCAATATAATACACTATTTCCAAAAGTTTAATAATGGCTCCATCCTTTTCATTAAATGATCGGTCAATAGCAACAACCATGTCATTTCTCACACGTAAGGCAACTAGGGCTCTCTTATGGTCTGCCGAAATTTTCGTGTCGAGTAAAAGTACTCGTATGCATGTTACTACAGCCAGTCTCCGCAACAAATGGGTTTGATAATTTTAATTTAGAGTCAATACACGTTTTACATTTCATATTTCCATCAGACGCAAGTAACCATGGGAATTTAACAAGCCAAGATTTTTGGAAAGTTCGATCCTTTTTTTTACTTGTCCCGGGGACTGAAGAAGAGGCCGCCTCAGTATCAATGCCTTAGGAAGACGTGGAGGGCTTGGGATCCGATGACGGGATCAAATCAGCATTTTCTGGTGTTCTGACGCTTTGTCATTGTCTGCTATTTTTCTATTTTTAGGGCTTCCCGACATGAAGTCGGTCAAGCGAAGCTGATGTTTCGCCATGTTTACAATTTAACAAAGACTGGTTTAATATCGGAATTTAAAGGCAAACTAAATTTCGATAATTCCGTGGGTCACAGTCTAAGTTTTAAAGGTGCGCGTTAGAATAAAACGCTATTAAATCCAACTACCGAAATCGACGTCAGTTTAGAAAAATCGCGATTTTTCGTGAGCGCGCCTGAGATCCCGCACTGGCTTGATTTTTGGGGGATATTGGAAAAAAAAAATATGCGGGATTTCCAGCGATCCTGCGATCTAGGCACAACACTGTACAGGGATAAGTATTATAATAGAAATTTGACTGTAGATTTGAGGGGTATCTCATTAAACGGTCAGAGGTTTCCCCAAGTTACTTCCGGTCAGGTTTAGGCAATGTTAAACATCAAAATCATCATAAATAAATTCTTGGAAAATATTTTGAAATATAAAGAAAAATGTTAATTTCAATCATATTAACTAAAATTATACACCATTATCGCTCAAATACTCGTATGACCCTTTAAAAATGTACAGAGCCACACATATTGTAGTGGAGGCAAACAGAAAATAATAATTGCAAACGGACTCACTTTTTGGGCGAACGGACCCAGGGCAAACAGACCCGGGGCGAAAGTATATTTAGGGTGAACGGACCCAATACCCTACCCATGTAAAATGCATTGAACAGAATCAACAATTTGCAGATAGTTAAGCGATAATAATTAAATTCAGTCACACTAGGGGGATAAATAGCTTCAAAAACCCATGCATGAAATAAAGACATATGATTACACTAGCAGATCAGGCTTATGATTCTACATGAATATTACCAATTTTAGGTGCATTTGCACCGAATTGGAGATTTCTATTTCTTACCTGTCAGTTACTGTTGAGGGTCGAGGAGTGAGAGCGATCCGCTTCCCGTAGTTCATTTTTGTAAACTATTATCCTGTGCACATTTTTGCAGTCTCAAGTTTGGCTAGATTATCAAGACGCAGTTACAGATACAAAAAATAGGACACTAACATTTCAGAACAGGTAGCCATTACTTCTAGGGTTAGTTAACGAAAAGGAAATAAATATATCCAATGTATGGAATAAGCGGAAAGGACTCTTCACATAATAAAATGGGTTATCTCCCTTCCACCATTATTCTTTGCAAATCCAACCCTGTACGGGGTTGGGGGTTGGGGGCTAATCTGTAATAGGTGCCAAGCATTTTTTGTATGTCTTTTACCATTTACAATACCGTACTTCTACCATAGACAAAGCCCCATTACTTTCAAATATTGCATTGCCTTTCAATTCAAACCAGTTTGAAGTTTTGAGGCCTTGGTTAATAAAAAAAGTCCTTAACCCATTTCAACTCAACAAAATTTTAGACCGGTCCAAATTGTGAGGAGCTGCAGACAATATTTTCAAGTTGGTGGAATTTAAATTTTCTTTGACTTTTTGGATAGAAAACATTGTGGATAATGAAGAAATTGCTTGATCCAAGCAATTTCTTCATTTTCCACAATGTTTTCCAAAGCTTTTTCGTTGAGGGGCGTAAAAAGGAGGGATTGAGTGGGAATGGGTTAATATGTAGAAAAGCATTTTCAATGACAGAATTTGCTTAACTTTAATCTTTTACCACAAAATTCTGGAAAGACTAGAAGATGAAAAAGCACCTTTGAAAAGAGAAATTGCTTTTAACAAATATTTCCTTCCTTTTCTCACCATATTTTTTAATCTATTAGGTAATTGGTATTCATTTTAACACATCACAAGACAACACATTTTAAAATGATTCAAATTCAAAGAAGCTGCAGATGATAAAGTTTTCAAGTTTATGAATTTATAAAAAATCTTTTTCTTTCTGGATAGAAAACATTGTGGAAGATGAAAAAATGCTTGTAACAAGCAGTTTCTTAACCCTTGTCATGCTGAATAAAATCCTCTACAAAATTGCATTAGAACAAAGAGCTGAAAATACTGGAGGTCCTGATTTTGGAATAATATCTTTATTGAAAATAAATCTTGCAAACATATCTTGCTTTATAGGGGCAAGCAGATTATGTAGACTAAGATCAGCATATATGTGCAGGCTGATTTCAATGTATACATTCTATACCAAAACAGGAATATTCAAGGTTCAGAATGACAAGGGTTAATTTTCCACAATGTTTTACAAACGTTTTTTCTAGAGTGGCGTAAAAAGTGAGATTGTGTGTGCATGGGTTAAAAACAGTTTGAATTGAGTCTAAGATTTTACTTATGGCTCTCTGCATATTTGATAGCAAAATAATGTTCCAAGTTTGAATCCATCATTTTCCAAAATGATTAAGGTGCAGATCTCTCTAGTTAACCCATTACCAGACAACAAAATTTTAGACTGGTCCCAATCTGACATTACCAGACCACAATTTTTAGTTGATGAAATTTTAAAAATCATTGCTGGTTGGGGAAGAAAACACCTTGGATAATGAAGAAATAGCTTGTAACAAGCAATTTCCTCGTTCTCCACAATGTTTTCTAAAGCTTTTTATTCATGAGCGTAAAAAGGTGGGATTGTGTAGGGATGGAAACCCTTTCCTGTTTTTCAAAATTTTAGTCTTATCCAAATTGAAAGAATTTGCAGACGACAATTAAAAGTAAGAGCAATTTGGAAAGAAACCAACCAACAGGGTAGAAAATTTTGTAGGAAAAGAAGAAATTGCTTGTTACAACCAATTTCTTATTTCCCACAATGTTTTCTAACTTATAAAATCATAGGAACGTAAAATCCATGGTTAGTACAGGAAACGGTTAACCATGCCAGCAACAATGATAGTAGATAGACTTGGATGGACTAAGTTTGAACCCATTCCCACTCAGTGACGCTTTTAGATGCCCTCAAGGAAAAGGATTGGGAAAACATTGTGGAAAATGAAGAAATTGCTTGTGACAAGCAATTTCTTCATTTTTCACAATGTTTTCTATCCACAAATACAAAGAAATTTAAAATTCCATCAACTTGAAATTGTTGTCTACAGCTTCTTTCAATTTGGACCAGTCTAAAATTTCACTGTGTGGAAATGGGTTAAGGCCCCCGAAAATTCCTTGAATCACATGCATGACATACAATAGTAGTCTTGAACTCTGCAGATCCTAATTTCAGGCTTTTAGCTTTTGTTTAAGGATTAAAACAATGCGATTTAATCAACTTTTCTTAACCCATTACCACACAACCAAATTTTAGAACTGTCCAAATTGAATCAAGTTGCAATGGACAATTTCAAGTTGATTAACATTTAAAAATCTTTGTATTTTGGGTTAGAAACCTTGTGGGTTAAGACAAAATTGCTTGAAAACAAGCATTTCTTCATTTTCCACAATGTTTTTCAAAGGACTTTTTTTGACGGCTTCAAAAAGCATTATTGTGTGGAAAAGAGTTAAAAGATTATTAATAGGTGCAACAAACCAGAAGTACTTTTGGATAGGAGTTGAGAAATATATGGTGTCAAAGTTCTGAAAATAGTATTATTTTCATTACAAAAGTCCAACTCTATGATGTTTATAGTTTAGGACAAGACAAAGTCAGCTTGTGTTTGTTGACCTTGCCCTTGCACTGGTCAGTTAGAACAAATGGGACAAGTTGTATTCATAAATGAGAAAGATATGTTCCAAACTAGGTCTTTCTTTATTCATTTGACCTTCTGTGACCATGAATTTAGGGCATATAAGAACAAAGGATGGGTCATTGCAAAATTATTGTAAATTCCTATAAACATATACCCCTCAAAACATTTTCCTTTTTAATTGAAGGAAAGAACAAATGAGCTCTGTTATCCCATTACCAGACAACAAACTTTTAAACTGGTCCAAATTGAAAGGAGTTGCAGACGTCAATTTATAGTTTATGAAATTCTATTCTTTTTTCAACTTTCTGAGTAGAAAATATTGTATAAATGAATAACTTGCTTGTTACAAGCAATTTCTTCATTTAACACAGTGTTTTCAGAATTTTTTATTTTGAGGGAGTGTCCAAAAGCGTCATTGAGTGGGAATGGGTTATTCTAAAACCTATCTATAAGTGTTTATTTTCTTTTGACAGTTGATGAATCCCTGGCCCGCCCACTGACTCTTTTGGCCACGCCCATTGACTCTGACAAGAAGTTCCACTTCAATTTTTAACAGCATTATTTCACCAAATTTATGGCCAATAGCATGTTACAAATACGTAGAATGATTGGTTGGCGACATAAACATCATGATTACAGATTGAATAAGCTGTAGGTACGACGCTTAAGTTGCCAAACCAACAAAAATTATTCACCAAAATGGCGGTTAATATTGAAGTTCAAACTGATCTTCCAGTCTAAATGAATGATTTCATTGGTCAACTTATTATTTTACTTAGATGTATCTAAAAATGCTTTTGAGCGTCCGCAAAAAAGGCTGTATAAATGTGGTAAATGATTTGTTTGTTTGTTTGAATGGGGTTTTACGCCGCTTTCAACAATCTTTCAGTTATATTGCGGAGGCTGGAGCACCTAACAATGGAATTCTGGTATTTCTCACACTAGTACTACCATTACATCCTTTCCTAGCCTCCAACTGCTAATCCACATAGTTCTACGATTATCGACCCATTGGTGAGAGACAAATAGTCGGAAAGAATGAGTGCCGCCGTCGGGGATGTGGTAAATGAATTGTCAATTGATGAGAATGGGTAAATTTGATCACTTCACCCAAAGCTATGACCTTGACATTTCGCACATTTGAACAATCTTTTAAAATGACACAATTCCGATTGACCCCATGCTTTCTAAGATTGAACTGTGCTCTCTAATTTTTAGGAATAAATGGGGATAGGATAACACAGTTAAGCCAAACACAAATGTTTTCCAACAAAATTTGGAAACATAATCATGTTCAAGTGCTATACCTTGTCAAAAAGGCTGTTACCCATTATCAGATGATAAAATTTTAGACAAGTCTAAATTCAAAGAAGCTGCAATTGTCAGTTTTTATTTGATGAAATTCTAACCCATTACCTGACAACAAAATTTCAGACTGGTCCAAACTGAAAAGAGTTGCAGACGACTTTTCAAAATGGGATAACATTTCAAAATAAGGGTAGAAATATTGTGAGAAAAGAAGAAATTGCTTGTGACAAGCAGTTTCTCCTTTTCTTACAGTTTTCCACAAATGTATTTCTTCGGGGCGTAAGAAAGCATCATTATTTGGAAATGAGTTAAAATTCTTTGCCTGTTACATTATAGATATGAAGAAATTGCCTGAGACAAGCATTATCTTCATTTTTGACAATTTTCCTAAACGATTTTAAGAGTTTTAGAAAGGAGGATATGGGTTCATCTGGTTCCCTTCTTTGGCAACTGTCACAAGCTGGCAACAATAATACTTCTGCAGATCATCGATTTTCTTGCTTTCTTTGAAGTACATTTCAAATTTGTCACATTGAATGGTTGTCCTATTTTACGATTTGTCTTTCAATGTGGCACTGACTCAGTGACAGGATGTGCAGAACAGAACAAAGTTAACCTTTTACTGCTCTATCTCTTGTTTTTAAGTCCTTGTGATTTTATAGTTGAGAAAACATTGCTGGAAAAGAAGAAATCTTTTCCATCAATTATTTCAAACTTGTAGGCTGGTTACTTTTCAACTTGCATCCACTTTTAATTTTTTATTTGCAACTTCTTTCAAATTGAACCGGTTTGAATTTGGAGAATGGGTCCCGCCCACTGACTCTGCTGGCCACACCAAGTGACTCAAACAGGAAGTTAGTATTAAACGGTGTTATTTTGCAATTTTATTGCCAGTAACATGTCATTTCTTTTGTTGATTGACAACTTCACCTACAGCTTGTTCAAACAAAGTAACAAGCTTCACAAAAATGTTGGCTAATGTTAGAGTTCAAAGTTCACTTACCATCTAAATGAAAGATGTGGTGAAATGACTTGGATTGGCAGCACTGATTGGTCAATAGACCAACAAACTAAACCTTATACCAAACAACCCGATTTTGACTGGTCCAAAATGAAAGAAGTTGCAGATGACAGTGTGTGTAATTTGAAAAATAATGACTGAATATGGTAGAAAACATTGTGGAAAAAAGGAGAAATAGCTTGTTACCAGCAATTTCTCCTTTTACCACAATATTTTCTTTCTAATTATGTTTCAAAGGCGTTACTGAGTGGTAATGGGTCAAATGCTGTCATTTTAAATCTATTTTTATCATTATGAAACAAACAAGATGCCAAAGGGCCTGCATCCTTGTCCTGGCTGAAATATGTTTATCCACAATTCATTTTGCATGATGTTCTTTACCTATCAAGACAAACATTTTTAAAAATTCATAAACTTGAAATTGCCATGTGCAATATCTTTCAACCTAAAAAACTCTACCATAAATTTTTGTTGTCTATATCATAAGCTCTCCTCCATTTCTTTTATGGACCAAATTTTCTTCAACCCATTCCCACACAATGACTTTTAAACACCTCTTAAAAATGAAAGCTTTCGAAAACATTGTGGAAAATGAAGAAATTTCTTGTTATAAGCAATTTCTTCATTATACACAATATTTTCTACGACAAAAGACAAAGATTCTAAAGATTTCATCAACCTAGATTTGTCGTCGGCAGCTTCTTTGAAATTAGCATGGTCTAAAATATCATTGTGTTGGAATGGGTTAATTATCAAAATGCATGTACAACTTGTATCTAAGGTGTAAGGGACATAATCTATTTGTATGACAATTTTACCAAATAGTTACTTGTCTCTCTTCCACCATGAATAAAACGTAATCCAACAACTACATGTATTTGCAATGTATGGAAAACTATAATTGCCCTGATTTTCTTTCTTTCATTTTCAAAGTTTTTAAAGTTTGATCAACTTAAATCATTATCTGCAAATTTTCCATTTGGACCAGTCTAAAATTTTGCTGCCTGGCAATGGGTAAAATACCAATGTTTCCTTTTTTATCCTCAACCAATTGTGCAAGTCAAAATGAACAACAATCCTTTTTCCTGTTAAGATGTAAGATAAAAGACAGATAGTTTACTATGAGACTTCCTTGGGTCATTTGAAACACTTGCCTGAAGTTTCAAGGTTGTAAGACAATTGGCATTTGAGTGAGAGCACAGAAATGGTTTTCAACCAAAGTTCAATTGTGATCTTGAACTTTGACCTATGTGAACCCCAAACACTTCCTTGGGTCATTGACAACATTTGTGTGAATTTTAAATGTGGTAGGTCACTTTGTTCTTAATTTAGAGCACAGAAATGAAAAGTCTGGATGGATGGATGGACGGACAGACAGACAGACCATACATTGCAGGCTATATTGCTTATTACTGCAACATCAACACAACATCGTTTTCTTCATTCATGCCTTTGGACATCTTTGGTTGATTCTTTAACCCATTCCAACACAACAAATTTTTAGACTGGTCCAAATTGAAAGAAGTTGCAGACAACATTTCATTTTGATGGAAGTTTAATTTTTTTTCGTCTTTTTAGGTAGAAAACATTGTGGATAATGAAGAAATTGCTTGATACAAGCAATTTCTTCATTTTCCACAATGTTTTCCAAAGCTCTTTAATTGAGGGGCGTATGAAGGAGGGATTGAGTGGGAATGGGTTAAATATAAATGTTTTCTTCTTCTTCTTCTTCTTCTTCTTCTTCTTCTATAACCCTTTCTTGTTTTTTTTTTGTTTTTTTTGTTAATTTTAGTCTGGTCCAAATTGAAAGAGGTTGCAGACTACAATGAAAATTCGATGCAGTTTGAAATGAAAGCATCCTATCTGGTATAAAAATATTGTGGGAAAAGGAGAAATTGCTTGTTACAAGAAATTTCTTCTTTTTCCATGTTTTCTCAAGTATAAAATCACAGCAACATAAAATCCCGGGTTTGTACAGGAAAGGGTAAAGTCAAAGAGTACTTTGAAATCGAAATTCAAAATGTCAATTGCTATGTTTTAGCTTATGATCTTTACAATCTGAATGATGAAATCTGCGCTCCAATTGCAATTGCTAAGGACATATGTGTCAAGATGACCAAGGGTGTGTTTAGGATTTGAAGCTGCAACTGTTGACATATCTTAGATTGCAAGTCTGTCGCCGCTACCTCTGAAGTAGGCAGGAGCCCCAAACACATAAATGAGATTATGGACTAAAATGTTGGACGAAAAATCTTCTATAGGATAGATTTTCTATAGGATATTTTTTTTTCAACGTACCATGTCAAAGGCTGTGACTTTTTGGTTCATATTATCTTGCAGTGACTAAACACTTTTTTAATTTACCCATTCCCACACATTGACGCTTTGAAGGCCCCCAATATCCTAGCTTTAGAAAACATTGTGGAAAACAAGAGCTGTCGGAGTAAGGCTTTTGTCACAAAACTGTATGCCATTATTGGACAAAAAACTTTTTATTGAATGCAACTATAGTTTAAGAGTTCAGTTCACAAGAAATTTGGAAGTTTGACAAACATTGAAGGAATCTGTTTGGCTTCACAGGTCTGATTCTAGTAAAATTCAATATCATTATATGGTAAAGGGTTAATAATCTTACCTTGACTATCAAAGTTATCAATGAAAAATGTCTCCATACAAAAAATGAAGACTCTAATTTGAGTAGTCTTGCAGAAACAATAGACTGATTTATTTTAGAGTAGGATATATACAAAATTTAAAGCTACATGGCATTAAGCCCCCTTTGAGCAAGGTAATGCTCATTGGGTCAAAAATAAAAATAAACATTACCTAGGGCATTTAATAAACAACATTTATGTAAAGTAACAAGAATTTTGGCAAATTGTACTGGAGGTATATTTGAAAATTAATGACCTTGACAATTTGACCATGACCTTAACCAATGACCTTGAACTCAGTACCAACAGAAAGTCCATGTCATAAGCAATGCACATGTAAAATATGAAGGCTATATCACTTATCATTGTATACTTATGGGAGATGTTAAAGTTAATTTTTTTGAAATTTTGACCTCTAGAAATGACCTTGACCTTGACAGATGACCTTGAACCTAATACCAACAGAAAGGTCATGTCATAAGCAATGCACATGCGAAAATATCAAGGCTATGTCACTCACCATTGTAAACTTATAGACAATGTTAAAGTTAAGATTTTGAAATTTTGACCTTTAGAAATCACCTTGACCTTGACAGATGACCTTGAACCTAATACCAACAGAAAGGTCATGTCATAAGCAATGCACATGTGAAATATGAAGGTTATATCACTTACCATTGTAAACTTATGGACAATGTTAAAGTTAAAATTTTTGACCTGAGAAATGACCTTGACCTCAACAGATGACCTTGAACTTAATACTAACAGAAAGGCTTTGTCATAAGCAATGGGCATGTGAAATATACGGGCTATATCACTTACCATTGTAAACTTATAGACAAAGTTAAAGTTAAGATTTACAAAATTCTGACCTTGACCTTGACTGATGGCCTTGATCTGAATACCAATAAAAAGGCTTTGTCACAAGCAATGCACATGTGAAATATGAAGACTATATCTGTAACCAATCAAAAGTTATGGCCAATATAAGTTTTTGCAAGACAAAAAGAAAGCTTACGTAAAGCAAATGACATTAAGGCCCCGTTTCCAATGACAAATTTTTTAAAGTAACTTTTGGATAGTTTAAGGTGAAGAGGATCTGATTTGCTACTCAAATATAAAATTTCATAAAATTCTGACCATTTGACTAGGAGAAATTGGCAAAAAACTAATTTTTTACATTAAGGCCCCTTTTTCCATGACGCAGCCATGAATTGGGAAATTTAAAAAGCATCTCTTGGACATTTGCTAGGAATATTATGTATGAAGTTTCATCCAATTAGGCCCAGGGATTCCTGACATGGGACGGACCAACGGAGGGACGGACTGACCGACGTGCAGACAAGCTGGCGACTATATGCTAAAAAATTTTCAGGGAGCATAATAAAGAAACTGCTTGTTCCTTATCCCAATGGTACAAACTAGAAGCGCTTGAGCGCCTGAATCGCTCCACCGGACTGACTTTATTTATCATTCCTGAGAAGTTTTCAACATATATGGAAATAATTCCACGCCCATAAAAGCCATGTTTTTTCATCCAAGGAAAATTCTTTGAAGGAATCTGATAAATTGTCACCAAATGAGCATTCCTGAAAATTTGGTTAAAATCCATCAATTTGTTTCTGATAAGAAGTTTTTTAAAGTTTTCACCATATATGGAAATAAGCCCCACCCATTAAAGCCATGTTTTTCATTTGATCAAATTTCTTTGAAGGAATCTGATAAAGGATCTCAAAATGATCATTTCTTTAAAATTTGGTTGAATCCATCTATTTGTTTCGGAGGAGATGATTTTCAAAGCTTACACCATATATGGATAATAGCCCCCCGTATTACAGCCATTTTTTTTCATCTGATAAAAATTCTTTGAAGGAATCTGATAAAATGTCACCCATTGATCATTTCTGTACAATTTGGTTGAAATCCATCAATTTGTTTCTGAGAAGCAGAATTTTAAAGGTTTCATCATAAATGGAAATTAGCCCCACCCATTAAAGCAATATTTTTTCTCTGATCAAAATTCTTTGAAGGAATCTGATTAAGTGTCACCAATTGATCATTCCTGTAAAATTTGGTTGAAATCCATCCATATGTTTCTGAGAAGAAGTTTTTTAAAGGCTTCACCACATATGGATATAAGCTCCGCCTATTTAAGCCATGTTTACATCCGATCTTAATTCTTTGAAAGAATTTCATGAAAGGTCACCCAATGATCATTCCTGTAAAAATTGGTTGAAATCCATCAATTGGTTTCTGAGAAGAAGATTTTTAAAGGCTTCACCATATATGGATATAAACCCCACCCATTTAAGCCATGTTTTTCATCTGATCAAAATTCTTTGAAGAAATCTCATGAAGGGTCACCCAATGATCATTCCTGTAAAACTTGGTTGAAATCCATCAATTGGTTTCTGAGAAGAAGATTTTTAAAGTTTTCACCCCATTGAAGGCATGTTTTTCATCCAATCAAAATTCTTTGAAGGAATCTCATGAAGGGTCACCCAATGATCATTCCTGTAAATTTGGTTGAAAACCATCAATTGGTTTCTGAAAAGATTTTTAAAGGTTTCACCATATATGGAAATAAGCCCCGCCCATTAAAGGCATGTTTTTCAATCGATCAAAATTCTTTAAAGGAATCTGATAAAGGGTCACCCAAGGATCATTCTGTAAAATTTGGTTGAATTCTGTTCAGTACTTTATGAGGAGAAGTTTTTAAAGTAAAAGTTTACGGATGGACACACGGACGCATGACGGACACATAGCCATGACAATAGCTCGCTGGCTTTCAGCCAGTGGTGCTAAAAAAGAATTGAAATGTTGTCAAAAAGTCTGGTTTGTAATTGCTACAGACACCATAGCCTCCGAATTTCTGTAGGGTACGTTTGGCATTGTGGGTTTGTAAATTGCACACCTCTGCAAGAACAACACTTGATTGTTGGGTATGACAAGTTTTCTCAAGCTGTACAAGTTTCTAAGGTTCAAGGTTTGTTAAACGGTTGCACAAATAACGTGATCATGCAGAGCCTGCAGGATAGCTTGATCAATATTAACTCATTCCAACTCAACAAAATTTTAGACTGGTCCAAATTGAAAGAAGCTGCAGACGATATTTTCAAGTTGGTGGAATTTAAATTTTCTTTGTCTTTTTGGATAGAAAACATTGTGGATAATGAAGAAATTGCTTGATACAAGCAATTTCTTCATTTTCCACAATGTTTTTCAAAGCTTTTTTCTTGAGGGGCGTAAAAAGGAGGGCTTGTGTGGGAATGGGTTAAGTACCAAAACATCTCACAGTCACATTGCGATAAGCATAAGGTGACTTTGAAATGCATTAAGGATGTATCATGTATCTAGAGACTTTGGCACTGAATAATTTTGTGCAGTTTACGACAGCCACTCAGGCTGTGTCAACTAGACTTTAAAAACTGCAGTTACAACATTTTAACCTTCTATCAGCTTAATGGTTTTACATAAATGTCATAGATAAACACCACAGTTACTGCTGAACGCAGTGATTTGATCTGTCCGTTGATCATTTTTCTAATTGATCGCAGGGATCAGTCAGTGACAAGGATCAATAATGTGGATAAAACTGTATCCTCATCTAATCTACTGGCGCAATGCGGACTTAGACCCATTACAACATGACAACGTTTGAGACTTGTCCAAATTAAAAGGAATTCCAGATGACAATTTCAAGTTTATGTAATTTTAGATTTTTTTTCAACTTTCTGGGTAGAAAACATTATGGAAAATCAAGAAATTGCTTGATGCAAGCAATTTCTACATTTTCCAAATTTTTTTCCAAATTGTGTTTTAAGAGGAGTGTCAAAAAGCGTCACTGTGTTGGAATGGGTTAACCCCTTACTAGATGACTAAGTTTTAGACTTGTCAAAATTGAAATAAGTTGTTGCAATTATAAAGTATGTCAAGAGTGCAAACTGAGAAAAGGAGAAATTGCTTGCTATAAACATTTTTTCATAAGATTTTCCAAAAATATATTTCTCTGAAGGCGTCAAAACACATGATTGTAAGGTAATGGATTTAAGCTTTAATCCATTAGTAGAAGTCAATGCTTCTGTCTAGTTCAAATTGATAAGCTCCGAGAAGAATATCATAATAGGCTTGACGTAAAACAAGAGGACCATGACGGTGCTATATTGCTCTACTGAATATGTGAGTTCCAAGTTTTCAAGACTTTCTTCAATTTCTCTATGACATATATGGAAACTTTTAAAGAAGACTGAGCAAAAATTGTGGCCGCAAGAGTGCTAACAAAAAATGCCAATTTATGATAGGATTCATCATTGTGACCTACCAAGAATTCTGACCAAGTTTCATGAAGGTTAAACCAAAATTGTGGCCCCTAGAATGCTTACAAGGAAATTGTCATTAAAGCCCCTTTTCCCGTATTGTCAGAGGGATTGCTTCCATTTTTATTAGGGTTCATACTTTTGCTCAGACAAACATTCTGTCAAAGTTTACCAAAAATTTTGCCATAATTGTGTCCCCTGGAGTGCTAACAAGGAAAAGGTCATCAAGATCCTCTTTCCCATGTTTTCCAATGTAACCTTCCAAATTCCAATTGGATTCATCCTTCTGACCTGCCAAGCCTTTAGACCAAATTTGAAAAACTTGGGCAAAAATTGTTGCCCCTACAATGATAACAAGGAAATTATCATTATTGCCCCTTTTCCCGTGTTAACCAAAAGAACCTTCAGGTTTTCAATATGGTTCATCCTTGTGACCAGAAAAAAGGTTTTGACCCTTTTTCATGAAGACTGGGCCACAATTTTGAAAATTGTCATTAACACCCCTTTTTCTGTATTTTCAAATTGAATGTTCCCATTTTCGATAGGGTTTATCCTTGTGATAAGACAAACATTCTAAGTTTCATGAAAATCGGGCAAAAATTGTGGCCCCTTGAGAGCAAACAAGGAATTTGTCATAAACGTCCCTTTCCGTGTTTTCCAGTGGAAATTTCCCATTTGCAATAGGGTTCTTCCTTGTGAGAAGATAAAGTTTCTGACCAAGTTTCATACAGATTGAGCTTAAATGGTTGCCCAAGGACTGCTAACAAATCATTTGTCATTAAGGCCCCTTTTCCCTTTTCTTCCAAAGGAACATTCCCATTTTCAATAGGGTTCATCTTTGTGACCAGACAAACATTTTGACCATGTTTCATGAAAATTAACCCCTTCCTGTTTTTCCAAATTTTAGACCGGTCAATATTGAAAGAGGATGCAGACCACAATGAAAACTGGATGCTATTTGAAATGAGACCATCAAATGTGGAAGAAAATATTGTGGAACGAGGTGTCAAGTTGTCATTAGATACGCCCATCACACTGCTTAATATTAGCTGGGGGTTTTAATAGAACTGAGGTTATTTTGAATTAATATTTTTTGTCAAACAAAGTATAAAAAAAAACAAAGGGCAATAACTCAAAAATAGGCTAGGTAGAGTTATGGTTCTTGTACACTGCACTCCCACTTGGTGAGCTCTATCCATCAATGAAGTTTCATGATCCTAGCTATTATACTTTTAGAGATATACTCCAGACATGATTAAAGTATGAAAAACAACAAAGGGCAATAACTCAAAAAATTGGCTAGGTAGAATTATGGTTCTTGTACACTACACTCCCACTTGGTGAGCTCTATCCATCCATGAAATTTCATGATTCTAGCTTTTATACTTTTAGAGATATACTCCGGTCAAGATTCAAGTTTGAAATAAACAAAGGGCAATAACTAAAATAATAGGCGAGGTAGAGTTATGGTTCTTGTACACTGCACTCCCACTTGGTGAGCTCTATCCATCAATGAAATTTCATGATTGTACTTATTATACTTTGAGAGATATACTCCGGTCATGATTCAAGTATGAAAAAACAACAAAGGGCAATAACTCAAAAAAAGGCTAGGTAGAATATGGTTCTTGTACACTGCACTCCCTCTTGGTGATATCTATACACCCATGAAATTTCATGATTCTAGCTATTATACTTTTAGAGTTATACTCCGGACAAGATTCAAGTATGAAAAACAACAAAGGGCAATAACTCAAAAATAGGCCAGGTGGAATTATGGTTCTTGTGCAATGCATCCCCCCCTTGGTGAGATCTATACACCAATGAAGTTTCATGATCCTAGATAAAATACTTTTAGAGATATTCTCTGGACAAGATTCAAGTATAAAAAACAACAAAGGGCAATAGCTCAAATAATAGGCAAGGTAGAGTTACGGTTCTTGTACACTGCACTCCCACTTGGTGAGCTTTATGCATCCATGAAATTTCATGATCCTAGCTATTATACTTTTAGAGATTTATTCCGGACAAGATTCAAGTATAAAAAACAACAAGGGGCAATAACTAAACAAGAGGGCCAGAATGGCCCTAAAATCGCTCACCTGACTAATGTAAGATGATTCAAAATTGAAATTGGCCCAATGGTTACTGAGGAGAAGATGTTTAAAGATTTCAAAGTCAAAAACTGCCCTACCCTTCCAAGCCCTTATTTGGTCATCAATCAAAATTCAAGAACAACTTTTGAAAAGGGTCACTCAATGAACATTCATACCAAATTTGGTTGAAATTGGCCCAATAGTTACTGAGGAGAAGATGTTTAAAGATTTCAAAGTCAAAAACTGCCACGCCCATATTTGGCCGTGAAACCAAATTCTGCAAACAACTTTTGAAAAGGGTCACCCAAAGAACATTCATGCCAAGTTTGGTTGAAATTGATCCAATGCTTACTGAGGAGAAGATGTTTAAAGATTTCAAAGTCAAAAAAGTGCCTGACCCTGCCACGCCCATATTTGGGCATAAATCAAAATTCCAAGAACAACTTTTGAAAAGGGTCACCAAGGAACATTCATACCAAATTTGGTTGAAATTTACCCAACTGTTACTGAGGATAAGATGTTTAAAGATTTCAAAGTTAAAAAAACTGCCACGCCCATATTTGGGCATAAATCATAATTCTGCAAACAACTTTTGAAAAGGGTCACCAAAGGAACATTCATACCAAATTTGGTTGTAATTGGCCCAATAGTTACTGAGGAGAAGATGTTTAAAGATTTCTAAGTCAAAAACTGCCACGCCCATATTTGGGCGTGAAACGAAATTCTGCCGAACAACTTTTGAAAAGGGTCACCAAAGGAACATTCATACCAAGTTTGGTTGAAATTGGCCCAATGGTTCCTGAGGTGTAGATGTTTAAAGATTTCAAAGTCAAAAAATGCCACGCCTGGCCACGCCCATATTTGGGCATAAATCAAAATTTCGCAAACAACTTTGAAAAGGGTCACCCAAGGAACATTCATACCAAATTTGGTTGAAATTGGCCCAATGGTTACTGAGGAGAAGATGTTTAAAGATTTCTAAGTTAAAAACTGCCACGCCCTGCCACGCCCATATTTGGGGGTCAATCAAAAATCCGCGAACAACTTTTGAGAAGGGTCACCCAAGGAACATTCCTACCAAGTTTAGTTGAATTTTGCCCAGTGGTTACTGAGGAGAAGATGTTTAAAGATTTCTAAGTCAAAAACTGCCACGCCCTGCCACGCCCATATTTGGGCATAAATCAAAATTCCATGAACAACTTTTGAAAAGGGTCACCCAAGGAACATTCATACCAAATTTGGTTGAAATTGGCCCAATGGTTACTGAGGAGAAGATGTTTAAAGATTTCTAAGTTAAAAACTGCCACGCCCTGCCACGCCCATATTTGGGCATAAATCAAAATTCCATGAACAACTTTTGAAAAGGGTGACCCAAGGAACATTCATACCAAATTTGGTTGAAATTGGCCCAATGGTTACTGAGGAGAAGATGTTTAAAGATTTCTAAGTTGAAAACTGCCACACCCTGCCACGCCCATATTTGGGGGTCAATCAAAAATCCGCGAACAACTTTTGAGAAGGGTCACCCAAGGAACATTCCTACCAAGTTTGTTTGAATTCCACCCAGTGGTTACTGAGGAGAAGATGTTTAAAGATTTCTAAGTCAAAAACTGCCTAGCCCTGCCACGCCCATATTTGGGCATAAATCAAAATTCCATGAACAACTTTTGAAAAGGGTCACCCAAGGAACATTCATACCAAAATTGGTTGAAATTGGCCCAATGGTTACTGAGGAGAAGATGTTTAAAGATTTCTAAGTCAAAAACTGCCACGCCCTGCCACGCCCATATTTGGGCATAAATCAAAATTCCACGAACAACTTTTAAAAAGGGTGACCAAAGGAACATTCATACCAAATTTGGTTGAAATTGGCCCAATGGTTACTGAGGAGAAGATGTTTAAAGATTTCTAAGTTAAAAACTGCCACGCCCTGCCACGCCCATATTTGGGGGTCAATCAAAAATCCGCGAACAACTTTTGAGAAGGGCCACCCAAGGAACATTCCTACCAAGTTTGGTTGAATTCCGCCCAGTGGTTACTGAGGAGAAGATGTTTTAAGAATTGTTGACGACTTCCGACGCACGACGCACGATGCACAAAAGGTGATACCAAAAGCTCACCTTGAGCACGTTGTGCTCAGGTGAGCTAAAAAATAGGCTAGGTAGAGTTATGGTTCTTGTACACTGCACTCCTACTTGGTGAGCTCTATCCATCCATGAAATTTCATGATTGTAGCTATTATACTTTTGGAGATATACTCCGGACAAGATTCAGGTATAAAAAAACAACAAAGGGCAATAACTCAAACAAGGTGTCAAATTGTCACAAGATACGCCCGTCACACTGCTTAATATTAACTGGGGGTTTGAATAGAACTGAGGTTATTTTGAATGGATTTTTTTTGTCAAACAAACTATGAAAAACAACAAAGGGCAATAACTCAAAAAATATGCTAGGTAGAGTTTTGGATATTGTACACTGCACTCCCCCTTGGTGAGATCTTTCCATCCATGAAGTTTCATGATTCTAGCTATAATACTTTTAGAGATATACTCCGGACAAGATTCAAGTATGAAAAACAACAAAGGGCAATAACTCAAAAAATAGGCCAGGTATAGTTATGGTTCTTGTACACTGCACTCCCACTTGGTGAGCTCTATCCATCCATGAAATTACATGATTCTAGCTATTATATTTTTAGAGATATACTCTAGACAAGATTCAAGTATGAAAAAAACAAAGGGCAATAACTCAAAAAAAAGGCCAGGTAGAGTTATGGTTCTTGTGCACTGCACTCCTCCTTGGTAAGATCTATACACCCTTGAACTTTCATGATCATAGCTATAATACTTTTAGAGATATACTCCAGGAATTTCAAGTATGAAAAACAACAAAGGGCAATAACTCAAAAAAAAAGGCTGGGTAGAGTTATGGTTCTTGTACACGGCACTCAAACTTGGTGAGCTCTATCCATCCATGAAATTTCATTGTTCTAGCTATTATACTTTTAGAGATATACTCCGGACAAGATTCAAGTATGAAAAACAACAAAGGGCAATAACTCAAAAAATAGGCCAGGTAGAGTTATAGTTCTTGTGCACTGCACTCCCCCTTGGTGAGATCTATACGCCCTTGAAGTTTCATGATCCTAGCTATGATACTTTTAGAGATATACTCTGGACATGATTCAAGTATGGAAAACAACAAAGGGCAATAACTCAAAAAATAGGCTAGGTAGAGTTATGGTTCTTGTACACTGCACTCCCACTTGGTGAGCTCTATCCATCCATGAATTTTCATTGTTTTAGCTATTATACTTTTAGAGATATACTCCGGACAAGATTCAAATATGAAAAACAGCAAAGGGCAATAACTCAAAAAATAGGCTAGGTAGAGTTATGGTTCTTTATACACTGCACTCCCACTTGGTGAGCTCTATCCATCCATGAAATTTCATGATTCTAGCTATTATATTTTAAGAGATATACTCTGGACAAGATTCAAGTATGAAAAAAAAACAAAGGGCAATAACTCAAAAAATAGGCCAGGTAGAGTTATGGTTCTTGTGCACTGCACTCCCCCTTGGTGAGATCTATACACAGATGAAGTTTCATGATCCTAGCTTAAATACTTTAAAAGATATACTCGGGACAAGATTCAAGTATGAAAAAAAACAAAGGGCAATAACTCAAAAAATAGGCCAGGTAGAGTTATAGTTCTTGTGCACTGCACTCCCCCTTGGTGAGATCTATACACCCATGAAGTTTCATGATCCTAGCTATGATACTTTTAGAGATATACTCCGGACAAGATTCATGTATGAAAAACAACAAAGGGCAATAACTCAAAAAATAGGCCAGGTAGAGTTATAGTTCTTGTGCACTGCACTCCCCCTTGGTGAGATCTATACACCCATGAAGTTTCATGATCCTAGCTATAATACTTTTAGAGATATACTCCGGACAAGATTCAAGTATGAAAAAACAACAAAGGGCAATAACTCAAAAAATAGGCCAGGTAGAGTTATGGTTATTGCGCACTGCACTCCGTATTGATGAGAAGAATATAAATGCCAAGTTTAAAGTCAATCGGACTTACGGTGACAGAGTTATGCTCCGGACAAAGAAGTGGACACCGTCCGGACGTCCGGACGCCCGGACGCCCGGACATCACGGGTGATCCCATAATACGTCCCGTCTTCGACCGGCGTATAAAAATAGGCCAGGTAGAGTTATAGCTCTTGTGCACTGCACTCCTCCTTGGTGAGATCTATACAACCATGAAGTTTCATGATCCTAGCTATAATACTTTTTGAGATAAACTCCGGACAAGATTCAAGTATGAAAAACAACAAAGGGCAATAACTCAAAAAATAGGCCAGGTAGAATTATGGTTCTTGTGCACTGCACTCCCAAATGGTGAGATCTATACACCCATGAAGTTTCATGATCCTAGCTATAATACTTTAAGAGATATTCTCTGGACAAGATTCAAGTATAAAAAAAAAACAAAGGGCAATAACTCAAATAATAGGCAAGGTAGAGTTATGGTTCTTGTACACTGCAATCTCACTTGGTGAGCTCTATCCATCCATGAAATTTCATGATCCTAGCTATAATACTTTTAGAGATATACTCCGGACAAGATTCAAGTGTAAAAAACAACAAGGGGCAATAACTAAAAAAATAGGCCAGGTAGAGTTATGGTTCTTGTGCACTGCACTCCCCCTTGGTGAGATCTATACACCCATGAAGTTTCATGACCCTAGCTATAATACTTTTAGAGATAAACTCCGGACAAGATTCAAGTATGAAAAACAACAAAGGGCAATAACTCAAAATATAGGCCAGGTAGAGTTATGGTTCTTGTGCACTGCACTCCCCCTTGGTGAGATCTATACACCCATGAAGTTTCATGATCCTAGCTATAATACTTTTAGAGATATACTCCTGACAAAATTCAAGTACGAAAAAAACAACAAAGGGCAATAACTAAAAAAATAGGCCACGTAGAGTTATGGTTATTGAGCACTGCACTATGGATTGATGAGAAGAATATAACTGCCAAGTTTAAAGTCAATCGGTCTTACGTGACAGAGTTATGCTCCGGACAAAGAAGTGGACACCGCCCAGACAAGCGGATGCCCGGACAACCGGACGCCCGGACACCACGGGTGATCCCATAATACGTCCAGTCTTTGACGGGCGTATAAAAGAAAAAATTGCTTGTTACAAGCAATTTCTTCTTTTTCCACAATGTTTTCACAAGTATAAAATCAAAAATCAAAATGACAGACAATGGAATTCAAAGATCGCAAAACCTGACCTTGCGCATGATGTGCTCAGGTGAGCTTAAAATACCGTACAGGGTACAAATAATTGTGCAAAAAACAAGACCCTGCCTTTACCAAGCAATTTACTTTTTTTGCCGCAATGCTTTTCATTGCATAAAGATATGGGATTTGAATCTTAAGGGTTCTTCCATAGATGATAAGATTTTTAAAAATGTAGTATTACATATATTTTATTTTTTTTAAAAGTGTTTTCTGTTTTCATATCATAGCAACAAATCTTTATCAATATACAAACAAATTGGTTTTCACAGATCGATAAATAATTACATTTAAATTTATGTACAATTCAAACTAATCAGAGACAAAATCACACATTCATCACTTTTCACAATTATTATCTATCCATTACAAAACAAAAAAAATTTAGACTGGCCAAAATTTAAAAAAGTTGAATATGACAATTTTAAGCTGATGAAATTTTAAAATCTTTCTCCTTCTGGGTACAAAACATTGTGGATAACGAAAAAATTTCTTGTTACAAGCAATTTCTTCAATTACCATGTTTCCAAAGGCTTTTTCTTTAGGTGCATAGATAGGCGAGATCACATGGGAAAGAATTAATTTACAACTAATATTATTTGAGCGACTTTCTCTTAATTATGTTTTAATCACATATTTATTGTTTCCATTATTGCAACACGCTGAAAATGACAGCCAGGTCATGCACAGATTTGTATTTGGTCACATGACAGACATGTGGTTATGAGAGTAACTCTTTGATTTTCATTTGGTAGCAAATCAGAAAGCAAAACCCAATGAGAATATGCGATATTTCAAAATGACCGACAACACACCCAGAAACAATCGAACATTTCTGCAAACTTTCAGACCTCAGACGTATAACAGGCAGAGCAATATGTAACAAATCAGTGCATTTTGTTAGCCGAATAGAGAGTTAGAAAACAAAGTATGTATTTGATTATCTTGATAAAGCTGGATGGTATGGAAGTCACAAAATGACTGAAAAGCTTAATTTTTTTTTTATCTTTTCATGTTTTTCCCTGTTTGGCTATGGTATCAAGTTTCCTTTGAAGATGAAACAGAGTTCTTACAGAACCTTTATGAGATGCATCTTAACCACAAACAGATATAGACATTTTGGAACTTTGTCACCCAAAGTTTTAAATATAGTTCTAAAATGTTTATCTGAGATTTGATTCGCGGAACTGATTTCCGAATGACCAAGAAATGGGTTGATATAATCATGTGCAGCAAAATTCATATGGAACTTTGAAGAGTATGTGGTAATGTTTTATTTTATGAAAAATAGTAATAAGTTGGATGATCTGTAAGACAGAATTTCAGCTACCAACTCTTAACCCATTACCACACAAAGATGCTTTTTGACACCCTTCAAGAAAACAATTGGGAAAACATTGTTTAAAATGAAATAATTGCTTGCAACAAGCAATTTCTTCATTTTATACAATGTTTTCTGCCCAGAAAGTTTAAAAAAATCTGATTCTGAATTTCCATAAACTTTATACCTTCATCTGCAACAAATTTCCATTTGTACAAGTCTAAAATGCAGTTGTCTGGTAATGGGTTAAGTGCATGACTTAGAACAAGGCACAAAGTTTAACCCATTCCCACACAATTATGCTTTTTGAAACTCCCCAAGTAAAAAGCTGTTTGAAAGCATTGTGTACAATGAAGAAATTGCTTGTCACAAGCAATTTCTTCATCATCCGCAATGTTTTCTACCCCAAAAGACAAAGAATTTTGAAAAAATCATCAACTAAAAACGCTTGTCTGCAACTTCTTTCAATTTGGACTAGTCTAATTTTTGTTTTGTGGTAATGGGTTAACAGACTATTGGTACCTGATACAGGAAGAGTTCAAACCATTGTGAGAAAATGCAGACTGTACACACTCTATAGTCAAAACATTAACATGTAGCACTACAAAATACATAAAACTGTAAAATAAAATAGAACAGTGGTTTAGATCATTTCTTCAACCCATAACCAGATAATTGAATTTTAAACTTAACCCATCATTTCTTCAACCCCCCCCCACCATATAATGGAGTATTATACTTAACCCTTTGATTTTTAGTTTTTGTTATTGTTTTGTTTTGATATTTAGACTTGTCGAAATTCAAAGAAGCAGCAGATGGCTTTATAAAGTAAGGAGAATACTTCAAAATGTAGCCATTCTATACGAAGGAAAATATTGTGGAAAAAAGAAGAAATTGCTTGTTGCAAGCAATTTCTTCTTTTTTTCACAATGTTTTCTCAGTATGATATCACAGGGATATAAAATTCAGGGATTGTATGAGGAAAGGGTAAACCAAACGCAAGAAAATGCAAGTGTGTCAACTGGGAGGAGATGGAGGTTTTATGAAAAGAACCAAGCACAGAACTTCTTCAACATTGCATTTTCTACCTTTCTAGAATATATATATATATACTCTCTTTTGAATTACCATCGTCTTCAAAGACTTTTGTGGCAATTTTATAAATAGTTATTCAATTACAACAGACACCTGCAATTAGCTGCAATTAATTGATTACCAGACAAAATTCTAGACTGATCCAAATTCAAAGATGTTGCAGATGACAATTTAAAGTTGATAAAATTTTAAAATATTGGAAGAAGGGGAGAAAATACTGAAAGAAATGAAATAATTGCTTATTACCAACAATTTTCATTTTCCAACATTGTCTTGTAAAGTTTTTTTCTTTAGAGTTGTCATAAAGCCGGGTTGTGTGGGAATGTATTAAAGTACTGTACATAGCTTAACCCATTCCCACACAATGACGCTTTTTGATGCCCCTAAGAAAAAAAAGACTTCGGGAACATTGTGGGGAATGAAGAAATTGCTTGTTACAAGCAATTTCTTCATTATCAACAATATTTTTCGTACCTAGAAAGGTGAAAAAATCCAAAATTTCATCAATCAAAATTTGTGGTCTGCAACATCTTTCAATTTGTCATCTGGGATTGGGTTAAGAATATAGTATAAGAGAAATTGCCATTAGCAAGCAAGTACTCCATTTCTAACATATTTTTTCTACCAAAACTGGAACTTTTTCTTTTTTCATTTTAATTTATCTTGATATGTTATGTGCAATTTCTTTCAATTTGGACCAGTCTAAAATTTTGCCATCTGGAAATGGGTTAAGGAATGAACCAAGTCAAGAACTCTTGCATATTTCTTTAGTAAATAGTTGAATCATCTTGACAATTTAAAACCAAAACCTGAGATCAAACAAATTCACACAAAACTACAAGTGTTTCAAGAAATAGGAATATATGACAGGTAGCCCATTCTCACATAATCATGCTTTTTTACTCCCCTTATAAAAATGTTTTTGAATTTATAGGGACTAGTTCTGTGCAATTACCTCTAAGATAGTGAAAATATCAGTATAAAACTATCCTTTATTTTGAGGCTCTGAGAAAATTGATAAGGAAACAATTGTGACAAAAAGAATGTTGCTTGTAACAAACTATTCAATCTTTCCAATATTTTTTTAACCCAAAATAACACTTTTTTTTCATTTAATCTAAATACATCAAATTGTCATCTGCCATATTTTTTTAAACCCTTTCCTGGTTAATCCCTGGTTTTTATGTCCCTTAGATTATGTAATTATATCAAGTAATTTCTTCTTTTTCCACAACATTTTCTACTACTAAATAGTTATTTTTCAAATAAAATCAACTTTAAATTTTCGTTTGCAAAACCTTTGAATTGGACAGTTCTAAAATTTTGCAAAACAGGAAAGGGTTAAACTGGACTAGCCTACAATCCTATGAGAGTTGATGGGTCAACCAAATCCCACATTTTTATGTGCTCAAAAAAAATAACAGTTGAAAAAATTGTGGGAAAAGGAGAAATTGCTTATTACACTCATTTATTCTTTTCCACAAAGTTTTCTATCCTATTTTGTACTTTTTAATCAAGTTCAAGGAATTTTGAATAGTCAAATGCTAATTCTTTCAATTTGGACCAGTCTTAAAAAATAGTCATTTTGAAATGGGTTAATATTCAACAAGAAATGGTTCAGCATCTTTGGTAGAAAAAAAGATCACCCACTTTTTGTCGACATGAAAATGGCTAAAAAGCCAGTATCAAAATATAAAAGTGTAAAGCTATCTAAAATGTGTACATTGAGCAAAATATTTCATCTTCTTGTATCAACCCTTCTTATACTGAATAAAATACTCTACATAATTGCTTTAACTCATTCCCACATTACAAAATTTTCAATAGCTCAAAATTCAAAGAAGTTGCAGACGACAAATTAAAGTTGATGAAATTTTCAAAATCTTTGTCTTTTGGGGTAGAAAATATTTGTAGATAGTGGCGTTCCTTCCACGATTCTACGGCAATGTATTGTGTTCCTACGGTGATTGACTGCACTTCTAAAGTGCTTCTACCGCGCTCATGGAGACGTGCCGGCCCATGCACTAGGCTCTCACGACGTTTGCACTGCGCTGCTGGCACGCTTGAGACACTATAGGAGCAGACTAGAGACACAGGGGATGCCCATAGAACGTGGTATAGTCGCCGTGCAAGAGCCACTGCCTGCCATGGCACTCTGACTGCACTCACATGGTGGTGTTGCGGCGCTCTTATTGCGTTGTAGGAGATCTCGTGGTGCTGCTTAGGCAACCACACAACGCTCCTACTGCTCACTTATCACACCGCTCTCCCAAGGCGATTGTTTTGTGAATGTTCAGAGAGTGTGCCGTCCCTCGCCGCTCTACACGAATGCACAGCTCTCCCACAGCGATCATTGCGATGTCACAACGTCCTCACAGAGCTCTGGAAATTGCCGTGGGACCGGCATGAGATCAACACCTTAGTGTGACAGGGGTTTTAAAAGGGACAAACAGGTGCAGTACACTTAGTGACCTATGTGACCTTTGTTACCTCCTACAAAAACAGGAGTATTCCGGGTTCAGCATAACAAGGGTTCATTCATGGCTCATTTATATACGATATCATATCAAAGTCTATTCTAAAATCTTAAATTATGCTCCTCAACAAAACTCCAGAAGGGTATTCTTAACGCTTTCCTGTTCAATCCCTGGTTTTTAAGTCTGTGATTTTATACATCAGAAAATATTGTGGGAAAAGAAGAAACTGCTTGTAAGAAGCAATTTCTTCTTTTCCTACAATATTCTTTTATCCTGTAGGATGGTTACTCTTCAAATTGCATTCACTTTTAGTTGTCATCTGCAACTTCTTTCTAATTGGGCAAGTCTATAATTTTGAAAAACAGGAAAGGATTAAACGGTAGCGGACTACAATAAAAAAAAAGTCAGAAACTTTAGAAGATAAATATCACAACATGGTAACAAATATTTGAGGGAAAATAAGAATTTGCTTGTAGCAGGCAGTCTAATTTTTTTTCCTTCAATGGTTTCTCAAGAGTTAAACACACCGTGTTGTAAAAAAAATCTGCATTGTTTATGAGAGGGTTAATCAGGTTATCTTCCATTTTGGATCAAACTGGAAATCCATTGATGAACATATGCAAAAGTTCTCTTAACAACTGAAACTCTTTAACAAATATGACACACAACATCCCTTGAATATTTATGGTATGGAACATAAAAAATCTTAACCCTTGTCATGCTGTATAAATTACCTTACTGAACTGCTGTCAAATCAAAGGGCTGAGAGCACTGATAGAGCTTGTTGTTCAAAAATTAAATTTCTTTAAGAAATCAACTTCATAATCAACTCTGATAGAAAACGTACAAGCAGGAGGTGTAGACTAAGATCAGCCTGCACATAAGTGCAGTCTGATCTTAGTCTACACCTCCTGCTAAAACCGGAATATTCCGGGTTCAGCATGAAAAGGGTTAATAATTGTTTGAATCAGTAACTTCTTAAACCATTCCCACATAGTCCTGCCTTTTGTTACCCCTAAAGATCACTTCAAAACTTTCCACTTCTTACAAGCAATTTCTTCTTTTCCACAATGTTTTCTCAATTATAAAATTACAGGGACATAAAAACCAGGGATTAATGGTTGACTCATAATCACACAAACGTATCAGGCTTATAAAACATTTCACCACCTTGAACCGTCATCAAATCATCCTGTAAGTCATTTATCGTATAGCTGCCTGACGTGGTTGTTGTATTATCATCGTCTTGCGATCTTGCTGTAATAGATCCATTCTCCAGCGAATTATTAATGTCTAAATTTGACGGGTGAGACCCATGTAATAAAGGATCATTATTTATTTTACCTAAACCAAGTCCAAACCCAGGCGTAAATGTAGCCGACTCGTTTAAGTTTGGTAAATTGATATCACTATGTTTATTATGAATATCATTGGCACTTTTCACACTTGGACTTGACAAGTCATTTAAAGGGAAAGAATTTGGGTAACTATTCTCATGTGA
Organism: Fragum fragum; assembly: GCA_946902895.1. Classification (NCBI taxonomy): domain Eukaryota; kingdom Metazoa; phylum Mollusca; class Bivalvia; order Cardiida; family Cardiidae; genus Fragum; species Fragum fragum. The sequence goes on along the minus strand of OX336369.1, from coordinate 65,090,888 downwards.
GTGTTTATAGTTATGTCCCTTATTAAGGAATGAAGATAAAATTGGTCCATTCCGATGAACACTGTTGCCTCGAAATGATGTGAATGTTGGCTGATGACTTTCAGCTGTGTAGAATGGGTGAGAAGTGGAAGTATTTGGACTCCGGGAATCATCTGTAAAAAGAAAATCAAATGAAATAGATAGAAATGATGAAAATATTGTGGCTCGAGTAGCCAATAATCAGACGACAAAAACTATTGTTCATTATACAAAGAAACTGTGTTTGAAAACCCTAATATATTCAAAATGAACGTATATATGATTTTTAATGCAGGTAGAAATCATTGTTAGAAAAGAAGAAATTGCTTGTGACAGACGATTTTCCCTTTTCCATCAAAATAAGAGACCAAAGATGTAAGTTATGTTTGGTATTAATAGTTGAAAATTCACTTAAATATTGTTTGAAAACATTGTTTAAAAAGAATACAATGCTAGTCAAGAAAATTTTCTCTTTTCAAACAATGCTTTACAGAGTTGTAAAATGCTAGGGAATAGTTCAATAAGTCCAAGATGTGCCATGTGGTAATGGGTTAACCCATTCCCACTTGACAAAATTTTAGACTGGTCCAAATTGAAATTAGATGCAGACGACAATTTCAAGTTGATGGAATTTTAAATTTTTTCACCTTTTTGGATAGAAAACATTGTGGATAATGAAGAAATTGCTTGATACAAGCAATTTCTTCATTTTCCACAATGTTTTCCAAAGCTTTTTTCTTGAAGGGCGTAAAAAGGAGGGATTGAGTTGGAATGGGCTAAAGGAAATGCAAGAGCCTTTGAAGGTATGTTCAAATTTCTTTAATGCAATTCTCTGTTGTTTTAGCTAAATTAGAGGCCCTAGAGTGCCTAAATCGCTCCACAGGTCTGATTGTGCTGATTAACCCATTCCCACACAGCAAAATTTTAGACTGGTCCAAATTGAAGGGGTTGCAGACAACAATTTAAAGTTTATGAAATTTCAGATTTTTTTAACTTTCTGGATAGAAAACAATGATTCCAGGAATTCAATATAAACCAAATCATATTCACCATTAGTGATTTATAAACATCTTGTCATTGAAATCTATCAACATGTTTCATTGTGAAACGAAAGTCATTTCATTTACTGAGTCAAATGTAAAAGCTATTGACAACTTCTTTTAAACAAGAGCACCAAGGCTATAGCAATACCTCGGGTTTTCTCCAAAAAGCCGAGCTAAAAATTCAGTGTATACCATATGTGGACACAATCAAAACTATGTTTTTGAACAAACATAATTTATCAATGAAACATGAAAAAGAGCAACCAGAGGATCATTCCAGTGAAATTTGGTTGAAATCCATCCACTGGTTTCTGAGAAGAATATTTCTAAGGTTTCACGATAGAAGAAAATTAGCCCTGCCCATTAAAGCCATGTTTTTTATCCAATCTAAATTCTTTGAAGGAAGCTGATAAAGGGTCACCCAAGGATCATTCCTGTAAAATTTGATCGAAATCCATTTACTGGTTTCTGAAAAGATTTTTTTTTTCACAATATATATGAAAATTAGCCCCGCCCATTAAAGCCATGTTTTTCATCCAATCAACATTCTTTGAAGGAATCTGATAACGGGTCACTTTATGATCATTCCTGTAAAATTTGGTTGAATTCTGTTCAGTACTGTCTGAGGAGAAGATTTTTTAAGTAAAAAAATGTGGACGGAGAGATGCACGGACGCACGGACCGATACCTTGCCATGACAATAACTCACTGACTTTTAGCCAGTGAAGCTAAAAATGATTATTGTGAGCAATCTTAAAATACCAAGACCTATCAATTTACCCTTCTTACTAAAATACTTAATTTCATTTTCTATTCAGTTACGATAATCTATTATCATTCATCATTTATTTATAATGACAAAGATTTAATAAATAAATCACTTAACACATTCCCAGAAGACAAAATTTCATACTGGCCTAAATTTAAAGAAGTTGCTGACGACAACTTTTTGTTGATGTAAATTTAAAAATCTTTGTTTTTTGGGATAGAAAATATTGTGGATAATGAAGGAATTGCTTGTTAAGAGCAATTTAGTCATTTTCCAAAATGTTTTCCACAGCTTCTTTTCTTGAGTGGATCGAAAAACTACATTGTAAGGGAATGAGTTAAAGTTTCATATGAAGCAAAAAGAACAAGTAAGTTGTGATGAGCAAAAAGCCTTTGTGCAAATGCAAAAGAAAGCAAATCTCACAAAAAATAACACTCACACAAAAACCCTACCCCTCTTGATACTAAAACAATTTGGAAGGTAGTGTAGATAAAGGCCAGACTGCACATAATGCAGTCTGATCATTTCATCTTTTAGTTTTGAGTAAGTTTTTTTTTTCAGCAGCATACAGATTTACCTATTATCAAACAAGAAATTTTAGACTGGTCCAAATTGAAAGAAGTTGCAGACAGCATATGAATGAAATTTTGGATTCTTTTTTTTTTTTTTTTTTTACTTTTAGACTAGAAAACATTGTGGAATATGAAGAAATTGCTTGCAGCAAGAATTTTCTTCAATTCCCACAATGTTTTTCAAAGCTTTTTTTTCGTGGGGCGTCCAAAAGTGTCCTTGGCAATGGATTAACATCTTTGAAAATTTATTATCTCCCTTTATACCTGTTTCATGTAACCCTGTCATATTACTACGAATATCTTCCTCACTACCTCCCCGCCCAGAGTCACTCGTAGTAGTCTCGCCAGAGGTCTCGCTGTGACAGTCGTCCAAATGATTCCTCGTAGTCAATCCAATGTATTGTTTGCTCGTCTGAAAATGTGCAAACAGTCAAAATCAAGCACAGCAAACAAGAGTGCAGCAAAGATAACCAAACCTTCAAATCATTTAACCCATTATCACACAACAAAATTTTAGACTGCTCCAATTTGGAAGAAGTTGCAGACAACAATATAAAGTTAATGAGATTTCATAATTTTTGTCCTTTTGGGTAGAAAAAAAATGTAAAGATAACATTGCTTGTAACCAGTAATTTACTCATTTCCCACAGTATTTTCAAACACTTTGTTTCATGAGGGGTGTTTAAAGAGTGGGTTTGTTTGGGAATGGGTAAATGAGAGAATCATATAGAGAAATATGAAATAAGCAGTGATGCTGCATCAAACAATTCATGGCATTAGATTTTGCAATACACATACCAAAAAGATTACAAACTTATTGCACAGGCTAAGATTTTAAAAATAGACAATAACCCTTGCCACGCTCTACAGAATTGCATTTAAAGATCAAAGGGCTGAAAACACCAGAATCACCAATTGTTAGTTAGAATTCATTTGAAAAAAATTCTTTTAAACAACTATGGCTTAAAAGGGACACATATGTGCAGGCTGATCTTGGTCTATACCTCCTGCCAAAACAGGAATATTCCGGGTTCAGCACAACAAAGGTTAATTTCAGAAAAATATCAATATTATCTTTTTTGTTGATATGAAACAGGTGTTCTGGAGAATTAACATATTATCAGAAGACAAAATTTTAGACCGGAATATTTGAAAGAGGTTGCAGACTACAAATCAAAAAGTGTTTAACCCATATCCAGAAGACTAAGATTTCAAGCTAGTCCAAATTGAAAGAAGTTGCAGACAACATTTCAAATTGAGCTAAATTTGGGAAATAAGTGCCAAAAAGGGTTGAAAAAATTTGATTTATTGTATTTCACCTAGGGGTCAGAAAGCATCATAGTGTGCTAATGAGTTAAATTGACAAATATGGTATTTTCAATACTGGGTAATTTCTCTTTTTCCTATGATTGCTGAGGCTATTTTCTTTCATAATGTTGGATTGCATGGTAATGATTTGACCAATTCCTAGATAACCCACCTTTTTACATCCTGAAAGAATATAGTTCGGGAAAATGAAGAAATTGCTGGTATCAAGCAATTCTTTTATTTCCCACCGTGTTTTCTTCCCAAAAAGAGGTTTTAAACACTATTAACTTGAAATTATCGCCTGCAACTTCTTTGAATTAGGCACTTGAAAAATCTTGTCATCTCATTACAGGTAAACCCTTTCCTGTTTAATCCCTGGTTTTTACGTCCCTATGTTTTCATACAAGAGAAAATATTGTAGAAAAAGAAGAAATTGCTTGTAACAGAATGATTTCTCTTCAATAAAATCTACTTTCAATTGTCGTCTGCAAAGCCTTTGAATTCAGACTGGTCTTTAATTATGAAAAACAGAAAAGGGTTAAACGACAAGACTGCAAATCTGTTACCTGTGTTACCTGTCAATACAAAAATATTCCAGGGGAGGAGGACGAGTGTTATTATTAAATATTCTGGTAAAATATGCATAATCATGAAAAGGCATGACAGATAATTTACTAAAGGTTGTTCTACTATTTATTTACTTCTGTTCTGTTTCTTAACTTATAACACAACAGCCCCTAAAGTATTGAAAGAAAACTTTACAAGAATAATACATGTAGATGACTGCAATTTGGCTGTTGGTTGCTTGAAAGTAAACAAGAAAAGAATTTAGATCCAAAATGGAATACCATCATTTAAGTATAGTGCTACAGTCACAAAATTCTTTTTTTACCCTTTCTGCCCTTTTACATTTAGTCCCCTTTTTCTGTAAACCAGCCTAAAATGGCAACACCACGATAATTTGCACAAGGTCAGATGAATAAGAATATTCTTTGAAAATTTTATTCAAATTTGTCCATAAATGTAAAGGCAGATGTGTTAACAAGAAATATTGCATTAAGCCCCCTTTTATGTGACACAGCCTAAAAACTCCAAAAATATGCGCAATTTCAGGTGACTAGTAATATTCTCTGAAAATGTCATTCAGATTCGACAATAAATGTAGGAGATGTGTTAACCAGCTGTGGACAGACAGATGGACTGATTGCCAGACAGACAAAAGAACAGATGGAGAAGATGATACCAATATATGTCCACCCTTGGTAGCATATAAAAAAGGCATTTATAGATTGTCTATGTAAGGAGAAATTGCTCTTTAACTGGTGAATATACATTCCAAGTTTCAAAGTTTTCTGCATTTTTCTACACTTTGTAGTATTTTATTCTCAAGATTATACAGATTTTTGGACCAGGCTTAAACTTTATTTGCTGGAAGTGGGTTAAAGATTCCAATAAGTCACAAAATATTCCCCAAGTGGAAATCCCCCCTGCATTGCAAACATGAACTCTACAAATTTATTCCAATCTTATGTCAGAGCATCACCTCCTTGTGATTTAACCCATTACCAGACAACAAAATTTTAGACTGGTCCAAATTCCAAGAAGTAGCGGAGGACAAATTCAAGTTAATGAAATGTTTAAGATCTTTCGTTTATTGGGTAGAAATCATCGTGGATAATGAAGAAACTGCTTTTAACAAGCAATTTCTTTTTTCCACAATGTATTCAAAAGCTTTTTTTGTGAGGAGTGTTTAAAGCCAGATTATGTTTGAATGGGTTAAAGACGACCTTACAAGTAAACCTAGATATCTACTTGATCTAAGACGTGCATTTGTTAAGAACACTGAAAATCAAAAGAATAAAGACATTGATAGTGCAGTTTTATTTCTGCAACCTTGTTCAACACAGAAAGCAAACATTCATTTTCCTGTGCATATTTTCTACCTGGTTTAAATGTTGTAACACTTTGTGATTTAGAAGAGGTCCTCCTTGGAAATGTCCAGAATCCGTCCTGCTAAGTGGACAAGATATAAAATCGAACCATGAATACATCTTGAACAACGGTGCAACTATACATGTTTGTGTTATCCTTAAATTATCATTTGAGGGGTTTAAACATTAACCCATTCCCACACTGTGACACTTTTGGACACCCCTCAAGAAAAGCAATTGGGAAAACATTGTGAAAAATGAAGAAATTACTTGTGACTAGCAATTCATTCATTTTACACCATGTTTTCTATCCAGAAAGTTGAAAAATTTAAAATTTCTTAAACTTTAAATTGTCGTCTGCAATTTCTTTCAATTTGGACCATTCTAAAATTTTGTCTAATGGGTTAAACTATGTAAGTGTATGTACAAGGAATAATATTAAATTCGATTTGATGCACTGAGAGGCCAGAATGTTTCAGAATATTTGGCAAATTATACAGATGTTTCTATATTAACGATATTTGTTTTTAAGTTTGATAGAAAGTAATCATTTGAAGAGGAAAAATGTCTATTTGTTTTTACTCAAATTTTTAGATTGGGTTACTTTTAACCAATTACCAGTAGCGAAATTTTAGACTGATCAAAATTAAAAGAATTTCTAGACAAAAATTTGACTGATGAAATTTTACTTTATTTTATTTTCCTTTTGGGAAGAGAATATTGTGAATAATCAAGAAATTGCTTTTAATAAGCAATTTCTTCATTGTCCACAATGCTTTTCAGTTTCTTCTCTTAGGGATTTAAAAAAAAACCTTACTGTGTGGGAATGGGTTAAATAACCATATAAGAAATTTTCAATTTCATTCAAGGTAAATGCAGATATCAAAAGGTTAATTACGATTCACAACAGTGCAGCAGGTATTTAGAGAGCGGAGTGTCATTGTCTATAATTTATCCCCACAGAATCTGTAATTTACTTAAACCCACACTGATTGGTGGGTGGTTCAGTCTGCATTTGAACTAATAGATAAGGTATATAGTTACTGGTTTCATTGTATATAATTTGACATCAGGACCTTCAAAGTTACAGAGATATATTTTATAAAGAATTTAATAATTTCTTTACCATCTGTCCACACACATTTTCACCAAAGTTTTTAAAATTTCTTCAATTTGAAATTCTTCAACTTCTTTTAACTTGGAGGATCCGTCTAAAAATTTGTTGTTTGGGAAGGCAACAGGTTGAATAGTCGAATATTTGTTGCTTTTGTGATAATTGCCACAATATCAACACAATGTCAAAATAGCATTTAATCCATCTAACTTGAGACTGGTCCAAAGCTCATTTATTTGGCATGGTATAAAAGTTAGTTTGTGTGTTTGGAATATTTTTCTTATCCCTTGTCGATTTAAACTAAAAGTTATCCAATTACCAGACAGCAAAATTTTAGACTAGACCGAATTGAAAGGAGTTGGAGACGACAAAAGTGTATGAAATTTTAGATTTTTCAACTTTCTGCGTAGAAATCATAAAGAAATGAAGAAATTGCTTGTTGCAAGCAATTTCTTTTCACAATGTTTTCCCAATTGTTTATCTTAACCCACTACCACACAGTGACACTTTTGGACACCCCTTAAGAAAAACATTTTGGGAAAACATTCTGTAAAATGAAGAAATTGCTTGTTACCAGCAATTTCTTCATTTTCCACAATGTTTTCTACTAAGTAAGTGGAAAAAAACTGAAATTCCATAAACTTTAAATAGTCGTCTGCAACTCCTTTCAATTTGAACCAGTCTAAAATTTTCTTGTGTGGGAATGGGTTAAGGGGAGTGACAAAGCGTCATTGTGAGGGAATGGGTCAAGCATAAAAAAGAAATTCAATTACAGCTTCCATTGAGGCTAACTTAACATGTTTTTTAATTCAAACACAGAATTCTGTGACCGTCAAAATTTTTTATTAGATTTTGTGTTCATTATTACAGGTTTCATATCAAAGAAACCAGTGTTCAATGTTTGAAATGATAACTCTGTATGTCATTTGTAATTTGTCGAACACTTATTCGGATTGAACATCATTCTGCCAAATGTTTGATACCAGAGTAAGCAAATGAACAATTAAGTTTAAACAATGACCTCACACTGACGCTTTCGGACACCCAGAAGAAAATCAATTATGCAAAACTTTGTGGGAAAAGGAGAAATTACTTGTCACCTGCAATTTCTCAGTTTTATACCAATGTAATAATCTGTTATAATATGGTAATTGGTTGAAGTAAACTAATCAGAGTCATCATCTTACTGATTTTTGTTATACAATTTTGTTAGCCCATTCCCACACAAGAAAATTTTAGACAGACCCAAATTGAAAGGAATTGCAGACGACAATTAAAAGTGTATGAAATTTTAGATTTTTCATCTTTCTTGATAGAAAACATTGTGGAAAATGAAAAAATGCCTATACAAGCAATTTCTTCATTTTCCACAATACTTCCAAATTATTTTACTCAAGGGGCGTCAAAAAGCGTCACTGTTTAGGAATAAGTTAAACAGAAAAATGGACTTGCTTAAAACGAGAAATCTTTTCATTCTCAATGATGTTTTCTATGCAAAACGCTGAAAAATCTAAAATTTTATACCTCTGCAGCTCCACTGAATTTGGACCAGTCTAAAACTTTGCCGAGTGGTAAATGGTCAAACCTATTTTCAAGAAACCTTCATTTTTGTCAAATGAAAGGGTTCTTGAAAGTTTAATAAACGGATATCTTTCATACGTTTTATTGAAATATAAAACTGATTTGTAAATGTAAATAAACCAACTGTCACAGGCGGCTTTTGAGTGGTTACGCAATTTACAGAAATGGTATTTGTTTTCCACTTGAATTGGATCAATATAGCTTTGATTTATAGATCATGTAAAACTGAGGGACACAAAAAGGATTTGTTTGATATTAACACTGTTCCCGGTATTATTAAAGAAAACTTACACACTTCCATCTCGCTATCAAATTTTACACCCTTTCTTTCAACACACATTAACCCATTACCAGATGACAAATTTTTAGACTGGTCTAAATTCAAAGAAGTTACAGATTTTAATTCTTACTTGATGAGATTTTAAAAATCTTTGTCTTCTTGAGTAGAAAACTGTTGATATGAAGAAATTGCTTGCAATTAGCAATTTCTACATTTTCCACTATGTTTTCCTAAGTTTTTTTCTCGAAAGGCGCCAAAAAGCATCATTTTGTGGTAATGGGTAAACTATGCAATACAATTTGATGTGAAATTGCAACTGAGTAAAATAACTCATTCACACACAGCCAACCTTTTTTTACCCCCTTTAAGAAAAAAACTTTGGGAGAATTTGTGCATAATGAAGAAATTGCTTGTTTCAAGCAATTTCTTCATTATCCAAATTGGTTTCTACACGATAAGACAAAGATCTTTAAAAATTCATCGAGTGAAAATCTACTTCTTTTTGTTGGCTCTTATTGGATTGTTTCGCCACCTTATGTGTGTATTTCCATTTATTTATTGTCACTACCATAGCACATGCCCATATGAGCTACGCCCCCAGATATAGTCAGCCCAGGGTTTGAACCGTGATCTTGAGGTTTGAAGTCAGGTGCTCTACCAACTGAGCTTAATGACTAAGTATTTTATAGTTTTAAGAGTTAATTAAGAAAAGGGCATATTAAGATAATTATTGTAAATAATAAAAACAATAGTAATAGATACTTAATCTTACAAGGAAACACGATAGATTAATACTGAGTTACTGAATATTGTACTAAGGTTGATTGGGAACAAAAAATTATGCATAATGAGTTTCAAGTAGTCTGTTTTTTTTTTGTTGTTGTTTGAATGGGGTTAAACACCACTTTTTTCCTAGCCTCCAGCTGCTATCCAACTTGGATTTGCAATTATCCACCCATAGGTGAGAGACAAGCGTTGGAAAGGATATGTGCTGCCACCAGGAATCGAACCCATGACACCCCATGATTGAAAATTTGGAGTCTAACATGCTACCAACTACGCTATGGTGGCGGCTTCAAGTAAACTGTCCTCATCAATAACACAGATATCAACCCATCCCCACACGATTCTGCTTTTTTACGCCCCAAGGAAAAAGCTTTGGAAAACATTGTGGAAAATGAAAAAATTGTTTGTTACAAGCATTTTTTTCATTTTCCACAATGTTTTCTACACCAAAAGACAAAGATTTTTTTTAAAATTTCATCAACTTAAAAATATTTTCTGCAATTTCTTCAATTTGGTCCGCTCTAAAATTTTGTAAGCTGGGAATGGGTTAAGTATTTTGAAAGTATTTTTTCCCCCAAAACAAGTAAAAAGCATACTTAATATAGATGTAGAATTTCGATCTTTTTTAAAAAACAATTTTTGGGATTTTTTAATAGCAAAGAACATTTTAAGTACAGATTATTGCCCATTGCAATTCGAGCTGGACGACACTCTAATGGCTTCAACCAATGTTAATTTATTGAAGTCTAGACATTGGCTTATCATACTCTTGAAGAAAAAACATAAAATCGGTAAAAATCTCGCACATAAGTACCAAGTAACCAAGACTTCATTCATTGCTAAAATATTGACCATAGTAAACCAATTGGAAAAGATTAACTTTCCTAATGTGGTCATATGGGGCAGCCATAATAATGCCATTCCCTCTATTTTAAACTACATCCTAACAATCTTATGTCAACAATTTACTCTGTATAAAAATCTAACACCTTCTGTGCTCCTAGATCACTAATAAAACATTGACCATTCTCTTCAGAGGTAATGGTGACCATCTAAATAAATTAACTGTTGACCAAAAGGATTTGGTTGTTACACAATATTTGAACAAAGATTTATACAGCCCTGTGAAAAAGACAGGGATTGGATATTTCAATCTCATATAACCACTCAGTTGAGACTTTCAGAGGTTTCTTGTAATTGAGATATTAACACTCTTTCAATATTCTTCAAAACTAAAGTTTTTAAATATGATTGAATTAAACATGTCATATATATTTCATAATATGTGGGCAACATTCAACTAGTTAAACCCAATCTCCTCACAGTGACGCTTTTAACCCTTGTCATGCTGAGCCCGGAATATTCCTGTTTTGACAGGAGGTATAGACTAAGATCAGCCTGCACATATGTGCAGTCTGATCTTAGTCTACACCACCTGTTTTGTCTTATTTAAGTAAGAGTTAATTATCACATCATTTTCCTAAACAAACATTGACCTATAGTTAGGGCCTATCAGTGCTTCAAGCCCTTTGATTTTAATGCAGCTCTCAACAAGAAAAAATATTCAGCACGAGAAGGGTTAAACACCCCTCAATATGAAAGCTTTGGAAAATATTCTGGAAAATGAAGAAATTGCTTGTTACAAGCAATTTCTTCATTATCCACAATGCTTTCTACCCAAAAAGACAAAGATTCTAAAAATTTCACCAACTTGAAATTGTTGTTTCCAACTTCTTTGAATTTGGACTGGTCTAAAATTTTATTTTGTGGTAATGGGTCAACTACTTCCCGATATCCAAATGAGCCTATCGCACAACTTTCCCTTGCAGCACAAATGGTGTCATGATGCATGTTATTACGCCATTTTAGAAACAACTTGCTATGATTCCCTGGATATTATTCGGGAGGCTCATAATGTTTTTTCAAAAGTAAAAAAATATCAAGAAGCTTATTGATTTATCACAAAAATATAGTCATATTACAAAACAAACTTATCACACTTGTAAATATTCATGAATTTTTCATTTGCGTTCTTTTCATTTGTTCATGTACGATTTATTTAACCCATTCATACACAATCCTGCTTTTTTATAATCCTTTTAAAAAAAAGCTTTGGAAAATAGTGTGCGCAATGCCCATGGGTTTGAATCTCGTCAAGGTCCAAAAAAAAAGAATTATATCTCCACTGGGGTTGATTAACCCATTACCAGTCAACAGAATTTAAGACTGCTCTAAACTGAAAGGATTAAACTGAAAGGAGTTGTAGACGACAATCTTAAGTTTATGAAATCTTAGATTTTTTTCAAATAATTGGATAGAAAATATTGTGTAAAATGGAGAAATTGCTTGTAACAAGCAATTTCTCCATTTAACACAATGTTTTCTCAATTGTTTTTATTGAGGGGCATCCAAAAGTGTCACTGTGTGGGAATGGGTTAACGGTTGCCGTTGTTGAGCGAGGTTAATTTATTATTATATCAATAGAATTAGATTGATTGATTGAATGGGGTTTAACACCACTTTTCACAGGACTTCAGTCATATCACAGCGGCTGGAGCACATTACAATGGATTCCTGGTATATCTCGCACCAGTACCACCATTACATCCTTTCCTAGCCTCCAGCTGCTATCCCACTTACATTTATGATTATCCTACTGTTGGTGAGAGACAAATGTGGGAGGGGATATGTGCCGCTGCCAGGGATCAAACCCATGATTTGATTGAAGTTTAAGAGTCTGACATGCAACCGATTGCGCTATGACGGTGGCCAATAGAATTAGAAACATAGAGAAAACTACACACCTCATCGTTTGCTGGCTGTGGCCAAGGTTTACTATTATTGTTGTTGTTTTTAATCAAGGCTTGATGAACTTTTAATGATGTCATTCGATAAATTTCCCGCTGTTTTTTGTCCTCACTTCTCTCAGGTTTGGGTGGCGGTGGTGTTTCTACTCTCAATGGTTGTTGTTGTTTGTACATATTGTCACTCTGTAAAAGTAAATTAAACCCTTTGAAAGACAAAATTTTAGACTTTTCCAATTACCAGACGGCAAAATTTTAGACCAGTGCAAAATTGAAAGATGTTGCAGATGATAATTCAATGGTTATGAAATTTTGGATTATCTTTACCTTTGGGGTAGGAAACATTGTCAATAATAAAGAAATCCATTCCCACATGATGACACTTTTGAAGCCCACCAAGAAAAGCAATTGGGAAAATATTGTGGCAAATGAAGAAATTGCTTGTGACAAGCAATTACTTCATTGTCCACTATGTCTCTACTCAGAAATTTAAAAACAAAAGTTTTATGAAGTTTGAATAGTTGTCTTCAACTTTTTTAAATTTGGACCAGTCTAAGATTTTCTGGTTTGAAAATGAGTTTATTCAAAAAAGTTCTAAACCACAATTTGAAGTGTGAAACATAGAAAAGTTAGGTCAAATAGGAAAAGAATCATAACACAGTAAGAGATCTTGTTTTCTTTTAGCCACAATGTTTCCCTAGCTGGTTTTCTGAACACAAGATCGTAAGGGTTGTGCTTTGTACATAACGTCAAGTGACGCAAGATCTCCCGTTCCTGCTACTGGACTGGTCCAAATTGAAAGATGTTGCAGACAAAAATGGAAATATATTGTAATTTGAAATGAAACCATCCTATATGGTAGAAATATTGTGGAAAAAGGAGAAATTGCTTGTGACAAGCCATTTCTTGTTTTTCCACAATATTTTCTAAATTATAAAATCAGTGACGTGAAATCCCGGGTTCACCACATTAGAATAATATTTTTGAAGGACTGTAGAACTGACAGTGTAAACATGGCACAATATTTGACCCATGCATATATCCAAACACAGGCATGCATCTTTAGTTTGCAACCAAATCCTTATAACTGCAGGTTTTTTCCAGCTGCAATTACAAGGTTTTGATCTCATATCAACAAAATACTAAGAGGAATCTGTATGCCATTATTTTCGCAAAGCCTTCGGCTTTCGCATGTATACACTAGCATGTCGTCCTGACGCTCGCGCTATTTAAAAAACACCGTGATTTAGTCTATACCCACCCATAACCGGAAGTCCGGAATACCACATGTTTCATAGTTGTTCTGGCGTTCACCGTGTCAACATCGGTAAGCTGAAATAACAACTTGTTTGTACCGAGGACGCAGTCCTGGTCATTTATCATTACAGACAGCTTGCCTGGAAGCACGGACGTAGTCCTGCTTGGTTTTGACAGGTATTTTTACCGTATTTTTGTCAAACTGCTCAATCGTGGACGTAGTCCTGGCCTTCTGTCGACTCATTTTTTGTGTTTTTTGCATTTTCAATGATGAGCAGTGCCGAGGACGACGTCCTCAGGGTTTCTGTGTCTGATTATGAGCAGTCAGAGTTCTCGGGATTTGACTCGAGCGATATAAGAGACACAAATCTCATACCGCCGGTAGCAGCGGAAGAAACGGTTGAGACCGAGAACCCCGGTATATCTGAAACTGTCCCGAGTGCCAGCAAAGGCAAAAAATTGAAAGATAAATAGAAAAAGAAAGTGACTAAACCTAAAAAGAGCACAATAGATTTGAACAATTTGTCTTCAAAAGACATTCAGAATTTACGGGAAAGATTGGGACTTGTGGAACCCAAAAGTAATTTTGACATGGGTAATATGCCTGAGATTCATGTTGAAGTTGACCCTAATGACATTCAGTTATCTGATGAAGAAAATATTGCCCCTAAAAAACGTAGGGCTCGTGATGATAGTTCTGCCAAGAGCAATCTTATTGATGCTCTATTTGGGAATGATAACAATTCCGATTCTGAGGATGAATGGGGTCTGCCTAAGCTTAAGTCTGTTGAAAAGGATAAACCGATTGCTCAGTCCCTGGCGTCTCTGATTAATTTGTCTTGTACATCTCAGGTTGATACCGATGGCTTAGTCTCCAAGTACAAGGTCCCGGAAAATTGTGATAAGCTTGTACCTCCTCTCGTAAATAATGAGGTCTGGAAAATTCTTGACAAACGAGCCAGGTCATATGACCGTGCTTTCGTTGACATCCAGAATTTAGTCGCTGCAGGCATGGTGCCTGTTATTAAATTGGCAGAGATTCTGAAGCCACATATAATTGCTAATAATGAGGCAAAGCAAATGCTAAGTGATGTTTTGACTTTAATGGGACAAATACAATACAATCTTTCTTTACGAAGGAGATATTTGATTCGCCCAAATTTGAAAAAGAAGTATTTCAATTTGTGTAATGTCAATGTTCCTATTACTACTTCCCTTTTTGGGGATGATGTTATGAAAGAGATTAAAAATTGTGAAGCTGGTATTTCTTTAGCAAAAGACAGATTCAACTATGAACAAAGACCTATGAGAGGCCGTGGTAATTGGCGGGGCCGTGGAAGGTTTAGATATCAGCCATATGGCAGAGGACAGTTAAACCAGACTTCTAGTAATGCCCAGAGAGGCAGTTATAATTCCTATGGTAGGAAGCCACGCACTGCTACAGCAACCAGCACTGCCCCAAACGAGAACTGATTAATGTAAGTAATGTTGGTAGGTTGAAACGTTTCTTACATGTTTGGGAAAATTTTACAAATGATCCTTGGATTTTACAAACAGTTCAGGGTTATTGCATAGAGTTTGATTGTTTGCCTTTCCAATCAAGTTATCCCAAAGAAATCAATTTTCCAGTAGACCAGAGGCAGGTTGTTGATGCTGAGGTCAATGAGCTTTTGAATAAAGGAGCAATAGTTAAGTCCTCTTGGGAACAAGGGCAGTACATTTCTAACATTTTTGTGGTGCCCAAGCCTAATGGCAAGTTCCGTCCCATTATTAATTTGAAACATTTGAATAAATTTGTTCATTATGAGCATTTTAAGCAAGAACATTTTACAATTGTTTTGCAGCTTATTCAAGAAGGGGACTTTTTTACCTCTGTAGATTTGAAGGATGCATATTTTACTATACCTATTGCTGAGTCTAGTAGAAAGTTTCTTAAGTTCTTGTGGAATAATACCCTTCATCATTATGTGTGCTTACCGTTTGGGCTCAGCTCTGCGCCCAGGGTTTTCACAAAGATCCTCAAACCTATTAATGCATGGTTTAGACATATAGGTTTAAGGTGTGCTTATTATATCGATGATTCACTTAACATGGAACAATCTTGTTCTTTGTGTTCTGACAACACTCAAACTCTATGCAATACATTGAAATCTTTGGGTTTTGTTATCAATGAGAATAAATCTACCTTTGTGCCATCCCAAAGAATTGTTTTCTTTGGTTTTTTATTAGATTCAGTTCTTTTTATTGTTTTTCTTACTGAGGAAAAGGTACAAAAGATTATATCTAAAGCACAGGGCCTTTTAGGTGTGGATAGAGTCTGTATAAGGGATTTAGCATCTTTCATAGGCTTAGTTGTGAATGCATTTTATGCAGTTTTGGAAGCACCTATGCATTATCGAGATATGGAAAGAAATAAGGTTTCGGCCCTGTATGAGCATAATTCAAATTTTGACTGTAAAGTTGTTTTAAGTGCCTCATGTAGGAGTCAGATTAATTGGTGGCTTGATAATGTTGTGTCAAAGAATGGTAAGCCTATCAGACCTAGACCAGTTGATATTGTTTGTAGAACTGATGCTTCATTAGATGGTTTTGGTTTTTTTGTGGTTTCTACAAGTGAGTGTGGAAATGGCAAATGGACACCTAGTGAAGCTGTGCATTCAATCAATTTCTTAGAGCTGCTAGCTATTCTTAAAACTTTGAGAGCAGCATTTTCCAGTACAACAGATGCCCATATTTCTTTTCAAAGTGACAAACCGGGTGTCTCTTACATTAATGATATGGGGGGGTATGGTATCAGAAGAAATGGATCTTTTGGCTATCAAGATATGGGACTGGTGCATAGAGAGAGGCATTTATATTTCTGCAACTCATATTGCAGGGTCTGATAATTGCACTGCAGATTTCTATTCAAGGGATTTCTCTGATTCAACAGAATGGATGTTGAAGAAAGATATTTTTGATAGACTTTGTTTCCATTTCTTCATACCAGATGTAGATTTGTTTGCCTCACGTTTGAACAGACAGCTTGAGGCTTTTGTAACTTGGTTTCCTGAGCCAGGTGCATGGAAAAATGATGCTTTTTCTTTATCATGGTCTTCCCTTAAGCCTTATATTTTCCCCCCTTTTCATTTGTTAGGGAGGGTGATGAATAAAGTTTTGTCAGATAAGGTAGACTTGGCTTTAATGATTTTTCCTTTATGGAAATCACAGCCATGGTTTCCTTTGGTCTTGGCTAATGTTGTTTCCTTTCCTGTCAGATTGCCAAGACATCGGGATTTGCTGACTCTAGTACACAACAATCAACCTCATCCTTTGTGCAAGTCCCTGAGACTGATCGCAATGTGTGTATCCGGAAATTCTTCAAGGCGTCTCCTATTCCTAAAGAAGCTACAGAAATCATCATCAAATCATGGCGAAGTGGAACTAGGAAACAGTATAACTCAGCATGGAAACGGTGGTATATTTGGTGTATTAGGAAATGTTTCAGTCCCTTTTCATCATCTGAAGACAAGGTAATCTGTTATTTACATAGTTTATACAAAGATGGCAAATCCTATTCAGTGCTTAATACACACAAAGCTATGCTTTTGCAGACTCTTCCCTTTTTTGGCAATTCTTGGTGTCGAGGTTCCAATATTCTTATTTGTAGATATATGAAAGGTGTTTTCAACTCTGTACAACCTAAACCTAGGTATGGTGTTATGTGGGATATTTCTGTGGTGTTGAATTTCTTGAAAACATTGTATCCTTTGGATAGTTTATCTCTCAAAATGTTGACGTTTAAGACTATAGCACTTGTAGCTCTTGCTACCGCACCAAGGGCGCAAACATTAGCCTCTCTTGATTTAGATTACATGAAGAAAGGAAGTGATAATATCTTTTTCGTGTTCCCTGTATTGTTAAAGACTAGCACTGTTAAAAAGAAAAGCACAATTTTTAAGATTAAACATTACAGGGACGAGAGGCTGTGTGCTATGCATACAGTTCTGTTTTATATTGAGAAAACTAGAGATTGTAGGAAGAGTAATAAATTGTTTATTTCGTATGTTACACATGATAGTGTCACAACTAGTACTCTGGCTAGATGGTTGAAAGTGGTCCTGCAGGAAGCAGGTATTGATACAGGTGTTTTTAAAGCACATTCTTATAGAGGTGCAGTTGTATCAGCTGCTATGTCTTCTGGATGTTCTTTAAATAGCATTCTAAAAACTGTAGATTGGTCATCTGATAAAAACTTCTATAAGTTCTACTATAGAGATGTTGTTAGTAAGGAACAAGTAAGCTTTATGAATTCCATGTTCTGTTAATAGATTACATTCCAGTTGTAAAGGTTCTTTTTGTTGCCTTTCTTTAAAGATGCTAGTGTATACATGCGAAAGCCGAAGGCTTTGCGAAAATAATGTCCCCTCATCCAAGCTTTAGTGCAGGATGAGGGGCATTATTGGAGTAAAGCCGGAGGCCGAGCATGTATACACCCTCCCATGTCCTACTAGGTATTTAGGTATAACATTATGATGTAGGTATTCAGATACCTGACCCAGCCCTTGTTTATATGATCGGCAACAAAATCTTTAAAGTATGAAACATGTGGTATTCCGGACTTCCGGTTATGGGCGGGTATAGACTAAATCACGGTGTTTTTTAAATAGCGCGAGCGTCAGGACGACATGCTAGTGTATACATGCTCGGCCTCCGGCTTTACTCCAATAATGCCCCTCATCCTGCACTAAAGCTTGGATGAGGGGACATTTTACCCATATATGAAAGATGTAAAAATTACAAAGAGTGGTGCAAAACTTTTACAAGTGATGAACCATGAATATTAATTTATAGTTGTCATGTGTAAATTCAAGAATCTAACCTATTCCTACACAATCCCACGTTTTTCCAGTCCTTAAAACAAGAAAATTTTAGACTGGTCCAAATTGAAAGAAGCTGCAGACAACAATTTCAAGTTGATGGAATTTTAATTTTTTTGTCTTTTGGGATTAAAACATTGTGGATAATGAAGAAATTGCTTGTTACAAGCAATTTCTCCATTTTCCACAATGTATTCAAAAGCTTTTTTCTTGTGGGGCGTAAAAAGGAGGGCTTGAGTTCGAATGGGTTAAAAACCGATTACTACATGGCAGTATTTCAAGTTTATACAAATTGAAAGAAGTAGCTGATGACAATTCTATGTTGATGAATTTTTTTTTTTTTGTTTATCTTTTAGAGTAGGAAACATTGTGGACAATAAAAGAATTGCTTGTTACAAGCAATTTCTTTATTGTCCACAATTTTTTTCAAAGCTTTGGGGGGAAAAAAGCACGATTGTGTGGGAATGGGTGAAGGAAAAGTTTTCAAAAATATTGTGGAAAATGAAGAAATTGCTTGTTACAAACAATTTCTTCGTTATCCACAATAATTACTTTAAAAAAAGACAAAGATTTTTAAAATGTCACAGACTACAAATTATCATCAGCAATTTCTTAGATTTTCCCCTGTCTACTTCTTTGATTTTGGACCAGTCTAAAATTTGGTCATCTGGTTACAGGATAAAGTGATCAACTCCAAATATGTTGATAACTTATCTACTGCCTTTCAATACGAATAACAGAAGCACTATCGACAAGGCACAGTCAAATGCTCATTAATTTTACTAGCCAACAATCACAAGTAAATATTGGGTCAGTTTTAACCCTTTCCTGTACAAACCTGTGATTTTACTTTGCTTTGATTTTATGCTTGAGAAAACTTTGTGGAAAAAGAAGAAATTGCTTGTGACATGCAGTATCTTCTTTCAACACAATGTTTTCTACCTCATTGAAAAATTTTGTTTCAAATTGAATCCAATTTTTATTGTCATCTGCAACGTCCTGCAACTTGGACCAGTCTAAAATTTTGCAAAATAGGAAAGGGTTAATTGACAAATGACTCTCTCTGAAAGACTTATTTTGTCCACAACAAACATAAATAGGAAAATATTTGAGATTTTCAAGATAATTAAACACCAAAAGTTATATTTATTCTTTTAATACCTCCTACCAAATCAGGAAATGAAAATTCTACTAATATGCTCGCCCTGCACAATTTTTTTTCTACTATGTCTATATAAGCAGAACGAGTGAAATTTGATTTGAATACGAAAAATTCAGAAAAGGTTATTTTCTGTCATTTAGCAAGACAAGTAAAATATTTATTAGTTTTCAAGCCCTGCAAAGATAATATAAATAAAATCTTGTTGGAAAAAGGAAACAATTTCTCAGATTTCTACCCCATATACTGCTTACTTTTGAATTAATATCCACTTAAACCCATTCTCACTCAATCCTCATTTTTAAGTCCCTCTAGAAAAAAGCCTTGGAAAACATTTTGGAAAATGAAGAAATTGCTTATTACAAGCAATTTCTTCATTGTACACAATGTTTCTTAACCCATTCCCACACAGCAAAATTTTAGACTGGTCCAAATTGAAAGAAGCAGCAGACGACAATTTCAAGCTGTTGAAATTTTGAATTTTTTCGTCTTTTTGGATAGAAAACATTGTGGATAATGAAGAAATTGCTTGATACAAGCAATTTCTTCATTTTCCACAATGTTTTCCAATACTTTTTTCTTGAGGGGCGTAAAAAGGAGGGATTGAGTTGGAATGGGTTAATTGTTTTTCTTGAGGGCTGTCAAAAAGGCTTAACCCAATCCCACACAATGATGCTTCTTGACGCCCCTGAAGAAAAACAGTTGAGAAAACATTCTGGAAAATGAAGAAATCGCTTGAACCAAGCAATTTCTTCATTTTCCGCAATGTTACCTAGAAAGTTGAAAAATCTAAAGTTTCATAAACTTTAGATAGTCGTCTGCAGCTCCTTTCAATTTTGACCAGTCTAAAACTTTGCCGTCTGGTAATGGGTTAATTGGGAATGGGTAAAATTTTGTTTTTTGAGTTTTCTTTCTGTTATTCATATTTGGCAAAGACTAAGAGCTTTTACAAATAAAAACGGATCCCATTATATTTCTTGTTTTCTTTTCCTTAACTTTGACTGATTTTTAAATTGAAATTCTCAAAATTATAGTTTTAAGAAGACTTTAACAGTGACAGTTGTTGGTGATATAGTATCAAGTACCAGTCAACTGCCGGTCACTTGAAAAATGACCTTGACAATTGACTTTAACCCATTACCAGATGACAAAAAATTGGACTGGTCCAATTGAAAGAAGTTGCAGACGACATTTCAAATTGCACTAACATTGGAAAATAATTGCAAAATAGGGTAATAAACATTGTGAGAAAAGCAGAAACTGCTTGTTACAAGCAATTTCTCCTATCCCGCAGTGTTTTCTGTGATTCTATTTGTTTAGGTTGTCACAAAGTGTCATAGTGTGCTATTGTGTTAAAATTGCTTTGGTTCATATATGGCAAAAAATCATTGCTGCAATAAGATGTAAATCATTGTTGTGTTTGTGGTGGCTGTTGTTGTTTTGTCCTTTTTTTTCAAGTTTATAATTATCTAAATTTTGTGTGTCTACAAAGGTTTGTTTTCAAGCTTGTTTGACCCATTATCAGATGACAGCAATTTAGACAAATCTAAATCGGAGGAAGTTGAAGACGATTGATTGGAAGGGGTTTAACGCCACTTTTAACAGTATTTCAAACATATCGCGGCACCTGGAGCATTTCACAATGGATTCCTGGTATTTCTTACACCAGTACTACCACTACACCCTTTCCTAGCCTCCAGCTGCTGTCCCACTTAGGTTTACAATTATCAACCCATTGGTGAGAGACAAATGTCGGAAAGAACACATGCCACCACTGGAGATTGAGCCCATGACATCCCATGATTGAAGATTGGGAGTCTTATGTGCTACCGACTGCGCTATGATGGCGGCAAAGTTGTAGATGAAAATTCTTAGAGTAATTAAATTGGTAAATATGTGTCAAGTAGGGTAGAAAACATTGTAAGGAAAGGAGAATTTACAAATAATGTTTGGTATCTAAAGATTTTGCAGTGCTTATTTTTATTCTAGGCAGGGGGATTGGGGGATTCCCCCACTTCTTTCAAAGATCCCCCATATTTTCAACATTAGTGGAGGATTATTTTCCCATAAACAAAGAGAATGAAATAGCAAACATTTCTTAAATACGTAGATTTTGCGCTGAAGTCCCCCACATTTTCAAATCCTAGAATAAACACTGTTTTGCAGACCACAATTCTAAATTGTTTTGAGACAAGAATAACTACTATCTCTTAATAACTGTCATTTTCTGATATTTCAAGATGGTCTTTTTTAAATGTCTATTTCCTTGGAGAGGTCATATGATTGAAAAACAAAGAAGAAATAAGGAAAAATTACCTGTATGGATGGTTCTGGTGATGATGATTTAAATGTGGATACAGGATCAAACTGTCCACTTGTACTCATAGATATCCCAGTATCTTGTTCATCGTCAAAAGAAAAACTCACTTCTTTTCCTTTCTTTTTAGGTTGATATAATCCGTCCGAATAACTGTGTTCAGGAAACAACATTTTATCTTGAGATCCCTTGGAAGAGCTTGATCTATTACTGTTTCGATGATTAGAGTCCATGATTTTTTGTTGGTCATTTTGTTTATGACTATAAAGTCGTCTTTTTCTATCCTTGCGACAAATCATACCAATTATACAGATTAACGCAACTGATAATACGAAAGTAACACATGAAATAACTACAGCTATCAAGATATTTTTAGAACCAGCAGTTGCAGTTTCAGCAGAAGCAGCTCCATCATTTGCAACAAAGAATTTGATATGTAGCGTAGCACTTGTTTCATACTGATTATTCTCACCGTTGTCTCTGGCTGATATAGTCAAGATATAGTGCATAACATCACCTACTTTTTTCTTCAAATGGATGTCACCAGAATTTTCATTAATCCAGAACATTTCCTCATCATTTCCAGACACAATACTGTATGATAATCTCTTATTATTCTTAGCATCAGCATCATGAGCCAGTATGGTTGTTAGAGTCTGGTTAACTGTAGCTGAATTAGGGACATCCACTGTGTAGTTCTCATCACCTGGGAAGTCTATGATTGGAGGATTATCATTGAGATCTTTAACAATAACTGTCACTTGAATATGATTTTGTAATGGAGGGTTACCATGATCATATGCCAATACATTTAACACATAATGACTCTGATTTTCATGGTCTAGGACTTTTGTTGTTAGCATAGTTCCGTCATCGAGAATTCTGAATGGAAAGGAGGAATAGTTCTTTGGAATCATGAACGACACTCTTCCATTGTCTCCGTCGTCTGGATCCCTAGCAACAATCTGACCAATTGACTCGCCTGCATCAGAGTTTTCAAATACAGACATGGAGTAGCTATCACCATCAAACTTTGGTGCATTATCATTGACATCCATAATGATCAGTCTAACAACAGTGGTATCGTTTAATTGTGGGTTACCACTATCTTTCACAATAACTCGAAATGTGTAAGTTGTATTATCAATCTCACGATCAAAACTTCTAACAGCCTTTATAATTCCAGTTTTAGGCTCAATGTTAAATTTAGAATCCTCTGGAGGGAAAGGTATAATTTCGAAAGTCAAATCAGCATTTTGTCCTTTATCTTTATCACTAGCATACAATCTAAATAGAACAGCACCTGGTTGATTGTTTTCATTGATACTTTTTTCATAATATGATGTATCAAACTCTGGTTCATTATCATTTACATCAGTTATTGTCACCTTGAAAGATTCTGATGAGCTAAGTGGGGGTGTTCCTTTATCAGTACAGTTCACCATGACTGTATATTCATCAAGAGTTTCTCTATCAAAATTCTGGTTAACATCAACCTTGAAGAAATTCATTTGATCCAGTTTATTAATAGTAAAATTGACATTGTCCAAAGAACAATCAGCTTCTTTATTAATTCCTTTATCAGCATCATCAACACGAATATGAGCAACTGGGGTACCGATATCAGAATTTTCAGCAACCATACCATTCTTCACCAAAGTAAGTTGAATGACAGGTGGATTATCATTTTTGTCCTTTACATTTATTGTGACCTTTTTCAGTTCACTCTTTTTCTGAGGGTTACCATGGTCCCTTGCCTCTACATACAGTGTATAGGCATCACGGGTAGAGTCTATCTTGCTCTTCACATATATCGCTCCAGTTGTTTCATTTATTGCAATAGAGCTACTAATTGATACAGGATTATAGCTGTTGATGAAATATGACAAGCGAGCATTTTCACCACTATCTCTGTCTGTAGCAGTTACCCTGACAATGGTGGTGCCTACCTCAATATCTTCATCCATAGATATGTTGTACTCACTCTCACCAAATTTTGGAGGATTGTCATTAAAATCCAGTACACTGATGTTCACTGTCAACTGGTCAGATTTATTACCATAGTCAAGAGCACGGATAAACAACAAATAACTAGCCTTTGCTTCCCTGTCTAATGTTAAATGAAGGATAAGATTCAGAACCTGGGTACCATCCGATTTGTTTGTGACTTGCAAACTAAAATTGTTGTCCGTATCAATGTCAAAAGAAGCCATGGTGTATTGCATGACTCCATTAGCAGGTGAATCAAGATCAGTGGCTATAGGTAACTCATATGTAGCACCAGCTGGCGTTTGTTCAGGTATTGATAGGTCCTCACTGGATCGTACAAACTTTGGACTGTTATCATTGACATCCGTAATTTCAACATTTACGTTAATTTGAACTAACTTAGCGCCACGGTTAGCCCAGACTTGAACAGGGTAATTACATGTTACAAGTCTTGGACAATTCTGTTCCCTGTCAATTTTTCTGGTAACAAAGAAGTCTCCATTTTCTGTCACATTGAAATACGATTCTCCTGAGATTATACTGTAAGAAAGGCCCTGTGTGTTGCCGAAGATATCAGTCAAGTTGGCATCATTATAAATATTTCCGAGGTTACGGCTACCTGCAAGTTCTTCCTCAGTACTGTAACTTATATCAATAACATCCTGAGCAGATGAAGGCACAATGGTAACCAGTAACAAGGAAGTTGTAAAGAACAAATATCCTGCCATTTCAGTGGTATAAGACTTGATCCGATAAATAAGTTCCAAATCTATCACACTAGCTATGCATTCCCTTCAACTTTTCTGACTAGTATTTGCATTTGTGTTTCCATACATAAAAACCATGGAATAAAAGAATCCAATGTTGATAATTAACTGTCTTTAGGTCTCCACATTCAAGATTAAGATGCTATTCTGATTGCTTGTAATTCCATTCCAAAAGATGCTTGTTTTTCGAAAGTCTCTGACACACCTTTCAGATCTGCAAGTACACAAAATGACAAAAACTCAATGAAAGTAGTTTCTTAAATCACCTGATTATTGTCAGTATAAAGTAGATTAAATCCTTCATAGAAAATAAGACTTACAATTAAATTAGTCTAAAACAAAATCTTTAGCACCTAATAAAAAGTCAACTGCTGAAGTCAATATAGAAAAAAGAAAGGCATTTTTACAAGAAATATGAATAAACTTCAAATAAATTAGTATATACATTTTTTCAAGAAATTTCTATGCAATTTCTATGCAAAACAGTAGAAAAAGATGAAAAACAAAATACAAGTGTTTTGTACAGAGTTAATACAGTTTTTAATCTGTTCTGAACAAAGCTAATCTTTCTGTTAATCTTGAGTTAATCTACATATCCTTTCTGGGATCAAATACAAAATCTTTTGTACAGGCTGGTCTCCTGCCAAGTGGAGGCACTGCAAGACTTGTTACCCATTTACAGACAAACAGTTCTGCTTTAACCCTTTCCCGTTTTTTGAAAATTTAGACTGGTCCAATATCAAAGAGGTCGCAATTGACAATGAATATTGGGTACTATTTGAAATGAAACCACCCTATACCCTATGTGGTAGAAAATATTGTGGAAAAAGTTACATGCAATTTCTTCTTTTTCCACAATGTTTTTTTTTAAGTATAAAATTACAGCAACGCAAGATCTCCTATTTGTACAGGAAAGGGTTAACCCAGACGACAAAATTTTAGACCAGTCTAAATTCAAAGATGTTGTAGACAACAATTTTCAGCTGTCAATTCAATTGTTTTTCTCAATAATATTACCCATTACCACATGACAAAATTTAAGACTGGTACAAAATAAACAAGTGACATACACCATTTTTAAGTTGATGAAATTATCATTTTTCATTATCTTTTGAGGTTGAAAACATTGTTGATAATGAAAAAATTGCTTGTAACAAGCAATTTCTTCAATGTCCACAATATTTTCCAAAGCTTTTTCTAGGGGGTATCAAAAAGTGTCCTTGTGTAAGGGTAGGTTAAATATAAAATCTACCATGTTTTTGTTACAATGCATTATCAAATCATTGAAACACCTAATTGTAATCTTTAAAATATGAATTCAATTTCTTTTCAAATAAAATTTAAAACACGATGCCCGAATTTTGGGGTCACTGACATAAATTTCAAGAAGTGAGGAACTATCCAATTTCATGTACTTAAAGTGATCTCTGAACTGTCTTAAAACTTCTTCAAATACAAGACAGGATTTGGTCACGACATTTTTGTTATTGAATATTGACAATGTTCCTTCTTTAGTGATTAACATACATACAAAATGTAGGGGGCATACAATTTGATGAAAAATAGATTTTGAAAAATGGACATTATTTCCAATCTTATGATTTTAACAGATCAATTTTACTTAGAGTAAGATTTTCTAAGTGAGGTAGATAGCAACACTTGCAGTATTTATTACAAAAATACAAAAAATCAATATAAACAAGACTATTTTCACTTTAGTATGCTGAAATTATGTATCATGGATTAAGATCTTGCATCATGCTGTGACCAATGAAAACAGGGATTTATAAAATGAGGTTAGGGACATGACCAGAGATTATCTCTGTAGTGGCTGATCAATATCTCTAGTATAATCCAGATAGAAAATTAACCCATTCCCACACATTTAAATATTAGATCAATCCAAATTCAAAGAAGTTGCAGACGACAGTTTTAAGTTGATGAAATCTTTAAAAACCTTTTGGGGTAGAAAACATCCTGGATAATGAAGATATTGCTTGTGACAAGCAATTTCTTCATTTACCATAATGTTTTCCAAGGCTTTCATATTGAGAGGTGTTAGAAAGCATCATTGTGTTGAAATGGGATAAAACTTTGTATCCTAACAAATATGACAAGCAATTTTTCATTTTCCACAATTGTTGTCTGCAATTCTTTCAATTTGGGCCAGTTGAAAATTTTGCAGTCTGGTAACGGGTTAAGAGTCTTAGTATCAGTAATTTTAAGCTCCCTTTCAATAATTTTTTGTCATTTTTCCTTTGACAGAGCACCAACCCATTCCCACCAAATCACTCAATTTATACTTCCCCTCTAGAAAAAAAAAAAAAAAAAAACTTTGAAAACTGAAGAATTTGCTTTCATCAAAGAATTTCTTCATTATGCACAATGTTTTTTACCCCAATAGACAAAGAATTGTAAAATTCCACAAACTGCAACTTCTTTCAGTTTGGACAACATATCTTTTTCCACAATATCTTGAGTAGAATAAAATAAACAAAAATGATACAGTACTAGATCTTTGGCAGTAAAGCATGGGTTTGGATGAGATTTTTATCTGTTGTAGAACATTCTTCCCATTGTTTTAGTTGTCAAATTTTAGACAGCAACAAGAAAAACTTTATCTATTTATGCTTGTAATGTGACAAACGGAAGATGCTATCTGCATGTTAGCCATTGTTCTGTGTCATAAAAACAGACTGGCATAGCCGCAAACTTGTAACCTTCATCAAAAGATAACACTTGAAAGGTAATAAAACGATTAATAAAATATATAAGAATCATAATTAAGATCTTAATTGAAAAATTAACTGTATAATTTTAACCCATTACCACATAGGATAACTTTAGACTGGTCAAAATTGAAAGGAGTAACAGACAACAATTTCAAGTTTATGCAATTTTAACTTTTTCAACTTTCTGGGTAGAAAATATTGTGGTAAATAAAGAAATTGTACAATGTTTTCCTGATTGTTTTTCTAAAGGGGCATCAAAAAGCTTCATTGTGAGGGAATGGGTTAAAACATGATTTTATTGGCCCAATACATGCAATTTATTGACTTGACACCTCATAATGATAAGGATAAATTTTCTGATGAAATCTAAGAAAAGAAAGGGTGAGGAAAAAAGAGAAATTGTTTTTCACAAGCAAAAATCAATTTTTCTTATAATGTTACCTTTGATATATAAAAAATATCCTGGTTTTGAGAAAAAGTACTTAGTAACCCTTTACTGGATGACAAAATTTTAGACTGTTCCAAATTGAAAGAAGTTGCAGTGAACAATTTAAAGTTTATGATATTTTAGACTTTTTCAATTTTCTTGGTAGAAAACATTGCGGAAACAGAAAAAATTGCTTGTTGCAACCAATAATTACTTCTTCATTTTCCACAATGTTTTCTGCCATTTTTTATTCTTTGGGAGAGTCAATAAGATCATTGTGTGGGAATGGGACAAGGGATGATAGAAAGAATTTGTTATATTTTTGACAAGTTAAAAGATTTATCATTTAAATAGTTACATTTAAAACAGCAATTATGTTACATCATTCAACGCATCTTAATATGTTTTTTTTTTATATCTTCTTTAACATTACGAACAGAATACTTTTTGATCTATTAGGCGACATATCAGCAGTCAATTACAGACTTCACTGCATGATATTAATCCAGTAGATCGTTTTGGTGACATCCTTTGATATTATGCAGTTATCCTTAAAATTGGTAAAAACTTTAAATTACTTTGAAAGAAAGAAAAATGTACAAAATCCTATTTCTGAAATTTGATTTGAATTGAGTTTAGAGATAATGAATCATTCATTTTGTGCTTCTTAACCCATTACCATACAACAAAATTTTAGACTCGTAAATTTGCAGACGACAATTCATAATATATGAAATTCTAAAAATCTTGGTCTTAAGAAGTAGGAAACATAGTGTGAAATGAAGAAATTGCTTATCATAAACAATTTCTTAATTTCTAACAATGTTTTTCAAAGGTTTTCTTTATTGGTAAAACAAGAAGTATTTTTCTCCACTCCTAAAATTCTAAACCTCTGGGGGAAACTGACCTTTTTTTGTTTTCCTTTTTAAATGGGGTTTAAAGCTGCTTTTAACAATTGTTCAGTCATATCTTGGCGGAATTTCCTTTATATGTTTTCCTTTTTAATGTTTCCAGCTTAACTATGAGATTTGATGGGCAGTAAGTTGCTAATTTCACTGCAGATTAACCCATTCCCACTTAATCCCTCCTTTTTACGCCCCTCAAGAAAAAAAGCTTTGGAAAACATTGTGAAAAATGCAGAAATTGCTTGTATCAAGCATTTTCTTCATTATCCACAACGTTTTCTATCCAAAAAGATGAAAAAAATTAAATTTCCATCAACTTGAAATTGTAGTCTGCAGCTTCTTTGAATTTGGACCAGTCTAAAACTTTGCTGTGCGGGAATGGGTAACAGTGAAATTACCTAATTATAAACTTTTTTGCTTTGATAGCTGTAGCTCTACTTTAGATCATATTGATTTGGTAGCCATCAAATTATTTGGATACAAAATTGTTATCTCATACTGTTATAATGTAAATCACATACTAAATGATGCACCTTTAGAGATTTTTGTATGAAAGTTATAACAAAATTACATATTTCCATTATTATAAGCAGGATTTGAAATATTCTCTATGTCTGTGTAACTTTTTGTGCTAACAGTTCTCATACAATCTTGCTTTTTTTCTGCCTCTCAAAAAGAAAATAGCTTTAGAAAATACAGTGGAAAATGAAAAATTGCTTGTTACAAGCAATTTCTTCATTATCCATAACATTTTCTATTCCAAACGACTACTAACTTCAAATTTCATCAACTTAAAATTATCGTCTGCAACGTCTTCTAATTTTGACCAGTCAAAAATTTCATTGTATGGGGTTAACCTTTTCCCACCCAATCTGCATTTTGATGTCCTGAAGAATCATAGAAAACCATTTGGAAAAAATGGATAGAGATCATTGCGGAAATGAAGTTGCTTGTTTTCTGGTTTTAATGTTTTCTACCAAAAAAGACTACGATTTTTAAGATTTCATTAGAATTGGCATACTGAAGGTTAAGGGTGAAAAAGTTGTAACTGCCTATATGTTTATAGGCAGTTACAACTATTTCGCAGTGACCCATTGATATGCAATATTTTGTAATTTGCACTGCTCTGAACTTTTGTTTTCTGATAATGACCTAACAGATTCCTACACAATTACGCAACAAGCAATTTCTTCATTTTCCACAATGTTTTTTACCTAGAAATTTGAAATAATCTAAAATTTCATAAAGTTCAAATTGTCTTTTGCAAATCCATTCAATTATGACCAGTCTAACATTTGTATTCTAGTAATGGGCTAATTATTTGTGACTAACATTGCATGGAACATTGACTGTCTTTTCAATTTTAATAGAGTTTTAAAGAGAAGAATCAAACTTAACCCATTCCCACACAGTTTAAGGCCCCATAGGAGTACATTCTGGAAATGAAAAAAATAACAATTGGCTTTGGCTTTATTTTCCAGAATGTTTCTTATCCAAAAAATGTAAAAGTTGTTTGAAATAAAATATGAATGAATCTGTTTAGATTAAATTAAATGACAAAAATAGTTCATAAATTATATATGGAAGGAATTGCTTAAGTTAATTGATACCTAAGGTTTTGTTTTCCTTCCAAAAAAACACACAAAAAACACACCAAAATCATTTTGTTCAAGCTAAGCCCATTCATTATCGTTTTCTTTAAACTTAAACCCATTCCGACACAATGATGCTTTTTGATGCCCCTCAAGAAAAACAATTAGGAAAACATTATTCAAAATGAAGAAATTGTTTGCTAATGTTTCTTCATTTACTGCAATGTTTTCAACCAAACATGAAAAAATATGAAATTTCATAAACTTTGTATTGAACTTTCAATTGAACTTCTTTCAGTTTGAAGCAGTGTAGAATTCTGCCGTAACAACTCATACTTACAATATTTTTACATGTGAAATTTATCTTATCATATCATATTTTTCACACTTGTGAACAGTTCAATTAAAGTAAAATTGAAAGGCACAGATTTCCTCCCCATTTTTTTTTATCTTTTTTATTTCTTTTACTGTACTTTGTTAGGTGAATATGAACACACATATTTCTATTTCAAACACAATAGTTTATAAATCATTATATTTTGATTTTTTTCTTTCTTTTTCCCCTATTATATAAAATAAAATAAATCTTTTAAATCTAGTATGCGAATTCACTAAAATCATTTAACAAACCTTTCTTGAAGTCACATTCCAAATATACATTTAAGTCCATTAAAATCATGGAGAATCAATCAAAGGTCCCCACAGTTCAATTTAATCCATAAGCATTCACAAAAGCATTCCCGAAATAGTGGACTAGCCAGTGTCCGTTAGTTGAGTGACTGCCTGATGTAAATTAACTGACTGAGATAACAGCGAGTGCAGAAAACTTCACCAGTCACTTCATGGACCATTGAGTCTCTAGTACATTGGTAAATCCATCAATGAGCCTCGGGTATTAGATTGTCTTTCAACTTTCACTGATAACAGGTAGGGGTACCTTGTACACTAAAACAATATCATCAAATGTGAACAGTTTTATAGGTATGAGAAGGGAAAATGAATGATAGTTTTTATACGATATTATTTTATGAAATTTTACAAATAGAATTCAGGATATAGATATATAAATCTGACAATTCTATGATTGTACTGGCAAAATATACTCGAAGGCACAATGGTATTTCAATGAATTTGCTTTTAAACCATTTTTATCATGGTTAACCATTGATAATCATTGTCATGCATTGTATTTGATTATAGACCATGTTACATCATGGTCAACAATTAGAATTTCATCAAATTTCAGAGTTACATCAATAATGACAAAGCTAGGGCATGGTTGTCCACGATAGCTGTTGTATCTCAAAAGTTTGTTTTGTCTGTTCTTTAATTTTGTCATGTGGTTATGGAAAAACCCATTCCAGCATAATCTTCCCTTTCTTAGCCCCTCTTGCAAAAAGCTTTTTTAAAATGTGGAAAATGAAGAAATAGCTCATAACAAGCAATTTTGTCACTGTCCACAATGTAGACAGAGATTTTCATAATTTCACCAACTTGAAACAGTTGTCTGCACATCCTTCAATTTAAAATTTTCTCATGTGGTTATGGGTTAACAGTGCCTAAATTATGTGATAAGGTCAATAGATGATTACCTATACAGGATCACTATTACAGGTGAGAAGTAGTAAATAAGATGCTGACATAACAGTCACCTTCAAATTAAAGGGTACATACCACTTATGTACCTTCGATAATAATGAGCTACCGTTGTGACATCGCTAATAAAATCAAACAGCTCCCCTTGCCCCTATTGTCTGGCTGGTTTTGGTGTTATCACCATTTCCTCGGGGCTTAAAAGCTGACCACATCGTAGATTCCCCTTCTTGTTTGTAGAAATGGGGCTCAAAAACCAAGACAAGACACTACAACAGTGTTTGATAATTAAATCTTAGCAAATACTATCTTGTGTGTATCTTGTGTGTATCCAGCCTAACCCATTACCACACAGTGACGCTTGTAGACACCCCCAAGAAAACAAACTTTGGAAAACATTGTGGAAAATGAAGAAATTGCTTGTGACAAGCAATTTTTTCATTTTCCACAATGTTTTCTTTCCAAAAAGACAAAAATTCTAAAGTTTCAAGTTTAAATTGTTGTCTGCAACTTCTTTGAATTTGGACCAGTCTAAAATTTTCTTGTGTGTTAATGGGTTAAATCTGACCAAATCGTAAATCCCCTACTTGTTTGTAATATTAAGGCTCCAAAACCAAGACCAGAAACTACGACATCTTTGATACATCTTAGCTACAACTATCGTGTGTATCTAACTAAAGGTACACAAGGATGGAAAACACTGTATTTATGTCCAATGTAGATGTCCAATTATCAAACTGTATTCAATACAATTGACCCATTTCAAAAAATATCCAAAAATACATATGATACATTTTAGCCACTTTAATGTGAATCTAGCTAAAGGTTCAAAATCATGGACTGCGCTTTATTAGTCAAGTGTTGTCAGAGATGGATTATGCTCCCCAAATATAGCCCTACCATAAAAAAGTATAAAATGAATTGGTAAAAGAGTTTCAGACGAACTGACAAACAAAGGGACTGCTATATGCTTGCCCTTCTCCAGACATGCTTAATTTTAACATATGACCTTGAGCTGTGACATTGATCTTGGAGCTATCTGAATATTTCTTTCCAATGGTACATCTACTCAGAATGGTAATGGGTAAAAATGATACATTCAGATGGTGGAGACAAAGATCAGACTGAATAGGAATATTGCGGGCTCAGCTTGACAAGGGTTAAAACAAGATGGATCCTTGAAAGCACTGCATATTTCTTATACAAAGAGAAGTAATTAATTTCTCTTCAAAATATCAAAGAAAGAATGTCCATTCAATGTCCACCCCTACCAAATTTAAACCCACATTGATCTTACTGTGGTGGTCAGTTCAGATACCCCCTAGGTGTTTTAATCATAAAATCATTAAATATTATCTTGTATGTACAAAAGTCACAAGTTAAAATGAAATCCATTGCCAAATAAAAATGAAAAGTGGCGAGAGATACTAAGATTGTAGGGTACATGCTTTTTGATTCAACATAATCTCGGCAAACCCTAAAACACATGACAAAGGGACAAAATTTTAGACTGGTCCAAACTCAAAGAAATTGCAGATAATACTTGATAGTTGATGGAATTTTCAAAACCTTAGTCTTTTGGAGCAGAAAACAATGATGTTAATAAAAAAAATTGCTCGAGACAAGCAAGTTCTTCATTTGCCACAATGTTCCTAAATCTATCTATTTGATGGGCATCTAAAAGGATCACTGTACAGAATGGGTTAACTGTAAATTCAGGCATGTTTGTCTGAGACATATCAATGGGTCAGTGCAAAACAGTTGTAATTGCCTAAAATCATATAGGCAGTTACGACTGTTTCACGCTGCCTCATCGAATTGTGAGTATGCATTGGAATATGCTCAGTAGGTTCTATACCAGAAGCTTATGAACCCTTGTGAAGAATTCTATAAGAAATAAATGTAAAACACTACAAAAATTATCGGATTTTTTTTTTTTAAATGCCCCTATTGTTCATTATTTTCGATTCTATAGAAGTAAAACGGTTTAGTTTAGTCATACTCAAAAACCTGCACTAAGTTTATAATCTGTTAATACTATGATCTACTAGTAAACAGAGCAAAAATCCATTCAATATTAACCAATTACCAGACAGATAGAATTTAGACTAGTCCTAATTCAAAGGAGTTACGGAAGACAATTGAAACTTGATGAAATTTAAGAAACATTTTGGAAATGAAGAATTTGCTTGAAAATAAAGAAATTGCATCTTGCAAGCAATTTCTTCATTTAACACTATTTTTTCCCCATTGTTTTTCTTGAGGGGCATCAAAAATCATCACTGTGTGGGAAAAGTTTGAGAAAAAAAGTTCTTCTCAATACTTTCATGGAAAACATTTTGTGTCTAAATCAAATGTGATGCTGATCAATCTGACACATCAGCATTTACTCATTTAAACACAATCAAATTTTTTGTTATGCTCAACAAGAAAAAAAAAGCTTGAAGAAATATATAGGATATTGAAATTGCTTGTTGCAAGCACTTTCTTCCTTACCTTCAATGTTTACAACCCAAAAGACAATTATTTTCTAAATTCCATCTAAAACTTTTTTGCAATTTGGACCAGTCAAAATCAGAGCAATTGAATGAAAAGACAAAAACAACTTTTTTAGGCATTTTTTTTTTATTTTAGATATCTGGTCCAAGTTAAAAGGTTTTGCAGAAAACAACTTAAAGTTATGAAATTTCAGTTTTTTTTCAACTTCCTGGGTAGAAGACATTGTGGAAAATGAAGAAATTGCTTGTCACAAGCAATTTCTTCATTTTACACAATGTTTTTGCAATTGATTTTCTTGAGGGGCGTCCAAAAGCGCCATTGTGTTGGAATGGGTTAAAAAAGAAACTTTCAGATTTGTTCAAATAAAGAGGCTGAAGACAACTAACCCCTGGTATGTGACTTACTCAGTTAACAAACTAATGCAACAGAATAGATAGAAAATATTGTTTGAAGGGAGAAAATGTTAAAAAACATTTTCTTCTTTCCTCGCAATGTTTTTGAAAGCTTGCTGGTTGTGTCAGAACACAGCATGTAACAAGTTAAGCCATTACCCATGACTTGTAATGACCGTAAACATTTATATTAAAACATTGTCAGAAATGGAGAAATTGAATGCAATTGGAGCCATTTCTCCTTTTCTCACAATGTTGTTCCATCTGAAAGGTGAATTACTATAAGCTTTGAAACGATATAATTTCTTACAAATCTAACTTATCTAAATGTTTGTTGTCTGGTTATGGTTTAACCAAATGTCAATTTCAGCTATATTAAATAAGTATTACTCAAATCAGGGTACTTTCTTTAAGACCTGCTTAATCTTTTTATCCGCTTGTCAGAATTGAATGGGCATGATATCGTATCATGAGTTGTATTGTATCTGTATTTACAAATGTAGCCGTATGATGAATATGGAAAATGATATTAATAAAACCTCCAACTCCCGTGGTTGAGATACTGTCAAAACTGGACCAATGACAAATTGCCTCTGTTCAAATACAAAACAAGTGCTGAACAAGTCAGTTTCTTGTGAAGTATAAATCTCTTTTTCATTAACAGTTTATTTGTTTGTTTGAATGGGGTTTTGCGTTGCTTTTAACAATCTTTCAGTCATATCGCAGCGGCTTGAGCACCTAACAATGGATTCCTGGTATTTTTTCACACCAGTACTACCATTACACCCTTTCCTAGCCTCCAGCTGCTATCCCACATAGGTCTACGATTATCGACGCATTGGTGAGAGACAAATAGTCAGAAAGTATGAGTGCCGCCGTCGGGAATCGAACCCTTGACCTCTAGATTGACAGTCCAACGCGCTACCAACTGCGCTATGATGGCGGCAACAGTTTGAAAATGAGTTACTCATTACAATACAATGATGCATTCAGACGCCCTTTAGCAATATGATTATGGAAAACTTTGTGTGAAAAGGAGCAATTGCTTGTAACAATTTCTCCTTTTCGCACAATTTCTTCTACTCTATAAGGCACTTAATTTAGCTGAATTTGAAATGTCATCTGCAAAGTCATTTGCAACTACTTCTTGGAAAAAAATTGTTGAGAAGGAAAAAATTACAGATAGAAGTAAATAGTCTGAAATTTCTTTTCATTTGGACCAATGTTCAATGTCAACATCTGATAAATGAGTTAATCCATTGCCCAGAAATCCCTAATTTGCACTGAAGAAAAGGGATGAAAAAGGATGAAGAAAGACTAGTGAAAAAGGAAAATCTAATTCTCTATCTTCATCAGTTTTTCAACATTAACCCATTCCCTCACAACAAAATTTTAGACTGGTCCAAATTGAGAGGAGTTTCAGACAACAATTTAAAGCTTATGAAACATTATTTTCACTTTTGGAGTAGAAAACATTGTGGATAATGAAGAAATGCCTGTGACAAGCAATCTCTTTATTTTCTACAATGTTTTCAAAAGCTTTTTTGGGGGGGGCGTCTAGAAACATCATTGAGTGATAATTTGTCATCTGATGAAAACCTGACGACAGAAATTGAGACCAGTCCAAATTCAAAGATGTTTTAAAGTTTGTGTTACTTGAAAACATTTAGTGTGAAGTATGGTAGAAAACATGGAGAGAAAAGGAGAAATTGCTTGATACAAGCAATTTCTCCTTTTCCCATAATGTTTTCTGTAGCGTTGGATTGTGTGGAAATGGGTAAAACACAGTAAGTATACTTTATATGTTATATTAGCCTTAGTCACAATTTAGCACTGCCTCCATTTGCGAAAACATTGTGTAAAGTGGAGATGCAATACAACTAAAACATGAAAGAAAAGATCTTATTATATGATAGGGATAATTTATCTATGGGAAAACCCTAAATGAAGAGAGAAAATTCAATAAAATAATTCATAAATCAGAACATAAGAGAATATCCGCTATGTCCCAGGTGCAACTAATCACATGGTCAGCGTAGCAGAAAAACTGACTTTTCTCCGCAATGAAAGGGAACTCATGCAGAGATGAAATGTTACTGTGCCAGTGTCAATCAGCATAGCAATTTTGATGCATAAAACTTTTGAATTTGTAAATTTT
Source organism: Fragum fragum (assembly GCA_946902895.1). Taxonomy (NCBI): domain Eukaryota; kingdom Metazoa; phylum Mollusca; class Bivalvia; order Cardiida; family Cardiidae; genus Fragum; species Fragum fragum. Next base: position 65,054,036 of record OX336369.1, on the reverse strand, counting down.
AATCTCTTTTTTAAATGGTCAGCAGATCCAATCCTTTTCATTGTACCTACTATAAAATTAATCCATTCCAGCACAATTCACTTTTACAGCCCAAAAGTAAAAAGCTTTGGAAAACATTGCCAAATGCAAGGCATTGTTTGACCCAAAAGAATTCCATCAACTATAAAATGTCATCCGAACCTTCATTAAATTTGGATAATTCTAAAATTTTGTTGTCTGGTAATTGCTTAACCCATTCCCACTCAATGACACTTTTAGACACCACCAAGAAAAAAAGCTTTTGTAAACATTGTGGATAATGAAGAAATTGCTTGTCACAAGCAATTTCTTCATTATCCACAACATTTTCTACCCCAAAAGACAAAGATTTTAAATATTAACCAACCTAAAATTGTCGTCTGCAACTTTTAATTTACCCAAGATCAATTTATCTTTAGAATCACAATTTCTGGGAAGGAGCCCAAAGAAGGATGTGACATAGACAAATATTGCAGTATTTGTTTTGTTCCTGATTTAGAAACCACTGGCAAATAATTCATTCATTCATTAATGAAAATAGGGTGTCTTTTCAAAAACAATTTGAAAGAAAATATTTCCTTGTCAATCATCAAAGTGTACTGGTGTGAGCAATAACAGGGAGCCTTATTAACCCAATACCAGAAGAAAAAATTTGGATTGATCCAAATTCAAAGTACATTAAAATCAAGAATTTAAGTACAAAAACCAAAGAAGAAAATATTGTAGGAAAGAGTAAATAGCTAATGTCACATTGTTTTCTGTAGTTACTCTTCTTTACCATGCCAAAATGCTTGTGTTAACACATTCCCACACAGTTACACTTTTGGACGCCCCTCAAGAAAAACAACTGGGAAAACGTAATAAGCAATTTCTTCATTTTACACAATGTTTTCTTCTTACAAAGTAATAATCTAAAATTTCATAAACTTTAAAATGTCATCTTTAACTCCTTTCAATTTGTACTAGTCTAAAATTTTGTTGTGTGTATATGGGTTAAGGTATACAAAGACTGAATGAAGTTTTCCCATTCCCACTCAGTCAATGACGGTTTTTGATGCCTCTCATGAAAAACAATTGTGTAAAATGAAGAAAGTGTTTGTTACAAGCAATTACTTCATTTTTCACAAGACAGTTGAAAAAATCTAAAATTTCATAAACTTTAAGTTGTTGTTTGCAACTCCTTTCACATGTCCTTACTGACATTTGTCTCTCACCAATGGGTGGATAATCGTTAATCTAAGTGGGATAGCAGCTGGAGGCTATAGGAATGGATGTAATGGTTACTAAGTACTGGTGCGAGATATACCAGGAATCCATTTTTAGATGTTCCAGTCGCCGCAGTATGACCAAAATATTATTAAAAGCGGCGTTAAACTTGATTCAAACAAACAAATCACCAGCACTAGGCTGGGACTCTGATCACCAAAGGACAACCAAAATTATTCAGTCATCAGTGACATGGCTGAGACTCAAACCTGCAACCCTCCACTGCTATAAACCATGTTAAACACGATATTGAACTTATCATTGCCAAGCATCCTGCACCAAGAAGTTGCATACTCAGAAAGTTCAGGCCAAGTATCTCGTAAATTGATTATTTTGTTCCATTCGGAAATGACAAATCTCTCCGTCCACAGACCCTGTGTAAATATGACTGACCATTGGTCGAGCAATCATTTTCTGAAGCCTGGACAAATGACCACTATTATCTTTGTCACCAGGCATGAAATTCATATTGATGAAATTTAATTAATACATGGTCTCTTGATATAGACAAGGCTGTAATGCTTGAGGCTTTCTAAATGGAGGGTCTAAGCATAGAGTCATGCGAAGTTGACATCATAAACTCTACAATTTGTCAACATGACTGATCCAAATTCAAAGACATCGAAGACATCAGTGTTTAGTTGATTACATAAATCTTTGTCTCTTGGATTGGAAAACATTGTGAAAATAAGCAATTTCTTAATTTTTCACTATGTTTTACATAGCTTTTGTTGTAATATATGTAATATATCAAGCTTTTGTACGTGGTACCGTCTTATAATTGGACAATTTGTGAAATAATTTTTAAATTTCTCTCTAAAGTTTTTTAGTTACATAAAGGAATGGAAAAGAATTCCGACAAGTTTTTTATAAAGAGGGACTGAAAGTTGACAAAAATGAAGAGCCTCATTAATTTCAAAATCCTGTCATCTTTATAATTGACATGTCTATTTTGAAACAGCAGGATGCTTAACCCTTGTCATGCTGTATAAATTACCATACTGAAATGTTGTCAAATCAAAGGGCTGAAAGCACTGATAGAAATTGTTGTTCAAAAATCAACATTTCTTGTAAAAATCAACTTCATAAACAACTCTGGCAGGAAAAGTACAAGCAGGAGGTGTAGACTAAGATCAGCCTGCACATAAGTGCAGTCTGATCTTAGTCTACACCTCCTGCCAAAACCAGAATATTCCGGGTTCAGCATGACAAGGGTTAAGGAAGGTCAATGACTATCTTTCATTCAGCACATTTTAAAAAAAATGGTGTCGAACTTGCATGGTGAAAGATTGTCTCTTTAAATATGTAAAAATGTTTGTCATGAACTTTTCATCAAATTAATGAAATGTCAACAATCAATGGGCATGCTCTATCCAAAGTCAATCCAAATGTAACCAATTACCAGACGGTAAAATTCAAGACTGGTCCAAATTGAAAGGAGTTGCAGACAACAATTTTAAGTTAACCCATTATCAGATGGCAAAAATTTAGACTGGCCCAAATTGAAAGAAGTTGCAGAAAACAATTCAATGTTTATGAAATTTTGCATTTCTTTAACTTTCTTGGTGGAAAACATTGTAGAAAATGAAGAAATTGCTTGTACAGATTTTTTGTCTTGGAGGCGTCTAAAAGCATCACTGAGATATAATGGGTTAATGAAATTTTAAATTCTTTCAAATTTCTGGTCAGAAAAATTGTGTAAAAATGAACAAGTTGCAAGCAATTTCTTCTTTTAACATAATGTTTTTCACAATTGTTTTCAAATTGAAAGGAGGTGCTTTGAATTTAGAAATGTGTTGAAACATAGAATTAACACCCAGTTTTCAATGCATGTAATACTTTCAAATGACCCATTACCTCAATATCCTGTATTTTAAGGGTAAGACCATAAAATGTTGTTAGAAAAGGAATATTACTTGTAACAATCAATTTGCTCTTTTCCCACAATAGTTTCTATCCTACATTTAAATTAAACCATTTTATGTAGTGTCATCTAAATCCTCTTTAAATTTAAACATACTGTCCATTTATAGAGGAACAGATATATTCTGAAAACAACACATCAGGGCCAAAGTGCAGCACTATAGTAAGTGCATGTATTTTCATCAGCATTTACGACAGTTTTGCAGCAACTCCTTTGATAACTTTGTTAACCCTTGTCATGCTGTATAAATTACCTTACTGTATTGCTGTAAAATTAAAGGGCTGAAAGCATTTATAGGACTTGTTCAAAAATCAAAATATCTTTTCGAAATAAATTTCATTATCAACTCTCGCAGGAAAAGTACAAACAGGAGGTGTAGACTTATATGCAGGCTGATCTTAACCCTTGTCACGCTGAGCCCAGAATATTCCGGTTTTGGCAGGAGGTGTAGACTAAGATCAGACAGCACTTATGTGCAGGCTGATCTTAGTCTACACCACCTGCTTGTACATTTCCTGCCAGAGTTGTTTTTGAAGTTGATTTCTAAAAGAAATATTGATTTTTGAACAAGTTCTATCAGTGCTTTCAGCCCTTTCATTTGACAGCATTTCAATAAGGTATTTTATACAGCATGACAAGGGTTAAGTCTACACCTCCTGCAAAAACGGGAATATTCCAGGTTCAGCATGACAAGGGTTAAAACATGATTGAGAAATTGTTTCCTGCCATAGACTAGTTACCTCATAGAGTGGAATACATGTCATATCCTAAGAGATGACCACCAAATATTGGTATGCCTATAGATACTGACTTCATTAATATCTAGTATTACTTCATATTTTTTTCATAGTGTGTAACCCATTACCTGAAATATGTGATATCTTATTTCAGCAACAGAAATGATCACATGTATGATGCAGTACCAGTATCATGCAGCAGCTATAACAACCCATTACAAAATTACAAATGGAATGGTCCAAACTTAGAGAAGTTGCTGACAACAATTAAAAGTTGATGAAATTGTGAAAATATTGAAATCTTTTGGGGACAGACTGGAGTAATATATATTCATTTTCCAGAATATTGTCCAAAGATGTTTTTTCAAGCACGTAATTGTACACTTTGTTGAAGGCATAATCAAACAGCCACACGACTTTCTCATTCTGGTGGACTAACGGGAGGCTCAACACCAACTTGACAAGAATGGACAAGAATGGACAAGAATGGACAGTGACACATTATCCCTATCCTGTACAATCCCTGGTTTTTACTTTCTTGTGATTTTATATTTGAGAAAACATTTTGGGAAAAGAAGAAATTGCTTGTCACAAGAAATTTCTTCTTTTCCCAAAATGTTTTCTACGCAGCAGGTTGGTTACTTTTCAAATTGCATTCACTTTTATTTGTTGTCTACAACTTAGTTGCATTTGAACAATAATAAAGTTTTGAAAAATAGGAAAGGGTTATTTTGGTAATTTCATTTTAGCATTTTTTTTAGGAAAAACCGGTATTTCATATTGATCAACGGGAAACAAGTTCTTACACATTTCCGCTCATTTCCACGCATAAACGTAAAGTGAAAATCTATTTGATCGCCTCTATCTTGTTTCATCGCTGATGAAGAATATAACTTACTTGCTGAATGCCAACAGCCTCCTTTTAGTCATGAATATCCAGGAAAATGGTTTAAAACTTAATATATCCTTAGTAAATTGTCTAATGAATTGTCAAAATGAGAAAAATAATTTCCTCGCGTTTCAAGATAGAATCCAAGCCAGTGGTTAGTGGAGTTAGCGAATACATGCAAACTGTCTGCTGGTGTATTGACCTGGGCTGGGCAAATTTACACCCTGTATACACAGTGGTAACCGGACAATAGCCCCTCCGGACAATAGCCCCTTCTATTTTTTTGACAAGGCGGACATTATCCCTTTCCTAAAATTAACAGGGCGGACATTAGCCCCTTCGTCATTCTGACAGGGCGGACTAAATCCCCTTCCTAAAATTAGAAAGGCGGACATTATCCCCTTCATTGTTTTACTACAGCGGACAAAGCCCCTCTCTAAAATATATCACAAATGTAAATGTATAATGCATGCTGCGTCTCATACTAACACCATGTTTTGAAAAATAAGCTCATATGGAAAGGGTAATAATATAGCTAACATTGAGCATATTCCATATGATTAAGTCGACAAGGGTCAGGAAGGACAACATATTACCAGATGACTTCAAACAGCTAACAGTTGGATTTTACACGAGGTTCATTTTATAGAAACATGATGGTAAAGAGGGAAAAGCTGCTCTTTGCCTTTACCATGATGTTTACTAAAATGCACATCTTATGGAGTCCCTCGCACGGAAATATGCAAAAGTATTTAATTAAAAATTGTGCACCAGTTTAATATAAAATTTAAATAAAAGTAAAATGAATATTAATCTTATGAATGAAAGGTGTTATTGTTCGTTTTGTGTTAATCTTAAGAAACTTAGTACATTTTTAGGAAGGGGATAATGTCCGCCTATAGAGGGGATAATGTCCGCCCTGTTAAAATCAGGAAGGGGATTTCGTCCGCCCTGTCAGAATGACGAAGGGGCTAATGTCCGCCCTGATGAATTTAGGAAGGGGATAATGTCCACCTTGTCAAAAAGCATAGAAGGGGATATTGTCCGGAGGGGCTATTGTCCTAGATTCATACACAGTATATGTAACACGTTACAACCCTGTTGTAGATAGAAGCACCTATTAACCCCATCGCATAAAACAAACACCTTTTACCTCTCGAATTCGACTAAATCTTTGAAACGGACATGTAACTACTTCAATTGTGATAATCATATGCTCAACGAAAAAAGAATTGAATGTTAGCTTTGATTTCTTTACCTTTTATCATTCAACCTTTTACCACCCAACCACAAATTTTCACACACTTAAGAAGAAAACGTTGCGATTGATTAAAAAAAGCGATTTCGGTAAACAGTAATGGGTCATGGTTGATTGAATAGGCTTTAACGCAGCTTTTAATAGTATTTCAGTTATATCGGGGCGGCTGGAGATCCTAACCATGGATTCCTGGTAGTTCACACACTAATACTACCACTACATCCTTATCTAGCCTCCAGCTGCTCCCCCTACTTAGTTGTACAATTTACTCACTCATATTGCTGAAATATGCTCGCATTATTGAGCACGGTTACTGATAAACCAGCAAAACCGCTCTCAGGACTTTCAGTCCTTTGATTATATAGTCTGTTTTCAATCCGAGTTTGCTCAACGACTTTACGATACTTAACCCAGGATCATCGAATTCTAAGTCGGCTGTTAATAGAAGGCGCAAGTGCAGCCACATCACATTAGCTTTTAACCCAATTATAGACCTGAGTGAAGAGAAGTAACAAAGTTAATTTGTTGCTAAGAAAAATTCCCATGGCATGTGCAGGGTAGGAACCTGGAACCCCCTGGTCACCACAATCTACCCAAATCTTGAAATGTTTGCAAGGGGCCTGCAACAGTCAGTGTTTTGGGGGATTTTTTTTAAGGTTATTTCATCCAAAAAGCCAATAAAATTTAGAATTGTTAGCATATTGTTGCATGTTAATGAATTTATTTTTCTGCAATTTATTCTTTCAATCTGCATAGAACATAATCAAGCATGCAAGCTGGCAATCATCATGTTTAAGTTCATTTTATGTTTTTAGGTAAAACCGTATAAAAGTTCATTGGGTATAGATATCGGAAGCTAACAATTTTGTCACCTACCCTAGTGAAGAGAGGGGTACTTGAATGTTCAAACAAAATCCTTCAACACTTCTCTCCATCTTTCTTCATTTTAGGTTTACACTTCTTTACCATTTTCATGATGAAAGCCAAGAATCATTTGGTTTCAATTATTTCTATCTAAGCCATGTTTTTACCAATTTTCTAACAAGATTCTGTTTGAAAAAATCAAACATGCTACATCTGCCCTAATGTGAAAAACATTCATGTTAAAATTAGTCGGAAATTAAATATAAGCATTCCGATTTTTTTTACTTAGAGTTTGATGATTTTTAGATCAATTTCATTGGCAATGGCAAATATAATTATATAAATAGCTTTTGAACTTAGAATTTTTTTATCCACATTTCAAAGAACAAAGGACACCAATCAGGCTGACAGACACTGTTGTCTTGTCCAATGATATTTTCGTAATGCATGATTGTATACGGTAATTCAAGAATTTATTGCACAATTGTTTTAACCCATTCCCACACAGTGATGCCTTTAGACGTCCCAAGGAATAAAACCTTTGGAAAATATTGTGAAAAAAGAAAAAATTGCTTGTAATAAGCAATTTCTTCATTTTACACAATGTTTTCTATTCAGAAAATTGAAAAAATCTAAAATTTCATAAATTTTAAATTGTTGTCTGCAACTCCTTTTCTATTTGGACCAGTTTAACTTTTTGTCAAGTGGGAATGGGTTAACTGCCTATTATCATATAGGTGACTTTCACTAAGCTCTGGATATAATGGTGAGTATGCACACACAAACCAACGAGCAAAAATGACCATCAATTAATCAAAGACTATTTAAAATTTGTTAAGTCATATCGAGTTACCTGCGAACAGAAGGTAAAAGTGTCAAAGATAATAAGATCCCGTTTTAAGTTGGGGCTGTATATTTACCTGCCATATCAAAGACAGGAAGGCCTACTTATGTCTCATGTCCAGGATATATAATGACCTGTGAACAACCTCACGATTGGTGATCAATTGAAGTCATAAATTAGATACTATCTGTAAACAATTTTACTCTTTTTTCCTTAAAAATCTACAACGAAACTAAGGTAATTAAGGAGGGATTCAATACAGTTCAGTGAAGGATCTTTTGTATATACATATAGAACTGAGAAGTATTTAGGTTCAAATTTCTTAGCATGCTTTAAATCTATTTGCTTGTCTAACTTGTAACTTTAAATCTATTTGCTTATCTTACTTGTAGCTTCATATTCTAGCATGTCTGGCTGAAAGCCTAAAAAATCTTTAACCCATTCCCACACAACAAAATTTTAGACTGGTCCAAATTGAAAGAGGCTGCAGACGACAATTTCCAGTTGATGGAATTCTAAATTTTTTCATCTTATTGGATAGAAAACATTGTGGATAATGAAGAAATTGCTTGATACAAGCAATTTCTTCATTTTCCAAAATGTTTTCCGAAGCCTTTTTCTTGAGGGGCGTAAAAAGGAGGGCTTGTGTTGGAATGGGTTAAATGCTTGATGTTTCTTAGCAATATCTGGCTTGTAGCTTTAAATTTCCTATAATGTCTGGCTTAAAGCCTTAAAATTCTTTAAATGCTTGAAATTTCTTTGCAATATCTCGCTTGTAGCTTTGCATGTCTGGCTTAGAGCTGATTTTTTTTACAATATTTAGCTAGTAGCTTATGATTTCTTTCCTGATTGACTTGAAGCTTCATTTCTTTGTGGGTCTAGCTTGAAGCTTAAAATTTCTTGACATGTATGGCTTGTAGCATAAAATTTCTTCGTAACACATGGCTTGCAGCTTCAATTTCTTGTCTTCTTTGGCAATTTTTAATTTCTTTTATTAATCAATCATACTAATCTTAATAAATTTTACAATAATAAATTTTCTTGAAGGATCAGTCAAAAAAAGATTTGAATTGGAATGGGTAAGTTAAAGAGTCACACAGAAAAGTAACACACTTTTATATGACCATAGATTGTAAAGAACATTTGTGGATATCAACTCTAACAAACTAAGAAAGCCTATTAGAGTTCGAGTAGAAATGTGCCTTTTAAACAAATTTATTTCATTAAATAAAATGTGATTCGTAAATCCCACATTAAAGAGTATCGGATAATGAATAGATTTCACCATTTAAGATGGCCATCTCAAATTTCAAGCTTAATTGTGATCAAATAAAAATCTAAGGTTCATCATCCCTTTCCTCTAAATTGGCATTTATAATTTTATATCAACTTTCTAGGTAAGTATATCATACAAAGTAATTCATTTGTTTTTTCATAGCAAGTTACAAAACTGGGAAAAGCATCTTCAGTGAGAGATAAGGCCTGCTGTTCATCTAATTACACCAAACTGTCTCATCATTAAAATTCTAGCCAGTTTTACCAATTCACTTATGTTCCCTCTTTTTTATGCCCTACAAGTTTTTTTTCTTTATTCACAGCAATGAAAAAGATTTTTGAAATTTCATCAACAAAAATTGTCATCTGCAAATTCTTTTAACTAATTTAGGTAAGTCTAAGTTTTTCGTCTGACAATATGGCCCTGTTAGCCTTTGAATATGAATCAAATAACCTTCACCTAAACAAACCTGTAATTTCACTTGCTGAAGAAATAAAGATTTGGTTAGAATTGTCAGTAAAAGAAAGATTGCTAATTGCAAGCGATTCATCCTTTTTATACAGTGTTTCTACCCTAAGTACCCTAAGTATTTTAATTTGTTTGAATCTATTATCTTTATAAAAAATGGTTGATAAATCTATCTATTTTTTCTGTCTTGTCTGGTATCGAGTTAAACCCATTCCCACCAGTGACGCTTTTGATTGTCCCTCAGGAAAAACAATTGGGAAACACAGTGTAAAATGAAGAAATAGCTTGTTATTTTGCATTATGTTTTCTATCCAGAAAGTTGAAAAAAAATTCATTAACTTTAAATTGTTGCCTGCAACTCCTTTCAATTTGGACCAGTCTAAAATTTTGCCTTTTGGTTAACCCATTCCCACATGATAAAATTTTAGACCAGTCCAAATTCTAAGAAGTTGCAGATGACAATTCTATGTTAATTAAATCTCAAAAACCTGTATTTTTAGGGTAAAAAGCATTGTGGATAATGAAGAAATTGCTTGAAACAAGCAATTTCTTGATTTTTCCACAATGTTTTCCAAAGCTTTCATATTGAGGGGCGTTTAAAAGCGTCATTGTGTGGGAATGGGTTAAAAAGAAGCAGTAGTCCATAAAAGGCAGAAAGTCTGAGGGCAGGTAGGATCAATAACAAAATTGCCATAACTGATCATAAAATCATCTCTGCTTGTTAATTCTATAGAAAACTAAATAAATTGTCGGCTCAATGCTTATCCTCAGTTCATTCATCGGATCACGTTCTCAGTTGAATGTGTGTTTTATTAGTCAATTCATTTCTGTCCACTTTCTCAAAGAAAAACAAACATGAAAGGATTGACAGATGGTAAAACATGGACTGATTGTCATTCCTTTTCTTTACAATGTTTTTATTAATAAGAGCTTTCAAGCTTTGATTTGTTCTGGCAATTATAAGTAAACATTTCAACCCCTTGTGATTTATCCTTTTGAGTTAATTACAATTTACCCTTTGACTTAACCATTATCACACAAAACTCTCAGAGAAAAAGCCTAGAAGAACATTGTGGAAAATGAAGAAATTGCTTGTAGCAATTCATTATCCACAAAGTTTTCTACCCCAATAAAAAAAAATAATATTACATCAACATGAAATTGTTGTTTGCAACTTCATTCAATTTGGTCAAGTATAAAATTTTCTAATGTTAAAGCAGCTAGCTTCATTTGCCTAGGCTTTTTTGCTGTCTAAACCTACTTTTTCACCAAGGCAAAGTGAAATCATTTATCCTTATACCAGATAACAAAACTTTAGACTGATCCAAAATCAAAGAAATATCAAATTTCTACCTTGGACAAAAACACATTTTCACCTAGGGGTTAAATGAAAATACAGACAGAAAATTACCAGGTTCGATCCAATGTTCAATCACAATTTGTATCTAGTAAAAATAAAGTCTGGGTCTGATCAATGGGGTTATACGGATTTGTTTACGATGAAATGTAAGGACTTGTCACATGTTAACTAAATGTAACTATTATCATGTTTATTACCTGTCAATCATTGCACAAAATCAGTTTTCCTGTCAAGACAATAATTATAGTGTCTAAGGCCTGTGCAATGCCAACTCTTGATGAGACAAGTCCAAATAACCAATGAAAGTACTAATCTCGTTTAACACATTACCAGACAGCAAAATTTTAGACTTGTGCGAATTGAAAGAAGCTCCAGTCGACAATTTCAAGTTGATAGAATTTTAATCTTTTTCGTCATTTTGGATTGACAACATTGAGGATAATGAAGGAATTGCTTGATACAAGCAATTTCTTCATTTTCCACAATGTTTTTATAAGCTTTTTTCTTGAGGGGTGTAAAACAGAGGGATTGAGTTGTAACTCATTACCAGACATCAAAATTCTTGACTGGTCCAAGCTGAAAGAAGTTGCAGACATCAATGTCATGGGATATGAAAAAAAAATTTACAAGGATTTCCCTCATTTTCTGAAGGTTTTTTTCTTCTGAAGGCTGTAAAAGATGGATTGTGTTTGAATGGATTAACCCTTGTGATGCTGAGCCCAGAATATTCTGATTCTGGCAGGAGGTGAAGACTAAGATCAGACTGCACTTATGTGCAGGCTGATCTTAGTCTACACCTCCTGCTTGTACTTTTACTATCAGAGTTGTTTATGAAGTTGATTTCTTAAAGAAATATTGATTTTTGAACAACAAGTTCTATCAGTGCTTTCAGCCCTTTCATTTGACAGCAGTTCAGTAAGGTAATTTATACAGCATGACAAGGGTTAATTCATGCAAAGATTGTGATGTCTTGGAAACATTTCAGGTTGGAACTTAAAAATTTGAAGATTTTTATATGCAGAACCAGACCAACCAACAAAATCTTAGACTGGTCAAGAATTCAAAGAAGTTGCAGACAAGTTAGTGAATCTTGATCTTTTAGGGCAGAGAACACTGTGGAAAATGAAGAAATTTCTTGTTTTGTTTTTTTTTCTTTGGGTTGTGAAAAGGTGTTGCTGAGTGAAAATGTTTAACAGTTATTCTCATAAAGCATTTAATTTTTGTTAACACATTCTCAAACAAAAACTCTTTTCAATGTCACTCAATATAAAAGCTTTGTAAAGAATTAAGGACAATGAAGAAATTGCTTATTACAAGTAATTTTTCATTTTCCACAATCATACTCACTGTTTTCTAACCCAATTTACAAAGATTTTGTAAGGTTTCATTAACTCCGCAACTTCTTTGAATTTGGACTGGTCTAAAATTTCGTTGTGTGGGAATGGGTTAAATCAAGCACAAGTCAGTCAAGTATGACCCATATGCATGTATTGCTCTTATTGCTGAGCTTTCGTACTGCAGAGTCAAGCTCGCTTTCATAGACAAAAAGATTTCATGACTGAGTTAGAACCTGCCATCTGCAATTCAACTATCAATTTTGGCATCTCTTCATTCTTGTGGACAATTTAACAAGTTAATACAAAGCCTTTTAATCAATTTAACAACAAATGTTGAAATGATGGATCCCCCAAAAAAGAACAAAATTTTATGAAAATAATAAGAATTAATTAAAAGATGTTATTTTCTGAAAAAAACATTACTGTAATTTGTCATATCTAGCTATAACTGCCAAGTATCATCATTTCATATTATACAGATGTCATTTGCACTAGGGTCAAAATGTCTCTCATAACTCATGCAATAATTCTGAAGATAATGCAGCGAATCATAAAGATGACTACATGATAGATCTTAAGACAAGTCCATAATGTTTATGACTTCCTAAGTGTCCTTTTGCTATCAACATTATGTAACTTTGTGACCCTTAGAGATTGTTGACATTGGGACATTACCCCTGCGAAATTTTGTTCTAAAAAAGGGTACAGTTCTAGAACTGTAAGAGTGTTTCTAGAACTGTTCTTAATTAGTTCAATGGTGCAGTTCTAGAACTATAGTTCTGCAAAAGTTCAGATGTGTTTTTCTTGAATTAATTAAGAATTGGACTTGTACCAAATTTGTTCAACTACAGTTCTAGAACTTTTTTTGTGCATTTAATGGAAAATATATTCTAGAAATAAATGAAAGAAATTCTAGAGGTGAGTTTTAGTACAACATAAGAATGTTAATAGAACAAGAGAATGGTAAAATAATTCTACAAATGTTCTCTAAAAAATTATAGAACAGTTTCAGTATTTTGTAGATTGTAAAAATGCTATAAAAGTTCTAAAAAGATGTCTAGAACTAAAATTGGATTTTTTATGACCCTGGATAAGATTATTTTTTTCTAGAAAATCAGGAAACTGTTCTAAAAGGGTGTTGTAGAACAAATGAAATATTATGAGAACCAATAATTTCTATTAAACTTCTACAAAAGATTTTAGAACTATTCTTAATCATTTCTAGAATCAGACAAATATTTGGAGTTCTACAATATACTGAAAAGTCATCCTAAAGAGATTTTGTAGAACAAATGAAGTAACATTTTAGAAAAAAGAATTTCAATAAAAATTCCAATAAAGACGAACAATTATCCATAACTTAGAATTTTTTAGAACCAGGTGATATTTAAATCTTATTTTTTAGTTCTAAAAAACATTAAATGATGTTCCAACGAGATTTTTAGGATAAAAGAGGTATTTTGTAGAATCAATTATTTCTAAAAAAAATCTACAAATGGGTCAAAGCACTAAAACTTCATATTTTTTCAGAACAGTTGTTATTCAAAAATACTAAATATGTTCTGAAGAGATTTTGTAGAACAAATGAAATATTATGTAGAATCAATGATTTCTATAATAATTCTACAAATGAGTTATAGCACTAATGTAAGATTTTTTAAGAACCTGTTGAAAAATAAAAAAATCCACAAACTACTAAACATATTCTGAAGAGATTTTTAGAATAAATGAATTATTTTATTTCTATAAATACTCAATAAATGAGTTAAAGTACTGAAATAGGATTTTTTAAGGACTGGACAACCTGGAGACACTGTGACTTAGCCCTTTTGTTTCATTAAATTGGAAACACAAAAAACTGCTAAAAAATATTTAACAATTCCCTGGTTTTGTAATTCTAGATAGGTATAAATTGAATGGGGTTGAAGACAACAATTGAAAATGGGTACAATTTGAAAAGGAACCATCCTTTGTGGTAGAAAATATTGTTGGAAAAGATAAAATTTTTGATACAAGAAATTTCCTCATTTTCCAACATATTTTCTCACCTTTAAGATACTTAACATTTTTAAGATCAAGTGAAACCCTTTTTCTTGTCAACAAATGATGGAAATAATTTAGGTGTTCTTTTTTTTCCATTGATGCAATTTTGAAGTTTTAGGACTATTATGAAATGTTTTAAAAACAAAAAAGCAATAAGTCCTCAGTGAACTGGATTGATAACTTAGACTACATAAACAAACGATTATACTTAGTAAACATCCTTAATTGTCAAAAAATGACCATGTCTATTCGCCTCCAACAGGGTAGTTTGTGTAGAATTATCTGTCTTGCAAAAAGGAACCATCTGGGAACTTCATAAAACAAATATTTGGTAATTGATCCAGACCAGCACAGATAAGCCAAAACTTGAATTTATAAATTGAATAATTTGTAAGCTAGAAAGACTTTTCCTTATCTGTAAATTCATTCATTTGTAGAAAATATATATATTATGCAAGCAGTCTGACAAAGGTCAAACTTTTTCACTCTTCCAAAGAGATTCCTTTTTGATTTATAGGTCACATATTTTTTTCTTTCTCACTATTGAAATAAAATTCTGAAAGCAAAATGAGCAATTGTCTCAGGATAAACATACTGATGGACAGACAACAAAATATCTTTCAATGCAAGAAGACTACAAGAGTTAAATTAAAGTGAACTTTTGAGGAAGTAGAGGATAATTGTCTGTTTCAGTGCAAGATCAGTTTATCTTTCATTGAGTGAACAACAAATTCTGTATTTTCACAAGTGACAGAGCTACAAGTGAAAATATAGGTTTTATTGATCATGGGATGAATAATTAATTTTGTCAATTTTACACCAAAGTTAAATGATTTTTCTGTCTAATCAATGTAAAAATGAGATGAAATATGAAAATAATAGGATAAAGTCTCTTTCAAGCTTGTCATTTTCTTTGTGATTATACAACAACATGATGACGTCATCAGTAAAAAAGACCCCACTTACATTAACCCATTCCCACTCAGTGACACTTTTAAATGTCCCAAAGAAAAAAATGAAAACATTGTGGAAAATAAAGAAATTGCTTGTCACAAGCAATTTCTTCATTTTCCACTATGTTTTCTTCCCAGAAAGTTGAAAAAATCCATAATTTCATAAACTTTAAATTGTCATCTGCAACATTTTTCAATATGGGCCAGTTTAAAATTTTACCATCTGGTAAAGGGTTAACCTCAATAATATAAAATGAACAGATACAGGTCTATATCTATTGAAACAGTCAGTTTACCATCTTGGTATTTCACAAGTTTCATGATAATCCACTGAGAAATCTCGATAATGTGAGCATTATAGAAAAGGTATATTGATCTACTAGAGATTGACAAAAATTCTGAGTGAAATATCATTTGAAGACAGAGTGTCCATATTTATTTGGAAGCCGACAGACATAGTAAGTGTCACTGGAATTTGCCTGTAATCTTGTATCAATAAACACCAGTACTTCACAGAGTTCTTCCACATTAACAACTACAGTCTTATCAGAGAATTTAACTGGAATCAAATGACTAATTGCTACAGAATCATCTGGCAGTTGTGAATTGAGGATTTCCTCCATTTTGTTGACAACAGCATACACAGTATTATCACATAACACAAAATATTTTATGGCACCAATGCTCTGTACACTGTATCGTACAATATTACAGATTCTTTTTTGCATTCTGCTGTAGCTTGCTGAAAAGAATTTTGTGTTATTTACAATTACCCTGTCCACTTTCCTGAGGTCGCCAGTATTTTCATGTAAGGGTGCAAAATATTCCCTTACCCAATTTTCTGAATAACCAAGTTCTTTAATTGCCCCCGCTATATTACAATTATCTGCCTCTGAAGTGATTTTCCAAGTGCCAGCATATCTTTGTGAAACATTAGACTCTAGTCCCTTTTTGCGAATATAAAGGATTGTTTGTCTGTATTTCATAACCTGCTTCAACACATTGCCAGTTCCATGTACTGCCTGAAGTAGCATAGAATTCGCATCTTCAAAAGGAAAACAACTCCAACACCAAATTGGGCCCCACATTCTTACATATTCTGGGAGATGGAAAGCTGTGTTATGCACATTCAAGCCACAAGATCCATTCCCATACAGTTGTTCGAATTGTGAATAAAACTGGTCTAATAGATCTGTGGCTTTTTCTAATTCTGCATGTGTGATGTTGTCACCTAGGAGAATGAAAATTGCATTTGACAAAAGTGACAAATGTTCAATATAGCGTTCTGCTAGATATCCACTTAGGCAAGGAATGGAATAATACAGGAGCCAAGATTGAAGTTCAGTGGCTTTAAAGTGTTGAAAGTGTTTTTCAAGATTCCTGGGTAATCTTTCGATTGAGATTGGGGGTTTGATATTTTGCATTCTCTTTGAAATGGCATTAATGTTTTTTCCAATAAAATGATCCTTTTGGCTCTCTGATGGAGAGAACCACTTGCTCAGTAGGGTCTTGGTAACACCAAGTAATACACCATGCATATAGTCTGGAACTGTACCTTGTACAATATCATAGCTATGTAGATTAGATAGTTCACTTTTTCCCTTGAAACCTCTAGATCTTTTTTTATCAGTCCCCCTATTCATGTCCATTAATACATTTTGCTGACTTCGCTTTGAATGCCTTGATTCCTGATTTCTATAAGGGAAACATTTTGCATGTCCTTTTCCTTGTTTTACTGTTACCCCGGGCTCATAGCATGATATACACGCATATTCTCCATTAAAATATGACATGTTGAGGAGTTCAGCTTTAGCAGGTAAGTCAGTTATGCCACAGAGAACAGCCAATTTTACACTGTATACCACACTTTCAATTTCTATCTCAACGCCATCAGTATATAAACGATTCATTTCATCTGTGAATAATTTAAGAAACAACTGAAAAGGAGGTTTACCTTTCCCTTGCCATAGACCGCATAGAATTATATTGTTTCTTGAAAAGCGTTGAGCTGGACTAAGTTCATTAATTGCTAAAAATATTGGCCATAACTCAATTTTTGAAGAGGAATATAAATTAACTCCATCTGTGTTAAAAATGGCTGTTAAATTGTGGTTTGTCATTTGAAGAAAATGATCTTCTCCCATCATTGCTCTGTAACATGCACCATCTGTTATGTCTGTAAGTGTTTCTAATCCATTCAAATTTCTTTCCATAGCAGCTTCTCTGTTAGCTTGTATGTCTTTCCATATGCCTAAATAAAGAAAATGAGTAACTTATTACCAGATGGCAAAAATTTAGACTGGTCCAAATTGAAAGGAATTGTAGACAACAATTTAAAATAAATGAAATTTTAGATTTTTTCAACGTTCTGGGTAGAAAACATAGTGTGAAAAAAAGAGATTGCTTGTTGCAAGCAGATTCTTCATTTTACACAATGTTTTCACAATTGTTTTTTGTGAGAAGCTGTGTCATTTTGTGGAAATGGATGGATAATATACATAAATAAGATAGATGTTCTAATGTCTTTGATAATTATCAAATTATTGGTGCACTGTAAATTGGTTTATTTCTAGCACAAGTGCTCATGGAGAGCTTTAAGTATTATTCAGTTCGTTGTCTGCCATCTATAGGCATTGTCGATCATACATCGTCAACAATTCCTTTATACATCTTCTCCGCCTAAACAATATGGCAGTGGGATAGCAGCTAGAGGCTAGGAAAGGATGTAGCCGTAGTACTGGTGTGAGAAATACCAGGAATCCATTGTTAGGTGCAACAGCGGCCAGGATATGACTGAAATATTGTTAAAAGCGGCTTTAAACCCCATTCAAACAAACAAAATCCATTGGGCCAATTTATACCAAACTTGGCAGGAATGTTCCTTGAGTGACCCTTTGCAAAACTTGTTCAGGAATTTTTGATTCTGGAAAAAATGTGGACGTGGCAGGTTGGGGCATATTAGACTTAGAGAAAACCTAGAATAATTCTTTAAAAACCTTCTCCTAAACCATTTGGCCGATTTGGACCAAACTTAGTAGTTATTCTCCTTGGATGACCCTTTTCAAAATATGGGCGTGGCAGGGTCTGGCTCACTTGAAACATGGCATGATCCTTAAAAAAAATCTTCTCCTATTAAACCATTGGGCAGATTTTGATCAGCTATGCTGGAAATTTGCTCAAGTGACCCTTTTTAAATTAAAAACTTTGTTTGTGAAATATTGATTTTTGAAATAAAATGTAGGCGTGACCTGACCAGTCTTATCAGACTAGCAGAAATCATGTAGTGATTCTATAAAATTCTCCTAAACCACAGGGCCAATTTGGACCAAATTTGGGGGAATATTCCTTAGGTGTCCCTTTTCAAAACCTGTTTATGAAATTTTGATTCACGAAAAATGTGGGAGTAGCAGGGCTGGGGTTATCAGAAATAGAGAAATCCTGGAAAAATTCTTTTAAAATCCTCTCCTAAACTTTTAGGCAGATGAGGACCAAATTTGGCAGGAATGTTTCTTCAAAACTTAATTGTGACATTTTGATTTTTGAAAAACTGGTGCGTGGCAAGGCTGAGCTTGTAAGACTTGATTTAATTATGGAATGATTCTTAAAAAATCTTCTCCTCTAAACTATTCGTCCGATTTGGACCAAATTTGAAAGGAATGTTCCTTGGATGTCCCTTTTCAAAACTTGGAATTTTGACTTGAAAAATTGTGGGTGTGGCCAGGCCAATCAGACTGATAGAAATATAGTAATGATTATTCAAAAATCTTCAGTGCAGTCTGATTAAGGGTTACCAAGGGTTACTCAAGCAAGTTTTGTTGATATCCATCAATTAGTTTATGAGAATATAACTCTCAAAGTTTCAACTACATAACATCTTTAGTTATGCTTCCACAATTAAAAAAACTATTTTCTTCATCTGATTGTAATAATTTTGTGCAGTCTGATTTAGGGTCACCCAAGAATCACTCAAGTGAAATATGGTTGATATCCATTATTTAGCTTCTGAGAATTTTTTTTTCAAAGTTTCAACCACTTAACATATACAGAAATGACTTCTGTCCATTTAGACATTTTTTTCATCTGATTGCAATAATTTTGTACAATCTGATAAAGGATCATCCAAGTGAAATTTGGTTGACATCCATCCATTAGTTTGTGAGAAAATGTTTTTTAAAGTTTCCACTATTTAACATATATAGAAACAACCTCAACCCATAAAAGTGTCACCTAAGGATCATTCCAGTAAAGTTTTGGTTGATATCTATCAATTAGGTTCTAAGAAAAGTCACTTTTTACAATAATGGAAATTAGCCATGCCCATTAACCCATTCCCCCATGACAAAATTTTAGACTGGTCCATATTGAAAAGAGTTGCGCATGACAATTAAACCCATTCTCACACATTGATGCTTTAGACGCCCCTCAAGAAAAACAACTGGAAAAAACATTGTGTAAAATGCAGAAATGACTTGTAACAATTAACTGATGACTAATTAATTCTATATTCAGAAACAGGTATACCATTTTTCAGCTATTTTGATCTGAACTCATATTAAGTCTATAAATTCCTTCCTTTCCCAGTAATAGCTAGGAAAGTAAGAAATATGATGACTATAAAATTGTACATCCAATAAAATTGAAATCTTTGAAAATGTTTCTTGTCATACCTGGTGTTTTTAAAAGATCAACCAGCTGTTTCTGGATATCTGTAAATACAAAAAATTGTACTGGTTGGCGACCCTTTCTTAATTGGTTTGACTCTGGTCCTTTGTATCGTAAACCCTCACAATTTGGTGTCCTGCAGTGAAAGTTATCTTCATCTTCAGGGAAAACTTGATTACACAGGATACAATAGTGAATAACTTTCATTGAAACATCCTCAATATTTGATAGTATTTCCTCAAAATTCAGTTCCTGTAATTCTTCAGAATTAGGAAAAGTACTTTTGAATGTGTTTATTATGTCTCTGCTGGTACTAACAGAAAATTTGTTACGAATGAAACAAGAAACTAGTGACAGTGCTTGAAACTCTTTTTCACCAAGACCAACATTCACTCTCCCTGTCTCTGTTATCATTTTATCTGACTGCATTTCATTGTCTGTCTCATCTGTTTCTGTAATTGAAGAGAAGGAGGAGTCTGAAGAATATTGTCTCACACTATCTGAAGAATCACTTTCAACATACTGACTTTCACTTTCATTATTGTTAAGATATGTATCATGTTCACAACTATTTGAATCAGAATTATCAGGCACCTTTTCTTCCTCAAAAGATAAATCTGCAGTGCTACCACACATAAATTCAGTCTTTATACATTGGGGCATACTAGGTGGATGACTCACATTGGGAGTGACATGATCAAAAGACTGCTCCAAGAATTCTAGCTTTGCTACTGAACTGTCATCTAAAGACAAATAAGACGTTTTTTTTGGTGTGACCAGATCAGATACTGGGTCAAAGAATTCTAGATTTGCTACTGAACTGTCATCTACAGTCGACTTGTATGGCTTTTCTGGAGTGACCGGATTATACAGTGTGTCTGAGAAGTCTGATGAACTGTCGTCTAGCCATATGGTAGTTTCTGATGCTTTAGACCCATCTGAAGAAGAGGGCAATTTTTTTGAAGATCCTAAAATGAAAACAAGAAGATTTCATAGGCATGGGTAAAGACTGATCATGTCAACAAGTGTTGGTCACAAATGATTTGAAATTTTTCATAGAGAAATACTGATTTAAATCTAGTTTAATGCTGATTTTAACAATATTTCTGTAACATCATGGTGAAGTTTACATACTCAATGTGCTCTCTCTGTATCACTAGAACTAGGCTTTGAGTTTTGAAATGTTTTGACCAAACTATTGTGACCAATATGCCACTGCCAGTATTAGAACCCAGGTCTTCGGGTGTATGTTACCCAGTGAAATTCAGGAGTCATTTTTCCCTTAACCATTAAACATTTTTCGAGGGTCAAAATATTAGAAATAACTTTCTAGATATAGCATTATAGGATAATAAGAAATTTTCCCACAATGTTTTCTTTTCTGTTTGTATACTTTTCAAAGTTCAAGTCAATTCATCATGTGAATACCAAGGGGTCAAAATGACCTCCCGCAGGAAAATTATGTGGATCATAAAAATATTTTTTCAGATTTTTGTGGGTAAAACCCCTTGTTTGAGAGTCAAACAAAAAGCCTGATGTCCTTTGTATTCCTTTGAATAATTTGTCTACTGGGCATGCAGAACCAAAGGTAACACTGACCTAATGTGACTTATTAAA
The DNA here is from genome assembly GCA_946902895.1 of Fragum fragum. Lineage (NCBI taxonomy): Eukaryota > Metazoa > Mollusca > Bivalvia > Cardiida > Cardiidae > Fragum > Fragum fragum. The sequence continues at coordinate 65,032,520 of OX336369.1, read as the reverse complement.
TGATGGTTTCTGAAATCCATTATGAATTTTACTCATATTTCAATAATTACTATCATTTGTTAACTACAGGTGCTTAAACATGTGTTTCATCCTGCAGGACTGAAATTGCTGATTAAACAGCAATTTAAACTATGAAGTTCAGTTAATCTACCTTCCCAACTATTACAAACATTACAATTTGCATAAGTTCTACTATGAAAAAAAATGTATTCATGGAACACTGAAAAAAGAAATCTTTTTTTTTTTATAAGTTTGACCTTGATAATGGAACTTGACCTTGCCAAATGACCTTAACATTCAAAGATATGTATTGATGAGAAGAGCCTTCAGGCCATTGTAATTTCATTGAAATGAAGTCAGTGAAAAAGCTTAAGTTCGAATATTCAGCTTTTGAAGAAATACAAACACTGGTGGGACAATAATTATGCCCCTGATCTATTGCTTCAGGGAATAATTATCAATGCCGGAAATGATTATCTTAGTCAAATAGGGGCATTTATCTGAGGAAAACAGCCTCGGGAAGAATTTTCATAGTATCAATGTCATATTTCATGTCAATAATATTTTCAATAATAACGAAGGCAAAAGTAAATTTTGTCATGCAAACAACTATGTGTAACGGTTCCAGGGGAGGTAATTTGCTGCTATATGCAAATTTGGGAACCTTCAGTAAGTCAAGTGACTATTTGGAGTTATATAGACAAGCCTTGAAGGCCGACTCATTTAGGGTTGAGGATCCTTTTCTCTGAATGGATTTGCTTTGTCAACGAGCTCGGAACGTTACATATGTCAATGTGAATGATTACAATGTATCAACTTTTTGTGATAAAATAGACAAGCTAGAAATTACCTTCTGCACCACAATCATCTGTCTTGAGAATTTGTCTTTTCTTTTTCCATCTGTAAGCAGTGGATCTTGGCACAATTTCTGACTCATCCTCAAGATATCTTTTCTTTTCTCTTTTGACTGGGGCTAAAGAATATAAATGATAGAATAAATAGCAGATCACTAGCTCCCCTCCTCCCCTTCACCTTCATCAAGACACACTGTCTTCAGTGCTCCAATTAAGCGGATGTCGACATATATTGTGTCCAGAAAATTAAAAAAAAAGTGTCCGAAAAATTAAACCCAGACGTATATATTACTGTTCAAAATTTGAGAATTCTGAATTCCTCTCATGGGGTTTTCCAAAGTCACTACAAATGGTTTGATAATCAAAAGTATGTATACTCTCCCCAATAGTCAATAAAATACCCTCAGACGAAATTGAAACCACAACTAGTTTACAGAGATATCTCCATGACAACTGATGCCAATTTACATAGGGGTAATGGATTGTAGCTGGTTCACTTAACGAACCATAACTCAATCTCACTCGACTGAGAAAGGGTTGGGCCAAAATGAAGTAGGTGTAGACATTGGACAAGATCATTGTCCAGCCTATGTTTGGGCCAGTAATAATTTGTTCGAAATGACAAGCCTCAGGTCTTTAAGGTGGGTACAGAACACAGCGTCAAAAATGTACTTCTGTTTTGCACTTTAAATACCTATATGGCTCAAGGAATTCTATTTTGTCAATTGACATAATTTCTGTCATAGAATTATCAAATTTAATTGATTGATCTCGCTAGTTTCCTAGGACTTCTTCCCCCTTTTCAATGAGTCGCACATGTTGTCTGTAAACATCAATTTGTTGAAATGGAAAATGGTAATTCATATCAAATACAATTCTGCCAAAATTTTCATTACTTTTAATACTATTACTTTAATTAACGTAAGTGATATTCATGCAGCATGGACTTGGTTACCTAATATTAGACAGGGGACAGTTTGAGAAAAATCCATCCTCCATTTTTGTACCCCTAACGTTTCGACCAAAGTTAGCTGAGATGATCCATTTCCGTCATTCTGCAAATCAACATTTACCAAATGTCATTACGGTCCTCAAATATTGAAGGTGAATATGCCCAAAGATCTGAAACATTGAGGGAAAAGGAAAAATTTATGCAAGAAGCAATATTTTCTTTTACCAAAATGTTTTCTCTAATTCTATTAACCCATTCCCACAAGATAAATTTTAGACCAGTCAAAATTCAAAGAAATTGCAGACGACAATTTTAAGTCAGTAAAATCTTTCAAATCTTTGTCTTTTGGGGTAGAAAATATGGTTAATAATGAAGAAATTGCTATTAACTAGCAATTCCTTCAATTTCCACTGTGTTTTCCAAAGCTTTCATACATTGAGGGGCATTTAAAAGGGTCAAGTGGACATGGGGGAGAGGGGGGCCTAGAGTATTGTTGTGAGGGTGTTATGAAAAAATTCTGTTTTGTAAATTTACCTGAAATTGAAACAAGGAATTCTAAAGATTCCTGATATTGGTCCTTAATGAGAACACTGTGTCTTAAGATATCAATATTATTCAAGCTTTAATTGCTTACCCCATGAAAATGTTTACAACAAAATGGCAGAAAATTATATCATTTGTGTTTGGGGGAAACAAAATGCTAGATTGTCCTGTAAAAATAGCTTTGTTTCTGATGCTTCATCATGTCAGAGTATGTCAACATGTAGATTCCGTTGCTTATTGTCGGAACAGCAGACAGAGGCATTTAGATTAGAAAACATATTCAAAACCCCTTGTTAGGCACCGAAATCATTGAAGTTACAGTTAAAAAAGCTACATGTTTGTCACACTGATAGCCTACCACAGAGGATTGGCTGGTCCTTTTCAATGTGTTTTCACTGTAGAAGGCTGCTCCTTAACAAAAATAGATTGGGTTGGTAGGAGATACTGGGTTTGTAGGAGATACTGCCCAACTAAATGACATCTCAATGCACCGGAATCAAATAGATTAATTCACTTCATTTAAGCCAAGCACTCTCATATTTACGATCAGGGTTGAGCTGACTGGTAAAATTAGCTCAGGTCAAGTAGGTTAAAACTAAACAAAACCAATTTCAGACCTTTCTCTTCTTTTATTAATAAAGTAGAAATGAACAAATGTCTATTTTTCAGTTAAATAATTTCCCAACTAAAAGGCAAGACATTATATTAGAATTAATTCATCTGTTACTTTCAAACTCATCTGGTGATTCAACAAACTTAAATGCGCTGCCAGCCATAATAGTGTCTAATAACCATGGTTAACGGGTTTGATTCCCAATAGCACCACACGTCATTTGTTATTTTTTCTATCTATCTATCTATCTATACTGCCTAACTCCCCTTTCGGGTATTACTGGCAGGTGACACAATCCAGATGTTTTCACGTCCCTGAAAGAGAGGCAGTGGCTGAATTTTTACAGCTGGGTAGACTGGGGCTGGCTATTAAGTGCCTTGCCCGTGAACACACCCCGGTGACGTTGGGGCTCGAGCTCGTGACCTTCAGATCACGAGTCAAGCACCCAAACCACTCGACCATCGAGGCATTTTCTTTTAATGAAAATAATAAAAATGTTCGACCAACAGGCCAAGGGTGAGTATACGAATATTTAGAAAAAACGGACGCAAAGCTGCGGAGTATGACTTTTCAATCATTGTGAGCTCTTCACCAGGGTGCGAAACAACTTAAGTTCGTGTTTAAAGTGGTGAACAAAGCATAATCTATACTTACTCATTTCGTGTTTTGAGTGAAGATGAATCAGCATCCTCTGCTTAGAAGATAGGTGCTTGTTGCAGATCAAACACAAAAATCTCCCATTCTCTGTCTTCATGTAACACGACGCTTTGGAAGAAGCCATGTTCTCCTCTTAACTTTCGGTTTCACCGTTGTCTGCGCATGTCATATTCTCGGAAAATTGACAGTATTTGAAAAATGCCACCTATCGGAAGATAACGTCGGTCTCACGGATTGGATGATTTCTGTCGGCTCAAAAAACAATTGTTCGTTTATGTCGTTATTTGTATTTTAATGAGTTCATTTTTATTTTAGATAGCAAAAAAAGAGTAATTTTACAAAAATATTTGCTGAATGAAAATAATTTAGAAAAGTATATAATTAACATTCGCAATTTCTTGGTCAGAAGCTAGCAGTTGTGTGGCGTTCCATTGGTCAATCAATAAGTATCCCGAAACTTCCATTGGTTCTTCGATTTCAACCCGCCAAATGCAATCATGGAGCCGAAACTATTTGCGATCGTACACTGGGAGGACAAATTGTCTAGTATAATAAAGATGGAAGACATTAAAGATCCGAGAAAACCGATCGACCAATATAGGGAAGGCGAGTACGTCACAGCCATGTATAAAAAAACGCTGTTCAAGGCTAGGCTGTGTCAGATTAGTGGTAAGTTCATGAACATTTTAGCTGTATTTGGACTCGTGTCATATCATTTACAAGGCAAATAATTACCTACTTCTCCCTTGATTATCTATATGATTGCCCTTTATGAAAGGAGTTGTTGCATGATATAACATGGATAACAGTAAAAACAACCCTAAGACAAATCGCCCAAGAATATCGTTAGAGGTTGTAAGTTCGGGTCGTAGCCCTTGTCAGCAGATTATCAGAAAGGGGGCTTCGATATCGCAGTTTTTTAGAGCAGGAATTTACATTGTCCTTGCAATTCCCACATTTCTTTAATGTTGATGAAATAGAGGGTTTTTAACCCTCGTCATGCTGAATAAATAAAAGGGCCGTTGTTCAGTTTCAATATTTCTTTTGAAAATTTATTTCATGAACATCTCTGGTTTCAAAAGGACAGACAGGAGGTGCAGACTAAGACCAGACTCTCTGCAGTCTGATCTTTTTCTTTACCTCCTGCTAAAACCGAAATATTCCGGATTCAGCATGAGAAAGGTTAAGAGCCACAATAATTTGAAAGTTAATTTTGATGACGTTGAACAATACAAGTGCGCAAGATCACGGAACAGTAGTGCACTTGAAATTCATAGGGGTAAATGTGTACTTTCTGAATTATTGATCGAGGCATACAAACTTAACTTCGAAATTTTGTACCATTGTATTCATTGTATACCAAGGTTTTGTTTGAATTATGAAATAATTATGACACTTATATAAATGTTTTGGATATAGTGCTTTATTAAAGATTTCTTAGGTGCGCAAGATCACTGGGCAACATTGTAACGATTTGTGATTGTGATATGGGCTTGAATTTTGGATCAAAGATAAAATCATGAATTTAACAAGCCTGTTTTCAAAGTTGGTCTTTCAGAAAATATAGCAATATTAAAGGAAGGTCAACAACTTGATGTGTCATGGGTTCGATCCATGGCAGAGGCACATATACTTCCAACATTTGTCTCTAACCAATGGGTGAATAATCATAAACCTAAGTTGGATAGCAGCTGGAGGCTAGGAAGTCCTGATGTAATGGTGGTCCTGGATGTGAGCTATACCAGGAATCCATGGTTAGGTGCTCAAGCTGCCGGATACGACTAAAATACTGTCAAAAGTGGCGTTAAACCTAATTCAGTAATTTATGAAAATACTTAAAAAGAATTATTGTACTCTGAAAATTAGCCCTATGTTTTGGAGATTTGATATACATAGGATAAAAGGAGAAAGATCTTTAAAAATCTTCTTGAAAACAGTTTGGTGTAGAACTTTGATATTTCATTGATATAAAATCCTGAGCAATCATAATCGAGTGAGCACCATCACGGTCCTCTTGTTTTATTATTGCAATAGTACTTTTACTATCGTTATACTATCTTGATAACTTTTTACCAAATAGCCACCCCTAATGAGAAGGGCCAGGAAACAATGGTTAGGTGCGCTGGCCAGGTGCTTCTATTTAAAAGCAATACTGTCGAAAGTAGCATGAAACCCAATACATTATAATAAGATCAGAGTATTTATTAATTTACCATTTATGTTGTTTGTGCAGAAAACAAGACAGCATTACTAGCCACTAGGAAAAATGATGAGTTTCCAATCAAATACAGATATCATTCTGATGGAAGTGATGATGACAACTATGAAAGCTCTTCAGGTTAGTAACTTTTCTATTTTACTGATGTACTTATGTGTTGGGATTGATCAATAAATAAAGGGGAAAAGACCTTTGTAGAGGGATACATGTGCATGATTTATGTTGATCCCAATTGTGGTGAGAGAGATATAGTGATTAGTTGCAGGGAAAAAGACTATTAATTTTAACCTAGGGGCCCAGCACGACAAAATTCAATATTTAATAGTAGAGGTGTAGGCATTTTCTCGGAAGGTCTAGGTGCCCAGCCAAAAATCTAGGGGCCATGAACACTGGGCACCTGCTTTTTTTTCCCTGAGTTGTGACTTTGACAAGTAGTGTCTGTGCTTTTGTGCATCAGAATTTGCCCGTAGCATAACGCCTACATTTATAGATGGTTTCAAAATAATTCCCCACAATTCTCCCACAATGAGTAGATGTGTCTTTTGAAGATTTTTTTTCAGTATCTCAAAGGTCAAGGTCACATTGAAGGTCAAGGTCAAATTTGTATCTTCTACATTTATTGGTGGATTCAAGATGTTCCCCTCAAGGGGTAGACATACCATTTAAACTAGTTACTGCTGAATGGTCGAAGTCACATTTCAAGATGAAAAGATGCACTAAACTAAAATTAGAACATCTTAAGGGATTAGGAACTTTTAGCTCGGCTATTTCAAACAAAAATTGAAGTTACTGTCATCAACCTTGATGTTTGCGTTGGCGTGACAAACTTTAATCTTGGTCTTATCTCTGTTGTTATTGAAAATATTTTCTTGAAACTTAGCATGATAGTTTGCCATCACAATAGCTATCCAGACCATAAAGGGGGATAACTCTGGAAGTGTTTGTGTAAGAATTGTACCCCTTTTCACACCAACACATTATCAAGCACCTGCAGCTGAGCAACCTAATACAGTGCTCTTGTTAAAATGCTTTACTGTCTCACAGAGCGTTATAGATAAGTATGTGTAATTTCTCTTTGATAAATATAAGCCCTAGGTATTTGCTCTGAGATTTTACAAATCAACACAGTTAAAAGTTTCAAATATAGAAATTGCTTAAGTCTTGTGTTTGTCACACAAGAATCATGCCCTGTCAGTGATATGCCAAGGTTTGTGAAGTAAAAGGAGAATGTCCATATAGTCTCTTAAAAGTGGGGACATTTTACAAAATTGTTTGAACACTTGCAGACTATTATATCTTTCTACCATTTCCCTAGAACCAAGGAGAGATTGTTTCTGTTGTCTTAATAATCCTCAAACATTAATGATTTATTGGAGACGATGGTGCTAAAACATAGCATTGAGAGATCACTGACTAACATCAATATTGTTTCACAAATTTTGGCTGGATCTCTCCAGAACTTGACCTATAAACTACTCTTTTTTTTTTTTTTTTTTTTGTCAGAAAATCCGTCAGATTCTGAAGATCAACCTGAGCAGTATGACAGAAAGAAAGAGTGCAAGTCATCGTCTAACACACAGCAGTTACAAGTCCAAGAGTCCAAGTTGTTTCCAGACTCACAAAAATTACAAGTCACTAAATCAAAGCCTCAGTCAGACAGAAACATCTCCAAGTCAAGGCCCGACACACATCAGTTACAAGTCACAGAATCCAAGCCTCCATCACACAGAAATGTCTCGGAGGCCAAGTCTAGGCCCGACACTCATCAGTTACAAGTCACACTGTCCAAAAATTCACCAGAAAGAATAATCTCAGAGTCACTGACTGACGTACAACAGTTAAAAGTCACAGAGTCCAAGTCAGGTAAGATGTCTTTAGGATCTAGCACCAACCAAGTGGTTAATATGAAATAATGATTATACAAGTACACACCTATTTTGTCTGTGCACTAAGTATTTGCACACTAAGTAATTACAAAAAAACTCTCAAACTGGTATAAACTTTGTTTTATGATATTACATTTAACCTAATTCCACTCAGTGACGACTTTAAACAACCCAAAAAATAAAGCTTTGGAGAACATTATGGAAAATGAAGAAATTGCTAGTTGCAAGCAATTTCTTAATTATCCACAATGTTTTCCACCATGAAAGTTAAAAACATCCAAAATATCATAAGCTTTAAATTGTCGTCTGCAACTCCTTCCAAATTGGACCAGTCTAAAATTTTGCCATCTAGTAATGGGTTAAATGAAAAAAATAGCTTTTATGGATGTATGAAACATAAAACCTAATCACATTTATGTATGAAAAGAATTTGCATATCTATGCAGTATGATTGGGGTTTCCTTTCATACCCTTATGAAAACATGGCAAATAGCCATGCCCATTGAAGCCATGATTTTCAACCTATTAAAATTCTTTTAGGGAATCTGATGGGCGACAGAGGGTCGCCCAAGGATTATTCGAGATCCATTAGGTACTTTCTGAGAAGATTTTTAGCTAGGCTGTTTTCAGAGAAAACCCGAGGTATTGTCATCACCTTAGCGTCATTCGTGTTGGCGTGACAAACTTTAACCATGGTCATATCTCTATTGTTATTGAAGATACCCTCATGAAACTTGGCATGCGTATTGACCATCACAAGAAAAATCTATACTATCAGGTGGAATAACTCTAAAAGCATTTTTGTTAGATTTATTCCCCTTTTTCGACTTAGAATTTTTGCATTATCCAGCACCTGCAGCCGAATGTTGGTACCTGTGGGGGGTGCTCTTGTTTAAAAGAAAGAATTTGTAGATGGAAGGAGAGACACACACCAATGACAATAGCTCAAGTGGCCATCAGCCAGGTGCTGAAAATATTTTTTATTGAACATAGAAAAAAAATCTTAATTCATGATACAATGAGGTTTATCCTGTTATAACAATTATTACTTTAACCCATATCCTGCTGAATTTAAACTGTGATCTTTAGAAATTGCCAATTTTTGAGAGATTTCAACCAATCAAAAGCAGACAGTGAAGTCTAAGATCAGACTGCACATCTGATCTTGGTCTTTACTGTTTGTCAGAGCTTTGTCAACAGCAGCAATATGCTATGAACATCTTTAGGTTGAATATCAGGATGATGGTTGCAGAATGTGTTATGTAATCAGTGGAGATTTTCATTTATTTGTAATTATTTTTTGCCATCCTTTGTAATCGATTTTCTATCAAAATTGCATAGTTTAATACTAATTAATATTTTGCTTTCAGCCCAATATAGTTGTCAAGCTTTGAATGAAGATGTTATAAAAATTGAAAGTGGAAATGAATCAGGTAAAGTTCTGATATGAAAAGATTAGTGGGCAAAACAAAATTTGCATTTTATTTTACGCCCCCACATTGATAGATTTGGTGCATATTATTTACTTGTATCTGTCTGTCTGTCCATCTTTCTGTCTGCAAAAATTAACCTGCAAACTAAACATTCATAACTTCAACACTATTCAAGTATCAGTTCTCTTATTTGGCATAAAGGTTCGTCTCATCAATCTGCATCTGTCAAGGTCATCTGACAAGGTCAAGGTCAATTATCAAGGTCAACTGAAAAAAATTGCTGCTTGGAGACATTAGTGTTTAGACAAACACATTTTAGTATGCTAATAGTTCATTATTAGGGGGGAAAATAAATCACTTCATTTTCAGCTGTCTATGGAGAAAACCTGATGGATTGCTTTTGCATATGTTGTGTCCAGTGTTTTATCTATGGCCCCCCACTAGGGGAACCTTTAACCCAGTCCCACACAAAAATTTTTAGACTTGTCCAAATTCAAAGAATCTGACGACAACAATCTAACGTTAATGAAATCTTTGTCTTTTGGTAGAAAACACTGAATAATGAAGAAATTGCTTGTAACAACCAAATTTCACAGTAATGGTCCTTGGGTGACCCTTTATCAAATTCCTTCATAAAGTTTGATCTGATGAAAAACATGGCTTAAATGGACGGTTCTAATTACATACAGTCAAACTTCATTTACTCCAACACAGGAATTCTCGAACACAAAAGAAAATTCCGAACAAGAAACTTGGTCCCAGCAAAAAGAATTTGTTATTCATAGTGTTCAACCTCGGAAAACTTGTAAACCCTCGAATGTCGAACTTTAGAACTCTTTTCAAAGTCCCGAACTACAAATCACTATATATTTCATCTGGAACAGTCAAACAAAGGGTTGATTGACAATCATTAGCTGCTATGTTTAATGAATTTTCACACATTCGACATGTTAATCTGTTAACGACACCTTACTGTCAAATGATGCACCGTATGTAATAACCTGTTCCGTGAAAAATACATTTTTTTTCTATCATTTAGGAATAATTATACCTGGTATTTGACTGTTTGCATATTCGTCAACAAAAAAATGATTATACAATACTTAAAAGAATTACAATACTTTGAAAATTAGCTCTTTTCTGTGCAAACCCTGTTTTAACATAGGATTAAAGAAGGATATTTTTGAAAAATCTTATCCGCTTAAACCATAAGGCCTAGAGCAAAATTTGCCCCTTTCTGTATTATCCCTGTTTTTACATAGGAAAGAAACATTAAAAAGTCTTTTTCTAAACCATATGGGCTAGAGCTTTGATATTTGGTATACTTCATCTATTGAAAATTAGCACCACGTTGTCGGAGATTAGATATACAATGGATTTAAGGGGAAAAATCTGTAAAAATCTTCTCGAAAACAGTTTGGCATACAGTTTCAATATTTAATATATCATGAAGCCCTGGGCCATCATATTCAGGTGGGCGATATAGGACCATCGGGGTCCTCTTGTTCTATGACACAGCAGAATATCACCAAATGATACATGATAAGGAATATTCTGTGTAAGGTGAATAAAATTCAAGGTTATATGACTTAGTTTTGGGGGTTGTAATCTTTCAACATTGCCAGTCATTGGATCCAGCATATTGTGCTCATACTTTGCCTCAATTGAAGAATTTTCATTAGTTCAATTTCAAAGAGGTTGCAGACAATTATTAGATGAAATTTTAAAAATCTTTTGGAAAAAAAATTGTATATTACAAATGAATTTCCCTCTTTCAATCCAGCAATTTCTTCATTTTTCACAATGTTTTTGTAACTCTTTTTAAGAGGGGCCTTAAATGTGGGATTGTTTGGGAATAGGTAAAGAGTGCTTTATTTCATGTGCTTAAACTTGATATCCAAATGCTTTCAGCAGACAAAGATGAGATGGATAAAAGTCTCTGTACCTCACCTGTACCATCCTCAGCAGAAAAAAAGTCCAGGTAACACATTACTTTTTATTAGAGCCCCCTCCAAAATAGTGCATCACCCTAAACTATATACTATTTAAACCAAAAAATTTCAATTGATTGAAATTAACTACTTTGAAAATTTCGTATTTTCCTGTTTTTTCCCCTTATTTTCTCTGAATTTAGGTTAATTCCCTCCAAACAATCATTTAAATGATAGTTTAGAGGAAACTAGCCTCTAAGTAAATGCAAAAAAGCAAATAGCCTAAAAGCTCTGGGTCAAGATTTTGTATAGCTCCCAGGAGCTTCACCCCCATTGACAGTTAAATTTCCCTTGTCTACCTTGAATATTTTGTACTCCAAATTTTCTGTGTTTCCTCACAATCACAATTGAAAGACTGGATGCATACCTTACTTTTTTTCCAGCTACAGAAAGCTTGAAAAGCGGGTATCCGAGTTAGAAAGAGACCAAAGAAAGATTAAAAAAAAGATAAAGGAACTAGAAGATGGGGCACCAATGCAAGGCACAAGCTTGAGCAGTGAGGAAAAGACAGTGGACAACCTGCTAACAAAAGTGAAGCACATTTCTGGCATGGATAAGAATGTCAATTATATTATTCGAACTCTTTCATATGAAGTCTTCAATCAAGAGGAGATGATCACATGCACCAGGACTGGGAAAAAAACAGCAAAAGCAAGAGACGGTGCCAGACCTGCGTTTGAGAAACAAAAGATGAATGTGCTTGAAAAGGCAGTTTTGTCTAAGTGTCCAACATTAGAAATTGACACTTTCAGACGAAAATTTGACAATTTGCTCAAAATGCAAAGGCGAGCAGAAATGAAAAAATAACTTTTCTGATCGAGTTCCTTTAACCCATTCCCGAAAGACAAAATTTTAGACTGGTCCAAATTGAAAGAGTTGCAGACAATCATTTAATGTTTATGAAATGTTAGGATTTCTGGGTAGAAAACATTGCGTGAAATGAAGAAATTGCTTGTTTTGCGCCCCCCCCCCCCAAAAAAATTGATAAGATCAGGAGCATATTGTTTTACAAGTGTTCATCTGTCTTTCTGTTTGTCAGTCTGTTTGCAAAATTTAACCAAAAACCTTAACATTGGTTATATCTTGGAGGCTTTTCAAGCTAAAGTGCTCATATTGATATCAATACGCAGATGCCAAGGTCAATGTTAAACTTGGCAAAACTTAACAAAATAACTTAAAATGTTCATTACTTCAAGAATTATTCAAGATACAATGTGTATTGGGCATGATGATCTACATTTGAATGCTAAGTCTAGGTCATCTATTTAGGAGAAACTTCTGGGGGGAAAAAGTTCTTAGGGGCATTAGTAAAGTATCAAAACCTACTTTTGGTATTCATATATTTTTTTCTCTCTAAAATCCATGACAAATGTCTAAAATTATTGGCAATGTAATTTTGTGTATGAAAAACCCTTCCCCAAATTGCCAATGCTTTCAAGATTAAAAAAAAAAAGTCAGGTAATGGGGTGTTGTGGCATGATGAGGAAAATTCAAGAAGTTGAGATTATTGTCTATTAAGTTTCTATCCATGTTAAAAGTTAGCTATGTCAGACAGACCTTTTTCTATGTTTTGTGATCAGTTTTGTTTTTTATGTTATGATTTCTCATTTTAAAGGTTTCCGATAAAACATAAATCAATCTAAACAAATTATTTGTTATTTTTCACTAGAATTATTATCTTTTGCCTTATATTAGGTTTAGGGAATGATGCTGTAGCTCTTGCATCGGCTATTAGTTTTTCTTGGGACATGAAATATATTATGATAATTACTCATTCCCCATTTCAAATTACTGACTGTAGTACAGCAAGAGAATGACAAATATTAGAAACTTTAAATGATTTAACCTCAAACCAAACTAGAATGTTTTTAAAAGATAATATAACAGTTTCATCAATGTTCTGTAAGTACAAAGGAATTGTTCTAGAACTGTATTAGAACGTTAAATGAGACATTTTGTGGAAATTTTCTAGACTTTTCTTGGACAAACATTTTAGAATTGTTTCAGAACTGTATTAGAACGTTAAATGAGACAATTTTCTAGAACACTTGAGATGCGTATCTTGAGCTCTTTTCTAGAAAAGTATTAGGACAATCCCTGAAATAACAAAGGAATGTATTCTATAAATGTACTAGAATAGTTCTAGAATAAAAAAAATGGGGGAGTTCTGCAATCAAACTAGAACATTTCTAAATAAAGTGTACTGTACAATAGAAATGTTCTAGAACTGTATAAGAACGTTAAATGAGACAATTTGTAGAACCTTTATCATACTTTTCTAGGAGCTTCATTGTAGAATTGTTTTGGAACTGTATTTGAATGTTGAATAAGATTTTCTGGAATAGTTAGATGCATTTCTTTAACTCATTTTAGGTACTGTTCTATTACTTTTCTAGAAATAATGGAATGCATTCTATAAATGAGCTAGAATAGTTCTAAAATGCACATTTGGAGTGTTGCAGGAAAACTAGAAAAGTTCTTGAACAAGGATGGAATAGTTCTAGAGCGCTATTAAATCCCACCTAAATTGTTCTAAATCAGTTACAGGTATTTCAAATGCCTTTGTTTTGATTATTATGATATGCTTTCACTCTTCTAGAAATGTTAAGGAATTATTCTAGGAAATTTTAGAACGTTTAACAAGACTTTTTTCTGGAATAGTTATGAAAATTTTCTTGAACTTGCACAAAGAACTGTTCTATTACTTTTCTAGAAATAACAATATATGTGTTCTATAATTTTAATAGAATAGTTCAATACCAATTTACTTGAACATTTGTTCTTCATCAGTCCATTACAAATCTGTTCTAGAATTTTTCTTTCACCTTTAGAGAACATTTATGGATTACTTTTGTTGAATTGTTCTAGAATTTAATTTCTAGATAGGTTCTGAAAAAATAATGTCTCATTTAACGTTCTACATTTTAACAAGAACTGTTCTAGATGAGATGTTGAGCAGTTCTAGTCATAAGTTCTAGAATTTTTCCATCAATTGAAAGAAATGTTTTAGATCATCTCGCAGGGGCAATTCCATTCAACACTATCTCACACTGCATGCATGAGATATTGTAAACATATTTAATGCATTGGTAACTTTAGATTTTTAAAAAAATTCTTATTTTACCACCATCACCCCCACCCCACCCCCCACACACACCTACACAGTAGAGGGGGTATATTAGTTTTACCATATCTATCAGTCTGTCTGTCTGTTTATCCGTCCATTTTTTTCATTTCCATGTTCGACTAAAACCAATTGATCTAAAACCATGACACTTCATACAATTGTTGCCAATGATCAATTGAACTGGCCTGTTATTTCAGGGTATCATAGGTGAAAGGTCAAGATCACTATTGATTGTTTCAGTGCCCTAGCTCGTAAGCCATTTGACCAAGGACCTTGACACCTTATACAAAATGTTATCCATGACCAAGGGAATGTCAACTGTGCTACTTAGGTGACAAAATTCCATAATTAGCACACTTGCCAGAACTGGTACAATTGCCACAACTAGCAGAATTGTCACAACTAGCACAATTGCCTTAACTAGCACAATTGCCATGACTAGCACAATTGCCATAACTAGCACAATTGCCACAACTAGCACAATTCTAGTTGAAGTTGAGGAGTCAGTGTTTAAACCCATTACCAGACGGCAAATTTTAGACTGATCCAAATTGAAAGGAGTTGCAGACAACAATTTAAAGTTTATGAAGTTTCACATTTTTCAACTTTTTGGATAGAAAACATTGTGCAGAATGAAGAAATTGCTTGTAGCAAGCAATTTCTTCTTTTTCACATTGTTTCCCTGATTGCTTTTCTTGAGGGGCGTCCAAAAGTGTCACTATGTGGGAATGGGTAAATGTGCTAAAATTCCACAACTAGTACAATGGCCACAATTCTAGTTGAAGTTCAGGAGTCAGTGTTTTAACCCATTACCAGACTGAAATTTTTTAGACTAGTCCAAATTGAAAGGAGTTGCTGAGGGCAAGTAAAAGTTAATGATTTTTTTTTTATTATTTCATTTTTCTGGATAGAAAACATTATGGAAAATAAAGAAATTGCTTGTTACTAGTAATTTCTTCATTTTCCACAATGTTTTCTCTATTGTTTTTATGTGGGGGGCATCCAAAAGTGTCATCGTGTGGGAATGGATTAATAGAGATGATTTAAAGAAAAAAGCCTTATTTCTCAAAATGACCTGTATCAAAATTCGGGGCTATTGGCTGAGATCATACTATATATGACCATACTAGTATGTTAGTGTCTGAACTGCCAGATCTTCCAGGAGATGATGGTGATAATTCATTATTCATAAGTGAATGGCCAGTGACTGGACAACGAGAATTTGAAGAGTCAATAAATCAAGGAATAAAATTGTCACCTGTAGCCCGTCATTTAATCTGTGAAGTTTCTAAAGGTCCAATTTAAACAGATCATCATTACACCTCATTATGATAGAGGGCAAGAGGTAGTTTCCCTCTTCCCGTCTAAAATTTTTAGAAGAATTCATTAACATATAATTCCAGAGCAAAATTTTAGTCTAGTCCAAATTGCAGATATCAATTTAAAGTTTGCAGACTTAAATATTTCTCTTGTCTTTTTAACCCTCTCCTGTTTTGCAAAATATTAGACCTGTCCAAATTCAAAGGTTTTGCAGAAGAAAATTTAAAGTGGCTTTAATTTGAAAAATAACCATTGAGTAGGGTAGAAAAAATCGTGGAAAAAGAAGAAATTGCTTGTCACAAGCAATTTCTTCTTTTTCCACAATGTTTTCTCAAGAATAAAATTACAGGGACGTGAAAAGCAGGGATTGTACAGGAAAGGGTTAAGGTAGAAATAATTGTGAACAATGAAAAATGGTTGCTTGCAACCAGCAATTTCTCTACTCCCCCATTGGTCATAACCCATTCCAACACAATGATAATTTTTATCACCCATCCTCCTCCCAAATTAAAATGTTGGAAAACATTGTGGAAAATGAAGAAATTGCTTGATTCAAGCAATTTCTACATTATCGACAATGTCATCAATTCGAAAAACAGAATCTTTTGAAAATTTCATCAACAAAAATTGTTTGCAACTTTTTCAATTAGGAACAGTCTAAATTTTGTAGTCTGGTAATGGATTTAGTGTCATGGAGACTGGGATTGGGTGGAAATGGATGAAGACTGTTTGAAGATGTGCTTCATCAACCAATCCAGGTAAAATAACTCTTCTTCTTACACCCCTACTTTTGGAAATTTTATGGGAAATGAAGAAATTGCTTGCAAGTAATTTCTTCATTTTCCGCAATATTTTCTTCCCAAAAAGACAAATAGTTTCAAAAATTCAATCTTTTATAAATCGTTGTCTTTAAAATATTTCAATTTGGACTAGTCTACAATTTTGTAATCTGGTAATGGCTTAATTCTGTGATCTGGAACCAGGTATGGGTAAAAAAATAATTCTTGAAAATTTCCTTTGATAACAATAAATTCAAATAGATTATATACAAAAGAAACTCAAAAGAAACTCTAAGAAAACATACCGTTACTCATCACCATGATTCTAAACTATTTATGGACTTGAATGAGCCCAACCTGAACTTATTTTACTTTTTGACATTCTTTAATTTTATAAAGTTACTTGATGGACAACAGGAAATAGCCACAAGAATTCAACCATAACCATTGATGAGTGCGAAGCTATGTTCATCAGTATTCAAAGTCACATGCACAAATCATCAACACTTTTCCCTGCAGACACATGACCATTTCGTCTTTGATGAAGTACGAAGTTCAAATTATTTAATGTTCAGTTATAAAATTTAATCTAAATATACCATTTATTAACCAAATACCAGACGGCAAAATTTAAGACTTATACAAATTTGGAGGAGATGCAGATAACAATTAAAAGTTTATGAAATCTTAGATTATTTCATCTTTCTGGATAGAAAACATTGTGAAAAATGAAGAAATTGCTTCTTGTAAGCAATTTCTTCATTTTTAAAAAATATTTTCCAAAAAGATCAATCTAAAATGATATGGTACAGTGATAGACTGGATTAAATGTTAAGAGACATTTTTTAATCCATTCCAAGATAAAGCCCCTTTTTTCTGCGCTCAAAGAAATGGAAAAAGAATCAGTAGCTTATAATAAGCAATCCCTTCTTTTCCTACAGTATTTTCTACTCAAAAAGATCTGTAAAATTTCATTAACTCGAAATTGTCTCCTGAGATTTGGATTAATTTGACTAGCCTAAAATTTTGTAGTCTGGAAAAGGGTTACATTTAGTTTCATGGACAGCGATATTAGTACCGGTATTTCTACAAACATTTGGGAGAACCTTGGAAATCAAGTTAGTGCTTAGATTAACTTTCATTTCAATACGTTTGTTCTGCAGTGAAATTATTTTTTCTGATCTTAGGAGAGAAAAGAGTTAATGGGTTTGTGATCCGAGGGCAAGAATGTGTCAGGGTGGACAACTAAAAGTTTGAAATACCTATCAAAACTGATTATGCATAATTTTCAAAATCCCTAAAATTGCTTCAATACATCTAATTGACTTTCTGTATTCAGTATAATTGTTTAACCCTTTCCCACACAGTGACACTTTTTGATACGCCTAAAGGAAAAGGCTTTTGTGGAAAATGAAGAAATTGTTTGTAACAAGCAGTTTCTTCATTTTGGACAATGTTTTCTACCAAGAAAGTTGAAAAAATCTAAAATTTCATAAACTTTGTATTGTCATCTGAAACTCCGTTCAATTTGGACAAATCTAAAGTTTTCTTGTTTGGTAATGGGTTAAAAAAACATTAGTGGAACAGTATTAGTCTTACAGAAGACAAATTTAACCCTTTCCCACACAAAGACGCTTTTAAACGCCTCCCAAGTAAACAATTGGGAAAAAATTGTGGAAAATGAAGAAATTGCTTAAAACAAGCAATTTTTTCATTTTCCACAATGTTTTCTACCCAGAAAGATGAAAAAATCTAAAATTTCACAAACTTGAAATTGTTGTCTGCAATTTTTTAAATTTGGACCAGTCTAAAGTTTTGCCGTCTGGTAATGGGTTAAGACTGGTCTAAATTGAAAGACCTAGCATACCAAATCGAAGCTGGTAAAACTTAAGAAATCTTTGGAAGTGAAGAAATTGCTTGTTAATGTAATTTTTCATTTTTCCTCAATGTTTTTCAAAGCTGTTTTCTTTAGAATTTCATAACTTTAAATTGTTGTCTGCAACTCCTTTCAACTTGGACAAATCTTAAATTGTTGTATTGTAATGGATTAACTGGTCTTTACATTAATTCATTCTATGTGTTAACTCATTACCAAACAGCAACATTTAAGACTGATCCAAACTGAAAAGAGCTGCAGACAACAATTTAAAATTTATGAAATCTTAGATTTGTTTCTGGGTAAAAACATTGGGGAAAATGATGAAATTGCTTGTCACAAGCAATTCTTCATTTCCCACAATGTTTTCCCAATTGATTTCCTTCAGGGGGCGTTTAAAAGCGTCATTGTGTGGGAATGTGTTAAAAGATCAAATTGGTTTACTGGAGGATACGTTTCACAATCTATTCTGTAGAAGAATTCTTGAATAATTGTTCATCATATCTTGAAGATATAATGTTTGAGCAAAAATTGTATGAAAAGAAAAAAAGTAAAACGTAAATGTCTTTTTTGTGTTTCTAAATAATTGTTATCTATCTTTTTTAATTATATATTTTAAAAAGAGCTGAATTATTGTCTTTTCCTTGAAGTGAAAAAATATGTGCTCACCTGTTAGTCTGTATCTGTGTTATCGAATACTCCTTTTCCTACAAAGAGATGAAATAACAGTGAAATTTCACAGAATGAACAATTAACCACGTGCACACACAATCATGAGCTCTAACAAGTGTTCATGACACTTTAAATCTAAAGTGAAAGCAACAGTTCTCTGTATTTTTGTTTAGTTAGCTTGCCAGCCCCTTTATGACAGCCATTTCTAAAGGGCCCTTTCTTGTATTTATTACCAAATTAGGGAAGGTTTGGAAATTCAGACCTTTTGTGTGGCAGCTTCACACCAAGGTGTTACCCCTTTAACACCTGATACATTGGGCTCCCTTTAAACATTCAACCAAGCTAAGTAATAACTGCAAATGATTCAAGTCTTCCCTAATCAAACAACCCTGTTTTTTTAAGCACTGAAAAATACAGTTATAGAAAATATTGTGAGAAAAAAAATAAAAAAATTCTAGACAGATCAAAAGGAAAATAATCGCCTAATAGTATTGAAACAGCGTGAGTAAGAAAAAAGATTTTGCAACAAAGTTTTGAATACATACTTTTTAGTCAAAATTTGGGATAATGAGGTAATGGCATTTCTACGTAGAATTTTTGCTATGTTCAAAATATTTTCTGTTTGTTCATGCTCAATTGTTTTATAAAGCATTGAAACATAAAAAATATATATTGAATTCTCTTTATTTCTTAGTGCATTTTTTCTTCAATTATATTTGTTTTAGCCACAAACTCGCCTACATGTTTAATCAGCATCTACAACTCCTGTTAATTTGGACCAGTCTCAAATTTTGTCCTCTGGTAATGGGTTAAGAATTGAAGAACCAAGATTTCTTTTGCCTGCAGTGAAGGCATTTCACTAAACAGAATATTAGATGAAGTGCTAAAATGCACAGATTGTCTAATAGAGCAGGGTGTGGACTGTATCACACAATATCAACAGTCTAGTGTGAAATTGAAGGCAATGAAATTAGGGGACAAAAAGGGGCAGATTATGGGATTTCAATAGGGAGATTATGGGACCTGCACTAACAAAACACAAGTTGCATGTACTAAAATCACCAGGGCTCCACAACTGTTTTAACAATATTGGTGGTAATACCATGTTAACCTTGAGAAATTTCACACTAGGTTGAAAAAATTTGGTTACAAGTAATCTCTTTGATGTTCTTCATATGCAAAATAAATATGCAATAAAGTTATTACTGTTAACCCATTACCAGAGGAGAAGATAGTAGACTTGCCCAGTTTGGAAAAAATTGCAAAGACAATTTAAGGTTTTTGAAATTCTACCGTTTTTTTTTGTCTATTAGGGTGGGAAAAAATTGTAAAGATTACAAAATGATTGTTACAAGCAATTTCTTCATTTTCCAAAATGTTTTTCTACCCTTCATTTCTTTATAGGTATCAGAAAGTGTAATTATGTGGGAGGGAGTTGGTTAATCATCAATTGTAGAGAACACA
This sequence comes from Fragum fragum, assembly GCA_946902895.1. Taxonomy (NCBI): domain Eukaryota; kingdom Metazoa; phylum Mollusca; class Bivalvia; order Cardiida; family Cardiidae; genus Fragum; species Fragum fragum. The sequence continues at coordinate 65,012,135 of OX336369.1, read as the reverse complement.
AAGACATTTAACCGATTCCCACAATGATGCTTTTAAACGTCCCACAATATGAAAGGTTTGGAAAACATTGTGGAAAATGAAGAAATTGCTTGTGACAAGCAATTTCTTAATTTTCCACAATGTTTTCTACCTAGAAAGTTGAAAAAATCCAAAATTCGATAAACTTTGAATTATCGTCTACAACTTCTTTCAATTTGGGCCAGTCTCAAATTCAGCCGTCTGGTAATGGGTTAATATACAAATGCCTTAAGTTAACATGAAAAGGTATCTTATTCACCCCTGAGCACACGATCCTGCTTTTTGTTTTGACACTCTGAAGCAATTTTTTCATGGAAAACTTTGTGAGAAAAGGAGAAACTGCTCATTAATGCAAATTCTTCTTTTCTTGCAATGTTTTCTACCTTGTTTGACATTTCCTTCCTATTTTAGTGCACTTCAAAATGTCATCCACACAATCTTTCAATTGGGAACAGTTGTCCAAAATTTTGTCATCTGGTAATGGGAGATATATAATTATAATTCATGTTGAAATTAAACTTTAACCCTTGTAATGCTGAATTATATATCCACAGGAGAATTGCATTAAATCAAAGGGCTGAAAGCACTAAAAGATCAAAATTATTAGTCAATATTTATATTAACATTTTATCTTATAACCAATTCTGACTTAAAAGGACAAGAAGGAGGTATAAACCTGTAAAACTGTCTATACCTCCTGCAAGAGCAGGAATATTCTGGATTCAGCATGACAAGGGATAATGTTGCTTTTTGTCACACTCATGGCTTGATATTGCTTGACTTGAAAACACAGTTTCTATGGCAACCAAAAAACTTGATATCCCAGATAATGGACTTCTACCAGGAGCATTCCGAAACCTCAACACCAATGAACAAATTAAAAAGAGCCAAAATGACCTTTGGCCTTGGCCACTCAAAAGATTCAGTGGCACCAAATGGCCAATAAAGCACAAGCGACCTAATTTTCTATCCAAATTAAGACTATTTCAACATTCTGTCTATTAGGGCTGACTATCGGCTAATAAAATCACTATCGCGATAGTTTTACTATCACAGTATTGATATCGTGATACTATCACTATCGTCAGAAATCAATCGCAATATATCACGATATTATCGGTATACGTTACTTTGTTTATTTTCTATGTTGATCTGTATAGATAGCATAGTCTACAGGTGAATCTCTTTTTATCAATGTTTTCGCCTTCCTTTACGAAGCCAAAATAGTCCCAAAATTGTCCAAAACATGGGCCTTTCCGCCTTTGTTTTTCACTATCTCTAAATTTGCGGCCATGTCAGACGACACAAATACGTAAAACAGAATAACTCGATTAGTGTGCTCGAAATAAGTAATTCATTATCGTAATTAATCGAATATCATTTATGATTGTCTTATTTTTATTTTTTCGACGATTCAAGCACTGAGAATTCATAAAACATTGATTACAAGTCTTAACTTAACATGCTTCTGGATTTTTGAGAACCTTTTCACTTTGTAAATCGAAAGTTAAAAATCAATTCCTAAACAAAAAAGGAGTACGGAAGAAACAAAAATCAAACGTGCCTATCATGTGATAGAAATTGAAAGTAGGATAACTTGTTTTCCCTCTTTCTCTCTCTTTTTCTCTCTCTCGCTCTCTCTCTTTTAACCAAGAGACCAAGAAAATATTGAATTTCTGTGTAAGTATGCTTTGCATATTTACTATCGAAACTATCGATATTTGAACAAACAATCGCGATAGTTATCGATGTCGGGGAATTGCAATCGATACATCTATATCGTGACTGTCACTATCACAATACATCGACCTATCGATCTATCGTTACACCCCTACTGTCTATCAATATATTTGAGGCAAAAAATGTGATCTCTGGAGAGGACACCAGGTTTTTTCTAAGATAAGACCCAGAGTGACCCAATATTGAACTTATCTGAAGTTTCATGGAAACAAACATTCTGACCAAGTTTCAAGACATTTGAGCTAAAATTGTGGCCTCCAGAGTGCGCAAAAGATGTTGACACATGACTGAGAACAGATGATGGACACAGCTAGATCAGATGAGCTAAAGAATAATTAATAAATAAATAAATAAGAATTTTAGTTTGAATAAAGCAGTAGCATGCACTGTTATCTATAGACCTGCTTAATTGCAGAACCAGGATTTCCGTGAAGTGGGTGGGTTGGAGTGTTGTTTGCATATTCTTACTAAATTTTTATTGAATTTCCCCATGAAATCCCACCCCTGTAAATCTGCCACAGAGTCCACAAGTAGTGAAAGTGTCCATTACATATGAATATCATGATCCCAATGAAGAAGAAATTATCAAAAGCAGTCTGCATCCATAAAGGGTTAAGATAATGATGTAGACCAGAAGCCCATTAGTTTGTGAGTAAACTTTAATCCCATTGTTTATCTATGGATGCTTCCTTATGGGTGATGACAGGAATTATAAAAGCAAAAATGTAAATATGTATGTAGCTCTGCTAACATTTCGTACAAACAATAGGATGAAACTCTCTAAAGAAGGCTGTGAGAAAACTGACAACCAAACCTTTTGAGGTCAGGGAAAATGAATTTGAATTTCTCTGCTGCTAGATTTAGGTTTACAATGCTATAATATAACCCATTCCAACACAATGAAGCTTTTAGAAGCCCCTCATGAAAACAAACTGGAAAACATTGTGTAAAATCAAGAAATTACTTGTAAACAAGAAATTTCTTTATTATCCACAAAATTTCTGCCCTAAAGGAAAAAGATTTTTAAAATTTTATCTTTAAAACTTGCCATCTGCAAATGCTTTGATTTTGGACAAGTCTAAAATTTTGTTGTCTGGTAAAGGGTTAATACAGAAAAAAATAATGCAATGACGCCCACAAAGATAGTGTTGGCTAAACAGGTTTTCAATTGGCACTGAACATGCATGCAACTTCTTTAACTATTAATACTATGCGTTCAATATTGTAAATCTTGGTTGGATGGTATCATGAGATTTAAGTCACTTTAAGAACTTCTTATATTTATTACTATGGCAGCTGGTGCAGCTTCTAGTTGTTTCTAACACCAGAACAACAACAATCAATTTGTACATCTAGCTGCTCTTCCCCAATATGCAATATCTTTTGTATAAAGCAAGAAAAAGTAACAAGCAGGCCTGTATTTAGAGATCAAGTTTCCCCTAAATTTTGAGCTCTCTCAGTCTACAGTTGGTAGTAGTACTGAATCATGGCATTGTTCAGGATGCCTGAACACTAAAAATGGTTTCCTTTTTGTTAGCTTCAAGAGACTTAAGTGAATGAAAACTGCAGGGTACCACTCATGTAAGATAAGGAATAACTTCTCAATGCTAAATGCAAGGCTTCTGTTTTCAATTCTTTTTTTACCCTTTATTGTACATGTACAAATAGTTGAAATGTCATTTATGAAATGTCTGCAACTTCTTTCAATCTAAAACATTATAAATTATGCAGTAATGTTTCCACTAACGCTTGAAATGGTTTTCAAGAACAACTCATGTAAAGCTTGCAAACGCTCAACCTTCAAATGTGACCTTAACCTTTGACTTGCACCAACAACAATTTCAAAGTGTATTTTACTTCTTAAAAGTAGCATCATTACAAATTGTGAACTCCATCCGTAAATGTAGAAGTTACTATCCAGACAAAGAGAATTGACCTTGAGTGTAACCTTGACCTTTGAGATATAGAAATTAATTCTTCAAATGTCATATCTAATCATGGTGAAATCATTTTCACATCAATCCAAAAATGTATGAAATATGGTTGGACAAAGATGGACAGATAAATGGACAAATGCAATAACACATAAAAATGCACATACACTGAAGAGAAATTTTGACAGCTATGTCTTACTCCCTGCATGCTGGCCAAAACCATGTACTGCTATGTTTAACATATATTGCGATGGTCTTCCGGTAGGCTGATATTAACTCTTTCTTGTTCAATACCTGGTTTTTACATCCCTGTGATTTTATAATTGAGAAAATGTTATAGAAAAAGAAGAAATTGCTTGTCACAAGCAATTTCTTCTTTTTCAACAATATTTTCTCCCCTGCTGATGGGCTATTTTTCAAATCAAACTACTTTAAATTTTTGTCTGTATAACCTTTGAATTTGGATAGGTCTAAAATTTTGTAAAACAGGAAAGGGTTAAGGCCCCTTTTTAAAAGTTTGGTAACAAGGTAGGTAACAAAACTGAACCAACAGAAATATTCTAATTTCTCTTTTTTAAAAAAATCAAGCATGAAGAAGAGAGAAAATAATCACTCTTTTTAATTGTTTAACAAAACAGCAGAATTTTAGACTGGTCCAAATTGGAAAAGTTTCAGACAACATTTCAAAGTAAGAGTAAATTGAAAGTCAGTCTTACAGAGAACAAAGTACTGTGACTAGCCATTTCCCCATTTCTCTCATGTAACTAGCTATTTCTCCATTTCGCACATTGTTTTCCATAGCTTTTTTTTCTTGGGGGATTGTGTGGTAATGGGTTGATCATAGCCCTCATAATATTTAACCCCTTCCTGTTTGTTTGAAATTTTAGACTGGTCCAAATTGAAAGAATCTGCTGACAACAGTTTCGAATTGATAGAATTTTTAAAATTGTTATCTTTTAGGGTAATAAACATTGTGGATAAAGAAGAAATTGCTTGTCACAAGCAATTTCTTAATTGCTCACAATTTTGTCCCAAGCTGTTTTCTTAAGGGGCGTCAAAAGGCGTCATTGTTTGGGAATGGGTTACGAGAGGCTATCAGAGTCTGGGTCATTCTGGTATTATGTGTCTAATGTTCATACCATCAAATGACCCAAAACAGCGTTATTACACACAACTTTCTCCCATTCAAAATTTACACAAAAGTCTACTGACAAGTTTTTGTTTTTCAACAAAATATCATTAATTTGCTTCATTTGTAAAGAACAATAGCCATTCTGTCCTGCCCACTGAGACATTTACAGAATTGCTCAACTTTCATTGTCTGAGATCTTCATACATTCCCAACCTATAAACTTGTTTGCATTTTACAAGGCGGACAAAAATAGAATAAAAAAACTAGTCCAGGGTTGAAAGAAACAGCAATTAAGTGGAAAGATAGACAATTTTTCTACAGTTGACAACCAAAAACATTTAGGTGTTAAACTTTATTCCTTTGGGGGAAAAATTGTGACGTATTCAAAGACCTTATATCTGTCACAATATGAAATTCATAATCAAATCAAATCTTTAGGAGACACAGTCATACAATTGATTGTATGTTTGTAGGACATTTTAACCCTTGTCATGCTGTATAAATTACCTTACTGAAATGCTGTCAAATCAAAAGGCTGAAAGCACTGATAGAAGTTGTTGTTCAAAAATCAAGTTCTTTTAGAAATCAACTTCATAAACAATTCTGACAGGAAAAGTACAAGCAGGACGTGTAGACTAAGATCAGCCTGCACATAAGTGCAGTCTGATCTTAGTCTACACCTCCTGCCAAAACCGGAATATTCCGGATTCAGCATGACAAGGGTTAACATCACATCAAACTGTTATCTATATATTTAAAAATGTACCACCAGCACATTGGCTTATAACCCTCGCATGTACCAAATCATAGAGAGGAGCAATGTGGAGTTAATTTTTTGCTAAAAAAATTCCCAAGGCGCGGGCAGGATTCGCTTTCATGACTTTATGGTACTGAATTCTACTTTTTACTACTAGACCAGTGACTTCAAAAATATCAATCAGCTAACAAACTATTCTGCATTTCTATTTGCACTAGAATTATATTTAATAATAACACTCACTGTGTTACGAGGAGGAATCACTTCTTTCAAGCTTTTTTTCTTTTCTCACAATGTTTTCAAGCCTATATTGCAGATGCATATTTTTCGATTCAACATACTTTGAATTATTTGCAATTTTGTTCAACTTGGACCAGTCTGGAACTTGGTTGTCTCGTGGTGTGATAGTTGTATAGGGGTTTTTTTCTGTTTCTACCCTATTCTATCCTGGAGACAAATCTATAAAACATTTCAGTTGATTCTATCAATGTTAGTATGTTATAATGATTTATAATGGATTAATAAAAACTATTATGAAACAACAATGAAATCATTTAAAAAAAACTATCATAAAAGTATCAAGTGGGATTTCCAAAGGATAATCCAAGGCTAAGTCTATCTGATATATTGAACTCTATATAATAATACTAGATTAACTACAGGGAACAGCCAAATGGGCTTTTGTTTCAGATCTACAGATTTAAGAGCATTATGATATTCTAAAGAACCTGCATGTTAATTTGTAATGCAAGTAATATACAATACATTTAGTAAAGTTAACCGATAACCGAAATATTTCAACTAGGTATTAGAATTTTTATAGAGCATTTCCGTTTTGAAACCAGCTTTTGACAAAAGTGCATGCCCATGCTGGGTACCATTTTTAAATGTTAGCAAGGGTTTCGTCATCCTGACATTAGTGAATGCAGGTCAGGCTTCTACAACAATGGTTTACAAAGGAAAATAATAACATTTGGGTTTTTTTTTTAAGTGACTGCAGCCATGCTTTTCCTTAATTTTGGTATTTTATAATCACATACATTTAATCTGAGACTAATGTACATAGAAAAATATGCACTGAATATATATCCTTGATAACATAATTGCTTTATGCAAGCACCCTAATGCTTGAAGGAACCATACCAGACAATAAAATTTTAGACTGGTTCAATTTCAAAGATGTTGAAGATGACAATTTTCGGTCAATGAAATTTCATTTTCGAGGGCTTTTGAGGTAGAAAACATTTAGGGTAAAGAAGAAATTGCTTGAACCTCATTCTCAATAATTTTTTGATAAACTTATTGTTGAGCCCGCTTGCGGTGAGCAAGACATAATTTTCACTATGACAAGTTAATGTATGTTCATTAGTGCTTTTGTGCATTAGTGCGTACGTCAGTCTGAATTTGTCCGGACAATTACTCCCACATTTATGGAAGGATTTCGAAATAAATTTGCACGATTATTCTCTATCATGAGTAGATGTGCCATTTGAAAGAATTTTTGGGATAGTTTTAATGTCAAGGTCACAGCTCAAGGTCAAACACTAAAATTGTGATTGTAAAGAGCAATTATAGATCAATTTCAAAATAAATTGGACAATTATTCTCCATCATGAGTAGTTGTTGCCATTTGAAAGAATTTTTTGGATAGCTTCAAGTTCAAGGCTCAAGATCAAACACTAATTATGATTAAGGTAAAGTTGATGGTCAAAACTTTGTGGGCTCGACAGCAGTTGTCCTGGGACAACCATCTAGTTTTCTTGGAGGCATTAAAAGATGAGATTGTGCGGGGATGCCTTATACAAAATCCCTCCATTTTTTTACTGTTATGTCCCACTCAATAGCGCTTTTGAATGCCTCTGTAAAGTAAAAGTAAGAAAAACATTTTGGGAAAAGAAGAAATGGCTTGTCACAAGCCATTTCTCCTTTTCTCAAAATATGTTCTATCATATTCAGTCATAATGTTGCCAATAAATTCTTTCAATTAGGACCAATCTGAAATTGTGTTTTCTGGTAACTGGTTTAACCCATTCCCACACAATGACGCTTTTTGATGCCCTGAAGAGAAACAATTCGGGAAAATTTGTGGAAAATGAAGAAATTGCTTTTTGCAAGCAATTTCTTCATTTTCCACAATATTTTTACCCAGATGATTGAAAAGAAACTTTAGATTGTTGTCTGCAATTCCTCTCAATTTAGACTAGTCTTAAATTTTGCTGTCTGGTAATCTATTCATGTAGACAATAATTTTCTCCAATCTTACAATAAATTTACAACTACTACCCTGAGGCTTTCTGTCCAACAAGACATGTGTTCAGTTATTGTTGTTACGCTATGGACAGCTTTAATGGACATTAAATTAACACCTGTTTTAGTTTTAAACCTTTGATCTATCATACATCATCATTGAAACCCATTCCCACACAATCCCCCTTTTTCATGCCCCTCAATAAACAACCTCAGAAAAACATTGTAGATAATGAAGAAATTGCTTGCAACAAACAATTTCTTCTTTACCCAAAATGTTTTCTACATCAAAAGACAAAGAAATTATGGCCTGCAATTTCTTTCAAATTGGGTCAGTCTTTAATTTTGTCATGTGGAAATGAGTTAATTTGTGAAGATCAAAAAGAATTTCGAACAAGCTTATCATATGTTCTTCCACATTACAGTTACAATTAAGTTTTAAATCAGTACCAAGGACATTTTTGTTCAATTGCTGAAGCTAATTTCAGTTACAAAATATTTCTTATTCTCCACAAAGTTTTCTACCCTAAAAGACAAAGGTTTTGAAGATTTCATCAACTTAAAATTTTTGTCTGCAACTTGTTTGAATTTGGACTGGTCCAAAATTCTATCATGTGGGAATAGGTTAAAACAAGCAATGTTTGCACTATTTTGTAAGATTAACATCTTTAAATTTTTACCTATTGTAGAATATTTGCTTGATTAGAGTATCTTTAACCTTTATCATGCTAAATAAAATCCTCTACAGAGTTACATTAGTATCAAAGGGCTGAAAGCACTGGGGGGGTCAGAATTCATTGCGAAAATTTGATCAATAAACAGCTCTACTTTAACCCTTTCCTGTTTTTTGAAATTTTAGACTGGTCCAAATTGAAAGAGGTTGCAGACAACAATGAAAATTTGATGCAATTTGTAATGAGTTTAGTTTATGTTGTAGAAAACATTGTTGAAAAAGAAGAAATTGCTTGTGACAGGCAATTTCTTCTTTTTCCACAATGTTTTCTCAAATAAAAAATCACAGCAACTTAAAATCCCGGGGTTTTACAGAAAAGGGTTAAAAGGGACAAGCAATAAGTGTTTAGCTTCAGCATGTTCCACATACAAAGTAGACTGGTACCACTGTCGACTTTAACAAAAAGCCGACAGGTATACAGTGATTTTCGGTACATACACGAAAGCCTGGCCCGTTAGGTTTTTTTCCTTACTAAATTCGAAAACGAGGCTTACGCATGCGCAGCTAATTTTGTTGAAAAATTTGGACACGCCGCGGGATTTCCATCCAGTACGATAAAAAATCCAACTTATATAGTTTTAAAGCATTCAGTTTTAATGTTAAAACATCTTCACGTAATCAATAGAATTTGTGTGCGAGAAAATCATTGGAATGTTATCCTTTTCATGTACAATATATAAGGTACTCCGCGTTCCGCCTCAGCCATATTGTTTACAAACAATCGACCAGCCAATCAGATTCGATGTTTGGGTATACGTCATAAAATGCCCATCAGCCAATCTCTATACACAGTCGTTTGGAATCTACCCGTCGGCTTTGTTAAAGCCGACAGCGGTACCGGTCTACATACAAAGTGCTATGGATTACCCAGAATGCCCCTCTAGGGACTGTTAGAAGGGATGACCCTAGTGTTGAGTCCCTGTCAATGCATAAATAAAATATTCATGGTTATTGCAGTTTTTATACCATCACAAAAGTAATCCCAATGGTATCATTTTAATATCATCAGCTCCACATCCTTGTAACATGCTTACCTCAGTTCATGCTCCAACAGAAAAGATTTCAGTATGTGCACCGAGCACTGTCTCATTGCAAAAGGTACAACATTGTGGAAAATGAAGAAATTCTACCTCAAGAGATAAAGCAAATTAAAATTTCATTGACCAAAACAGGTTGTCTGCAACTTCTTTGAATACGGAGAAGTCTAAAATATTGACATGTGGTAATGGGTTAAGGCATATTGGTATATGTATGAAAATTTGCAATGTATCATTATTGTAAACTTGATTTAATGCATATAGAAATTAGTTTAAAATCAAAGGGCTGAAAGCAATGGAAGCCCTAACTGTTGATTGATATTTATTTTGATATTATTTACAACTCTGGCTTGAATGGGAAAAGCAGGTGTTTTTCACGAAGATCAGCTGATACATAAACAAATCTCAAACAGCCGATCCTCAACATCGAGGTTGCGGGGGGCGTGGCTAGCTTTCCCCTTCTCTCATTAAAGAGAAGTGGAAGGCATGGCCTCTGCACCCGCCACCGTTTAAACCATGCTTTAAAGACCAATAAACCGTCACTCACAGCTAAACACACGAATATTCAAGGTGACATATAGGCCCATGGGGCCGGGTGTTTTATTATATCCATTGTTTGTATTCTGTACTGTTGAATATCTCGCATGTAACACATGTCACTATAATAATTAAAATTTACTTACTTACTTACTTACATAAGGTACATCTTAGTCTATACCTCCTGCAAAACAGGACAAGGACAATTTAAACAAGAATCATCACAAAGCAGACTTACCCCACCAGCATTTTGTCACTCAAGTGAAACAGTTGAACTTTGACCTATGTTACCCAAAAGGGCACCATCTTGAATCATTGATAATATTTCTATCCAGTTTAGAGGTCCTATAGGTCAAATAGATAATGAGCTTCAGCACAGAAACCATCTATGTTGAATTGTGACCTTGATTTTCGACATACATAACCCCAATACAACAGGCCACTTCCATGGAACCTTGGCAACAGTTATATGAAGTTTCATGGTAGTAGGCTATGCATGGTTCTAGAGTTACAGCACAGAAATGTACAGATAAACAGACAGACAGACAGACTTGGTGAAACCAGTATACCCCCCTCTACTTTGTAGGTGAGGGGATATATATATAGGGGAGGCATTAACCCATGGACTTCAAGAAAAACAATTTCAAGAGTCATTTTAATCCATTCCCACACAATGAGGCTTTTGGACGCCCCTCAAAATAAGAAATTAGGAAAACACTGTGTAAATGAAGATATTACTTGTAATAAGCAATTTCTTCATTTTCCACAATTTTTTCTACCCAAAAAATTGAAAATAAAATTCATCATAATCTTTAAATTATCATCTACAACTTTCAATTTGGGCTAGTCTAAAATTCTATCATCTGGTAATTGGTTAACTTGCCTATTTATGCCATAAAAACAAGACTTAGTCTATCAAGACAGATACATATGTAACCGAAGTTCAGCCAAAATATCTTATCTTTCTATAGAATGGTCTAATTACAAGGGTAAATAAGTAATCATTGCCAACATTGATATGATTAAGACCTAGATTAGCCCTTTATGTGACTATTAACTCCCTTTCTTTTTTTGCAACAGATTTGTTATAAAAACACACATTCTACATTGCTTTTCTGTTTTCAAATACAGTTGATTTTGCTCAAGCAAGCACCTCTATATATTGACCCATTCCCACACAGTCAAGCTTTTTTATGCTTCTCAAGAAAAAAGCTTCCAAAAGTATTGTGTAAAATGAAAAATTTACTTGTTACATGTAATTTCTTCATTATCCAAATTGTTTTCTATTCTATAAGACCAATATCTATTAAATTCCACCAACTTAAAATTGTCGTCTGCATCTTCTTTAAATTTTAACCCTTTCTTGTTTAATCACTGGTTTTTACGTCCCTGTGTTTTTATACTTGAGAAAACATTGTGGAAAAAGAAGAAATTGCTTGTTACAAGCAATTTCTTCATTTTCCACAATATTTTCTACCATACTGAATGAATATTTTTCAAATATATTTGAATGTACATTGTTGTCTGCAAAACCTTTGAATTTTGGACCAGTCTAAAATTTCAAAAAACAGGAAGGAGTTAACTAGTCTAGAATTTTGTCATTTGGTTATACTGGTTAATTGACCATATGCATTAAGTGACCACAATCCAAAATGAAAAGCCCTCATGAAGAAGTAGTCTTATTTTCTAAAATTCATCATACCTAAATCCAATGTATTTTGATCTCATTAGAGTTGTCTTGCTAAGACTATGAGTCCTAACAACATAGGATTAAGCAAGAATTTTGTATGCAATCAAATCTTTTCCTCATATCTTTCACAAAAATATGTTTACATCGACCATTCTCTTAACCCATTCCCACTCAATCCCTCCTCTTTACGCCCCCTCAAGAAAAGAGCTTGGAAAACATTGTGGAAAATGAAGAAATTGCTTGTATCAAGCAATTTCTTCATTATCCACAATGTTTTCTATCCAAAAAGATGAAAAACACCAAAATTCCATCAACTTGAAATTGTCGTCTGCAGCTTGTTTCAATTTGGACCAGTCTAAAATTTTGATGAGTTGAAATGGGTTAAGTGATCACCTTTTGGTAGTCCCATGTGTGGGCACTTAATACAAGATTTGTCGAGTTGAAAAGCATTTTTTTAAAACATTTGCATCAGAAATTTCTTATGAACCAATATAAATCCATTCCCCATTTCAGTACACTAATTAATATATAGCACTGAAAAATATATAGAAAGGTAGAATTGCTAGAAACGAGCAGATTTAAGTTTACTCATGTTTTTAATCTATTCGGTATTTATTTTCCTCTTGAACTACACTTCAAATTGGTGTTTACAACCTCTCTTTCAATTTGGACCAATTTAAATTTTTTATTCTGCTTATGGGTTAACTTAGCCCATACCAACCCAGTGCCCCTTTTTGACGCCCTCGCGGAAAAAAGAAATTTAGAAAACATTGTTGAACATGAAGAAATTGCTTGTTACAAGCAATTTATTTACTATAGAGAATGTTGCCTACCCCAAATGACAAAGATTTTAAAAAATTCATCAACTATAAATTGTCATCTACATCATCTTTGAATTTGGACTGGTCTAAAATTTGATTGTCAGCGGTAATGGATTGAATGATACAGTTTAGTGAAATGGTTGTATGGGAAGCTTGAAAGGAGCTTTTCAATGAAGCTCACACAGTAGTGGCAGTTTTGGGGGTACTAGATTTAATCCATGTAATTGATATTGTCAGATAAAATGGCATCAACTTGTGCCAAGTTTGATCTCAATCTCTTCTGTAAACATGGCAGTTTTACTGACACCTCTGATAACATAGAATATATGGGATCAAGTGGTATCATAAGTAAACCACTGCAGTCTTGCAGCTAAAACCTTTATCTGTTGTATTACAAAACAAGAGGCCCAGTGGGCCTTAACGGTCACCTGAGTAAAAGAGCACCAAGACAAGTGATTTTGTTTGAAAGAATTAGAAAAAGGTTTGGTTGAAATCCCCTCAGTAGTTCTTGAGAAGAAGATGAAAATGTTTAAAAGTTACCAAAAATGACCCCCTTTTGGTCCCCATTTTAGGCACCCCTGACCTCCAGCCTTTTAATTTTCACAAATCTGTATAATCAGTACCCAATGATGCTTTTCACCAAGTTAGTTTGAAATTGGCTTAGTACTTCATCAGAAGAAGGTGAAAATGTGAATTTTTTAACATGATGAACTTTGACCTCTGGGTGTGGCCCCATACATGACCCCAGGGGCATGAATTTCACAATTTATAATATACCTGTCCTAGTTGCCATGCACACAAAATATTTAAGCTCTGGCATTAACGATTTATTAGAAGAAGATTTTTAAAGAAGTACCAAAAATTACCCCTTTTTGGTCCCTATTTGGGCCCCTTTGACCCCCAGAACCCCTATTTTCACAAACTTGAATTGGCATCCCCCAATGATGCTTTCTACCAAGTTTGGTTGAAATCCGCCCAGTAGTTCTTGAGAAGAAGATGAAATATTTAAAAGTTACCAAAAATTACCCCCTTTGGTCCCCATTTTAGGGCCCCCTGACCCCCCCAGCCTTTTTATTTTCACAAATCCAAATAACCATTACCAAATGATGCTTTTCAACAAGTTTGTTTGAAATTGGCTTTGTACTTCATCAGAAGAAGATGAAAATGTGAATTTTTTAACATGATGAACTTTTACCTCTGGGTGTGGCCCCATACATGACCCCAGGGGCATGAATTTCACAATTTATAATATACCTGTCCTAGTTGCCATGCACACAAAATATTTAAGCTCTGGCATTAACGGTTTATTAGAAGAAGATTTTTAAAGAAGTACCAAAAATTACCCCTTTTTGGCCCCTTTTTGGCCCCTTTGACCCCCAGAACCCCTATTTTCACAAACTTGAATTGGCATCCCCCAATGATGCTTTCTACCAAGTTTGGTTGAAATCTGCCCAGTAGTTCTTGAGAAGAAGATGAAATATTTAAAAGTTACCAAAAATGACCCCCTTTTGGTCCCCATTTTAGGGCCCCCTGACCCCCCCCAGCCTTTTTATTTTCACAAATCCAAATAACCATTACCAAATGATGCTTTTCAACAAGTTTGTTTGAAATTGGCTTTGTACTTCATCAGAAGAATATGAAAATGTGAATATTTTAACATGATGAACTTTGACCTCTGGGTGTGGCCCCATACATGACCCCAGGGGCATGAATTTCACAATTTATAATATACCTGTCCTAGTTGTCATGCACACAAAATATTTAAGCTCTGGCATTAACGGTTTATTAGAAGAAGATTTTTAAAGAAGTACCGGTACCAAAAATTACCCCTTTTTGGCCCCTATTTGGGCCCCTTTGACCCCCAGAACCCCTATTTTCACAAACTTGAATTGGCATCCCCCAATGATGCTTTCTACCAAGTTTGGTTGAAATCCGCCCAGTAGTTCTTGAGAAGAAGATGAAATATTTAAAAGTTACCAAAAATTACCCCCTTTGGTCCCCATTTTAGGGCCCCCTGACCCCCCCAGCCTTATTATTTTCACAAATCCAAATAACCATTACCAAATGATGCGTTTCAACAAGTTTGTTTGAAATTGGCTTTGTACTTCATCAGAAGAAGATGAAAATGTGAATATTTTAACATGATGAACTTTGACCTCTGGGTGTGGCCCCATACATGACCCAAGGGGCATGAATTTCACAATTTATAATATACCTGTCCTAGTTGTCATGTACACAATATATTTAAGCTCTGGCATTAACGGTTTATTAGAAGAAGATTTTTAAAGAAGTACCAAAAATTACCCCTTTTTGGCCCCTATTTGGGCCCCTATGACCCCCAGAACCCCTATTTTCACAAACTTGAATTGGCATCCCCCAATGATGCTTTCTACCAAGTTTGGTTGAAATCCGCCCAGTAGTTCTTGAGAAGAAGATGAAAATGTATAAAAGTTAACGGACGACGGACGACGGACGACGGACGACGCACGACGGACGACGCACGACGACGGACAAACGATGATCGCAATAGGTCACCATGACCATTCGGTCAGGTGACCTAACAAAGTCACCTTGAAATATGAATGTTCTTGATTTTTTGTTTTACTTTTTCCCCACCGTAACATAAATAAGAACTTAAAGTTAAGTTATCAGAAACTAGTGCATTTAACAATGGGAATTGAGCAGACTCAAAGACTTAAAGCATTCCCACAAAATGACGCTTTTTGATGCCCCTCCAGAAAAAAAAATCATTGTGTGAATCGAAGAAATTACCTGCTTCAAGCAATTTCTTCATTTTCTACAATGTTTTCAACCAAGAAAGTTGAAAAAATCTTAAAATTTCCCAGAAAGTTGAAAAAATCTGAAATTTCATAATCTTTAAATTGTCGTCTGCAACTCCTATCAATTTCGACATGTCTACAATTTTGTTGTGTGGGAATGGGTTAAACATTTGTATGGATGTACAAGAAAACCATAATAATTCCATGGTGACATAAACATGATTATTCATTCTTTAAGTTATCAAGAGAGCCATTATTCTTTATGAATGGTTTAAGAGACTTCAAAGAGAAATATAGACACCAGAGATGTCATTCAAATTCATCAGCTTTCAATTTTGAAGTTTATTTAGAATAATCAATTAAAACAAAAACATCTCATTTATTTCTTTTGAAATGAAATGTCAATTACCCTTAATTTTCATTTATTCATTGTTTTGTTTCAGCTGATTATTATTATTTTTTTTTTCTGGAACAAGAAGTCAAGGTATTGTCCTCACCTTGACCTTGTCCATGTTGTTGTTGTTGGCTTGACAAACTTTAACCTTTGTTATCCCATTATCAGACCACAAAATTTTAGACTGGTCCAATTTCAAAGATGTTGCAAAAGACAAATTTTAGTTTATATTTGTGTGTGTGTGTGTGTGGTAGAAAACATTGTGGATAATGAAGAAAATGATTGTCACAAGCAATTTCTTCATTTTCCACCATGTTTTCCAAAGAATTTTTTTCTCTTGGGCTTCAAAAAGCTTTGTGGGAGTAGTATAAAGTACATGTAGCACAACAGATAGGTTTTTGTTGTTTGAGATAAAGTGCATACAACCACTGATTAACCTATTACTACACAGCAAAATTTTTGACTAGTCCAAATTGAAAGAAGTTGCAGACGTCAATTTAAAGTTTATGAAATTAAGAATTTTTTCAACTTTCTGGGTAGAAAACATGTTGGAAAATGAAGGAATTGCTTGTCACAAACTTCAAACTTCAAATATCTTTATTAGGCATGTCGGCATTTTTTGTGCCTTTGGCCAAATAAAAATTTACAAAATGATAGATTTACATGCATGGAACAATAACATTTTAATTGATAAACAAAGAAAACAAATCAAAATACAAAATATTGATCAGATTATTTCGAATTTTCATAGCTTCAGTTAAATACTTTGAAAGATTGTTCTGGGTCTTTTTATAAGAAGATGACATTAAGTTTATAAATAA
Organism: Fragum fragum; assembly: GCA_946902895.1. NCBI lineage: Eukaryota > Metazoa > Mollusca > Bivalvia > Cardiida > Cardiidae > Fragum > Fragum fragum. The sequence continues at coordinate 64,995,494 of OX336369.1, read as the reverse complement.
GGGTAAGGATGGAAAAGAACATTTAAAGTATTTCAATCTTTTTTCTCTATAATTAGAACATGGTATTCTGATTCTACAAGATTTTGGTTACATATTTTACATGTCCTCTCCGTTCTGACTATGTTATTTAACCTTCCTGTTTGAATAGCTAAACTTATATGATCAGATATTCTAAGTTTCGTGAGAATTGTCCTCTGTTTATCGTTTTTGACATTAGTTAATTATGATTCAAATCCAAATTCTTTCTTAAATTGGTGGTAATAAAATAATTTACTAGACCCTGATATATTTGAATACCATTTTTGGATGAACTGATCTCTTATGCGAACAAGTATTAAGTGGAAATAAGTAGAATTAGTATTTGTCCCAGTCCAGATAAAGTTCAATCCCAAATTTTGCAATAAAGATTTTATTTTATAGACCCAGCTAGCCTTATTGTTAATTAATGAATTGCAGTTCTCTAGATATGTATTAAGCAATATCTTCATTTTCCACCATGTTTTCCAAAGCATTTTTCTTGTGGGGCATCCAAAAGCGTCACCTTGTGGGAATGTATTAAACCTATTCCACAACATTCTAGTTGAGCTGTCTGGGGCATCAAACTAGCAACCATGATGTTTCACATTGAATGGTCTGCAACATCACAATGAACAAGTACCAAACCAGTCAATTTATGCTAGCTTGTACTAAAGATAGTAGATGAAGACAGGATAACAAGGTGAAGATCTTGTAAAGATAATGTGATAAGTATCAATAGGGGTCTAATTAATTGCAATTAATAAGCAGTTGTTCTCATCTTTGATGATCAATTAGTGACCACTAGCACTTGGTGCATAAATTCCTCACAATTAGAAATAAATACCATCACTAATCAAATCTGCCTTTCATCTGCCTCAATCTGCTGTGTACAACAGCGGAATAATGGTAGGGATTTCATTTAATCCATTACTGGATTCTAGACTGGTCCCAATTCAAAGAAGTTGTAGATAGCAATTGTTTGTAAATGAAATCTTAAAAAAAATGCTTTGTCCTTCTTCGATAAAAAAAAACATAGATAATGAAAAAATTGATTATTAGAGGCAATTTCTTCATTTCCAAACCTTAATTCTTATGGAGTGTAAAATTACAGGATTTTGTTAGTATGGGTTAAGTTCCTGTTACCCCATGAGCTCTACCTGTTATGATGAACATGCTTGTCTTTTTATTTTTGTAAATGATAGTCAACTTATGTAAGATTTTTTTTGTTGCTTCACTCTATAAATCAATTCATGTAAGTTTTTTTAAGTTGCTTCACTGTTTGAAGGTGAAGTACTACATTGGAATAAGCTCTGAATGTTTTCTGCCTGTGGATGCCAGCCAGCTGTTAGGTGCTGAGAAAGGGTCCTAATTCTTACAAGGGTTGAATAAATGACAATGAAAAAAAAAAAAGGTTTAGGGTCTTTTTTAAATGTTCAAGGTCAATTTCACAAGGTCACAGGGTCAATGTCATTGTCCAAAAATGAAAGCCCTTTTCCTGATGAGTGCATGTTTGAAATATGAGAATGAAAAACGACCAAGATAGACAAAGTTCAAGTTTTCTTATAGCGGGTTAAATTCAAGGTCACAAGGTCACAGAGACAAGGGTACTGTCTCAAATGAATGCCCATCTCCTGATGAGTGTATGTGTGAAATAGGATTACAATCATATGAAAAATGTCTACCAGAGGGCAACTTGCTTTGGTAAAAGTATTTTAAATTTCATGGTTAAAGATCCAGGTCCGTGTCAAAGTCATTGTCTCTAATGAAAACAGCCTGTTTAAGAGTGCATGTGTGGAAAATGTATTCTAAGTTTCAAATGAATGCCTTCTCATCAGTTATTCATATTTATTTTCATTTTGAATAAACTGAAATCTTTTTAGCCAAAATGTTTTTCAAGTTATATTACAAACACATTAAAGGGCTGTATCGATGTTTCTGAAACTTAGAGAAGAAAAATTTGCCAATCGCCTAAAAATAAGTTAATACTGACGCTTAATACTTAAATTTGAGTCAGATAATATCTTCGCGGTAATCTGATCCCCTTAAGTGGCTTTTTTTGTTGTATAGAAAAGGTTCAACAGAATTCCAGGTTATTTTTAGATATCACAGAATTTGGTTGTTGACAGCATGACTTCATTTGCATATGACCCAAAGTCAACGTAAGTTAACAAATTGACAAAGGAATCAACCAATGTCATAAATTATGTCACACCAAATGGTTAGCACAAAACTACAGTAAGTGTCTATATTGTATTTTAAGGCTTACCGCAGTTTTGGACTGATCTTTACAGAATTGACGAACGGCTAGCGAACATTACTCTTGATGACATATTGATGACGTTTTCTTTAGCAATCAAACTGGATACATGATTCCATAGGTTGTACGCACCGAGTGAATGACCCAATATTCTTCACAACAGTCCTCAGCTTAATCTAAGTAGATGGTTGTCCCAGGACAACTGCTGTCAAGGCAGCAAAGTTTTGTTGGCATCATGCTCCAGACAAGCACAATTTTAGTTACTTGAAGCTATCCAAAACATTCTTTTAAATTGCACATCTACTCATGATGGAGAATAATTATTACAATCTATTTTGAAATCCATCCATAATTGTAGGAGTAATTGTCCTAAACACAAAAAACAATTTTAGTGTTTGACCTTGAGCTGTGACCTTGACATTAGAACTATCTCAAAAATTCTTTCAAATGGCATATCTACTCATGATGGAGAATAATTGTGCCAAGTTATTTGAAATCAATCCATAAATGTAGGAGTAATTGTCCGGACAAACACAATCCATCAATAATTGTAGGAGTAATTGTCATGACAAACACAATTTTAGTGTCTGACCTTGAGCTGTGACCTTGACATTAGAACTAACCAAAAATTCTTTCAAATGGCACATCTACTCATAATGGAGAATAATTGTACCAAGTTTTGAAATATAGGAGTAATTGTCCGGACAAATTGTCGAACGTGCAGACTAACAAACACACTAACGCACATACACTGACTTGTCATAGTGACAACTATGTCTCGCTAACAGAAAGCAGGCTTGACAAAAATAGCCTACGTAAGCTATTAGGGAAATACCTTTGTTAATTCAGATAAACAAACTCTAACAGGGTTCATACAGACCTTCTTCAACAAAATTCCATGATATTTCCATGATTTTTCCATGATAAGGAAAGGCTATTCCAGTAGACTAAAGTATAACCATTAAAGTATTTACACCTTTTGAGAAAATATGGACTCTTTCTACCAAGACTTTTTGTTCCAAGAGTGATTATCGCCAGTATTTAAGGCAAAATGCTTCTTTTTAAAACACTTTTCATTTCATTTTTTTAATTCTAAATTGTCTTAGATGAATTCCATGATAGTTTTCATATTTTGCATGATTTTGGACAAAATTCCCTGATTTTTCCATAATAAAACCAATTTTATTAAAATTCCATGATTTTTCCAGACAGCACCATTTTTCCATGACTTTTCCAGAACTGTATGAACCCTGTCTAACTTTAGCAAAACTAGTTTTCAGAGTATTGTATTAACCCATTTGCACTTGACAAAAATTTAGACTGGTCCAAATTGGAAGGAATTGCAAACTACAAATGAAAGTTTATGAAATTCAAGATTTTTTCAACTTTCTCAATAGAAAACATTGTGTAAAATGAATTTTGAAGAAATTGCTTGTTACAAGCAATTTCTTCATTTTACAAAATATTTTCCAAATTGTTTTTCTTGGAGGGGCGTCCATAAGCGTCATTGTGGGAATGGGTTAAAACAGTAAAATTGAGAGGGAATAAGAATAATCAAAATCTGTGACATGAAAAAAACATTGATACCTACCTTTAATAGTTTTAGACAATTCTTAACTAATTACCAGATGACAGCATTTTAAATTGGTGCAAGTTGAAAAGGTTGCAGACGACAGTTGTTTGTTGATATGACTGTAAAATGTAATTATGTCTTTTGGGGTAGAAAACATAGTGGATAATATAGACATCACTCATAACAAGAAATTCATTTTTCAAAATATTTGCCAAAGTTCTTATTTCTTTGGGTTTCAAATAGCGCCATTGTGTGTGAATGGGCTAAATGTGTTGGTGAGATAGGCTGCATTTTCACAATAGTTCAGTACAGTCAAGCCATATTTGTGTCTTGTGTAAGCATTGAGAAAGGTCCCATGATCATTATATTTGAAGGACATACTTGACCAGATATGGAGTGACCATCATTAGACCAAGTACTGTGATTGATCAATCTAATTGTAATACAACCTAATTTGTGGCAATCTGTCTACAGTGACTTGTACCCTATTGTGGTCAGCAGAATTATGTAACTTTTTTTTTTTTGGGGGGGGGGGGGGTTTAGAAAATATTGTGGATAGTAAAGAAATTGCTTGTAACAATCAATTTCTTTATTTTTCACATTTTTTTTTCAAAGTTCTCATATTGAGGGGCATTTAGAAGCGTCATTGTGTGGGAATGAGTTAACACAATGACACTGTAACATGGATGCCCCTCGAGAAAAACAATTAGAAATACATTGTGTCAAATTAAGAAATTGCATTTAACAAGCAATTTCTTCATTTTACAAAGTGTTTTTATCCAAAAAAAAATGAAAAAATAAATAAAACTTTAAATTGTCTGCAACTCCTTTTCTATTTGGACCAGTCTAAAAATTTCTGTCTGGTAAAGGGTTAAGTTGGAATTTGTCTAATTTCATAAAATCATAAAATTCACTTACTAGTTTTAAGTTTTCTGTTTAATCACCAACTTGCTTGAAACTAACACAACTACAGTGACTGTTTTTGTGTTGAAATGAACCTCTGTAAAGACAAAAGACCACAATGATTTTAAGATTCTATCTTTTCACCAACGTTTAACCTCAACGCCTTTCAATTTTCATAACTTGACAGCAAGAGCAAGACTGTACAAAGTGCCTATACACATTTAACCCATTCCCACATGATCCCCCTATTTATGCCCCTATGAAAAAAGCTTGGAAAAACATTGTGGAAGATGAAGAAATTTTACTCTATTCATGCTGTATAAATTACCTTATTGTATTGCCATAGAAACCAAAGGGCTGAAAGCACTGATAGAACTTGTTGTTCAAGAATCAATATTCCTTTTAGAAATCAATTTTCAACGATTCTCGCAGGAAAATTATAAACAGGAGGTGTAGACCAAGATCAGACTGCACTTATGTGCAGGCTGATCTTGGTCTACATCTCCTGTCAAACCCGGGTTCATCATGACAAGGGTTAAAATTTTACCAACTAAAAATTGTTGTCTCCAACTACTTTGATTTTGGACCAGTTTAAAACTTTCTTGTGTGGAAATGGACCACAACATTGTTGCAGACAAAAATTCCAACTTGTTGAAATTTTAAAACTTTTTGGTATCAGGGTAGAAATCATTGTGGGAAATGAAGAAATTGCTTTTCAAAAGAAATTTCTTCATTGTTTACATCATTTTTGCAGACAAAAATTCCAACTTGTTGAAATTTTAAAACTTTTTGGTATCAGGGTAGAAATCATTGTGGGAAATGAAGAAATTGCTTTTCAAAAGAAATTTCTTCATTGTTTACAATGGTTTAATTTTGTGACCTAAGAATTATCTTTTGCAACTTCTTTGAAATTGGACCAGTCTAAATTTTTGTTGTTTGGGAATGGGTAATAGTCATTTTGTTGAGTATACTTCATCAGTGAAGGGAGAGAAGGGTATTTGTGAAAGCCTATGAAACAGTTCAAAGATTTTTTTGATTTCTAAAGACAATAGTTTCTAATTAAACGGCTTACGCTATACAATAGAGCGGGGTCACACCTTATTAATCACTGGGGTTCTACATTTCAGTTTTACAGAAAAGACAAACAAAACTTGTCCAAACTCCTTAATGAACCTTCTGTGTTTTAGTTAGCTCATCAAATGACACGCTAAGTCTTAACCCATTACCAGATGACATTTTAGACAGATCTGAATTGAAAGATATTGCAGATAAAAATTTTAAGTTGATGAAATTTTAAAATCTTTGTCTTCCTGGGTAGCAAACACTCTTTTTTTCTTGCAGGCATCAAAAAGTATGATTGTATAGGAAAAGGCTAATTCTCTATTTTTCCATATACAGCAAATCTTCTATCAACAAGCAGCCGTCATAGCGCAGTCTGTAGCGCGTCAGACTGAGACTGGCCTAAATTGAAAGAAGTTGCACAGGAAAATTTAATGTTGATGAAAATTTGTATTTTATTCAACTTTCTGGGTAGAAAAATTGTGGAAAATGAAGAAATTGCTTGTTTCATTGTTCATTGTCCATAATGTTTTCCAAAGCTTTTTTTCTTGGTGGCATCTAAAAGCTTCACTGAGTAGGAATGGGTTAAGATCAGAAGTGAACTTTTAATTCTCACATTAATTTTGTCTTGTATTTTTGTTGATTTGGCTACTTTGACTTTGTTAGTTGCCGTCATAGTGCATCAGACTCCCAATCTTTAATCATTGATTGTCTTGGGTTCGATCCCCGGCAGCGGCACATATCCTTTTGTTCATCTACAATGAGTGGATAAACGTAAACTTAAGTGGGATAGCAGCTGGAGGCTAGGAAAGGATGAAGTGGTGGTACTGGTGCGAGAAATACCAGGAATTCATTGTTAGGTTCTTCAGCTGACTGAAATACTGTTAAAAGCGACTCTAAACCACCTTCAATCAATTGACTTTGTTAACCAATTCCCACTCAGTGACGCTTTTAGACGCCCCCAAGAAAAAAAGCTATGAAAAACATTGTGGAAAATGAAGAAATTGCTTGTTACAAGCAATTTCTTCATATATCCACAATGTTTTCTCCCGAGAAAGTTGAAAAAGCCCAAAATTTGATAAACTTTAAAATGTAACTTCTTTCAACTTGGACCAGTCTAAAATTTTGCTGTCTGGTAATGGGTTAACCAATCATCTGACTAAGTAAGAATTAAGGCAACTATGCATTTCAAAACAATTTTTGAATTTGTGATGTTTTAGTGGTATCAAATTAAATAGTCTTTTTACTCACTTTTAGTCATCAAGTAAAACAATGTACCATTACACTTAAAATATTCTAGATGAAAACAAAGATAGATCAATTGTGGACAAGTTTTTTGACTGGGTGTCGCTGTAATGTAAAAGGATACGCTAACGGCAAAATTGGTAGATGTGGTCGCAGATAATAACAAAGTCATTTTCAACACCTTTTTTTCGTGCAGCTCATTAAAGATGTATTTATATCCTAACACTTGCCAAATAGTTCTACTTGTAAGATTTCAAAATAAAATCTGACCAAAACATATCAAAAGGCTAACTTTATCCCTTTATCAAACAACATAATTTTGGACTGCTCCAAGTTAATAGAGTTGTGGACAACAATTTTTTGTTAATGAAGTCTTAAAAACTCTTTGTCTTTCTTTGTGTAAAATAAAGGGATTGCCTGTTTAACCCTTTCCTGTTTTGCAAAATTTTAGACCTGTCAAAATTCAAAGGTTTTGCAGACAAAAAATTGAAGTGGCTTTAATTTGAAAAATAACCATTCAGTAGAGTAACAAATATTGTGGAAAAAGAAGAAATTGCTTTTTAAAAGCAATTTCTCCTTTTTCCACAATATTTTCTCAAGTATAAAATCAAAGGGACGTTAAAACCCGGGATTGTACGGGAAAGGGTTAAAACAGCTTCCCAAAATGTTTTCTTGAACTTTTTAATGAGGGGCTTAAAATAGTGGGATTATGTGGGAATGGATTAAGAAAGCAAATTAAAGATGCAGATTGGACCAAATGGAAGACTGTTTTCTGTCATGTATTTACTATTCTGCTTTTGGTCAGAGTAATTTGGTTATAGTTTGTACAACTTTTCAATTGATTACCGACATTAAATAAACATCATGGCACACAATGTCCTATCAGGATAGGAAAAATATTAGAAAAAATGAAATTGCATAACGTGCAATTTCTTCATTTTCCACAATACTTCCCTGGGTCATTAGCAACAATTGTATGAAGTTTTAAGGTTGTAGGTCTATTGGTTCTAGAGTTTGAAAAAGTCAAAGCACAGAAGGACAGACAGACAGACAGGGTCCCCCCCTCTACTTTTTTTAGGTAGGGGGTATAATAAGAGTAGGTGTAATTCTAACATTATTTGACAATAAATTTCTTCTTTTCTCTTCTGACATACAATATCTAAGGTTGGCAGAAACTTCCAGTGCAGGACAAGGGACAAAATGCAATTATTGAATATTTCTTTTTTTAAATCAAAAACATTGTAAGAAAATAAGAAACCTGTTATTACAAGCAATTTCCTTCTTTTCCCACAAAGTTTTCTATGATTGTATTTCATCAGGTCATCAAAAAGAATCATTGCGTGGTAATGGGTTAAAATTCAATTTAAAGGTAAAGGTTAATCGATCAAAGACTTGTCCATTTGTTGATTTTATCACCTGGTCCATTGTCTCACAGAATTGACCAATGATGACCACCCAGATAAATCTATTGTCCATGGTCAGTTTCAGTTTATTTTACATAGTCATTCATCATTCCATGATTATTACAAATCAATGGTAGAATTTCAGAGTAACCTTTTCCTGTACAAACTCGGGATTTTACATCGCCAGGATTTTAAACTTGAGAAAACATTGTGGAAAAAGAAGAAATTGCTTGTAACAAGCAATTTCTTCTTTTTCCACAGTATTTTCTGCCCTTCTGAATGATCAGTTTTAAAACATACACTGCAGCTCCACTATAACGCTGTTGGTGGGGTTCAAGAAATGAAACAGCGGAAGAAGTGGAGTTATTATGCTATAACACTGCCCCCCCGCCATCGTAACTGAAATTTTCAACCGTCGGAATCGGAACTAAACATCCTATAATTCGTGATAAAATTCCTGTAACAAGATTAATTCTATACAAGTTACTAGTCTGGAAATGAAAAACAACAACTGTAGTTACGAGATTTTAGCAGAAACCGACGAAATTCAGCGTTCGGAGAATTAAATTCTAACCTTACCTTCCCGGTCTATCAGGATTGAATAATCCGTAAATTTCTACAGGTCTACAAATTGTGGTTCTCTTTCTCCCAATATTAAGAAGCTAGAACTTTTACCCGAAACATGTTTTATTATTATGATAGTCGTCGGCATTTATCTGATTGAATTTATTTTTACTTGGACGTAAATTTTTCCATCCGTAGACAAAAGGGATAAAATCTAAGTATCTCGCATAGCGACGTCTCCTTGGAGACCGACGAGTTGTTGAACACCTGGGGTTACTGACTCTACTTATATTATCTACCCCGTTTCGGCTGAAAATCTTCCGATATTGTGACATTCACGTATTTTCTGAAAACGTCGCAACTACGACTGATTGTTTTCTAAGTACATTGTTGCGTTTTTATCTTGAAGCCACTATCCTCTACGAGCTCCGGATACCAGCAAACTATGAAGTGAAATACAAGAGGGCCGTTGGCCCTGGGGCGCTCACCTGAGATAAAGGCTCTTTTTCTTTCAACAGTCTAATTTCATGTAAAGGTTAGGATTATGAAACAAGTGGGCCACAATTACGTATAAAGACTATGAACCTGGGAATCCAAAAGTCCAAATTACAAATTCCAAGGCTTTAGTGCCGATTTGAAAGAAGGAAAAAACTTTTTCCATGGGGTATGATTTCAGAAATAAGAAAGAAATCTGTGAACTTATGCTTCATGCCTATACCCCCCCCCCCCCTGGGTCTTCCCCTGGAGACCCTAGGATCATGATTTTAGCTATTTTGTAAGAGGTCAATATACTGATGCTTCATGCAAAATATCAAGGCTCTACGGCTTCTTGGTCAGAATGAGAAGATTCTTAAAGATTATTTTGAAATTTCACTTTTGTTGCCATGGCAACCAGAGTTTTTAACTGATGTCAATTCTTTTCGCTAATTTTAAGGGGGACCACCTAAGGAACATTTCTGCCAAATTTGGTTCAAATTGGCCCTGTGAATTGGGAGGAGATGTCATTTAAAAAATTGTTCTTTATTTCTATGTAAACCCCACCCTCCCTGGGGCTCCGCCCCTTGGGACCCAAGGATCATGATTTTAGCTATTTTGAAAGAGGTCAATATACTGATGCTTCATGCAAAATATCAAGGCTCTACGCCTTCTTGGTCAGAATGAGAAGATTTTTAAGATTATTTTAAAATTTCACTTTTGTTGCCATGGCAACCAGAGTTTTTAACGGATTTCAATTCTTTTAGCTATTTTTGAAGGGGACAACCTAAGCAACATCTCTGCCAAATTTGGTTCAAATCGGCCTAGTGGTTTGAGAGATGTCATTTAAAAAATCGTTCTTAATTTCTATATAACCCCCCCCCCTGGGGCTCCGCCCCTGGGGACCCGAGGATCATGATTTTAGCTATTTTGAAAGAGGTCAATATACTGATGCTTCTTGCAAAAAATCAAGGCTCTACACCTTCTTGGTCAGAATGAGAAGAATTTTGAAGATTATTTTAAAATTTCACTTTTGTTGCCATGGCAACCAGAGTTTTTAACGGATTTCAATTCTTTTAGCTATTTTTGAAGGGGACCACCTAAGCAACATCTCTGCCAAATTTGGTTCAAATCAGCCCAGTGGTTTGAGAGGAGATGTCATTTAAAAAATTGTTCTTTATTTCTATGTAAACCCCACCCTCCCTGGGGCTCCGCCCCTGGGGACCCGAGGATCATGATTTTAGCTATTTTGAAAGAGGTCAATATACTGATGCTTCATGCAAAATATCAAGGCTCTACGCCTTCTTGGTCAGAATGAGAAGATTTTTAAAGATTATTTTAAAATTTCACTTTTGTTGCCATGGCAACCAGAGTTTTTAACGGATTTCAATTCTTTTAGCTATTTTTGAAGGGGACCACCTAAGGAACATTTCTGCCAAATCTAGTTCAAATTGGCCCAGTGGTTTAGGAGGAGATGTCGTTTAAAGAAATTGTTGACGGATGACGCACGACGCACGACGGACGCCGGACGGACGCCGGACAAAAGACGACCACAATAGCTCACTTGAGCACTACGTGCTCAGGTGAGCTAAAAAATTAGGCTCAAGTCAATTTGTCTTATTTCACGGTCGCGCTTTACTTTATGAACATGTCCTACCGGGGACTGAAGAAAATTAAGAACGCCGAGAGTGAAACAGTGTGATATTTCAATCGCACCACCTTCAAGGTTTGTAACTGAAGGATATCGAGGAGCGTGCCTATTCACTATTGTTTTAAAAAATATCAATGACCTAAGGCATTGATCATCTCAATGTCAAATAGTAAGACCAAACAATCAAACCGATTTTGTAAATTCAAACACTACACGTGTCATCAATCAAACAAAGCAATCACCTCTGAACTAATGCATTAATGGCCAGGACAGTCCACATAAGGTGTTAAAAACTTACCTGGCTTCGGGTAATTATCGATTTTTATGTGCAACCCTTTTTCTTCAGACGAGCCGAAGACGGGATGAAAAAATTGCAGCCTAATCAGGATTAACGTCGTATCTCAGCATCTGCAACCCAAATTCCCCCCCCCTCCAAAATTTTGGGAGCCAAGCGGACCCCGCGTTATAATGGAGTCAGCGCTGTGCCGGGTAGCGTTGTAGAGGAGTTGCAGTGTTATTGATTTGATACTGTTGTCTGCAAAACCTTTCAATTTGGACAGGTCTAAAGTTTTGCAATATGGGAAAGGGGTAGAAATTGACAAAAATAATTTTGATTGACATCATCTTTATAGTCTGTGATTGTAGCACATGTAGTCCAGACAGGTTTAACCTTTAACCCTTTCCCCTTTTTTGAAATTTTAGACTTGTCCAAATTTAAAGATTAAAAATTTGGTGCAATTTGAAATGAAACCATCCTATGTGGTAGAAAATACCATGGAAAAAGGAGAATTAACTTATCACAAGCAAATTCTTCTTTTTCCAAATGTTCTCTCAAGCTTTAAATCACAGCAACGTAAAATCCCGGGTTTAAACAGGAAAGGGTTAACCAATCACAGGATGAAATTTTTTTTTAAACTTTTACAGATACAAAAAAGTTAAAGAGGACAATTCTTAATTGAAATTTCTTTCTCTTTATTAGTTAAAAACATTGTGGATAATGAAGAAATTGCTTGTGACAAGCAATTTCTTTATAATCCACTATGTTTTCTAAAGTTGTTTTCTTCTATAGGGCCATTAAAATGCAGGGTTGTGTGGGAACGGAATAACTATAATCTTGACTCAAACCTACCTGAACAAATGAGAGAATCACTAACATTTAAAAAATAAACTATGCCAATTTGAGTTGAAATTTAAACATAAATAAAGTCTGGACAAAAATATGTTTTTCGACTGTGACCTTCACCTTGGATCTTCTTGCTAATAATGGAGAATAATTTTTGACATCCATCCACAATTGTGAAAGTTATTCTGTGGACAAATCATATAAAGTTTTCTCCTTATCTTAGTGTTTTCGTCTTTTGTTTTTCAAATTAGTATTTTCACCAGGGCTAAAGATTAAGGATTGTTTGGGAAGGATGAGTCCATCGCAGGTCCATTTGTAAGACAATTGGGTGTCAGGTTTGGAGGGTGTAAAGTTTGAGTCTGGCCTATGCCACAGGAGATTTTCATAGCAAAAGAAACTCCACATTCAGGTGTATAAATAGGTACCTGTGAGGCTTTCGAGCTAATATGTTGTGACTGCCAGGTGCACTGTATCTCACTCAATTCAATGATTGTAGGTAGGGGGTGGGATTTTTTTTTGTGTGTGTGTGTTTAACTTTTTTAACTTAAAAAGTTTAAATCTGCCATTAGAAAACATTCAATAGTTTGCATGCAAAAAAAAAATGTAACTTGTGGCTAAATCAATAAACTTTTCTAGAAAGGTAGGGAAACATTGCAGGGAAAATTGAAAATGTAGGTAACCAAGTCACAATTTTTTCTTTTCAAGAAAATTTACATAGCTTTACTTCTTATAAAGTGAAGGATAGTGGAGTAATAACAATTAACCCATTACCAGATCACAAACACTGTGTAAAAAGAAGCATTTTCTCACAATATTTTTCCAAATGCTATTTTCTTCAGTGGGTAAAATAGCTGAATTAAGTTTTGTTGGATTTATCCATCACCTGAAACAAAATTTTAGACTGATCTAAATATAAAGAAGTTGCACACAATTTCTCTTTCCTCAATGCAACTCCTTGAGGGAGTATTAAATTGATTTGTGTGGTAAGAGTAAACCCTTCCCGGTTTTGCATAATTTTAGACCTGTCCAAATTCAAAGGTTTTGCAGACAAAAATTTTAAGTGGATTTCATTTGAAAAATAACCATTCAGTAGAATAGAAAATATTGTGGAAAAAGAAGAAATTGCTTGTTACAAGTAATTTCTTCTTTTTCTAAAATATTTTCTCAATTATAAAATCACAGGGACAAAAAAACCAGGGATTAAGTAGGAAAGGGTTAACCCATTCCCACACAAGCCCTCCTTTTTACGCCCCTCAAGAAAAAAGCTTTGGAAAACATTGTGGAAAATGAAGAAATTGCTTGCATCAAGCAATTTCTTCATTATCCACAATGTTTTCTATCCAAAAAGACAAAGAATATCTAAATTCCACCAACTTGAAAATATCGTCTGCAGCTTCTTTCAATTTGGACCAGTCTAAAATTTTGTTGAGTAGGAAAGGGTTAACTGACTTATCACAAAATACCTACATTAGGTACAACAAATAATGGTAATCATTGAGGGCAACTATTTTCATCAACATTTCTAGGTTTGTATTTTCTGCTTGACTGCTTCGAAAAATTACATGATAACACATAATAAATGGGAAATGATGGTAAAATGTCAAAATGCAATAAAATAGGCCTGATAGTAAAAGTAATGCTATCAAACTTTATAGAAATAAAGATTGTATCAATGTGTGACTATCAACCCATCCTGTCTTTGTTGCCAGTGAATTTACCTTTTCATGAAATAATTGCCCACTATTTTTTAAGCTTATCTCATCAATTGGCAAACAAATATGAGCTTTAACCCATTACTAGATGACAATTTTTTAACCCATTCCCACACAAGCCCTGCTTTTTACGCCCCCTAAGAAAAAAGCTGTGGAAAAAAATTGTGGAAAATGAAGAAATTGCTTGTATCAAGCAATTTCTTCATTTTCCACAATATTTTCTATCCAAAAAGACAAAACAATTTAAAATTCCATGAAGTAGAAATTGTCGTCTGCAACTTCTTTTAATTTGGACCAGTCTAACATTTTATTGTGTGGGAATGGGTTAAATTGATCCAAATTGAAAGAAGTAAAAGAAGTTGCAGGCGACAATTAAGGTCGAGCTAAAATTAGAAAATATGTGCTGAATAAGGCAGAAAACATTGTGAGAAAAGAAAAGAATGCTTGCTACATTTTCCCACAAAGTTTTCCCTTATCATATTTTTTCAGGGCATCTGAAAGTGTCATTGTGAGGCAGATGCTTGAAGCTAAGTTGTAGTTCAGATATTCAGTTTTTAAATCTAGACAAACTAGACATTGTCACAAAGGGGACTAATACCCCCCAACAGTGCTTGACCATATACAAGTGCTATCTGGAAAAGGGCCATAACCAAAAATGGGATTTTTTAATAAAAGGGCCATAAATACGTCAAAAATCAATGGACCATAATCAAAATAGGATATGCACATGTCTGACTTATACCGAGTGTTTCTGTAAAACTTGAATCAAATCGGTCCAATGGTTGCTGAGAAATTGAGCAGACATGATTTTTTACTAAAGGGCCATAACTCTGTCAAAAATCAATGGATCATAACCAAAATAATATATGCACATCTCTGCTTGATACTGATTATATCAGTGAAGTTTGAATCAAATCCGTCCAATGGTTGCCCAGAATTTGAGCGGACACCAAAAGCTACAGACGGACGGACCGACCGACAAGCTGACTCCTATATAACCCCCTAACAAAGTTAAGGGGGGGGTATAATTATTCCAGATTGATTAAACTGGGACAGGAGTATGTGTTGTAAAATAAGTAAAATTCTCACAAAAAAGAGAGGACAGAATAGAAGGAAAAGGATAAACAGCTGGTTATATCTTTTATGACAATGTTTTCTGTATCAAAGTTTCTTCAGAGCATCAAAAATTGGGATTGTGTTGTAATAGGGAATCCTATTTTAACCCATTCCCATACAAGCCCACAAGCAATTGCTACATTAGCCAGAATGTTTTATATCCCAAAAGTCAGGGATATAAACCCATCAACGTGAAATTGGTGTCTGCAAGTTCTTTCAATTTGGACCTGTCTAAATTTTGTTGTGTGGTAATGGCTTAACTAACTGCCAGACGAAAATACCTTAGACTGGTCAATGATCTAATTCTTCCCCAGAAATTCCAGAAAATTCCAAATATTGAATACATACTAATTAAAATAACTGAGACCAATCAAAGTCATTGATTTACATCATATTGTCACTTCTATAGATTCCAAAATTTGTATCTCCTCAATATTCCAGACTGAAAGTCATTAATAATTGTTACAGTAACATAGGATTACAACTTTAGTCCGTGAAAACACATGTCCGTTTAATTAGAAAGTGTTCCAAGAAAGCATTTGTTCTTTCCTTGCATTTAATCAAATCATACCCTTTGCCGAACATCATCCACTGGTTTTATGTAAAGAGAAAAATAATGAGACCTGTATCTTTTTCTGATCAATTTATGCTGAACCCAGAATATTCCTGTTATTGTAGGAGGTATAGATAAAGATCGGCCTACACATATGTGCAGTCTGATCTTAGTCTACACTACCTTTTGTCCTTTTCTAGCTAGAGTTGACAATAGAATCAGACAAAATTCTGAGGTCTTTTCAAAGTTCAAATAGTGCAAACTTCAACTGGAGGCTTAACCTTTTAATCCGTTAAATGCTTACGCCATAAAAAGTAGTTCTTATGTATTTCAGGATTGTTGCAAACTCTGCATGCAAGTTCATGTCCTAGGTATTTTAGCTCACTTGAGTACATAGATCTTAAAAGAAGTTGCAGACAACAATTTCAAATTGTTGAAAATTCTAAAGTATTTATCTCTTTCGCTTGTTATTGTGATCATGAAGTTTCATGCTAATAGCTATTATACTTTTAAAGATATGCTTTTAACAAGTCTGAAACACATCAAAGGGCAATAAATCATGGTAGTATGGTAGTGTTATGGTTCTTGTGCACTGCACTTCCCCTTGGTGATATCTATCCACACAAAGTTTAATGCTCACACCTATCACACTTTTAGAGATATTCTATGGACAAAATTAAAGTCTGAAAAAACAATGAAGGGCAATAACTCAAACAATTAGTATTGTGAGTTATGATTCTTGTGCACTGCACTTCCCCTTGCAGAAATCTATCAACACATAAAGCTTTCAGAGATATGCAACAGACAAAATTCAAGTCTGAAGGCAATTAATCAAAAAGTAAGTCTAAAAGTTTGTTGTCTGGTAATGGGTAAGATCAGACGGCATGATATGCTGATCTGAATTGTCTGTGGCAGAAAAATCCTATGAACAATATCTTTCTTAGTTTTAATGGTATTAAAGGGTTAATTTAATTTAGGGGAGCAGACATGTTGGATGCATACCAGATCCATATTTGCATGATCATGGGGTCTGGTTAAGCACATGCTGGTACAAACAAACACTCTTCCCTAAACTCTTAACTAGTATTTTATAAACATAAATAAAGACAACTAATTCCCTTTATTCCATTAATATTTGCAATTATAGTGGATAATTACTCCTGCTAATTAAAATGTATTTTTCTTCTATTGATCCAATACCACAAAGTCTCTATTTTTTCAATGTTTTCTAAAGCGTTTTTCTTGTGGGGTGTTCAAAGGCGTCATTGTGTGGTAATGGGTTAAAACATATGAACATTTAATCAACAAGGCACAACATAAACAAGACCGTGCAATGCCATGACAGTGTCTTGGTCAATTTTTCATTTTTAAAATCCTACTTTTTCACAAATTTAACAAGCATAGGTCTAAAATCATTTATTAAGAATACATTGTCGCTGAACATTAATTCAATAATCATTTTCATTTGTAAACCTGTCTGGTAACCATAGTAACAAAAAAAATTAATGAGAGTATACATGAAGATTTGAGAAACACCAGATGTATTACAATGACAATAAAAACAGAGGAACTCTCATGACAGTTTGCAATATGACTAACAATTAACCCATCACCAGACAGCATAATTTTAGACTGGTCCAAAATGAAAAAAGTTGCAGACAACAACTCAATAATTATGAAATTTCAGAATTTTTCAATTTTCTTGGTAGAAAAAGTAGCGATTTCTACATTTTTCACAATGTTTTCCCTATTGTTTTTCTTGAGGGGCTTCCAAAAGCGTCTCTGTATGTGAATTGGTTAACTGTTTATCATATTGAAACCGGTCTGTCTTGTCCTACAATTTGTTTGAAGATCCTCCATTTTTGTTTAATTCTTTCTATTTCTTATGTGATATAAGGGGCAAATTTTTTTTATCATCCTCTACTTAAAAACTTCAGGGAACTATATAAGCTAAAAGAGGGCATTGATCATATAGCTGTCGGTCTACCAGTTTTAGTTCATCCTTCTGTCCCAATTTTTTTCAATTAACCTAAAACCCTATGACAAAATTTTAGACTGGTCTAAGTTCAAAGAAGTTCAAATGACAATTTTCATCTGATGAAATTTTATTTATTTTCGTGTGTCTTTTGAGGTTGAAAACAGTAGACAATGTAAAAATTGCTAGCGACAAGCAATTTCTTCATTGTCCACAATGTTTTCCAAAGATCTTTTTTCTGGGGGTTGTCAAAAAAGCCTTATTGTCCTGGAATGGGTTAAAACAAGAAATCAACGCTTACTCATGTTTTGTCATTAAATAGTGTATCAGTTAAAAGTAAGGCAACTGTTTCAGTTTAATCAGGTCTTTCTGAAACACATTTAATTTTTTCTTTTTCAATTTTGAATACATTTAACGAATTCCAAATCAAGTGGGCATCAAAATAGATTAAGGAAGTCACACCATGGCTGATTACTCA
This sequence comes from Fragum fragum, assembly GCA_946902895.1. Taxonomy (NCBI): domain Eukaryota; kingdom Metazoa; phylum Mollusca; class Bivalvia; order Cardiida; family Cardiidae; genus Fragum; species Fragum fragum. The sequence continues at coordinate 64,977,390 of OX336369.1, read as the reverse complement.
CAATTTTTTTAGACTCCCTACTCTTGTGGTAATCTCTTTTCCTGAACCCTTCCCCGTTTTGGAAATTTTAGACTGGTCCAAATTGAGAAAGGTTGCAGACAACAATGAAAACTGGACACCATTTGAAATGAAACCATCCTATGTGGTAGAAAATATTGTGGAAAAAGGAGAAATTACTTGTAACAAGCAATTTCTTCTTTTTCCACAATGTTTTTTCTCAAGTATTAGATCATAGGAACGTAAAATCCCGTGTTTGAACAGGAAAAGATTAACCAATTACCAGACAGCAAAATTTAAAATGGTTTGAATTGAAAGGAGTTGCAGACGACAATTAAAAGTTTATGGAACTATAGATTTTTTCAACGTTATGGGTAGAGAGCATTGTGGAAAATGAAGAAATTGCTTGCTAATATTTTCCCAAATGTTTTTCTTGGGGGTGGGGGGGGTTAAAAAGCTTCATTGTGTTGGAATAGCTTAACCCTTCCTAACAAAATCATGCTTGTTTACACCCTTCCAGAAAAAGACAAGAAAACGTTACAAGCAATTTCTTCATATCTACAATGTTTTCTACCCAAAAAGACAAAGATTTTCATCAACTAAAATCTGTCGTCTGTAAGATCTTAGAATTTGGCCCAGTGTAAAATTTAGTCGTCTTGTAATGAGTTAAATCTAAATTCAAAATGATTTTGACATCAGTATTTCAACACAAAGCCATTGGATTTTTCTCTTGGTGTCTTTTTACACTATAAAAGGCCATTATGTCCACAATGAAATAGATTAAGTAACTCACACCAAGGTTAAGAGGCTCATCATTGTCAATCATTATTGCTTCAATCAAATCCCCATTTTGGTCGTCTTTTGTTAAATTTCAAATTTGGATACCCTCTACCCTCCGCAGACTCTTGACCTTTTGATGTACAATCAATAGTTTTTATGAAGTACCATGCTCTTACCCATTCCCACACAATCCTGCTTTTTGCCACCCCTCAAGAAAAAAGCTTTGGAAAATAATATGTTGCATGAAGAAATTGCTAGCAATATCTTCATGCGGCACAATATTTACGACCACAAAAGGCAAAGCTTTTCTAAATTCCACCAACTTGAAATTTTGTTCAATTTGAACAAGGCTACACATTTTCTGGTGTTGTAACAAGCCTACACATTGATTGACTGAAGAAATAAATTCTTGTGATTGAAAACTGTTCTGGTTAAAGGAAATTGATCATTACAAGCAATTCTTTTTCTCACTCTAACCCATTCCCACACAGTAACACTTTTGGACTCTCCTCAAGAAAAAACAATGCGGAAAACATTGTGTATAACAAAGAAATTGGTTGCAACAAACAATTTCTTCCTTTTACACTATGTTTACCGAGCAGAAAGTTGAAAAAATCCAAAATTTCATAGACTTTAAATTGTCAACTGCAACTCCATTCAATTTGGAATAGTCTAAAATTTTTCCATCTGGTAATGGGTTAATTTTTACCCTATATGACACTTATTTTCAGACCTGTAGATTAATTGTTGTCTGCAACATCATTTCTGAGCCTCGACATGCTGAATTAAAATCCTCTTCAAAATTGCATTCAAATCAAAGTATTGACAGTACTGGATTCAATTATTGTGGGTTAATAATTAATTTGAAAATTGATCTTACAAACAACTCTAGCTTAAAAGGGACAAGTAGGGGGTATAGACTAAGATCAGCCTGCACATATGCCTATACCACATGCCAAAGCAGGAACATTCCGGGCTCAGCATGGCAAGGGTTAAAATCTGGACCAGTTGAATTCATTATCCACGATGTTTTCTACCCTAAAAGACAAAGATTTGATAGATTTCATCAACCTGAAATTGTTGTCTGCAACTTCTTTGAATTTGGACTGGTCTAAAATTCTATCATGTAGGAATTGGTTAACTGGTTCATCAATGTCAACAAGTTTTGCTTCAAATGAACCCCTCTCTCCCGTTTTTGTTGTCCATCTTCAAACTCCTGTTCTCCACTTCCTTCTACAGGCTCTTCAAGCCTTCCCAACTACCCATTTGCGTTCTGCTGTATAGCACTTAGACTTAGTGCAGTTTCCAGGTTCAGCATGACAAGGGTTAAAACAGTGCTGTGACTTTGCCACAAGTTGCAGTTTTTTTTCTACAATCATTTAGTTTAGTTAGGAAACACATTTGTTGCAGTCTTGAAAGTCAAGATCATTGATAAATATCAAGTCTCCAATATACTGATTGAACAGCCTACTTGAACTTTTATTGGACTGATGAAACTTGGTATGCTGATTATAGATATATAAAGAGATAGCAGTTCAGAAAGATTATAAAACTGATTATGCCTTGCATGTACAGTGTCCAAGCCTCTAAACCCATTACCACAAAGCAAAGTCCAATTTAAAAGATGTTGCAGACAACAAATTTTAGTTGAATAAATTTTGAGTTTTTCTTACATTTTGGGTAGAAAACATTGTGGAAAATGAAGAAATTGCTTTTAACAAACAACATCTTCACTATCCACAATGTTTTCCAAAGCTTTTTCAATAGAGGCGTCTTAAAGCGTCACTCAGTGAGAATGGGTTTATTGCAATCCTGATTATAGTAATTCTTTGCTTGATTGCAACTGACTTAACCCATCCCCACACAACAAAACTTTAGACAATTCGAAAATTCAAAGAAGTTGCCAGCAACAATTTAAAATTGATGAAATCTTCAAAATCTTTGTCTTGTAGGGTAGAAAACATTGTGGATAATGAAGAAGCAATTTTTTCATTGTCCACAATTTTTTTTAAAGCTTTTATATGGAGGGGCGTTTAAAAGCGTCATTGTGTGGGAATGGGTTAATGAGCTTAGGCAACTTCTGGTTGTGGTCTTAGACTTGTCCAAATTCAAAGAAGCTGCAGACGACAACTTCATCTTGATGGGAATTTTAAAATTTTTCGTCTTTTTTTAATAGAAAATACGGAGAATGAAGAAATCGCTTGATACAAAGCTTTTACAAAGCTTTTCAAAGCTGTTTTCCAAGGCTTTTTTCTTTAAACACCTAAAAAAGCAGAAGTGTGAGAATGGGTTAAGCAGTGAGCCCCTATCATCAGGGTTAAAATCAACCTACTACCACATGACAAAATTTTTGATCGGGGCCATTTGAAAGAAGTCAGAAAATATATTAAATTGCTGTAAAATTTGAAAATAAGTGCCAAATAAGATAGCAAATATTCGTAAGAAAGGGAGAAATTGCTGGTCAATAGCAATTTCTCCTTTTTCCACAAAGTTAACCATGATAATTTTTCTTCTGGATATCAAAAATGTCAGTGTTTGGGAATTGGTTAGAGGATTCTGCTGTATTTTCGATAATTAAGACTTAGTAAGTATTTATCATGAAATATGTACTTGCAATGTTTTGTAGAATAATGGAGTCTCCTTCATGATAGCAAGTTTTGATGGTCACCAAATATTCTAAATTGAACAATTAGGTTTGGAACCTCACATAATAAAGATCTGAATCTTTAGGTATCCAGGATAATGACTATTGAAAAATCAAAGTAAAGAAAGGGAATCAAGAGAACACTTCAATCATCCATAATAATGCATTTTGCTATTCTTTTCAAAATTGCATTAACCCTTGTCATGCTGTATAAAATACCTTACTGAATTGCTGTAAAATCAAAGCGCTGAAAGCACTGATATAACTTGTTGGTCAAAAATCAATATTTCTTTCAGAAATCAATTTCCTAACAACTCTTGCAGAAAAAGTACAAGCAGGGGATGTAGACCAAGGTCAGACTGCACTTATGTGCAGGCTGATCTTGGTCTACAACTCCTGTCAAAACCGGAATATTACGGGTTCAGCATGACTAGGGTTAAAATCAAAGAGCCAAAAGCACTGGAAACACTATTTGGGAGTCAATATTTGTTCTTGAAAAACAAATTTATACACAGTCATGTCAGACTTGAAAGGGACCAGCAGGTGATGTTGACTAAGATCAGACTGCACTTATGTGCAGGGCGATGTTTGTCTATACCTCCTGCCTAGATAGGAATATTCTGGGTTCAGCATGACTAGGTTTAATAGTTACACAAAATGAATTCCACTGAAACTTTGCAGCTAAAAAAATCATTCTAAAACTCAAACATTGTTTTACCAATACACTTGCTTTAGCATTACCTTCGGGATATTTGGGGTTTTTTTTAATACCCTCATCTAATCTAAATTGGACATTTCTTTATTTGTAAAAGTAAAATTAACTTCTACCTTTTGATTTTCTTTTGGTTTTCTTTTAGAAAAATAGTCAATTTAAGCACTGTATTAACCCTTTCCTGTTTAATCCCTGGTTTTTATGTTCCTGTGTTTTTATACCAGAGAAAACATTGTTGATAAGAAGGATTTGCTTGTAATAAGTAATTTCTTCTTTTTCCACAATATTTTCTACCCCAGTGAATGATCATTTTTCAAATAAGTTTGACTTTAAATTAAAAAAAACGGAAAGGGTTAACGTGAAATGCTAATAGTTGAAGAGGGTTTTCTATTACTGCAGATCGAATTTAATTGGATAGACGATACTACACATCATCTTTTCTGTATTTGAGGGTCAAGATGCTTTGAGAGGTTTGACACCTTTAAGTCCTAGTCCACAAAATAATTAGATTTTGAAAATAAAATGAAGGATCGGCAAGTAATTCTTTACCTCATAGCCTTGATTTTTGTAATTGTTGCAAAAGAAATACAATCAATGTGAGATAAAGGAAAATTAGAAGCAGTTTCTTCCTTACTACATTTGTCCCGTGAAACTAATTTTTCCCGTAAAAATATAGGATTGTGTGGTATTGGCTAAAGTCTCCCAAGGGCAAGATTTTGTCCTTGCCTGGACAATTGCACAATACTGACCGACATAACTATTCTTAACCAATCATCGAAGGACAAAATTTTAGACTAAAGAAGTTGCAGTTGACATTTTCAATTTGATGAAATTTTGTAAAATCTTTGTCTTCCAGGACAGGAAAGACTGTGGAAAATGAAGAAATTGCTTGTTTATATCTATTTCTTCATTTTCCACAGTGTTTTCTCAAGCTTTTTTCTTGTTGGCATGCAAATACGGGACTCTATGGGAATGGCTTAAAAGTTTTCATTTTCACCACATCATTCCACCACATACGATACTTTGTTCAACAAATCACACTACTTAACGTTGTCTGCAATATATCATTCGGTTAGGATTTGTCTTGTTTGTTCCCCCAAAAAGCTAGATCTGAGTTTCCATAAGATGCGGATGGATTGGATTTTATTCAGCATTACAAGGGTTAAAACTGGAAAGCCTAGTACAATCACATATTTTTATCTCCCTCAAGAAAATAGTTCAGGAAAACAATGTGGAAAAGGAACTTGTTTGACCAGAACACAATTTTTTTTTTTCTTTCTTCACAATGTTTTCTATCCAAAAAGACAAAGATTTTTTAAATTTCACAAATTTAAAATTGTTATCTGCAAATTCTTTCAATTTGGACCAGTCTGAATATTTATCGTGTGGTAATTGGTTAAATTAGTCTATATTGAAAGAAAGAGATAATAAACTATTGATTTCCTTTTTTTTCTGCTTAATCAGTTATTAGATTTTAGATTTTGTTGTTAGAAAAGAAAATTCTGGTTACTTTCATTTATCCTCTTCTTATACAATTTTTCTTCTTTGTCATACATAAATTTCAAGATGTTACGAATTAATTCCTAGATTTCATCCTCCCATACTAATCAATATCTGTCTGTTTTTTCAGTTATTTACATTCCATTAATTGGCAGTTTATATCTGGTTTATATTGTTTGAATTATAACTGATGGTTCCACTTAGGACAGTTTAAACTTCAGTTAATAACAGACAGTAGAAATTTTTGAGAAGTTTGGGGTTAATATAAATAAATAACATGTGCTATTCATTGTATTCTTAACCCAATTCCACTCAATGACGCTTTAAGACACCCTTCAAGAAAAACAATTGGGAAAACATTGTGTAAAATGAAGAAATTGCTTGTTACAATTTCTTCATATTACACAATGTTTTCTTCCAAGAAAGATGAAAAAATTTAAAAAATTCTTAAACTTTAAAATTGCTTGTTACAAGCAATTTCTTCATATGACACAATGTTTTCTTCCAAGAAAGTTGAAAAAATTCTAATACTTTGATTTGTCGTCGACAAATCCACTCAATTTGGACTAGTCTAAATTTTTGCTGTCTGGAAATGGGCTAAAACTAAAAAGCCTAGAAGATTCACCATTGCAAATTGTCTGACAATTATTTTCACCCATACCCACACAATTCCGCTTTTTCAATCCCTTCAAGAAAAAAGATTTGGAAAACATTGTGGACAATGAAAAAATAGCTTGTAACAAGAATTTTTTTCATGGCTCAACATGTTTTCTACTCAAAAAAGCTTCTTTTTCTAAATTCTGTAATTCAAAATTGAAGTCTGCAACATCTTTCAATCTGAACCAGTCTGAAATTTGGCTGTGAGGTAATGGGTTGAACTGAAATGATTGTAATATTCAAAACTCCTTGAATGATATGTGCTGCTTAACCCATTCCAACTCAACAAATTTTAGACTGGTCCAAATTGCAAGAAGCTGCAGACGATATTTTCAAGTTGGTGGAATTTAAATTTTCTTTGTCTTTTTGGATAGAAAACATTGTGGATAATGAAGAAATTGCTTGATACAAGCAATTTCTTTATTTTCCACAATATTTTCCAAAGCTTTTTTCTTGGGGGGCGTAAAAAGGAGGGCTTGTGTTGGAATGGGTTAAGACAATCCAATCAGCGCAAGTGTGAAAAAGACAATCATCTTGTCTATCTACAGTATAAGCTCACAGGGATTCTGATCAATGGTTGTACATGTATTATAAATATAATGTCCCATAATTTGAAAGACTCTCGTTTGATTATCACCTCTCGTAATTCACAATTTCGAAGGAGACTTTAAATTTCATTTTACTCAGTGGCAAAGTTTAAAAAAAAAACCCACAACTTTTTCACCTTTGGTGGCCCACATTGGAGTGCCCTGTAAATAACATAATAAGGGATTTGATTGCGCGAGACATTTGCCTCAGCTAATCTGAGCCCTTGTTATGCAATTCAAAGCAATTCAACATTATAAAGAGTACAAAAATGCACTGAGAAACAATGAAAATTCCCATCATATTTTGTGATTTAATGTCAAAAACTTTTAAAAATATAATAGTTTGGAATAAACTTTGTGCAAGCGTACCAAATACTTAAATACTCATTTTCCTTTAAATGAGGTATAATAAATCTTTAAATTTTTACAAAATTTTAAACTAGTCCAAAGACAAAGGTTTTACAGATGACAAAGTTGATTCTATTTGAAAATAATCATTCAGTAGGGTAGAAAATATAGTGGAGAAATTATAAATTGCTTGCAATTTCTCAGTTTTCCACATTGTTTTACAAGTATATAAACACAGGCACAATAAAACTAGCCAATCAGAAAGCAGGAATTTTGATAGACAAAATGATAATGATACCCTAATATCTTTTCTGTACAAACCCGGGATTTTACATGCCTGTGTTTACATGCTTCAGAAAACATCAGGGAGAAAGGAAAGAAAAATTGCTTGTAACAAGCTATTCCTCCTTTTCCCACGATATTTTCTAATACATTGGATGGTTTCAATTCAAGTTAAACAATTTTCATTGTCGTCAGCAACCTTTCTCAATTTGGACCAGTCTAAAATTTCAAAAAAATGAAAGGGTTATTTATGTATGAATATAGGTAAAATGATATTTAGTTGTCAAATCTTTCATCTTTCTTGTGGGCATCATGCAGATATCTGAAGCATTTTCTTTTTATTACTTTTACACATTCTCACACAATCATGCTTTTCGACATCTCTAAAAAGAGAGCTTTGGAAAACATTGTAGGAAATGAAGAAATTACTTATTACAAGCAATTTCTCCTTTATCTACAATGTTTTCTACCAAAAAAGGGAATTATTTTTTAGAATTTCATTAACTAAAAATTGCTGTAAGGGTCATCTTTAAATCTGTAGCAGTTTTAATTTTTGTTGTTTGGTAATGGATTGAACTTCAATATGAATGACCCTGTACGCAGGAAAGTTCAAATATTTACTATTTTCAATCCAGGAACCTCATCATGAAAGAAGTCAAAACATTAGCCATACTTTAATCACATAAACTGTGTGGAATTCAATACAATAGTTATGAAATTATAAACAATGTTTTGTTGACCAAATCCTTACCAAAAGTGAAAAATATTCCTTTCCCACACAATCAAGCTTTTTATCCCCTACAAGATAGGAAGCTTCTTCATAAAACATATTGGAATAGGAAGGGATTGCTAATTACAAGCTATTTCTGCATTATCAAAAATTGTTTTCTGCCCAAAAGACTAAGATTTTCAAAATTACATCAACTTTTAATTGTCATCTACAACTTCTTTGAGTTTGGACCAGTCTAGTTTTTTGATATCTGGTAATGGGTTAAACTAAGATTCTTAGGCCCTACACTCAATTATTGAAGATTTATAGTTTTGTGCAAATCACAGTACAAAATTACAATTATGAAAACATTTTCTTGAGTTTTAGTGAATTAACCTGATGACAAAATCTTAGGCTGGTTCAAACTGATTGAACTTTCAGAAGACAATTTCTAACTGATGAAATTTTAAAAATCTTTGTCTTTTTGTTTAGAAAACATCATCGATAATGAAGAAATTGCTTGTAACATTTCTTACATTTTTTTCCGAAGCTCTTCTCCATAGGGGTGTAATAAAGCAGCTTTGTATTGGATTGGCTTGACCCATTTGCACACAATGCATCTTTTTGTCGCATCTGAAGGAAATACTTAGGAAAACATTGTGTAAAATTGAAAAAAATGCTTGAAACAAAAAAAAGTTCTTCACCTTCCAAATTTTTTTCTACCCAGAGAGTTGAAATTAAATGACATGGTTTTGAAGGATTCTTGTACAATTTTGATAAAATTAATTCATCTAGCGATACAAAGCAGTGAGCATAGTGAAAACCCTTATCAGACTCATTTTGAACACAATATGCTCAAGTGGGCCAAAAACACCTAAGAGATTATCTTTCGGGCAGAATTTACAATATTCCTGAAATACATTAGAACTACTTTTTATGGCATTCAATGATATAGTTGTTAAGCCTCCAGTGGCAGTTTGCACTCGCTGAACCTTTAGGAGACTTCAAAATTTTGTTAACCTAAGCTGAGGCTTTGCTACCTAAAAATCTAAAATAACAAACTTTAAATTGTTGTCTGTAACCTCTTTCAGTTTGGACTAGTCTAATATTTTGCCATCTGGGTTCACATGGGAGAGTAGATGTTTTATCAGCTGAGGAATAAGGATCATACTAAAACAGTAGACTTCTTTTAATTGCAATTCTGATAAAAGCAATTCACTACTTAATTGCAACTGAGTATATTCACACACAAAAAAAGATTTTTAATACAGTGCCTTCTAATTGTTAAATCCTGTAATTTCTAGCAAAAGTACATATTAATTGGTGTTAATTCAAATGTATTTTTACAACAACAAAGCCAACAATTTTGCATTGCAAATATCAAGACTGCCACTGTTATAGAATCGAATATCTTTGTAGCACACATGTCTGTAATGGTATGACGGAATGGGAGTTTGTTTAAATCGAGTGAATTGTAATACTAACATCAAATATTAGACTAGTAGGACCATCTGACAGATTTTCATTGCTTCAAAGAGTTAGTAAATACAAATATTAGTCCTACAGAAGTTGGAAATAATGGGATGAAATCCTTGTTTTCTGCTCCAATATAATATTGAAGTGGCCCCTCATCCTTCTGATGATTTGAATATACTTTTGACAATAATTCAATTTTTTCCGATTTGAATAATTTCCTGTTCGACCCCTGGTTTTTATGTCCCTGTAAATTAATAATTGGGAAATATTGTATAAAAAGAAGAAATGGCTTGTAACAAGTCAATTCTTCGTTTTCAACAATATTTTCTATCCCATTGACTGGTTATTTTCAAATTAAATCCACTTTCAATTTTCGACTGCAAAAGCTTTGAATTTGGACAGGGCTGAAATTTAACAAAAGTTAGGAAAGGATTAGGAATTTTAAGAACAAGCCTGCACAACTATAGCCTTGAATGCTTAATCCTTGTCATGTTAAGCCTAAAATATGCCTGCTCTGGCATGAGGAATAGACTATGACCAGCCTGCACATAGGTGCAGTCTAATCTTAGTCATCTATACCACCTGTACAAAGTTTTAAGCCAGAGTTATCATAAAATCAATAAACAAAAGAAATTCATTTAAATGACTCACAATCTATGCATTTCAATGCCTTCAGTCCTTTGATTTTCAATTAGTTCTAAACAAGAACTTTATTCATAATAAAAAAGGTTAAAAGATTGAAAAACTACCATATTATTTCATGTATATGGACTTGTAACATAAATTTGATGGGTCAGCGCAAAATAGATGTATCTGCCTAAAGCCATGTAGGCAGTTGCAACTGTTTCACGCTGAACCATCAAATTGCTTTATGTCACAGCTTGACTAAAAAATGTCTTACTTAACTAATTACAAGATGGCAAAATTTTAGACTGGTCAAAATTGAAAAGAGATGCAGAGGACTTTTTTTTTCAATTTTATAGTTAGAAAATATCATGGAAAATGAAGAATTGCTTACTGAAAACAATTTCTTTACTTGACACACTGTTTTCCCAATTGTTTTTCTTGAGGGGCGTCAAAAAGTGTCATTGTATGGGGATGGGTTAAAACGTACTAATATCATGCCCTTGTGATTGACACATGCAAATCCACAAGCGAGATAAAGCCAAGAAAAACATAACAAAGCTTTGTCTATTAGAAAAATGATTGATAACTCTCTTTCAATTAGAACAAGATTAAAAATCAAGAAAAAGTTCTTCTATATTTGAAATCTATAAAAGCTGGTTGATAGATGAACAAAAGACATACCTAGAATCGGGCTTATTTTCATTTAACAAACGGCTATGAAACAATTAGACACCAATTATATTTCCTTTGTATTTAATAATTACTGTACAACCTGTGAAGTGCGGTCAAACAAACCTACACCAACCCCTCGACAGAAGTGCAGCCACATGGTCTTCCTTCACCCACAGCCCGTATTCATTTTCTACAAATTAAATTTTATGACCTTCTTGTAAAGGGCATGCAAAGAGTGGTCAAAGATAATTAATAATTTCCTTAATTACTACACACTTTCTTTACAGTTTCCCTGGTCCAATCAATGCAAAGAATGCCTGTAAAATAGACTGTAGCTGTGATTAGCTGTCAATTTCTGTACTCTGACACGGACTCCTGGCTGGGGGTTTCCACTTAAATCAGTGGTTTTAGTGCCATTTTATGCCCGTTGTTGGTCAAGCGACTCTGATAGTGGACTCTGCATTTGAAACAATGTAGCAGTTTTATTGTGCTATAAAACCAGTATCTGCCCAACTGATATTTGATGGGTGTTCGAGAGGTACTCTTGCACCAAATGCTGTGGTGTTTACAGATTCCTACTATTATAATACAATTAGTTTTGACAGAAGCAGACAAAAAATGCCATTTAACGGATTTTTTGGATGTTGAAGAATAATTGCATTGTACAGACTCTCCTTACCCATTCCCTGACACTGACGCTTTTCAACACATCCCTAGAAAAAAAGCAACCGAAAATATTGTGGAAAAAATGTATTAATGGCCTTTTCAAGCAATTTCTTCATTTTCCACAATGTTTCAAACTTCTAAAGACAAAAAAATTCATAATTTGGAATTGTCTTCTGCAACATCTGTGAAATTGGACATGTGTATAGACCAGTTTGCTTCATCTTGGATCGTGATACTATAATAATTGTAACTCTGCAAGCAAATATAGGTACCTCCTGGGAAGAGTAAAATACATTGATCCAGGTCAGACTGAGGAGGTTCACCAGAAATCATAGCACAGTTGGTAGTGCATTAGACTCCCAATCTTCAATCATGGAGTGTCATGGGTTCAATCCCTGGCAGAGGCAGATATCCTTCCGACATTTGTCTCTAACCAATGGGTGGATAATCGTAAACCTAAGCGGGATAGCAGATGGAGGCTAGGAAAGAATGTAATGGTGGTACTGGTGTGAGATATACCAGGAATCCATTGTTAGGTGCTCCAGCAGCCGCGATATGACTGAAAAATTGTTTAAAGCGCCGTTTAACCCCATTCAAACAATCAAAATCTACTTTTCTGAGTATTAACCCATTCCAACATGGCAAAATTTTGGATTGGTCCAAATTCAAAGTAGTTGCAGATGACAATTCAAAGTTGATGAAGTTTCAGATTTTTACAACTTTCTGCACAGAAAACATTGTGTAAAATGAAGAAATTGCTTGTTTTCCTAATTGTTTATGCTTGAGGGGCGTCCAAAAGCGTCATTGTGTTGGAATGGATTGAATGGATATTCAATCTCCTTAGCATATTACTAGACAGTAAAGCTTTAGATTGGTCCAAATCAGAAGCAGCTGCAGACAAGAAATTTAAAGTTTATGAAATTTTAGATTTTATTACTTTCTGGGTAGAAAACATTGTGGAAAATGAAGAAATTGCTTATTGCAAGCAATTTCTTCATTTTACACAATGTTTTCCCAATTGCTTTTCTTCAGGCACATCAAAAAGCATCATTGTGTGGGAATGGATAACACATTCCCACACAATCCTGCTTTTTAACACACCTCCAGAAAATAGTTTTGGAAAATATTGTATAAAAATGAAGAAATTTGATTGGTCAGCGCGAAACAGTTGTAACTGCCTATAAACATATAGGCAGTTACAACTGTTTCGCGCTGAATCATCAAATTGCTTGTGTCTCATTGTTTTGATTGGGTGGGGCAGCAGATCTGTAATTTGATAAAAGTCAAGGGTTGCTGGTTTGAGTCCCATTAGCATCACTGATCCCATTGGTATATAGCCTTGAGCAAGGCATTCAGAGCTCCAGCTCTAAGTACTCAGCTGATGCTAAGGGAGCTCATGCATGAGTGAACATCACATTGATGTACCTGAAAAAAAACTGTTCAAATAGGGTAAACACCATTCAATGTTCTTTTCTATTCTTTGGTAGTATGACAAATAATATACAAAATGTCTTTAACCCTTGTCATGCTGTATAAATTACCTAACTGAATTGCTTTAAAATCAAAGGGTTGAAAGCACAGATAGAACTTATTGTTCAAAAATCAATATTTCTCTTAGAAATCAACTTCTTAAACAAGTCTGGCAGGAAAAGTACATGCAGGAGGTGTAGACCAATATCAGACTGCACTTATGTGCAGCCTGATCTTGGTCTACACCCTGCCAAAACCGGAATATTCCGGGTTCAGCATGAAAAGGGTTGAGTTGGGTAACCATCCATTATTTGCTTCTAGATGAATTTGCTTCTAGGAGAATATTTTTGGTGGTCACATATCTCTTAAAAAAAAGGTTTCTCTTTTGGTTAGGAGGAATGTGCAGATGAACACAATCCAATTTTCATATTGCAAACCACAAGAAAGACAATCTAATTAACTGATGGTCTTAATTAAGAATTTGCATGCTATTTGTAAACTGCAGGTTGTCAGTAGAATTTTGAATCAACAAGGCAATACTAAAAATATGTAAGTTGATCAAATGTTTTAGCATTGAAGGGAGAATAAAATTTAGATTTTAAACAAGAACAAGGCAAGCAGATGCAAAGAAATCCAAGTAAAACAAGATGTGTTTGTGAAACACCATGCCCCAGAAACAGGAATTCTTTAGGAATTGTTTAGAAACAAGATCTATCGATGCAGGGGCATAAAAAGCATAATTTTTATGAAAATGATTGTGCTTGGAGTTTGAACCAGGGACCATGTTCAGGGTTTTCATTAATAACCGATTGCCGATCCAAAACATCGGTTGAAATCAACTTTTGATCAGTTGTTTTCGCCGGAATTTAGAAATGTCAGTCACGTTTTGTTTGCAAAATAAAGCTTTAATGCCATAGAAGTTTTACTGCGACACCGGTGATATTTTACCCCACCACCGGTTTATTTACCGCGAAACCCGTCTAATTTGCGTATCCATGTTACGAGGTCTATCATTGGATACTTTAAACCAGTCATCCAATCATATACAACGATACGAAATTGATTTCACATGTTGGTAAACATGGACGCCAAACTAAAAAGAAAAAAGTCTCTACTGAAGACAATCGTGGTTTCTTCGCCTTTGCATTAAAAAAGACGATGATTTTGATAAGAACAATTTGACATATAATAATTTATGAGCTTTTAAGCGTATAGTTTTGCATTTTAGTGTAATTTGGGTCAATTAATGCGTCTTATAGAGGGTGACCGGTCAACTCGACCCATCGGAAAGTCGGCCCAACGTATATCTCGGCCCCAATTTTATTTCGTGTAAAATCAATTTAACATTGATTACTTATTGAGTATAATTATTATAAATACAAAATTATTCAAAATTATTCATTTGTGAGGAAATTTAAGTATGCATTAGCGGCAGATTTAAAAATAAATTGAAATTTAACAGTCATTCAAGTTGCACATATTCAAGCAATAATTCGATATAATAATAATAAAAACACAAAATAATGTATTTTGAAAAAAATAAAGATAAACATGGTAAGGTTATACTGCCTCATTTGTACAAAACTAAAGTATACTCTAAGAATTATGATATATAAGAAAATCTGCAATGTAAAACACTAAGGAGAGCTCTCCAAATGGATTGAGAAATACCTTAATTCTTTTTCAGCCGGGGGGCTTCGCCCCCCTGGGCCCCCTACCAGGGCGTTGCCCTGGACCTACAAGGGGGCCTAAGGCAGCGCCCTTGACCCCCGGCCAATCTGTTGGTTTCCAAATTATCTGTTGTCCCAATACTTATTGAAAACCCTGCATGTTTAGGAGTCAAACGGGCTACCAACTGTGCTATGCCAAGGGCTTGCAAATTTCAAGATAGTATCTCCAATAATTAGAGTTAAAGCAAAGGTTAACCCATTACACAAAAAATCAAAAAAATCAAAGAAGTGAATGGATTAAAGTTGATCATATCAACAGCAACAATTCCAACAGAACTTAGAGAGAATGACAACTATACATGCTCACGACTTTTGCATTTCTCCATTACTGAGAGCACTTAGTTGTTTCTTTGCCTATTTAAGATTACTTTAACCCATTCCAAAAATAACACTTTTTGCCGCCCCTCAAGGAGAACAATTGGGAAAACATGTAAAATATCTTCATTTTCCACAATGTTTACAAGTCAAAAAGTTGAAAAAATTAAAATTTTATTCACTTTAAATTGTCTTCTGCAACTCCTTTCCATTTAGACCAGTGTAAAACTTTGTCATCTGGTATAACTCAATATAAATTCTGCTCATTTTACAATTAACAAGAGTGCCAAAGTCACAATATACGCCGCCACTTTGCTGCTGTTTCACGATAAATAATTGTAGACACTACCTATTTTGACACCAAATTCAAAACATTTGCAGACTACCTTTTTAAATTGTCAAGTTCAAACTGTTTGTTATGATTGATTGATTGAATGGGCCAAGAGAATAAGTGTCAAGGGGAATAACTCTTGCAAAAATCAATGAACCATAAAATCCTTGATCCATGTACACCTACAAATTATGGTGATGACATTGACCAAATTTCATTTAAATCAAGACAAAAACTTAGGAGGAGTTGCATTCACAAGGCTGCAATTTCAATAAGCCCCAGAGACTAAATTTAAAGGGGGCATAACTGAGGCAAAAATCAATGAACCATAAAATCCTTACTTCACGCAATCTACCGATTAAGGTGATAACATCCACCAAGTTTCATTTAGATCCAGCCAGAAACTTAGGAAGAGTTGCATTCACAAGACTGCAATTTCAATAAGCCCAAGAGACTAAGTTTTAAGGGGGCATAACTGAGGCAAAAATCAATGAACCATAAAATCCTTACTTCATTAACATCTACCAATTAAGGTGATAACATTGACCAAGTTTCATTCAGATCCAGCCAGAAACTTAGGAGGAGTTGCATTCACAAGGCTGCACTTTCAATAAGCCCCAGACACTAAGTGTTAAGGGGGCATAACTGAAGCAAAAATCAATGAACCATAAAATCCTTACTTCATTAACATCTACCAATTAAGGTGATAACATTGACCAAGTTTCAATCAGATCCAGCCAGAAACTTAGGAGGAGTTGCGTTCACGAGAAAAGTGGACGGACGGACAGATGGATGGATGGAAGGAGGGACGGATGGATGGATGGACGGACAGACGGAGAAGATGACGCCAATATAAGACAGCATCCGGCGGCGTATTATGAAAAGTCATCTACTTATACCAATTCTAGAGATATGTATATCAAGCTAAAAAACAAGTCAAATAATCAAATAAGGTAATATACATGGCAGTAAAGTGTGGATTAAACCACTTCAAAAGCACCCTAATTAGTAGCATCAAAGAGCAGGCAAAGCAGCCAATTATTTGGACTTTGTAATGGTAAAAATCAGTATCCAAGGTGAAACAACTTGTACTAATTCAGTAACTAAGGGAATATAAAAGCAGGTAGTAGTAGATATCCAAAATATGTCTTTTTCAATAGTTTTCATCTGAACTCCTATAACTTGGACTAGACTAAATGAGTAAATTATAAAAAAATATAGTTTGTTAAAGATCAATAAAAAGAATTACCCAATAAACACATGGTCACACAAACCAATACCTACTTCTTTACTGTATTTACATGTTGAATATGTATAATAAAAAAAGTATTTGCAAGAAGCAATCTTTTCATTATCCACAATGTTTTCTTCCCAAAAACACCATGATTTTTTAAATTTCATCAACTTGAAATGGTCAGCAACATTTATTCAGTTTGGACTAGTCAACTTTTGTTATTTGGTAATGAGTTAACCCTTTCCAGTTCAATCCCTGGTTTTTACCTCCCTGTGATTTTATAATTGAGAAAATATTGTAGAAAAAGAAGAAATTGCTTGCAACAAGCAATTTCTTATTTTTTCCACAATATTTTCTAACATACTGAATGGCAATGCTTCAAATTAAATCCACTTTCAATTTTCATCTGCAGAATCTTTGAACTTAGACAGGTTTAAGATTTTGTAAAACAGGAAAGGGGCAAAACCCACGATCACATCCAACATACTGGTCTCAGCATCAAAAAGTAATGTCAAGGTCAAATATTTTGATGAGACCCAGTGTTACAGTTTATGTGGTTTTTATGCAAGTTTTATGTTTTATATGGGAGTGCTCATTTCACTAATCTAATCTACAAATGTAGACTGGACATTTCTATTACCCTTAAAACAAATGTATTGTAGATAATACTGATGGACCCTGCCTGTCAGTCTAATGGAAAGTATCAAGACTGCTTCTGAACACAAACAGGTAAACCATTTATTAATCACAGCATCTAAGGTCATTTTGGTCATTGTAGAGAGAGCTGGATTCAAGTTGGTATATTGTTCTGTAGACTTTTGTCCTTTGCATGTTTGAATGAAAGGCTTTTTATTTGGCTTGCATGATCAATTGTATGGCATTGAAGACCACTTTTAATAGCATTATAATCACATCATGGTGGCTGGTGCACCTAGGTATGGTTAATCTATTATTTCTCAAAGCAGTACAACTACAACATGATACAATAGTGCATGTCAAAATGACTTTTGTCAAATGTCAGAGAGAAGTTGCCAAATCTGGGATTTGAACTCACAACAGCTGGATTGAGAGCACAGTGCCTTACCACATAAGATAACTTGTCTTAGCCCTTGACCAACCTGGAGGATAAATATGCAGCTGAGTGATAGATGAAAATAATTCAAAAAGAGGGTAAATTGAAATTATTCACCAGATGGAAAAAATTTAGAGACATCCAAATTGAAAGATGCTGCAGCCAACAATTTAAACTTTATCAAATTTTGGATTTCTTCAATTTTCTAGGTAGAAAACTTTGTGGAAAAGAAGAAATTGCTTGTTACAAAGCTTCTTTCCTTGAGGGCGTCTAAAAGCATCACTGAGTGGGAATGGGTTTAAATAGAAAATATTTTTGGAGTAGCAGAAATTGCTGTTGCAATATGAAGTATCTCCTATTTCAGATAATGTTTTTCATAATTTCTGATTACTGGATATTTTTGGAAGGAGTTGACATGATGAAATGGAGGCCAACTCCTAGGTTTTCAAAAGGGCCTAATGGGTATTGATTAAAAAAATGCTTTGCCATTTTTTAAAGTTTAATGTTGTGCACTGATTTTTTTTGCAGTCTTTTTTATATTTTCTTGTTCTGAAATATTCATGCAATGAACTTTGCACAACCCCAAAACAACATTTTGATCAGACTTTGAATGAGAAGCACTTTGTTAAGTACCCATTCAATACAACTGGGAAGAAAGAATGAAAATTATAATGTCAATAATTCTAGTGTATTGGTTTTTTTACTTGAATAACTGCCCTTGTGAACTAATGGTGTGTGAAATACTCCCTAAATGGTAGCCAATTCAGGGAGCTCTCTCACTAATTGCTATCTTAAGATATAAACAATTTAAGGCAAACAATTACTGAAATTGGAAAGGGCTCTTTCAGGGCAAACCGCTTCATTGGGGTAACAAACACTATGAAAGACAGTGAAAACCATTAAAGTTTCATATTTCATGACCTTTTTTTTAAAGGAAACCACAACAAACTAAAAATAACCAGACATAGCTACTTGTATTTCAACTGCAAATGAAATAAAGAAATTGCTTTGAGCAAGTGTAGTGATTGGTTATTTATTAGTTAACCCATTCTAACTCAATCCCTCCTTTTTACGCCCCTAAAGAAAAAATCTTTTGAAAACATTGTGGAAAACGAAGAAATTGCTTGTATCAAGCAATTTCTTCATTTTCCACAATGTTTTCTATCCAAAACGACAAAAAAGTTCAAAATTCCATCGACTTGAATTTGTCGTCTGCAGCTTCTTTCAATTTGGACCAGTCTAAAATTTTGCTGTGTTGGAATGGGTTAAAGGGCTTGCATAGTGAGGGTCCTTCATAACACTCGGCCATGGCCATACTACAGTTGGTAGTTTGTTGGACTCTCAATGATGAAGTCAAGGGTTTGATCCCTGGCCAAGCCAAATATCCTTTCCAACATTTATCTGTCTTTCACCAATGGGTTGATAATTGTAAACCAATGTGGGATAAGTAGCTGGAGGCTCAGAAAGGATGTAGTGGTATTAGTGGTGTGAGAAATACCAGGAATACATGATTAGATGCTCCAACTACCGCAATATGACAAGAGTACTGTAAAAAGTGGCATAACACTCTAATAGAGTCTATATATAGCATATAGACAGTCTGAAGTATCTTGCTTCAGACCCTAAATATGTAACAAAACAATGTCTTGGTGCTATTACGCTTTTGTTTGACTACCTTTATAGCTCAGCTAAGGAAGAGGAATCTGTCACAGCTTACACTGGTATATTATTTGTGGTTGTTACAAGCAATTTCTTCATTATCCACTATGTTTTCTACCCCAAACGACAAAGATTTCTAAAGTCCCTCAAGAAAACAATGTTTTCCAAAGCATTTTTCTTATGGGGCATTCAAAAGCGTCATCATGTGGGAATGAGTTAACTTTGACACTCCAGTAGCACATTTGAATTTTGACCTATGTAACCCAAAAATAATTATAAGGCATCTACTTTGGTCATGGATAACTTTTGTCCAAAATATCAAGGGTCTAGGTTAAATGGCTTATGAGTTAGAACAGGGAAACTGTGAGTGAGTTTCAATCAAAGTTCATTTGTGAACTTGGACCTATGTGACCAAAGAAACTATGGGACACTTTCTTGGATCATTTGCGACAAATATATGACGTTTCATGGTTGTAGTTCAATTGGTTCTAGAGTTAGAGCACAGAAATGAAAAAGTTAAAGATGGATGAACAGTTAGATTGAATAGATGGGTGGACAGACAGACATGGTGAAACAAACATGCTTCCCTTAACTTTGCAGGTGGGGGTATCAAATACAGAAATGATGATTTACATCAAAACATCAAACAAACTACATTCATTTGGTTTCAGTTAAAGCTTAGCAAATGAAAAGAAACTTTTTTATAGTTGAGTCACCAGGGATAGTGTCCAACAACCAATCTAAAATCATTGCTTTATCCTTGAATTTCATAACAAGAACTTTGATTGGCCAAGACTTTATTTCTCATTTAACAAGAGGTCTTGTTATGAAATTTTTTATTGGTTTTGTAGATGAGACTCATTGATTAACCCTTCCCTGTACAAACCCAGGATTTTACTTCACTGTGTTTTTATATATACTTGAGAAAACACTGTGGAAAAAAAAACTGCTTGTGACAAGCAATTTCTCATTTTCTGACATTTTATACAACATAGAAAGGTTCCTTTTCAAATTGTATCCAACTTTCACTGTCATCTCAAACCTCTTCCAATTTGGACTTGTGTAAAATTTCTAAAAAAAATAAATGGGAAAGGGTTGATATAGAATGAGGATGACATCCTGATTCTATATTACTGGTAACCATTGAGTCTGAGCAAAAGGGCTGAAAGCATTGGAAGCACTAGTTTGTAAATTAATTTCACAAACAATTTTGGCTTGAAAAGGACAAACAGGTGAGGACCAAGATCAGACTGCATTTATGTAAGGGCTGATCTTTGTCTATAACTCCTACTAAAAACAGGAATATTCCAAGCTCAGCATGACAAGGGTTGATAATGAAAGTATGTTACATTTGATGCTGGGTTGACATAATTGTTGGTCTGAAGGACAAAGCACAATAAATACTACACAATCTTCCCATCATACATCAACATTTTGTCTGGAAAAAAATCAAGAACATCTGCAAGGATCCCATTATCATGGACATTCCTTTAACCCTTTCCTGTACAATCCCTAGTTTTTAGTTCTTTGTGATTTTATACTCGAGAAAACATTGCGGAAAAAAGAAGAAATTGCTTGTTACAAGCAATTTCTGCTTTTTCCTCAATGTTTTGTACACCATAGGATGGTTTCATTTCAATTTGCATCCAATTTTCATTGTAGTCTGTAACCTCTTTCCATTTGGACAAGTCCAAAATTTCACAAAACAGGAAAGGGTTAACATTCTTATACTTTCAGAGTCTAACTTTTCAATGACGGAAGTTGATGATTTTTGGTCACTTGTTTCAAAGAATCTCATGTTTTAGCCACTCTCTTAAAAACTCCAAATGTATGACAAGTTTTTGAGTCCTCTGCAATTTTTTTTGTTTGTTTTTTCAACAAGGACTTTCTGCTCATTAATTTTGTGGAGAAGTTGTAAAAAACAAGAACTTACTTGAGTTGTGTGTGGCAAATATGCAGAACTTTAGACCTTGGATTATTCAGCACATACAAGAACTCTGTAACCTCCAATGCCGGGAAAAGCACATAAGCAAGTAGTTGCCATACATGTATATGCATTCAAGGCATTTTAATTACATTGAACATCAAAATTATTGTTTGTGTCTATTCCTATTTATGAGGTCTCAAAAAAGAATAGTATTTGGTGTTTAATTCTTATCTAGTTTATTACTCTACCTGTTCCATCGAAGGGCTCAACATTTGGTACTATGCCATTCAGTTTCCTACACTTTGATTAGATCCCCAAGATGGTGGTATTTCAAGTTTAGTATAGTAGAATTCACTTAACAGAAACACTGGTAATAGAAATTAACTACTTAATTGTCAGAATTGAAGTTAGATTTAAAATGAAACAGCTCCTTTCATAGCAACTTCTGGTTAATTGACCAATCGGGTCTGCCAATCAAGGAATAAAACGACCAATCAAATAATTTATTCAGCCCCGACCTGAGCTTATCAACTCCAACATTGGCCGCCATTTTGTTTACCTTTATTGTTGGTTTGGTGACTTAAACGTCACCAACAAACCAATATACTTTTTTGTTTCATGCTACTGGCCATAAATTTTGCAAAATAATGCTGTGAAAAATCAAAGCGGGACTTTCTGTCGGAGTAAATGGGCGGAGCCTAGGTAGCCAGTGGGCGGGGCCAGCGATTGGTCAATTGCAACAAAGGTGTAGACAATTACCAGGATTCCACTGTATAAGCAGGGTGTGAGAACATTGCCAAACAATTGAACACAGGTAATTATCAAAGCCAAATATTTTATTGATCTCATCTTTAGTATCTTGGACATTAAACAGATAAACAAATAAAACTATAAAGTGACCACATCCATTAAGCATCCATAATCAAATCCCTTTTTAAAAGCAAAATCTCCTAAGAAGAAGGCATTAGGTATAAAAAAGTAAAACTACATGTATAACTAAATCCTATGTTGATGGAACTCATAAGAATTGTCTCAATGAGACTATTCTAATCAGGTCTAACAACATAGGATTAAGAGAGAATTCTGTAATAGTTTATATACAATTGAACCAATCCTTCATATCTTTTGCCAAAAAGTGTATTAAGCAACCACTTTTCTAAGCGATCACTTTTTGGTTGCTTCATCCAAGACTGACTGTGTCTACAATTTACATGTCTATCAGGCAACTCTCTTCTTGCACATGTGTTATATTTTGTCATCTTGTGGAATCTTGACTTAAATTTCCACCATGAAGCTATTCACAGATACAGTCAGATAGCTATGGTCATTACCTACAGTGGTCGTAAACATATTGACTGGTTATCTAATGATCATTGTGAACTATTGAACAATGATTTCACATCATAAAACCATTATATACATGTCATAAAGTCACACCGAGTGCCCTTTGCCCGTGGAAATGTGAAAGGCCTAAAGATAAATATCAACCAGTTCATTCCAAATTTAAAACCTTTCATTTTCCTCATTTACTGATTGAATGGTAGACAGTTTTCACTGAAGTAATGAAATTGAAAACAGTTTAAAATTTTGTCATCTGATTACGAGTTTAATATTATTCATATGCATTAATTTGAGACTGATTGTACAAGTATTGAACAAATTTCCTCATAATCCCTTTTTTTATACCCCTTAAGAAAAAAAGTTTAAGAAAACAAAGAATTTGCTTGTTACAAACCCTCCCACTTTGTTTTCTACCTGAAACAGAAATATTTGAAAATCTTTCATTGAAATTGTCGTCTGCATATTGCTTCAAAGTGTATGAACCTAAAGATTTGTTGTCTGCAGGTAATAGTTTTGTTAAGAATCAAAAGCAATAGTTCCAGTAGTATTTAACCCATTACCAGACAGCATAATTTTAGACTGGCCCAAATTGAAAGAAGTTGCAGACAACAATTTTAAGTTAATGAAATCTTTAAAATCTTTGTATTTTGGGGTAGAAAACATTGTGGATAATGAAGAAATTGCTTGTAAGAAGCAATTTCTTCATTTTCCACATTTTTTCCAAAGCTTTCATACTGAGGGGCATTTAAAAGGGTCACTGTGCGGGAATGGGTTAACCCATTATTTCACAGTGGCCCTTTTTGACACCCCCCCCCCTTCAAGGTAAAAAGCTTTAGAAATCATTGTGGAAAATGAAGAAATTGCTTCATTATCCACAATGTTTTCTACCTCAAAAGGAGAAAAAAGCTAAAATTCCATGAACTAAAATTTGTTGGCTGCAACTTCTTTGAATTTGAACTTGTCTTGAATATTGTCTTCACTATTCACTGCATATGTAGCCTTACAACACTGAGTTAAAGGTCCAATTGACAAATCACTGGCCACGCCAACTGACTCCGACAGGAATTTCCTCTTTCCATTAAACAGGTTCAGTTTTGCAAATGTTATGGCTAGTGACAAGTTACAAAAAGTAGAGTAGTTGGTTGGGGATTTAACCTATTACCTGACAGAAAAATTTTAGAATTTATAGTCGATGAAATTTTAGATATTTTCAGCTTTCTATGCAGAAAACATTTTGGAAAATAAAGAAATTGCTTGTAACAAGCAATTCCTTTATTTTCCACAATGATTTTCCAATTATTTTTCTTGAGGGGCGTCAGAAAGCGTTATTGTGTGGGAATGCATTTTACATGGTAACTACAGCTTGAATAAGCTTTAGTTATGGTGTTAAAGTTGCCAAACCAACAAAAATGCTTTATGTTATAATTAGGCAAATGTCAGAGTTCAAAGTTCACTTCAGGTCTTAATTGTTAATTTGATTGACAGACGCAATCAGTCAATTCTATATGATGCAATAATTTAATTCTTGTCAAAAAGAATAAAATCTTTTTCAGAATTTCATTAAAATCAAAGGGCTGAAAACATAGGAATGTATTGAAATATTTCTTTTTGAAAATAAATTTTATAAACAACATTGGATCTAAGGGACAATTAGGTAGTGTAGACTAACTTAAGACTGCACAAATGTGAAGGCTGATTCTGGGTTGAAACTGACAAGGGTTAAAACAAAGAAAAAACAATAAAAAATATCAACAATTGCTGTAGTCTTGGGTCAATGAATATAAAGCTAAATAGCAAGTTCTATAATGAGTATAAGAGTGCAAAATATTTTTATGATGGTATCTGTATAATGCCTGAAGTAATTTTGTCCATCATACAATAATGGTGTTAAATCCTATATATGGATAGGCACTTAATGTTAATGGTTGACTCGAAACTATCATGATGGCAATAATCATTGGTCAAGAATAGATTATCTGAAGGTACAGTGATGCCTTGTTGTTTCAACATAAAGCTGCTGTCATAGCCCAGTCGGTAGCGCGTCAAACTCCCAATCTTCAATCATGGGATCCCCCGCCGCGGCACATATCCTTTCTGACATTGGTCTCCCACCAATAGGTGGATAATCGTAAACCTAAGTGAGATAGCAGCTGGAGGCTGGGAAAGGAAGTAGTGGTAGTACTGGTTTGAGAAATACCAGGAATTTATTGTTAGGTGCTCCAGCCGTGGCAATATGACTGAAATGTGAAAAGTGGCATTAAACCCCATTTAATCAATAATGCTTCAACATAATGTACTTCTGTACAATTTTAAAGTTCATAGAAAAAATATAATGTGTATTTATAATAATGATAATAAATTCTTTATATATAGAAGGCAATTCACTAAGCTGACATCATCATACATGCAATTAATCATGAAACAATGAAAAAAACTTATTTACAATGAGGCCATAGTAACCATAGAGTAGATGGTTGTCCCAGGACAACTGCTGTCGAGCCTGCATAGTTTTGACAATCAACTTGACCTTGACCATCAATTTAAGTGCTTGAGCTTTGACCTTGATCTTTGACCTTGAAGCTATCCAAAAAATTCTTTCAAATGGCACAACTACTCATGATTGAGATTGATTGTGCCAATTTATTTTGAAATCCATCCATAATTGTAGGAGAAATGCTCTTGACGATCACAATTTTAGTGTTTGACCTTGAGCTATGACTTTGACATTAGAACAATCCCAAAAATTCTTTCAAATGGCACATTAATTCACAATTGAGAAAAATTGTGCCAAGTTATTTTGAAATCCATCCATAAATGTAGGAGTAATTGTCCGGACAAACAATTTTAGTGTTTGACCTTGAGCTGTGACCTTTACATTAGAACTATCCCAAAAATTCTTTCAAATGGCACATCTACTTGTGATGGTGAATAATTGTGCCAAGTTATTTTGAAATCCATCCATAAATGTAGGAGTAATTGACCAGAAAATTCGGAGGTACGAACGAACTAACGCACATACACCAACTTGTCATAGTGACAACTATGTCTCACTCACCACAAGCGGGCTTGACAAAAATGAAGTTGAGATTGTGCACATGATAACTAGAGGCGCCTAAGTGCCTGTATCGCTCCACAGGCATGAATGTATGGATTAACTCATTCCCACATGACAAAAATTTAGACTGGTCCATATTCAAAGAAGTTGTAAATGACAATTTAAACTTTATGAAACCATTAAAGTTATTGTCTTTTGGGGTAGAAAACATTGTGGATAATGAAGAAATTGCTTGTAACAAGCAATTTCTTCATTCTTCCCATTGTTTTCCAAAGACTCTATATTGATGGGCGTTTAAAAGTGTCATTGGAATGGGTTAAGCAAATTTTTTCATGAATTCAATATAAACTGAATATAAGGAAAATGAATCTATGTCACTGAAATCTTTGTAATAGTTCTTGAGAAGCTTTTCATTGTTTTTACAAAAGTCAAGTTAAGGTATGTATAATTCATTTACTCGGTCAGATGAAAAGGTATTGACAAAATTTCAACTTTTTCATTGTTTTTACAAAAGTCAAGTTAAGTTATGTATAATTCATTCACTGGGGATGATGAAAAGGTATTAATAAAATTTAAAAGTTTTCATGGTATACCATACATGGACATAAGCCACAACCATAATACCCAAGCTTTTCAACCAAGCAAAATCATATAAGGATCAGACAAACAGTCATCTGAGGATCATTCCTGTGAAATTTGATTAAAATTCGTCAACAGTCCATTTTTGGTATATACCATATATGGAAATAAGCCCTGTCCATTAAAGCCATATTTTTCATTCGATTAAAAAAATATTTTTGATCATCTGATAAAGGGTCACTTAGCAATCAATCTAGTAAAATTTGGTTTTAATCTATCAACTGGTGTCTGAGAAAAAGAATTTCAAACCTTTTACCAAATAAGGAAATTAGCCCCGCCCATTAATGTCATGTTTTTCATTTGATCAAAATTCTCTGAAGGAATCTAATAAAGGGTCAACAAAGGATCATTTCTGTGAAATTTGTTGACAAATCTGTTCAGTACTTTCTGAGGAGGAAAAGTTTACAGACGGATGGACGACCAGACAGACGCATGCACGATGGACACCACACCATGGCAATAGCTCTCTGGCTTTCAGCAAGTGAAGCTAAAAACAACATAATGACACACACAGCTCTCTTTTATCAATCATTATCAAAACACAAATTCCTACTCAGACAAATTTTGTTATTGAAGTTCTAGTAGTAGTATAAGCAATTAACCTATAACAACAGTATCCCGCATTTTGACATCCTGTAGTAAAAAAATGAAGAAAAATGAGAAATTGATTGTTATGACCAATTCTTCTTTTACCCACTTTGTTGTTAAATATATTTCAGCTTCACCTGCCCTTCTCCTCTATCACAGT
This sequence comes from Fragum fragum, assembly GCA_946902895.1. Taxonomy (NCBI): domain Eukaryota; kingdom Metazoa; phylum Mollusca; class Bivalvia; order Cardiida; family Cardiidae; genus Fragum; species Fragum fragum. The sequence goes on along the minus strand of OX336369.1, from coordinate 64,950,212 downwards.
GCTTTCAGAGATATATGCCCAGAACAATATTCATGATAGGAAAAAAAGGAAGAGAGCTTAACAATCAAGCAAGTCAGAGTAACTTTCTTTTGCATTGAACATTAGGTCACCTATCAATGATATACAATAAAGTTGTCTGAGGAGTCAAAGCAGTATGTCCATTACATTGATGATTTTAAAAATGAGAATAAATTATGCTAAGTCTAAACCATTCCCACACAATGACACTTTTGGACGCCCCTCAAGATTAAAAATCGAGAAAACATTGTGTAAATTGAAGAAATTGCTTGTAATAAGCAATTTCTTCATTTTGACACAATACAGTAAAACCCCTCCTTACGACCACCCCGGTAATACGGGCACCACGCTATTACGACCGAATTTTTACAGAACAGATTTTTTTGTCCTTTAATCAATGGTCGCAAACCCCTCTAAAACAGGCACCAAACTATTCCGAATTGCGACCACTATATTCAGTATCAAGTAAAGCTGACACACTATTTTGAACCCCACTAAAACAACCAGTAACTTCACACAGTGAGACCGACCACCCGAATTTCACACTTTCGTAGTAGAGGGGTTTTACTGTATTTTCTACACTGAGAAAGTTGAAAAAATCTAAAATTTCATAAGCATGTCATCTGTAACTCCTTTCAATTTGGCCAGTCTAAAATTTTGTTATCTGGTAAAGGGTTAACAGATTCTGTAATTTTGAAACTTTACCTGCCTCATAATATGCATTTTCCTACATTTTTATATCCATTTATATGCAAGATTTCAATTATATTTCCACCTTACGCAGTTTATAGAAGAGTTTATTTACAAGCGTGCCCGATTAAAATCTAATGAGTCACAATTGTTCTATCAATTAGATTGTAATCAATAGAATTTGATAACAATTGATTAAACTCTTACATGGTCCAATGATTTTTAATACTTAATTAAACCCATGAATAGGTCAGTTTGCAAGATGTAAGCTTCAAAATCAGCAGTCTTTGCTTTTTCAGCTTGATTTGTAGCTACAATTATGTCGAAATGACCGTTTCATAGACAAACACTAACTCAAGTGTAATACATTTTCACTATTGTGTATATCCTTTTTAACTGTATTTCGTTTCCATTCCCAAGATTACACTTGATTTTATGTCTGTCTTGGCGATTAGTGGCAAAGACAGAGCTAAAATACTGCCAGGATATTAACACATTACCAGACTACAAAATTCAAGACCAGTCCAAATTAAAACAAATGGAAGACAACAATTTTCAGTTTATGAAATTTTAAAAAATTCTTTGTCTTTTGGGGTATCAAACATTATGGAAAATGAAGAAATTACTTGTAATAAGCATTTTCATTATCTTCCAAAATGCTTTTAAAAGCGTTTTTATTTGAAGGGCGTCCCAAGGTATCATGGTGTTGGAATGGTTTTACCAAGTTCTTCTGTGTTACCATGACGGTAATAATAATGTATGTAATTAACTAACTTTTGTAATGGATGGAAATGAATATCCATGTAACAAGATGTACACTTTGTGTCACTAGGCTACCAAATAATGTGAGCATTAGTTAAACGTTCTCTGAAGCCTAACAATTATATTCATGTAATGCAGCAATGGAAATGAAAGACCATATTACAAGATATACACTAAGTGTCATCAGAACACCAAATATGAGCATTAGTTAAACCTTCTCTGAAGCCCAACAATTATATTCATGTAATGCAGCAATGGAAATGAAAGACCATATAACAAGATATACACTAAGTGTCATCAGAACACCAAATATGAGCATTACTCTGAACATCAATTATATTCATGTAATGCAGCGATGGAAATGAAAGACTGCATAACTTTGTGTCTATCAGCATTGGTTAAATTCTCTGAAGCCCAACAATTACATTCATGTAATGCAGTGATGGAAAGGAAAGACCATATAACAGGCTATACACTTTGTATCATCAGGCTACCAAATATGAGCATTAGTTACACATCAGGTGTTCTGAAGCCCAACAAATATATCTTTTCAATTTCATTGATAGAATTTTAACCCTTGCCATGCTGAACACAGATTATTGCTTTTTGTTGGTAGGTAAAGACAGAGATTAGACTGCACATGTGTATAGTCTGATCTTAGTTTACACCACTTGCTTGTCCCTTTTAAGCTAAAATTGTTCATAAGATAAATTTTCAAAATAAGTAATAACAGGAATTAGTGCTTTCTGTGCTTTCAGTCCATGGATTTTATGTTTTGTGTTTGCTTTCAAATGTATGGCGTGAGAAAAATGACACAAAAAGGAAAATGAGTTTTTATCTCTAAAAAATTTGCTCCCAAAGTAATGATAGATAATACATCTATTTAACCCAATCCCACTCAGTTGGACGCGTCTAAGAAAAAAGCTTTTTAAAACATTGTGAAAAATAAAGAAAATGCTTGTTACAAGCAATTTCTTCATTTTCCACAATGTTTTCTACCCAGAAAATTAAAAGGATCAGAAATTTAATAAACATTAAATTGTTGTCTGCAACTTCTTTCAATTTAAACCAGTCTAAAATTTTGCTGTCTGGAAATGGGTTAAATACATTCATTTGTGTTTCATTGTAAAGTAGATGATTTTTGTGTCAGTTTGGATGATGCACAGCCTATGAAATATTAATACTTTAACCCATTCCCACATGATAAAATTTTAGACCAGTCCAAATTCAAAGAAGCTGCAGACGACAATTTTAAGATAATGAAATCTTTAAAATCTTTGTCTTTTGGGGTAGAAAACATTGTGGATAATGAAGAAATTGCTTGTGACAAGCAATTTCTTCATTTTCCACAATGTTTTCCAAAGCTTTCATACATAGGGGCGTTTAAAAGGGTCACTGTGTGGGAATGGGTTAAGGACAAGAAAACAATTGCCCGTCTCTTTCCTTTATTTTGTAAATCTTTGTAAGTTTTTATTTTCTCATTTTCAGGGGCTTATGCAAAACTATAGTAAGTGGCAACATTCACATACAACAGATAAGCATTTAGCCATACCCATATGGTGACACTTTCTAATGGGAAAAGAGGCTTTGGAAAATATTGTGGAAAACTAGGAAATTCAAGCAAATTCTTAATCATTCACAATGTTTTCTACTAAAAAAAACTAGATCATTCAGACTTTTATTAACTAGAATTTGAATTCTGACCAGTCAGTAATTTTGTTGTCAGGTAATGAATTTTAAAACTCTTAAATACATTAATTTACACTTATCTATATTTCTAATGCAGCAATTATCCATTTTGACTAGTCTTATAAAGCTGCCTAGATTGTTTAACCCATTCCCACACAATGACGCTTTTTAACTCCCCTCAACAAAACAGCTTGTGAAAACAAATTGGACTTGAAGAAATTGCTTGCTCTAAGAAATTTCTTCATTATCCACAAGGTTTTCTATCCTATTCAGGGTTCCCACGCTCTGGCAGTTCCAAAATTCCCTGACATTTCCTTGACAAGAAAGTGAATTTTCCCTGACATTTTATCGAAGTTTCAACCAATGTTTCCTTCTTCCCTAACAATTTTATCAAAGAATTACCATTGTTATACACATTTTAAATAATGACTACATCCTTCTTACCCTTAGTTCGCACCATAGTTCCCTGTCACAACATCTGATATGATCACTTCATTGATATTCTAATAATTTTGAACACAATTCAGTGAACAACAAAACTGAAACTATCACAGAAACGACCATACTGCTCAGGAGGCAAGGGGCGCAAATCCCTTCAGTTTCTATTATATTTTTTTAATGAATATCAAAATTGGAAGTCAGTACTTTTAGCAATTTAAGCCAAAATACCAGAAACTGCCATAGCCTTGAAAACTACTCCAATGAAAAATTCCCTGACAGTCTGTTCCAAATTCCCTGACATTTCCCAGACTTTTGCCTTATTTTTCAAATTTCCCTGACACTCATCAAAATTCCCTGACATTTCCCTGACTATTACAAAATTCCATTTTTCCCTGACTTTTCCCTGACGTGTGGGAACCCTGCTATTAGCCAAGTATTTTTAAAACTCCATTAACTAAAAATTGTTGGCCAGTCTAAACTTGTGTCGTCTGGTAATGGGTTAATCTACTGTGAGACAGCTGTTTATTATAACACTAAGACCATCGTTCCCAGTATCAAAAAGGAATAAAATATGAAGTAAGGTGTCCGACTATAATAGACAAGTTAATCTTTCTCCAATCTGATTATTGCAGCAACAGAAGAATGCAGTCAGACTAGATTGATCAATTTGGAGTTCAAACAATTTAGCAATCAAAATATTTATCAAAAGATAAAGTCTAAAACCACCATATCATCTCAATCTTTGATAGTTACTCGATAAACAGGATTAAATAAAGCTCTTTTCAATGATTTTTTTTCTCTCTAAATCTGCAGAGTTTTGTAAACAAACCCTTTTCCTTTGCAAACAAAACCTAATACAATTATGCTTATAATTACATTTTTAACCCCTTACCAGACAACAAAATTTTAGACTGGTCTAAATTGAAGCGAGTTGCAGACAACAATTTAGAGTTTAGGAAGTTTAAGATTTTTTCGACATTCTGGTCAGAAATCATTGTGTAAAATGAAGAAATTGCTTTTAACAAGCAATTTCTTCATTTTACACTATGTTTTCCCAATTTTTTTTCTTAGTGTCATTGTGATGGAGTAGGTTAAGACATACATCCTTGTAAATGTGACCAGTAAAGCCAAGATTCACACCCATTACCAGCATCAAAGTGAGGGGATGGGTTAAGTTTAAAAGGCATATTTAAGTACATAAGTGCATTCTTCCAAATACTTTAAAGAACTCATTGCATAATTATGAAAGACCAAAATCAAAGGTGATGTTTAATGTTATAATTCATTTCCAGATTGTTGTTTACCCAATACCAGATAAACATTTTTAGACTGGTCCAAATTCAAAGAAGTTTGTTTTGTTTGAATGGGGTTTTACGCCGCTTTCAACAATCTCTCAGTTATATCGCGGCGGCTGGAGCACCTAACAATGGAATCCTGGTATTTCTCACACCAGTACTACCATTACATCCCTTCCTAGCCTCCAGCTGCTATCCCACATAGGTCTACGATTATCGACCCATTGGTGAGAGACAGATAGTCGGAAAGGATGAGTGCCGCCGTCGGGGATCGAACCCGGGACCTTTAGATTGACAGTCCGATGGGCTACCAACTGCGCTATGACAGCGGTGCCCAAATTCAAAGAAGTTTCAGACAACAATTTCAAGTAGGTGATAAATAAAAGTTTTTTTGTATAAAACATTTTTGACAATCGAGAAATTTCTTGTAATAAGAAATTTTCTCCATTATTCTCAATAATTTATCGAGTTTTTTTCTTGGGCATCATGAAAAGTGGGATTGGGTGTAAATAGTTTGACTCGTTCTCACACAATCCCACTTTTTTACGCCCCTCATACAAAAGGTTTTTGAAATATTGTGGAAAATGAAGAAATTGCTTGATACAAGTAATTTAATAATTTCCCACAAAGTACATATTCAACCCCAAAAGACAAAGCATTACGAAAATTGATCAACTTTAAATTGTTGTTTGAAACTTCATCCAATTTAGACCAGTCTAAATTTCCCTTGTTTGGTGGTGGTTTAAACATATTTAATCAAAAGCATTCTGTGCTATATATGAGGATTCATGCTAGAGGGTATTCCATTACATATGAAGTGCTTGCAGTTGAGCTCTTTCCTCTCATTTGCATATTTAATGAAGATACCTTGATGCTTTAATTACCAATAAATGGACCTGTTACAATGATCAAACATATTCAAAGTGGATAGATTTACATGAAATTTACATACTTATTGCAAAGGTTACAAAGACTCTTTGACCAATGTCAGATCTGAAAAGTTATAACCCATTACCAATGGACAAAATTTTAGACTACTCTTAATTAAAACGAGGGCTTTTGGCCTGGTGCTCTCACCTGAGATAAAGGCTCCTTTTCTTTCAACAGTCGAATTAATATTAATCTTAGGATAATCATGCAAGTAGGCCTATCATAATTTATACATATATAGGTTCTGTACCTGGGGATCAATTTAGCAATGTTCATAGAATTCCATGAACAGATTCTTAATAACAAATTTCAAGGCTTTAGGACTTATATGAAAGGACAAAAACTTTTTAATTTCCTTCTGGATCTATGGGTAATATTTTTAGAAATACAAAAGAAGTCAATGAACAGATTGATCCTTCATGGACATATCAAGGCTGTGAAGGCCAACTGGATTTAACTTCCTAGTCATGGCAACCAGAGTTCTTCCACTGAATTTCTATAATTTATTGTTAAAAAGGAATTTCTGTCAAATTTTGTTACAATTGGCCCAATGGATTCATTCAAAAATCCTTCCCATTTACCCAACCCTTCTAGGGATCCACCACTGGGGACCTTAGGTTACTGATTTTGGAATTTAGAAAGGGGTCAATATACCAATGTTTTGTGCAAAATATCAAGACTCTATGCCTTCTGGATCAGGAGGAGAAGATTCTTAAAGATTGCTTTAAATTTTCACTTTTGTTGCCACAGCAACTAGAGTTTTCAATGGATTCCAATTCTTTAGTTTTTTTATAGGGGGCCACCTAAGGAATATTTCTGCCAAATTCGTTCAAATTGGCACTTTGGTTTGGGATGATTCATTTAAAAATCCTTTATTTCTATGTAGACCTCAAACCCCCCCCTTTCCCTGGGGTTCTGCTCCTGGGGATCTGAGGGTAATGATTTTAGTAATTTGGAAAAGGTCAATATATATTGATATTTCATGCAAAATATCAAGGCTATACAGATTTCAATCCAATTAAACTATTTATTATAGGGCACCTCTGGAATATTCTGCCAAATTTAGTTGAAATTTGCCCTTAGTTTGACAGGAGATGTTGTTCAAAGAAATTGTTGACCCACTACTCACCATAGAAAGACAATGAACAAAAGGTGATCACAATAGCTCACTTGACAATGTCAAGTTGAAAAAAATTTAAAATCATCATCTTTTGGAGTACAAGACAATGTGGATATAGCTATCAGTTTCTTTATTCTCAATATTGCTTTTCAAAACATGTTGCTTTTGGGTTTTAAAAAAAAGCAGTATCAATGGGTAGGAGTGTGTTACAAATGGTTTAACCCTTCCTGTTTTGTGAAAGAGGTTGCAGGCGACAATAGAAAATTGAACACAAATTGAAATGAAATCATCCTATATGGTAGAAAATATTGTGGGATAAGAAGAAATTGCTTATTACAAGCAATTTCTCCTTTTTCCACAATGTTTTCTCAAGTATAAAATCACAGCGACCTAAAATCCTTGGTTTGGACAGGAAAGGGTTAAAGAAAACTAGAGCTATTACTGATAGAGATGACCCCCCTCCCCTTTCCCTGGAAAAGCTGCTACTCATCCAATAGAATGTCCTCATGTTAGAATTGAATAATCTTATGTCTTTATAGCGTTTAACCCATTCCCACAAAGTGAGGCTTCTAAATGCCCCTAAATATGAAAGCTGTGGAAAACATTGTGGAAAATGAAGAAATTGCTTGTTACAATCAAGTTCTTCATCATCCACAATGGGTTTTTTTAAATTGTCAGCTGCAACTTCTTTGAATTTGGACTAGTCTAGAATTTTATTGTGTGGTAATGGATTAATTCCAATTTGAACAATAGATTTTCAGTAAACCCATTACCAGACAAACATATTTTAGACCTGTCCAAATTCAAAGAGGTTGCAAATGGCATTTTAAAGGTGATGGACTTCAAAAAATCTTCTGAGGTAGGAAACAATATGGACAATGAAGAAATTGCTTGTAACAAGAAATGTCTTCATTTTCCATGATGTTTTCAAAAGCCTTTTTTCATAGGGGTGTGAAAACACATGACGGTTGGGGAATGGGTGGAGCTCATTTATTGTCTTGCCAGTGATTATACCCATGTAACAAGCAGTGTGGCTGGGATTTGAATCAACAACCATGACACCTCTCTCACCATGAGTCCCTTGTTAAGCTGTGTACAGAATGAAGAATATAGACATCAGTAAGTATGAAAATAAGATAAAGTAGATAAAAATAATACATTTAACCCTTTCTCATAAAATTCCTGGTTTTTAATGATTGTTATACTTGAGGAAACATTGTAGAAAAAGGAGAAATTGCTTGTAACAAGCACTTTCTTCTTTTCCCACAATATCTTCTACCATAAAGGATGGTACTAAAAATGTCTTCTGCTACCCCATTGAATTTGACATGTCTTAAATTTTGAAAAACAGCGAAGGCTAGGTACCAATTCATTTAATAAGAGAACAATCAATCAAATTACTAAAAATAATTATTTCCACACAGTGACGCTTTTAAACATACATCACAAAAAGCAATTTGAAAACATTGTGTAAAATGAGGAAATTGCTTTTCTACCCATAAAGTTGAAAAAAGTTAAATTTCATAACCTTTAAATTGTCGTCTACAACTCCTTTCCATTCGGACCAGTGCAAATTTTGCCATCTTGTAATTGGTTCACAAAATTTTGATGTCAGTTAATGGGTTAACAGTAAAAGTATTTGGAATGTTAATCTTGAAACTGTGTCTAAGGCTTATAAGCAAGGTTGTTCATCATCTATGTAGTTTTTGTATGATTTTTCTTCAAATATAACAACCAAATAAAGTAATGTTTCTAGATTATAAGACAGATGAACGCTATTGATTCAAAACAACTTTTAATTATTCATATTATGCCTCAAAGCATTGCACCTATTGATTGACTGATAGAAGTTAACCTTTCCTGTTCAATCCCTGCGTTTTACATCCCTGTTAATTCATAGTTGAGACAACGTTGTAAAAAAAGAAGAAATTGCTTGAAACAATTTCTTTTCTTTTTTTTTCACAATATGTTCTATCCTACTGAATGGTTATTTTTTAAATCAATTTCCACATTAATTTTTGTCTGCAAAATCTTTGGATTTGTTTTGCAAAAAAGGAAAGGGTTAATGTTCATCATGTCAGAGGAAGGCCCTGTTTTCATATCAAAGGTAATGCTTACACCATTCATTCGTACTCCAAGGTATAATGAACAAAAACCCAAAGCAATATTGCAGTAATTCACCGTTTTCTCACATTTTTTTTTTCTTTAATTCAAATATGGATTCAAATCTGTTTTCATTTTATGTGACCATTTTTGGCAGGCCTTTTTAAACCCATTTCCACTCAGTGGCGCTTTTAGACGCCCCCAAAGAAAATAAGCTTTGGAAAACATTTTGGAAAATGAAGAAAATGCTGTTACAAGCAATTTCTTCATTTTCTACAATGCTTTCTACCAAGAAAGTAGAAAAAAATCAAGACTTTGATGAACTCTAAATTGTCGTCTGCAACTTCATTCAAATTGGGCCAGTCTAAAATTTTGCTGTCTGGGAATTGGTTATTTTCTAAAACCTGACTGGAATCCGTTAGGACATGATTTCCTGCAGCAAAAAAACCAGTCTTTTTATGGAGATATGTTAATCCATTACCAGTCAAAAAAACTTTAGACAAGACAGCAGCCCATCAGACTCCCAATCTGCAATCATGGGCTGTCATGGGTTCAATCCCTGGCAGAGCACATATTCTTTCTGACATTTGTCTCTAACACGGATAATCGTTAACCCAAGTGGGATAGCAGCTGGATGTTAGGAAAGGATGTAATGGTGGTACTGGTGCAAATATACCAGGATTCCATTGTTAGATCCTCCAGCCGCGGTGAATTTGACTTATTAATTGGTGTTAAACCCCATTAAAACAAACCAAAATCATAGAAGATGCATACAAGAGTTTGTTGATGATATTTCAAGGTAGAAATAAAAAAATGCAAGTAATTTGTTCTTTCCTAAGTTTAATTCTTGAGGGCCATAAAATTATGATATTGTGTGGGAATGGGTTTAATACCAAGACAAAACATTGGAGAAGGGGCATGTTTAACATTGGAGAAGGGGCATGTTTACTTGGTTGAGATAAATTTATTGTTGTCTATAGAACTTATCATCAGGTCTCTATTGTTATTGTCCTGATTATGTGTTACACGGCCAATTACACCTGTTTATAGTGCCGACAGTCATTACACCGTTCAAATACTCCTAGGTATCAAGTGTTATGTCTCAAAGCCTCAAATTATGTTTATATTAAACTGTCAGACTGATTTACTTTTATGGATTGAAGAATGCCTGTGATGCAAAATAGAGTAAATTCCAAAGTTCAGAAATCTTTATCAAAAAAAAAAAATATATTTTTTCATGCATTGGTAGAAAAAAACAAGAGCCGTCCAGGACAGATTATGCTCCCTGAATATATAGCCCCATCACACACAAAATGCATAAAATAAACTGGTAAAAGGGTTCCAATGGACAGACAGATGAGTGGCAGCTATATGCTTGCCTTTCTCCAGACATGCTATATTTTAACATACAACATTTAGCTGTGAGCTTAGAGCTATCTTTTTTTTTTTTCAAATAGCAAATCTAATCATGTTACAGGTTATTTCAAAATTCATCCATATTTTTAGGAGCTATGCTCTGGACATGCTTCACTTTAACGTGTGACCTTATGCTTTGACCTTGAACTTAGAGCTATCCCAATATTTCTTTCAAATGGTACATCTACTCATGATAGAGAACAATTGTGCCAAGTTATATTGACATCTAACCATAATTGAAGGAGCTATGCTCTTGACATGCTTAATTTTAAAGTACAATCTTGATCTGTGACCTTGACCTTGGAGCTATCCCAATATTTCTTTCAAATGGTACATATACTCATGATGGACAACTATTGTTCCAAGTTATATTGATGTCCATCCATAAATCAAGAAACTATGCTCTGGACAAGCTTAATTTTGATGTTTGACCTTGATCTGTGACGTTGACTTTGAAGCTATTCAAAAACCAGGAAATGCATAAGTGCAATATCATCAAGAATTCACATATGAATTAAGTCTCATCCGTTTTGGCAAAATGATTGTAGAGAAATTCAGGCAGACCGACGGATGGAATGATGAAAGAACAGAAGGACAGACAGACAAAGTGGCAGCTATATGCTCGCCCTACGGATAGCATAAAAAACCAATTCTCAGATTTTACCCTCAAAAGAATCCAACTACATGTATTATATGTTTCGCTTTTTTGATAAAAAATAACAACACACAAAAAAAGGGGGGACAACTTAAAAAATCTTCAAAAGGATTTAGATGGGATCAAGCAATTTTGCAAGATAGGCAAAAAATTGTTTTGGAACAACCAATTCAGCTCCTTATTATCAAGTAATCTTTATAACATGTTACATGAGCTAGGTTGATTGTATTTCAATTTTGTCTACATGAGATCTAAACAAACCCTTTCTTAAATATTTCACGAAATTTTCTAAAAATGTGTACTCGCATCTCCCTTAACCAATAACCACATGAGAAAATTAAATACTAGTCCAAAGAAATTGTAGACAACAATTTCATGTTGATGAAATTTTAAAAATCTTTGTCTTTTAGGACAGAAAACATTGTGAGTTATGAAGAAATATGTTTGTCATAAGCATTTTTTTTCATTTTCATAGTGTTTTCTAAAGTTATTTTCTTGTGGGGGATCAAAAAGTGGCATTGTATGGGAATGGGTTAGAAGTTTTTGCTAATTTCTCTTTGTAGACAAACTTTCCTTTATAACGAATTCCCACACAGTGACTCCTGTTTTTTATGCCCCTCACGAAAAAAAGCTGTGAAAAACATTGTGGATAATGAAGAAATTGCTTGTAACAAGCAGTTTCTTCATTGTCCACAATGTTTCTATGCTAAAAGTCATTTGAAATTATATCAATTTAGTATCGTCATCTTCAACTTCTTTAAATTTGGACCTGTCAAGTTTTTTTGTTCAATAATGGATTAAATGATTTATCCATGAGGGAACAATCTAGAATATCAATTACATTGAATTTAAAGTTTAGTGAAATAACGATTAACCCATTCCAACTCAACAAAATTTAAGACTGGTCCAAAATGAAAGAAGCTGCAGATGATATTTTCAAGTTAGTGGAATTTAAATATCTTTGTCTTTTTGGATAGAAAACATTGTGGATAATGAAGAAATTGCTTGAAACAAGCAATTTCTTCATTTTCCGCAATGTTTTCCAAAGCTTTTTTCTCGAGGGGCGTAAAAAGGAGGGCTTGTGTGGGAATGGGTTAAATAGGAAAAAGAACAAAACAACATTTTATCAGAAGTATAAAATGTACATAGTTATGATTGACCAATTGCTGGCCCCGCCCACTTACTTTGTTAGCCCCGCCATTTGACTTCGATAGGAAGTCCTGCTTTGATTTATATGGAGTAATTTTGCAAAAATTTAACAAAAAAGTAGAATGGTTGGTTGGCAACCTAAACATCGTAACTACAGCTCAGTTAAGCCGTAGTTATGACATTCAATTTGCCAAACTAACCAAAAGGTGAATAAAAATGGCGGCCAATGTTTGAGATCAAAACTTATTTCTGGTCTCAATGATTTCCTTTGTCGAATGGTTATTTAATTGACAGCTGCTATTGGTCAATTCCATCAAGAATACATATTTATATTCAATGGGCATACAAAAAGCGTGATAGTAGTCGATGGTCTCTCTCCAATCACAAATGTCTATATAATTCAATCCAATACTATAACATTTAACTTTATAAGAAATATGCACAAGTTTACTTTTATTTAACCCTTGTCATCCTGAATAAAATCCCTATATCAATGGCATTAAAATCAAAGGCTAAAAGCAATGGAAGACCTAATATTGCGCGTCATTATTTTTTATCAGTTGTTATCAACATCACCCAAAGACCAAGGATATCACCCGATCTTTCAAAGTAGGTCATAGGGAATATGTCACATTAAATTAAATTAATCATGAATTTAGTTGACTTAACAGGAAGAAAGAATTTTTATTATGAAAAAGACATTAATAACTATTTGCACATAATTTTCCTGTATCAAATTTTCATGAAAAGCTGTTCAAGAGCCACTTTAAAATGGACCAAATTGAAAGAAGTTGCAGGCAACACTTTAAAATGGAATCAAATTTGAAAACTATCTAGAATTGTTGCAAAGTGGACCGATACCTCCACATCGTAGACAACATGGCATAAGACTTAGAGAATGAAAACTTTTTTCTATAAAAGTTCAATTTTGACATTGACCTTTGACCTCCATGATCAAAACACAATAGGACAATTGCAATAATTATATGAAGTTACAAGGTTATAGGTCTATTGGTTCGTGAGACAAAACAATAGAGCTTTTGTTAGGGTCACAAGTTACAATTGTACTAAGTTTCAAGGTTGTAGGTCTATTGGTTCTTGAGTTCGAGCCCAGAAAAGGTTTTCAAAGGTCAATTGTGACCTTTGACTGTCACCAAAAAACAATAGGGCACATCCTTTGGTCATTAGGAACAATTGTATGAAGTTACAAGGTTATAGGTCTAATGGTTCTTGAATTAGAGCAAAAAGTCCACGGACGGATGGACATACAGAGACAGACAGACAGACAGACTATACTCTCCACTACTTCATAGGTGGGGGTTATAAAGAATGATAGAGAATCACAGGCAGTGAGGAAAAAAGGGAAATCACTTGTTACAAACAATATCTTCTTTTCCCTAACTTTTTTTCTGTAAGTCTATTAAACAAGAAAAGGTCCAATTTGAAATATGAGGTTCTGTTTGAATGAGCCATAAAACCTCACATGAGCCAATATAAAATGGCCCTATGAAAGTCACTAAATTTGCTATAATACTGAGTATTTACACTTGATATGTATCATAAAATCTCTATTAAATCAGTGAAATTTACTTTGATTTTGATATGCACCGTTATCAAGGAAACAGACTTTTCTAGTTTTAATCCATTACAAGATGGCAAAATTTTAGACTGAACCAAGTTGAAAGGAGTTGCAGACAACAACTTAAAATCAGTTAAATTCTAGATCTTTTCAAGTTTCTGTTAAAAGCAATTTCTTCTTTTTATACAATGTTTTTCCAATTATTTTTCTTGAGGGGCTCCCAAAAGCGGCATTGTGTGGGATTGGGTTAACCCATTCCAACACAGCAAAATTTTAGACTGGTCCAAATTGAAAGAAGCTGCAGACGACAATTTCAAGTTGATAGAATTTTGAATTTTTTTGTCATTTTGGGTAGAAACATTGTGGATAATGAAGAAATTGCTTGATACAAGCAATTTCTTCATTTTCCACATTGTTTTCCAAAGTTTTTTTCTTGAGGGGCGTAAAAAGGAGGGATTGAGTTGGAATGGGTTAAACTCTTTTTGATGCATCTTAACCCTTTCCTGTTTCTTGAAATTTTAGAATGGTCCAAATTGAAAGATGCTGCAGACGACGATGAAAACTGAATGAAATTTGAAATAAAACCATCCAATGTGGTAGAAAATATTGAGGGAAAAGGAAAAATTGCTTGTTACAAGCAATTTCCTCTTTTGCCACAATGTTTTCTCAAGTATGAAATCATAGTGACGTAAAATCACAGGTTTGTACAGGAAAGGGTTAAAAGTGTGTTGACACATCTTTATATTTTCTATTCCTGGTTAACCAATTTCCAAACCACAAATTTATAGACAGGCCAAAATAGAAAGAGGTTGAAGACGACAAAACAAAGATGGCTTTACCTATTCCCAAACAATGAAACTCTTTTAGAAGTCCACCACCCACCCACCCAAATCACAAAGATGTGTAAAATTGTCTTCTGCAACTTCTTTGAATTTGGACCAGTCTAAAATTTTGTCTGGTAATGGGTTACACAGATATTTCTTTTTTCTCACAATGTTTTCCAACGCTATATGTCTTCGGCGCATAAAAATGCGGAGTTGTGGGGTTGTGTGGTAATGGGTTTAAGTAAGCTTAAGAATATTTTTTCTAACCACTTACCAGACCACCAAATTTAAGACTAGTCCAAATTCAAAGAAGTAGCAGAGAACAATTTTCATTTGATAAAAATTCAAAAATCTTTTCAGGTATATCACTTTAGGAAATAAGGAAATATCCTATCCCTTGTCATGCTGAACCCGGAATATTCCGGTTTTGGCAGGAGGTGTAGACTAAGATCAGACTGCACTTATGTGCAGGCTGATCTTAGTCTATCCCTCCTGCTTGTACTTTTCCTGTCATAGTTGTTTATGAAGTTGATTTCTAAAAGAAATGTTTATTTTTGAACAACAAGTTCTATCAGTGCTTTCAGCCTTTTGATTTGACAGCATTTCAGTAAGGTGATTTATCCAGCATGACAAGGGTTATTACAAGCAGTTTCTTCATTTTTCATTATTAGATTGTTTATTTATTTATATTTTTTTTGGGGGGGGGGGTCATGAAAAAGTTGGACTGTGTGAATTTTTTTTGGTGTTTTTCAAAGATTTTCTCTTTAACACTTTTGGAGAATATAAAATTGGGGGTTCATTGCAATACTGTTCCAAGTGTCCATGCAATATCTAGACAAAGGCCTCCAGTCTAACATTTTTGAAGTTTTGAATTCTGAGGATAAGTTAAAGTTAACCCATTACCAGGTGGTAATATTTTGTCCAAATCAAAAGAAGCTTCAAGCAACAATTTAAAGTATTAAAATTTCAAGTAACTTCCAAGTAGGGCAGAAAATATTGTTAGAAAAGAAGAAATTACAGTCTACATCTCTGACAATGTTTTCAAAAAATATTTCCTACAAGGCCTCAAAATGCAGAGTTCTGTGCCAATATTAAACAACATATTTAATAAGGTGTCCACTTGATTCAGTAATGATTTAAAACACATTATCGAAAGGAATAATTTGTACTCACAAAAATGAGCAATGACAAATCCAGGCCAATATCACCTCCCTTCTATTTGCGGCAGCACAACCTAGCTTAACAGAGAAATGTTGAAAGTACTATTATGTCAAAATCATAGCACAAACATATAAACAATGGGAAAAAAAAGTCGCTTTTTTTTTGTAACAATAAATGGTATAGTTGAGGATTAAAGATTAATTAGATTTAATCAATAAAGCATGGCAGACTCTATATTGTGTTTTTTTATTGCTCAAAATTGTTATCTTTTGTCACGCTCCATCACTGCATTAAGCATTAACTCCGCCCCTTTTCTATACACAACCACTCATTGTTAATGGTCTATCACAGTCTAAAATCAATATTCATGAGGTTACCTGTACTACAACAATCAAAAGCCATAATCCATTCCTACACATGAAAATTTTAGGCTGGTCTAAATTCAAAGATGTTGCAGACGACAATTTCAAGTTAAGATAATTTTGAGTATGTCTGACTTTAAGGGTAGAAAACAAGGTTAAAAAAGAAGAAATTGCTGGTAACAAGCAATTTCTTCATTTTCAACCTTGTTTTCTCAAGTCTTTTCTTGGGGGCATAAAAAAGTGGGACTGTGAAGGAATGAGTTAACCAATTACCACACAACCCAGCTTTTTGAAAATAGCTCTGGAAAACATTGTGGACAATGAAGAAATCACTTGTTACAAGCAATTTCTTCATTATCCACAATGTTTTCAATCTTAAAAGACAAAAAATTAATGAACTAAACATTGTCATCTGCAACTTCTTTTATTGTAATGGGTTAAGCTCATTTCAAACATTACAAATTTCTAGACTAGTCCAGAAACAAGAATTTGAACAAGTAATGTATTTGTCAACCCATTACTGCAATATCCAACATTTTAATACACAAAAGAAATGCAGCACGGAAAACAATTTCTCAGGGAAGAGGAGAAATTACTTGTAACAAACAGTTGCCCCTTTTTTCACAATATTTCAAACCCAAATAGGCACTTATTTTCAAAAATAAAACATATTTTGAATTGTCTTCTGCAACTTTGAATGCATAGTCCTCAAATTAAATACAGTAAAACCTCGGTAGTTCGTAGCGCAAGGGACCAGGGAAATTTATACGAATTAAGCGTAGTACGAACAAAACGGAGGGCAAGAGGTAGGCTGTTCGAGATACATGGAATCTGACATGGTCTTTTTTTTGTCCCCATTTAGGCATTGATTCTCTATAGGTTATTTTTTATAAACAAGGCCTGCAGATATTAATTGACGAAAACATAAATTAAAAATAACTCATCTTGTATTTTTATGATTTAACCTCTGTAATATTATTTTGCATTTTTTTAACACAGTGTTTGTATCTAATGGTAGACTCCGTCAGAGTGATTTCCCTTTACAATGCATTGGATCAAATCACTCTGAGTGTTCTATCGTCGCATCATAAAATTAAGGACCGACGATACGACGATACAGTGGTTAGAATTTCTACATGACCAATAACACTGATACTTATGGGGGTTGCATCAATTTAAAGTAAAATTTCGGCAAAAAATACAGGATTCTTTATTCGATTAATTACCCACCTTACAAACAAAACAGTCCCTTTAAACTAAAGGTACATGATAACACATTATTTGTCATATGGATCAGCAGGTGTGAAAATTAAGGTAAGTGGTGATTGGTGACAGCTAGTTTATCACACCTACGAATTAAACACAGGAGATTGTGCTATAATCATACTTTCGGGACTTGAAATGGCCTACGAACTACGAACAACTGACGTTCGAATTAGACAGAGTTTTCTAACAAAGATAAAGAAGGAAAAAGATCGGGACCGCGTAAAGTATACGAACGAACACATACCTACGAACCAGTGACGTTCGAATTAACGAGGTTCTACTGTACAATGCCTAACAACTGTGTTCAAGAGAATTCTCTTTTGCTCAGTTTAGTGGTTAACCCTTGACATGCTGAATCCAGATCATTCCTGTTTTGACAGGAGATATAGACAAAGATCAGCCTGCAGTCCAATCTTAGTCTATACCTCCTGCTTATTCCCTTTCAGCCAGAATTGTTTCCCTCCTTTTTACGTCCCTTAAAGAAATGACTCTGGAAAACAATGTGAACAAGGTGCCAAATTGTCACAAGATACGCCCGTCACACTGCTTAATATGAACTGGGGGTTTGAATAGAACTGAGGTTATTTTGAATTAATATTTTTTGTCAAACAAAGTATGAAAAACAACAAAGGGCAATAACTATAAAAAATAGGCTAGGTAGAGTTATGGTTCTTGTACACTGCACTCCCACTTGGTGAGCTCTATCCATCCATGAAGTTTCATGATTCTAGCTATTATACTTTTAGAGATATACTCCGGACAAGATTCAAGTATGAAAAACAACAAAGGGCAATAACTATAAAAAATAGGCTAGGTAGAATAATGGTTCTTGTACACTACACTCCCACTTGGTGAGCTCTATCCATCCATGAAGTTTCATGATTCTAGCTATTATACTTTTAGAGATATACTCTGGACAAGATTCAAGTATGAAAAACAACAAAGGGCAATAACTCAAAAATAGGATAGGTAGAGTTATGGTTCTTGTACACTGCCCTCCCACTTGGTGAGCTCTATCCATCCATGAAGTTTCATAATTCTAGCTATTATACTTTTAGAGATATACTCCGGAAAAGATTCAAGTATGAAAAACAACAAAGGGCAATAACTCAAAAAATAGGCCAGGTAGAATTATGGTTCTTGTGCACTGCACTCCCCCTTGGTGAGATCTATACACCCATGAAGTTTCATGATCCTAGCTATTATACTTTTAGAGATATACTCTGGACAAGATTCAAGTATAAAAAACAACAAAGGGCAATAACTCAATTAATAGGCTAGGTAGAGTTATGGTTCTTGTACACTGCACTCCCACTTGGTGAGCTCTATCCATCCATGAAATTTCATGATTCTAGCTATTATACTTTTAGAGATATACTCCGGACAAGATTCAAGTATGAAAAACAACAAAGGGCAATTACTCAAAAAATAGGCCAGGTAGAGTTATAGTTCTTGTGCACTGCACTCCCCCTTGGTGAGATCTATACATCCATGAAGTTTCATGATCCTAGCTATAATACTTTTAGAGATATACTCCGGACAAGATTCAAGTATGAAAAACAACAAAGGGCAATAACTCAAAAAATAGGCCAGGTAGAGTTATGGTTCTTGTGCACTGCACTCCCCCTTGGTGAGATCTATACACCCATGAAGTTTCATGATCCTAGCTATAATACTTTTAGAGATATACTCCGGACAAGATTCAAGTATGAAAAAAAACAAAGGGCAATAACTCAAAAAATAGGCCAGGTAGAGTTATGGTTATTGCGCACTGCACTCCGTATTGATGAGAAGAATATAACTGCCAAGTTTAAAGTTAATCGGACTTACGGTGACAGAGTTATGCTCTGGACAAAGAAGTGGACACCGCCCGGACGACCGGACAACCGGACGCCCGGACACCACGGGTGATCCCATAATACGTCCCGTCTTCGACGGGCGTATAAAAATGAAGAAAATGCTTGTCTATTTATAGAGACAAAAATATTAAAAATTTTAAATAATTTGAAATTGTCGGCTGCAACTTCTTTGAATTTTGACCGGTCTAAAATTTCACTCAGTGTGAATGGGTTAAAGCAATTTTGCATAGGATATTTAATTCAGCATGACAAGGATTAACACTAGACTTTTTGTTTTATGTCTGTGTGGATTGAAGGCTGGCTAGATATTTGTTGTGAAGTCTTTGTTCACAAGATTTTACTTAACCTATTACCAGATGGCAAAATTTTACACTGGTCCCAATTCAAAGGAGTTGCAGCCGACAATTTAAATTTATGAAATTTTCAACATTTTCAATTCTCTGGATAGAAAACATTTTGTAAAATGAAGAACAAGCAATTTCTGTATTTTCCACAATGCTTTCCCAATTGTTTTTCTTGAGAGGCGTCAAAAGTGTCATTATGCGGGAATGGGTTAATTCACCTGAAATTTTTGTCTAGGAATTCTTTGAGTTTGGACAGTCAAAAAAATCATTTTGTAATCAGGTAACACCACTTATACGCTATTCCAGTCATATCCTAGTGGCTAGTGCCCCTGCCCATTGCTTCCTGAAATTTCTTTCAATGAAACAGCCACAAGATTTGTGGCACCAGCTGATTATTTGAATGTTGGCTAAGCTTGACTTGAGAACTGACAGTAGAGTGAGTTACTGTGAAAATAGGGCTTATTGAATAAGTAACTTTTATAATGTCATGCTCTAAAACTAATTGAAGACATAAAATCCATCTCAAATTAACCCATTAACTCACAATTACACTTTCAAACGCCCCTCAATAAGTTTTGGGAAACATTGTTGAAAATGAAGAAATTGCTTGTAACAATGTTTTTACCCAAGAAGACAAAGATTTTAAAAATTTCATCAACTTTTATGTGTCGTCTGCAACTTCTCTGAATTTGGACTAGTCTAAAATTTTATGGGAATGGGTTAAAGGAGGATACAGGTGCAATGGGGGATTTCTATTTTCACACAGCACTTTTTATTGCATTCACAATACGGGCACATATGTTAGTGTATCAACATGCTGAATTTGAAGAAACATCCATTTGAATAAAAAAGAAATGGACATTTTGAAACTACAGTGACTGCCATTATTCATGGATACCTAAACCTATTTGTACCTGTCCTTATGAACATTCATAAATTTATTTTTTCTAATTTCCGATATATGTTTTACATTCTAGCCATAAAACCGGCAAAATGGGCGTTTAACGGCCTGTATCAACATTTTTTATAGAGATACTACCCTGTCAATAGTGCAATAACTTTTGACAACTCAATATTTGTGGATGCTACTTCTCAGTCGTCAAAAAATGTACACTAATTCAGGGTTTTAGTGCGACATTAAAAATGTGGGGTCCATAGGACTCAACAGTCTGTGTTACAAGGATCCTTTCTTTAATGGTCTTAGAGTCTTTCGCAAAAAGCTTAATCTTAGAAATGACTTATGTAGTAAAACGCAGTTACATTATAATTTGAATATATGCAAAAACTTACAAAAAACGTTCATGAGGACTTTAGTAAAACAGTCATCAGGATATGAATGCATGTTTTTGTATAGATATTGAAGTTGCAGTATATTTGTAGGTGAATAAAGTATTGGGTTGTGGGCTAGCAAAATGTCGTAGCTGTATTTACAACCTTCATTTTTCCCAACTTTGATTGGTTTTGTAAGATTCATTCCCACTCAGTGACGCTTTTAGACGCCCCCAAGGAAAAAAGCTTTGGAAAACATTGTGGAAAATTTAAGAAAATGCTTTTGACATTCTTCATTTTCCACAATGTTTTCCTTCTTAAAAGAGGAAAAAATCTGAAATTTCATTAAGTTTAAATTGTCGTCTGCAACTTCTTTCAATTTGACCAGTCTAAAATTTTCTTGTGTTTTAATGGGCTAAGACTCCCTAATATGTAGCCAGGACTCTGAAAATTGTGTGATGCGGGTCCTATGGACCTTCTAGAGCTCAACTTCAGAAAAGAATTAAAGACTCAGTAAACAGACAATTTTTAGAGTCCTGGTTACATATTTGGTAGTCTTAAACTTACAAAACCTGCGTTCATTTTACATTTCTACATGTTTACCAATTGTAATTAGCCCATTCCCACACAGGCTTTTGTACACCCCGTATAGAAACTACACACAAAGTTGGAAAAGTCTAAAGGTATTTTTGTAGAGGCTCATCCGGTGATAATATTTACCAAATATCAAAGATCTTGGCCTTCCTAATTTTGGAGAATATTTTGAACGAGAAATCTGTGAGCCAAAAGCTCACTAACACACTACCATAACTACAGTAAAAATGAAATTCTCCCTCAATGGAATATATTTGCTGAGCACCATATCGACGTTGTTCTACGAAAACCTCGTAACTTCCGCTTATTCAAAGCTGTAATTACGAGGTTTTCGTAGAACACCGACAATATAGGACACCTAGCTGTATCATTGAAAAATATCACTAAACTAGGCTATGTCAAAAATTAAACCATTAGCTAAAAGTAGCAAGAAAACAGTAAGTAGATGACATACAGATCTAAATTTGGTAAGCACCATGGACACCAGTAGTTTAGCATTCATATAAAGTTTAAATTCAATACTTTTGATAGTTGCTAAGAAAAATATTATGAAAATATACGAAAATACCAGGCAATGTAAGAATAAGCCCCAGATACTAAGTTTTAAGGGGGCATAATTCCTGGAAAAATTAATGAAACATAAAATCCTTACTTCATGCACATCTACAAATTAAGGTGATAACATCCACCAAGTGTCATTTAGATCCAGCCAGAAACTTAGGAGGAGTTGCATTCACAAGGCTGCAATTTTTAATAAGTCCAAGAGACTAAGTTTTAAGGGGGCATAACTGAGTCAAAAATCAATGAACCATAAAATCCATACTTCATGCAAATCTACCAACATTCACAAGGCTGCAATTTTTAATAAGCCCAAGAAACTAGTTTTAAGGGGGCATAACTGAGGCAAAAATCAACAAACCATAAAATCCTTACTTAATGCACATCTACCAATTAAGGTGATAACATTGACCAAGTTTCATTTAGATCCAGCCAGAATCTTAGGAGGAGTTGCGTTCGCAAGGCTGCACTATCAAAAAGCCCTAGAGACTAAGTTTTAAGGGGCATAACTGAGTCAAAAATCAATGAACTATAAAACCCTTACTTCATGCACATCTACAAATTAAGGTGATAACATTGACCAAGTTTCATTTAGATCCAGCCAGAATCTTAGGAGGAGTTGCATTCACAAGGCTGCAATTTCAATAAGCCCCAGAGACTAAGTTTATAGGGGGCATAACTGAGGCAAAAATCAATGAACCATAAAATCCTTACTTCATGCACATCTACCAATGAAGGTGATAACATAGACCAAGTTTCATAAAGATCTGTCCTGAAACTCAGAAAAATGCAATGAAAATATTGGTTACAGATGGACGGACAGACAGACAGACAGACATACAAGGGTAAACCATTATACTCTTTCTTCCTTCAAAGCGGGTATAAATATTTCCTTCTTTATTGCTTTGTAAAATTTGGGATTGCATAACAAAGGGCTAATTTTCAGAGAATTATTTTTTAAAGTACTTTGGTAGAGGGTCATCAGGAGATAATTTGAACCAAATATCAAATCTCTTGGCCTTCTAGTTTGAGAGAAGAAGATTTTTTAAGATTTCTTTTTTTATTCTAGGATCAATTTTTGGCTAAACTAGACTATTTCCATGAAGTCATTAGGTATTCATAAATACCAAATTTCAAAGCTGTAGGTATGGGGGAAGAAGATTTTTCAAGGTTTTTCACTCAGTTGAGATGGAATCCAGAGTTAGTCCTAGGTTTCAATTCTTTAATGTATTTTTGAAAACCTGACCTAAGGATCATTTCTGTGAAGTTTGTTTGAAATCCCATGGCTAGTTTGACAGAAGATTTATTTTGTAATTTGCCCTGTTTTACGTATGGCGTAAAACCAGGTAATTGGTCATAACAAGAATTTGATTGGTCACAAAAAGTGTATTCCTCCGCCTCGCATTTATAAGGTCAACTTTCGCAGGTTGTCATCATAGTTATTGAAATTTACTTGTCAGATCGATAGCGTCATTTTGTATAATATTAGTCATCCATGATAGTGTTTGTTATTCTTGTTCCCTTGACTAATTGTGAACACCTGACTTATATCAAAATCAACCATCACGATGGTTCAATCAATTTGTGAAAGTTTGAAGAGAATCCAAAGAAAATGTGGACTTGCCAACAACATTTCAAAATGAAATTTTCATTTGACCCCTTTTCTTGTGTTTCGGAAAAGTTCAGACCCAATTTCGAAAGGAATGATCCTTATGACCTAAAAATCATTCTGTGAAAGTTTGAACGAAATGAGATCAGAGCTTTGGGCCTTATAATGGTACAAAGGTTCTGTGAATGTTTGAAGGGAATCAGATGAAAACTGTGGACTTAATGTTATTGATGATGTTTTAATCAAATTTTCACAAAGCCCT
Source organism: Fragum fragum (assembly GCA_946902895.1). NCBI lineage: Eukaryota > Metazoa > Mollusca > Bivalvia > Cardiida > Cardiidae > Fragum > Fragum fragum. Next base: position 64,926,257 of record OX336369.1, on the reverse strand, counting down.
TTTTCCCCTGTTTCTTGATGGATCAGACCCAATTTCAAACTAATCAATTTGAGAAAGCTTGGAGAGACACTGGATTCAGATTATTAACAAGGATTTTTAATAGATTTTTTAATTAAATCTTTATAAGGCCCCTTTTCGAGTGATACTTGACCCAATTTCAAAAGGAACAATCTGTAACGTTCTGAGCTCGTAGACAAAGCCTATCCCTTCAGAGAAAAGGATCCTCCACCCTAAATTTGTTTACCTTGTCTACATGCAACTCCAAATAGTCACTTCACTTACTGAAGGTTCCCAAATTTGCATATCACGGCAAATTACCTCCCCTGGAACCGTTACAAATTCTTATAATGCTACAATCATTCTGTGGAAGTTTTAAAGGAATCTGATTAAAATTGTGGAATCTAGAGTGTTAACAAGGATTTTTTTCATAAATTTTCATAAGGCCCCTTTTCCCATCTGGGTTTAACCCCATTCAAACAAATAAAACTTTCCTTAGGGATCAGACCCTTTTTCATTAGGAATAATCCTTATGACAGTACAATCATTCTATGAAAGTTTGAAGAGAATCTGAAGAAAACCGTGGACTTTAGAATGTTAACAAGGTAAATGTAATGGATAGATGGAAGTCTTGATTAACGGACAGATGCTCAGACGAGAAAATGCCATCGCTATAGCTCATCTGACCCTTGGTAAGTAGAGCTAACACTGAATACTCTCACTAGTCCATAGTAAAATTGAAGGTATAATTTCACAAAACTGGTTTGAAGATTTAGTCGCTAATTAGGTAATGCCTTCTATTGCCTATTACCAGACAATAATTCAGACTATTAGTGTTGTTAACAAAGTAGCTAGCCACAAAAAGTTAGTTTATGAAACTCCAATATTTCTTTTCTTTTCGGAGAGAGTGTGGGAAATGAAGAAATGTGTGTTTAAAATGAGGAATGTGCGTTAAGGTGTAATGCAATTGACTATTTTTTACTATGTACTGAATTATGCTTTTACCTCTTTAAGCACAGGCAAGCGCTCAAGGAAAAATAACTTCCCTATTGCCAGGCAAAGTCAGACAAGTCAGGGCACAAGAATTCAAGAAATCATCTGTAGTCCAAAGCTCCAAATGACTTCAAGTTTAAGAATAGACGGGTTTCATGAACAAATACACCTCTAACTGCATTTTTTCTTAAAATTGATCTTACCTTTTCACCTTTAGACATGACCTGGAACTTGGTTCCAAATTAATGTTCTTGTCACAAGGAATGGTTATACAAAATACTAAGGCCCCACTTCTTATCCTTTGAAAGGTTAAAGGTTGGGGTTTTGTTCTTATTTTTCCAATATAGAAGACACATTTAATAGTGACCTTGACAAATGACAATGATCATGGTTGCAACAGAACAAAGGATGTTCAACTGAATTGTAATGGCCCTGTCTCTTACCATTCTAACTTTGTAGACACTGAAATGCCAGTTTTATTAGAACAAATTTGACTTTTGAAAATTGGAAAAAATACCCTTAACCTTGACAACATTCAACTTGAAACCCGTAACTTTGAAAACAACTCTGAGAACTACCTTACACGCTTTGTTTCTGAATTCTACTCTTGTTATTTCTTTACAGTTTTCATTCAGGAACTGAAACAGATATGCTTTGTTAGGCACAATTTCAGGTATTGCTTCAACATGGTATTGTGCACACTTTAATCCTATGCATAGATCCAGTTTTTTAAGGGGGGTATTTCCATCTCAAAATGTCATTTTATTGGGTTGAACAGAGCTGTAGTCAATGACATTTTGCTTTCCCTCTATTAATATGATTTCCATATCTTATACCCATATTTTTGCAGAAATTCCAGGGAAGCCTAGACCCTTGTATCCTCCTCAATCTTTTAGATCTGAATTAATCACTGTAATATAGTAAATAACATAGTTCTTTTCAACTGACAAAGTTCATGTCAAAAGCAACTGAAGCATGAAGGCTCAGTCACTGTCTGTTTAAAAGTTATGTAGCTGGCAATATGTAGGCCAAAAGTTTATGATTTGGATAGGTCTGCATTTGACCTTAGGAAATGACCTTGACCTTGGTGATGACCTCGAAAATGGAACCAACAGAAAGGTCTTGTCGTAAGCAATACAAAAGTAGACCTATGGCTTAACCAGTCAAAAGCAATGAATTAGATCTACATACCTAAAATCGTCCTTAATGTGTTAAAGAAATTTGTCTAAGTTATCCCCCACCTTACTATCCTGGGTGGATGATCTTCCCTGTGGCATCTTCAGTCATCTAAAACTTGCGTTTTGGCAAACATACAGATGTATACGAAATATTGGGGTCCCGGGTTCGATTCCCGACGGTGGCACTCATCCTTTCCGACTATTTGTCTCTCACCAATGGGTCGATAATCGTAGACTTATGTGGGATAGCAGCTGGAGGCTAGGAAAGGTTGTAATGGTAGTACTGGTGTGAGAAATACCAGGATTCCATTGTTAGGTGCTCCAGCCGCCGCGATATAGCTGAAAGATTGTTGAAAGCGGCGTAAAACCCTATTCAAACAAACAAACAAACGAAATATTGGATCACATGACCTTTGTTCTTGTCCATTTCCCGCCAGCTAAAGAAGACGTGATGTCATTTTGGGGTGGTAGTAATAGGTAGTTTCTCGCGCTTTCGTCCGTACACGTAAGCAAATGAGTCTGTGTATTTAAATGTCATAAGCAAATGAGTCTGTGTATTTAAATGTCATAGCCACTACAAGCTTTTCAGGTGAGGGGTTTCTTTGTGCAGGGTCTATGCATTGTATCTAATACATAGATACAAAGGCTCAAGTGAAGTTAAAGGGAGGTATCGATGTTTCTGAAACCTAGATAAGAAAAAATCACCAAGTGCCGAAAAATGGACTCAAACGAAAATTTAATACTTAAAGTTAGGTCAGGTATTGTCTTGGTGGTAATCTAATAGACCTAAAGTGGCATTTTGTGGTTATATCGGAAAGGTTCAGCGGAATTCGGCTGTCGACATCGAATGACCTCATTTGCATATGACCCAAAGTCAAATGAAGGTAATAAATTTACTAGCGAAACAGCCAACGTCCTAAATCATGTCACATGAAAGGCTAAGCGCAAAACTACGGTAAGTGTTTATATTGGTTATAACGATAACGAGTTTTGGACTGATCTTTACAGACCGGCTAGCGAACATAACTCCTGATGACGCAACGATGACGTTGGTTAAATGTAATTTAAACTAAATGCAAGGTTCCAACGGTTATTCGTGCCACGTGAATGCCCTATAAACTTCGCAACTGTTTCGGGTTAATACATAACCATTCCAGAGAAGACGACATTGCTATCTTTGTCTTTCTGGAAAGAAGCAACGTGAAAAAATGCAGAACTTGCTTGTAGATAAATTTCTACATTTTCCACATTATTTTTCTGCATGTTTTGCTGTTGTTGTTGTTATTGTTTTGGGGTGGCATGAAAAGGCAGGATTGTGTGCCAATGGGTTAATTCTTTTTTCGCCATTGAAGATTGCCCTTTTGCCACTGGGTGGCCTAAGACAATGGCTATTAAGTGTGTTGCCAAGAACTTACCTCACCGTTATCCGAACTCGACTCCACAACTGGCGGATCAAGGGCCAAGGGCTCTACCAATTGAGCTTGTTAGAATGATACCGTACATTCCCCCTCAATTCCAAAAAGTTATGTAGTGAAATCATATACACGCTAATCAATAATTCCTTTAATAACCTGGTGATCGAGGAGGCAGTATTAATTGAACATGTGAAAAGAGAGCGTTTTAGAGGGTGATGATGGTATAATGCTTTTTTTTAAATGAAGCAAGCCGTGTCCCTTGAAGCCAGCCGGTGTTGGACACAAACGATGGTTGTTAGGGAATAGCTAGGGATGGGGTGAGAGCTACGTTGCTATCTTCCACGAGAAGTCACATATCCAACCACACCTAGTGTTATAAAAGCAATTACACCCCAAGGTTTTAAAAGAACTTAAAATGACCACACCGAATGTTTACAGTAGTGATCTAAAATACTGTCAAAAATTATTGATAAGATGAATAAATTAATTAATTAGGTAAATGACAATTATGAAATAGTGATAAAGATCATTATTCTTAAAGTAGTCAATTTACTGTTATCATTTGCTTTTTTTAATTATTATTATTTTATGCTAATTAATTAGGTTTATTACAGAGATCTCATCCTGGGTTAGGAGAGTGAGAAAATGCAGAGCTAAATGAATTTCCGAAACTCTTAAACAATTCGGGTTAAGTACAACACCCATTTTAGAGCAACCCATCATTAAGGCATGAATGCAGACGCTTTTATCAAATTATATGAAACCCCGCCCATATAACAATCTCAGAATCTCTATTGTTGTCATTAAAAGATGCATAATTGACATCTTTGGGGGACTGCTTTCAAAATAGCCCCACGTGGCGTGCAGAAACACAAAATTAACATCTAGACATGCCCAACTTTCTCTGGTGAATTTCGTTCTTATTAACTGTTTATGCAGTAAATATTATAGTAAGCGACCGCTGGTGAATTCTGGTGAATTTCGTTCTTATTAACTGTTTATGCAGTAAATATTATAGTAAGCGACCGCTGGTGAATTCTGGTGAATTTCGTTCTTATTAACTGTTTATGCAGTAAATATTATAGTAAGCGACCGCTGGTGAATTCTGGTGAATTTCGTTCTTATTAACTGTTTATAGAGTAAATATTATAGTAAGCGACCGCTGGTGAATTCTGGTGAATTTCGTTCCTATTAACTGTTTATGCAGTTAATATGAAAGTAAGCGACCGCTGGTGAATTCTGATGAATTTCGTTCTTATTAACTGTTCATGCAGTAAATGTTATAGTAAGCGACCGCTGGTGAATTCTGGTGAATTTCGTTCCTATTAACTGTTTAAGCATTACATATTATAGTAAGCGACCGCTGGTGAATTCTGGTGAATTTCGTTCCTATTAACTGTTTATGCAGTAAATCTTATAGTAAGCGACCGCTGGTGAATTCTGGTGAATTTCGTTCTTATTAACTGTTTATGCAGTAAATCTTATAGTAAGCGACCGCTGGTGAATTCTGGTGAATTTCGTTCTTATTAACTGTTTATGCAGTAAATATTATAGTAAGCGACCGCTGGTGAATTCTGGTGAATTTCGTTCCTATTAACTGTTTATGCAGTAAATATTATAGTAAGCGACCGCTCATGGGACAACTTAACAGTGGTCACTTAAGAGAATTGTCGCTTAAAACACATCTTTGTGAAATATATGAAGGGTTGCTTCGATTGAATATGTAAATAATTACAATTTTCTCTCTAAATCGTTTGTTTATGGGACTCATTAGAATCGTCTCCCAGAGACGATTGTAGTTAGTTCCAACAGCATATGATTCATGCTTCATAAACTTGTTTTTGGTAATAACGGCCACTTCTCTACGACAGTTTTTTGATTTTGAAAGCGGGATTTAGATTGTGATTGCTCAATAGAGGAGGTAGATCGAGAAAGATTCAATGGTCACAGGCTTCGATATTTAGCTATTCGTATTGTTGCAAAACAATGAACATATGTAATTCGATTTGAATAGTTAGGCAATACTTTCAACAACATTTCAGTTATACAGCGCAGCTGGTACATCTTACCATAGCGTTCTGTCGTTTGTCTAACCAGTAAAACCACAATATTCAATCCAAGCCAGCGGCTACTAAACCCATTGGGGCTCACTTCTTATCATTCGCTCATCAAATGATATTTGTCCTTTTATGTCTTAAAATAATTCGTCGGCGTAATTCTAAAACGTAAATCTGTATTTGCGAGATTTTAGTATTACACCAAATATATGACATTCTTTGAATAAATAAATATTATAATCGTAGAGAGTTAGTTACAAGTGTCGGATCGCTGGCCACGCACACTGGGCATCGACAGAAGGATCCACATCGACATTTAATGGCGTTACTTTGCAAATTTCTATAGCCAGTAACAAATTACACAAAGGTAAAATGGTCGGTTGACGATCTAAACGTCGTAACTACTGGTCGAATAGCTGAAGTTACAATGTTTATATCGCCCCCCCCCCAAAAAAAATGCTTCTCATAAAGGTCGGCTAATGTCGAGTTCAAAGTTCACTTTAGGTCTACATGAATGAATTCATTGGTCGATTGATTCTGTTATTGAAAATCGCTATCAGTCAATAACTTTATTCAAGTGGTTACCGGAAGTACGTTACAACTGGTGGATGCAAAGCTATCGCAAGTGCCTTTAAATATAACCGTTTACAATAGTTTTGCTCTAACCCAATGATAGGTTTAATCCATTTTCGCTAAAACATTTTCTATCTGTGAATAATGTGTAAACCCAATCCCACACAATCCCTCTTTTTTACGCCCCGCAAGAAAACAGCTTCGGAAAACATTGTGGAAAACGAAGAAATTGCTTGGACCAAGCGATTTCTTCACTGTTCACATTTTTTCTCTTCAATAAGACGAAAAATATTAAATTCCATAAACTTTAAATTGTCGTCTGCAGCTTCTTTAAGTTCGGACTAGTTTAAAAATTGTGGTGTTGGTATGAATTCAAACCAATGTCAACAGTGTATTGTCCCAAAAGAGCCGATATCCTATAGTCATTAACCCTTTATCATATGGTAACATTTTAGACTGGTCCAAATTCAAAGGAGTTTCAAACGACAATTTAAAGTTCACGAAATTTTAGATACTTTCTTGGTAGAAAACATTATCGCAAACAATTTTACATTATATTTTCCTACTTTTTCCATTGGAGGCGTTAAAAAGTCATTGTGTGAGGACGGGTAAGGGTCATTTCAGTTTTAATCCATCACCTCGAAATCCCACCCTTTACATCACCAAGTAAAAACCAAGGAAAACATTGTGGAAAATGAAGAAATTGCCTGTAAAAAGTATTTTCTTTATTTCCCATATTTTTCGACCCCAAAAGACTAGCGGTTTTAAATTTCCGTGAAATATAAATTTATCTTCTGCGACGTCTTTAAATTTAGACCAGTCTAAAATTCTGTTCTCTGGTAATCGGTTAAGGCATCCGAGAAGAAACCTTTTTCTCGCGTAACTCAAATCTACATCCTGGAGAAAGGTAAGCGGTCAAAAGTCTGAGAGATTTTGAAGATGTGTTTGAATAATCAGTGTGTCATTAACATGTAATTATTATTCAATATCAGTTTACTTACTATCCCAAAATGTGTCAATCACATGGTTAACCATGAGAATGTATTACTACTCATGTATTCTCGGTAGATTTTGATGCCAGTTGAATAGTTATTACCTGATAAGGATTAGCCCATTACAGTACAATCCCGCTTTATTGTGCTTTTCAAGAACAAAGCATGGAAAACATTTTGGAAATTGAAGTAATTGCTTATCAAAAGCACTTTCTTCGTTATCTACAATATTTTCCACCTAGAAAGACAAAGTAAAAAAAAAAATAAAAAAAAAATCGTCGTTTGCAGTGTCTAAGACTTTGGACTAGTCTATAATTTTCTTCATTTGGAATAAGTTAAGTTTACATGTGAGAATTCTTAATTCGAATTTGTTTGTGCAGATTGAGTGCGACTGACAGCTACGACAGTTTGTCTCGGAGTGCGTCCAGAATGACAAAACACTAGCGATCACTTTCGTTTGAGGCTCGATTTTGACCAAGTTTCACGTACAAACTGCGCGGCGGCGGCGGCGAACAATTTTTGTGAACATTATGTCATCCTCAACGCAGGGAATGTATGTTGAAAAAAAGTATTAAGTCTACTCAAATTCATCACTGAGAACTTGAAGTGTCAAATGGAATGGCTTATTTTATTTAAAACATAAAACGGATCAGATTGAAACACGTACGCACACACACACGCACGTGCGCCCCCACCTGAATTAGGACACACACACACACTCACAGACAGAGAGAACGCGCTCTTGAATAATGTTTGGACTCTCATTTTGATTTAGGTATATTGCAATGGTTCAGTAAGAAATATTCGTTATGGTCCATTAAATAACCCCTTGAAGGATGCCAGGCATAGCTTTATGTTTCCGCGAGTGGACAAGTGAAGTACCGTTTAATTAAAAACATATGATTCTAATTTCTCGGTGAATGAATAAAACTCGTTTGATGGAGTATCTTCTCAGATATATGAGAAACTTACCCGTGCCATGGGTGATATAAGATCCTTTGATTAAATTTCATTTCAAACTTGGTAGTCTTGTTTCGTAACAACCAGAAACAGTTATGTGCAGAAATTCTACAATGAATATTGCTACATCTTGGCCTGAGATTATAGCTAAACTTACATTTTACTTGATGCATTCAAACATAATCCCTCCTTTTTACGCCCATAAAGAAAATAGTTCTGGAAAACAATGTGGAAAATGCAGAAATTGCTTGTTACAAGCAATTTCTACATTTTCCACAATATTTTCTACCCAGAAAGACAGAGATTTTAAAAATTGAAATTTGAACTTGTCGTCTACAACTTCTATCAATTTGGATCTGTCTAAAATTTTGCTGTGTAGAAATGGGTCAAACTTCGAACTTGAAATGATGTTTATTTCTACATGTCTCAGAGTGAGAGGAAATAGGAATGATTCAAATTTAAGAAAATAGAGAATGTATGACTGTTTTAATTGCTCTTTGTGAATTTATGCCAATTTCAACAGTATTTAAGTTAAATACCGGTGGCTGGTGAAGCCAAACTATGGCTTCCTGTCATTTCTCACACCAGTGCAAACATCCGAACCACCAGCTACTCATATGACTCAGGTCGAGCTGGGCTTCGAACTCACGATCTCAGGAATGAAAGCACGACAAATTACCGACTGTAGTAGCTGAGAAAAAAAGTGACACAGCCAGTTAAAGGGACCTGCCGAGAAGAAACGAACATGTGGTACCCAGTCAAGCTTCGCGGGCTGTAATGGATTGACCGGGATCGAATCTTTCCACATTTTTCCTGAACCCTTTTATCAAGGGTTTTAAACAAGGTTTAAACAAGTTTTATAACAATGTATTTCCTATTTGCGACAATCAAATTGAAATTCATTTTCTTCGCAACAAATCCAATATTGTACAGATCTGCTTGTTTGTAAAGAGAATTTCGTAACGACCCCCCCTCCAAAAAAGTTAGCCTTGGTATGTATCCATAGTGATTTAGAGTTGATATATAACTTTACTATAACACGATTCTTCATATATACGAATCATCCCTTTCAATAGGAAATTTAGGGTTTATTCAACTAATAATTTTTCATGTTGAGAATCGGCAAAGTTAAGCAGTGGACCATTAAAAATGTCACAGTTCAAAAATTTATGTCGCATAAAACATCTTCCTGTCATCAAAATTATTAATCAGATATCGGTGATTAAGGGACGTTGACTTCAGTCATGATTGTAACAGATGAACATATAGTTCTTTGTGTTAACATCAGTAGCTCGGTTCATTGAGGACAACAAGATATCAATCAAACATATTTTGAAATAAATAACAATATAGCGTCACCACAATTTGTACTTAGAACTTTTCAATATTTTCCGTTAGAGCTAAGGAGGATATTTATTTAGTTGTTTCATTGAGGTATAAACCTAAAAACTGAATCACACTTATGCATGAATCTGCTTCGGAAAACTTCTCGGCATTTAAAATAACTGCATTTTTATGGACTCTATAAAAAGTTAAGTTACAAAAATGTGCATGGAAAGAAATAAAAGTAATCGACGGGAATGAAAAGGGGATATTATATCACGATAGAGATACAACATCTTGTATTTGCTTTGAGCTGCGAAGGAAATTTTAATATTACACGAAATCGGTTTCGTGAAATTAATATCAAATTTTCCTCCGGAGCAAGAATAAAAAATTCTAGTAAAATATAAACATTCAACATACACAAAATCGGGCACGTCGGAAAAAATCCGTATCTGACAATGTCAAATGCGGTTCCATATAAGGGAGTCTGAGATGACGTCATTTTCATTCCGAAGATGACTTCATATTGTGAATAGACGTTTTCAGAAAGGACAAGAGAAATACATGAAGAGAAATACCTGCAGAAATACAGATTTTTTTTTGTTTTAATTTCGTCGAATTCATTAACGAAAGAATTAGGTATGATAGGAATACTATGTTACGATAGAGTTTGCTTTTCGCTGCGGAGATAAATTTGATATTTCACTCGATCTTCGGTCTCGTGAAATGTCAAAGCTCAAAGCATATACAATTTTTATCTCTATTGTAATACAATATTCCCTATATATCTGGACTCGAATCATAGCCATCAATAAATTGAGGGTATATAGGTACCACACATCTACAGACAAACTTACATCATCATCAGCAGGTCAAAAATACAATTTGAACACAAATCCCCGCGGAATCAATTGTTATTGCAAATTATAGTTGACCTGTCACTTCATTATTTTTGGTAATCTATCGATGATTTCCGCGGTGTCATATACCGAATCTCACTTTCAAGTTATATTTTGATTTGTTGTCGTAGCGAATCCGGGTGTGTAGCATACTGGTCTAAACCGTCGATCCCTTGACTACCCAATTCATGGATCCTTATTCTTATCGTTTTCCAGACTGGCGTCCGTGCGTCCGAGTGTCCGGCCTTTTTTCATTTTGAACACTGTAGTGTCCACATTTTTCATCGGGTTATCCTCAAACTTTCTCAGAATGAGTGTACTGTCATAAGGATCGTTCCTTTCGAAATTGGGTCTGATCCGTTAAGAAACACGACAAAGGAGGCCTTAAGAAAATTTAAAAGTTCTCGTTACCACTCAAGAGTCCACAGCTTTGAACGGATCCGCCTTAAACTTGCATTGAATGATTGTTCCATCATAAGGATTGTTTCTTTGGAAAGTGGGTCTGATTCGTCAAGTATCATGGAAAAGGGCTTTATGAAAATTTAATACAAAAATCCTCGGTAAAACTCTTGACCCAACAGTTTCATTCTGATTCTTTTCAAACTTGCACAAAATGATTGTACCAGCATAAGGATTGTTCCTTTGGTTCCTTTGAAAATTGGGTCTAATCTGTCAAGAAACACAGGAAACGCGACGTATTAAAATCTAATAATGATAAAAAACTTAATCAATACCATAATGTCCACAGTTTTCATCCAATTTTGTTCAAACTTTCACAATATGATTGTACCATCATTATAGTTGCTATTTTTAAAAGTTGAGTCTGATCTGTCTAGTATCACGGAAAAAGGGGCTCTATGAAAAAAGTAACACAAAATCCTCATTAACACAAGAATACCCTTCGTCTTTATCAGATTCTCTTCAAACTTTAATAGAATGAATGCACCATCATTTGGAAACTAAGGAGAGTCAAAAAGAATATTATATGAGCGACAGGTCAGTGATGTTTTACATTAATGAAATGACATGTAAATAATGTTGTGAGCTCCAAACAGAAAACATTTAAGCCAAACGAGCCTAGTTCTGATCATAAATGGGTTGAAAACTCTCAAAAGATTATTGGTATCTATATTGAAGATAATTTAAAATGGTATACTCAGTGGCTTACTCGAATCAATTACATTTGTTCTGGAATAAACATGGAAATATCCGTTCTTTTGAAAAGCTCACTATCCTAAAAGTACGAACTTAAAATCAAAGTACCGAAAGTACTGTAAGCTAGCAAAGCATAATTTTGCTATGTATTCTTCTTCGGCTGGAGGTTATCGTGATAAATAAACGAGGTTAAAGTAACCCAGGAGTTAATCCATTACAACACGACAAAATCTTAGACTTGTTCAAATCAAAAGAAGCTGCAGATGACGATTTCAAGTTGGTTGAATTTAGAAATATTTCCCTTGTTGGGTAGTGAACATTGCGGGCAATGAAGAAATCGCTTGTAACAAGCAATTTCTTCATTGTACACAATGATTTCCTAAGCTTTTTTCTTGAGATGCTTAAAAGCGAAATTTATTGGGAAGGGTTATATACAATTTGAATAGAGTTTGCATTATTCCTGAAATACGTGAGAACTACTTTTATGGCGTAGGCATTCAATATATCGAGTGGTTAAGCATCCAATGTCAGTTTGCACTCGTTGAATTTTGAGAAGACCTCAAAATTTCGTCTGTCAACTTAAGCTATCAAAGCTAACGGTTTGCTAGCTAAAAAGATGTATTTTTCGCGTAAAAGATGGTACTGTAGACCGACTGTTGACCGTGTATTACACAACATACGACGTACAATACAATCATACCGTTAGATGATCATGGACTACAACCAGATTGATAAACACTGGCTCTTTTAGACATAATACACTTAATCATAACAAGCTTACAATGCTCACACACAACTTCATCCGTGGCACACACTCACACCCAGCTCCTAGCTATCAAAACTTCTTTACATTCAAACACAGACTCAGGCATGCCCAAACATACTTCTGTCTACAGTCAATTACCAACTCTGAATCAGAAAACAAACCATAAACTCGTTCACAACAGTATACTCCACCGTAACCTTATCAAAGAGAAATTATTTTCGTCTAATTCGAATTCTCACACTGCGAACATATTTTATCTACTGTATGTTGTATTACTTGACAAAGGAAATGGAATTTCTCTTCTGCAACTCGCTTATTTGACTCCTTTTCGATTATTGTGGTATATCAAGGGATGTATTATACAAAGCTTTCGTTTTTGGATAAGTTACTAAACTTTAAATAACAGTATTAACTTTTATGACCTAATGAAAGACAATTTTCGTGAATTTCCTGCACTGTATTTATTGATTGATTGATTGATGCATGGGTGAATACGCTCATTCATTCATGTGTTCATTCATTCAATCAAACAATCACTCATGCGTTCGTTCGAACATTCATTTATTCATTCATTATTCTCTCATTTACTTATTCATTCATTCTCACATTCATCATTCACTCATACATATGCTGAAACGTTTTACTCCACCAAATCTTAATTGTTTAACTTAAACTCCACCTAGATTAATATTCCTATGTATATTTGTACGTTATCGTGTATTTCTATATCATTTACACTGTACATGTATATGCTCTTCAACTATTTGGAGGAATTAATATATATATGAACAGAATTTCAAGAAAAATTGCTCGTATTTTCATACACCATTCAAAAGGTATTAACTTTTTGTTTACACTCTCGGGGCTATATCTTTGGCTGAATTTTGATGAAACTTTGTTCTAATATTTATCAGGGTTTAAGTATGAATTTTGTAGAAGCTATAGGTGCATTTCATATGAAAACACGAGAAACGGGACTTTTAAAATAAAATTGTTTGTAATATGGAAAATCTTATTTCACTGTTTTCAATTTAGAATGTACATTTTCAGCATTTTCTAATATGTGCCAAATAACGACAGAGTCTTCTCTATGCACACTGCGTAGTATTGCCACATGAATGAAGTATATCAAAATTGTAGAGAACTCCTTCAGTTGCATTTTATTTAATTCCTGGATTACTTTAACCTCGTTTATCTATGATGATAACCTTTGACAAAAAGATTGCTTAACAGAATCAGGCTTTGCTAGCTTACAGTTCTTTCACTACTTTGTTATTACATATTGCTTTTTCGGCGATTAGAATTCCTGTTTCATTGCGGGCCTTATTTGAATAACATTGTCTTAACCTATATTATGACACAATCCCACCTTTTTACATTGCTAAAGAAAATATTTTCGGGAAAAACTTCGTGAAAAAGTTGTTTGTAACGAACAATTTCTTTTTTTATAACAAATTTACACTTTTCAATTAGAATGAATTTCGTATTATGATCTGATATTTCTTTGGATTTGGACACATCCATAATTCGTCTGGTAATATCTTCATTGAAATAACTCCATTGACAACATTAAAGAGATGGAACAGGGAATTCTTTACAGAGGATCCATTTTGACAAGTCGTCTAATTGACTTTACTCTAACTAATGAATTAGAGGGCTTTATATGATACTCCAGATAATAATTTCCGTGAATGCACGTCCGTCAATTTGATGAGTTTGGATGAGTAAATGAGCCGCCGAGTCACCGCTAGTTTATGTCAATAGATACCATATACATCACTGTCAATGGTCGGTTGCAGGCTACAGTTCCTTTTGGGGTTTAACCCATTCCAACTCAATCCCTCCTTTTTACGCTCCTCAAGAAAAAAACTTTTGAAAACATTGTGGAAAATGAAGAAATTGCTTGAATCAAGCAATTTCTTCATTATCCACAATGTTTTCTATCCTAAAAGACGAAAAAATTCAAAATTCCATCAACTTGAAATTGTCCTCTGCAGCTTCTGTCAATTTGGACCAGTCTAAAATTTTGCTGTGTTGGAATGGGTTAAAGTTCAGGACGTTTGCTAGGACTAGTCAATCAAATAACAGATAGAAGCTCATTTATTTTAAATTCCCACGAAGTAAAACATACAAATGTTTAGAAAAAAAAGTTCTTTTAATAAGATGAAAGTAGCAAGAGTACAGCATGACAGTGACTTATGATCGGCTGAGGGATGTTCGAGAGTGAACAAAAAATGAATATCGAAAGGGGGGTGGGGAGAAATATATAGGCTTATCCCATTTACAAGATATTCATAGTTCCAGCTCACTATCTACACAAATAATATAATGCAGACGCTTGTACGCAGACGATGACGCAAATCACGCCAATGACATATCGATCTTCGCCCCCCCCCCCGGAACAGGAGTTGAACACTTTCCCACATTTTTACGCACCTCATGAAACGAGCTTTGGAAAACATTGTGGAAAATGAAGAAATTGCTTGTATCAAGCAATTTCTTTCTTCATTATCCACAATGTTTTCCATCCATGAAGGCGAAAAAAAAAAACTTCATTAATTTGAAATTGTCGTTTGCAATTTCTTTCAAATTGGACCAGTCTAAAATTTTGTTATGTGGGAATGGGATAAAACGATAGCGATTACACGCGTTGATTAACATTACATTATTGTCCCTACATTATTGTATCAAGCAATTTCTTTCTTCATTATCCACAATGTTTTCCATCCATGAAGGCGAAAAAAAAGAGAAAAGATTCATTAATTTGAAATTGTCGTCTGCAATTTCTTTCAAATAGGACCGGTCTAAAATTTTGTTGAGTGGGAATGGGTTTAAACGATAGCGATTACACGCGTTGATTAACATTACATTATTGTCCATACATTATTGTATCAAGCAATTTCTTTCTTCATTATCCACAATGTTTTCAATCCATAAAGGCGAAAAAAAGAGAAAAGATTCATTAATTTGAAATTGTCGTCTGCAATTTCTTTCAAATTGGACCGGTCTAAAATTTTGTTGAGAGAATGGGTTAAAACGATAGCGATTACACGCGTTGATTAACATTACATTACAGTCTCTATAGCTATTACTATTAATAATATTCATTGTTATTTTTTGTTCTAGTTTCTTGCTCTTTACTTTCATCATAATAATTGTTTTCTGCTTTGTTTCTTATCGTCTGACTTATTTCCTTCTAATTTTTTAATCAAAGTATTTCTATTAACATTTATGTTTGTTTATTTGAATTAAGTTTAACGCCGCTTTTAACAAGTCATATCGAGGTGGCTGGAGCATCTAACCATGCATTCCTGTAATATCTCGCACCAATACTACCATAACATCCTTTCCTAGCCTCCAGCTGCTATCCCATTTAGGTTTAGAAAATGCCACTGTCAATGAATATGAAAGAACGACAGCCTCTCTTCAGGACAGTTCTGTATTTCAAAATTTTGATGATCAAATACATTATAGTAATATTTTCTAATAAAATACGAATATACGGCTCTGGACAGAAGCATTCAGTAGATCAGACCGTAACCAACAAGCAGCAACTAAAGAGTGTGCCCTTACCTCAACGCGTAGAAAGTACTAAGCCTTGATGAATTGTGTTGTCGACCCCTCCATGGCGATTAGAAGCATTACCGTATGTTTGGTTCTGGTCCCATGCCTTACAGATGATGCTCTGGTTGACTCCTAGGGCATCAGCAAATGGTCTTTTGGGTAGCAGGCATACGACTCTAAAGCCATAACCTTTTAAGCCTAAACCCTCAGTGCCAGTTCGGCATAATGAATTTTAAAATGAATAATAGCGCATGTCTTAGACTCTGTTCGAAATACAAAAAAACCTTCTTGTTTGTATCCTTGTCCCACTATGATATTATGGCTTGAAATATTCCCAGTATCTGTAGTATTCGTGGTTCCTGGTTTTATACCATTCAACAGAGGACATAGAAATCTGGAATGGCTTGATATATAATAATTTGGTGGTCAGTCTCGATGTTGTGGATACTTGTTAGAACTTTCTCATCTAAACGGTTACAAAGAACGCACACAAAATAGGGTTTAGTAGAGAAATAAACGATAAAAAAAAATTCTCTGCCATCCTGCTCTGTGGCAGTACTTATCAATAGTGTCAAGGTGCTCTTGGTCAAGCCTACACGCCCACCTGTCAAGGTACTCACAGGACCCTGGTTTTAAAATGATTCATAGTCGCATTTCTGACATTTAAGGATTGAAATAAATGATAAGCAGATATCATCGATCCGTCGAATCTCAGACGACCTCTATAAATCATGCCTACTCACTTGCTCAGTTGGGCCCCTTTTTCTCCTAAGACGGTCATGTGTGTGATTGTAAGTCAACAGTAAAGTAAAGTAAGCAATTGACACGTCGACGTTTTTCCACTGTGCATATAAATCGCTTTGTCTAAACATTCAAAAACAAAAGAAAAATCATATTTTAATTCTCTCACATTTTGCCATCATCATTCGCAATTAAAGCCAATACCAATACGAATAAGGCTAACGGGAAAGTGTTAATATGTGTCAGTATTTAGAAACATCACATTGAACACGTGGAAGAATTTTAATGACCGTTTCTCTGTTTGCTTGTTTATATTTGATATGCCGTTATGACCTTTAACCTCTAAACTGACCGTTTTAGTATGGCAGTTGGTTCTCTTACTAGATTTGAATCTCTAGACTTAATTTTATCCAGAAAGAAAAATGAAGAGACCAAAATTAGATAAACAAATGTACTTGTCAAAATAAATTAGTTATATTAGGATAACAACCCTGGTAGTGCATAAAAAGAAATGCGCGTTCCCATATTATGATAAATAACACAATATATGTGTTTTAATATCACTTACTCAATAAAAATAAATAGAATGGGTTATTTCAAGCACTCTGCCGAACGTAGATATCAAAACAAGATATATAAGTTTTTAACAAGTATTTTCAAACGCACTAATCATAATATAAAATCAAAAGTGTGGAGTTTCTGAAGGACGCATGAGCTGCTATTAATGTGCTTACCTGATTTACCTCTACGAAGCGGAGTCATACATTGTGTAATTAGGTTTTCAGTTCATACCTCCATGAAAACAAAAACTATTCTCTTCATTTCTTATAACTTAATAGCATCGAGCGAAAAAAAAAAAAAAAAGAACAACAAAAGCTTTACAAATTTGTATGGGACTATTTTGTGCGGAAGCATACAAAATCGCTGCGTGCTCAAAATTTTGTTCATGGAGTTAGAAAATTTTTTTCGATCTATCAGAACGCTCGTTTTTGATGGACGAAACGAAATTAAAATTATGAAACGATCTATGGACTACAAGTGTTAATGAATAATAAAATTGGTCGATACAAACATTTGATTGGAATATTCGTGAATCAAACAGTAAACCTATCTATTATGCTTAAATCGAATATTTGCGATTTCATATAGTTCTTTTTATTTGCCTTATTGTCGTTACTTTCTTAATCTATTCCCAAAAACAAACCCCACTTTTTACGTTCCTGATGAAGAAAAATTGGGAAAACTAGCAATTTCATTCACTTTCAATAAAAAACAAAACAAAAAACAAACTAACAAAACAAAACAAAACAAAAACAACAACAACAAAAAAAAACAACAACAACCCCCCCCCCCCACACACACACAAAACACACACACAAAAAAACCCAACATCAAATTAAAAATCTGTGACAGAAACTTCATTCAAATTGGACTAGTCTAAATTTTGTCGTCTAGTAATGGGTTAGTTATATTTTATATCTAAGACACGAATAGAGCTATGCACGGGAAATTCTTCTGGATAATGAAATGTCATTTCAATGAAGTGTATCCATTATTGAATATCAATTGTTAAAAGAGGGTGTGCAGCCAGTTGATGGCATGTCTCGGGTCGCCTGGACTGGTCAGCTGTCAATGAGGTATTGTGACGAATATGAACTGGCCAAAGCCCGTCATCCATCATTCTGCCAGTGTGATACCAAACCATCGTAGCTACAGATTGAATAATCCTAAGTTAAGATGGTTTGGTAGCTCATCAACAACTGGGAATTCAGAAAAATAGACAAAAAACCTGCACAGCTAGAATTGACAAGCTAGGAGGCAAAGTCCTTTCAAAATCGTCCACCGTGGATTTTGCCGTTTTCAAATACAAACATTTTATCAAGGTATCAAATTAAGAAACGTTAAAGGGCATTTTTCTAGACTTTGCATCCCTTTTGAAGGGATTATTTCTAATTGAATGATTTTTGAAAAAAGAAAAATCCAATTGGAAAAATGGTAAATTAACCAAGGCTTAAGGCAACTGAAATTTATCGGATCTTTGAACAAATGTTCAAAAACGACTGTTTTTCTTTGATACTTGAATTATTCCTCAAAACCCGGCCACTGTTTCGATATATCCTGCATAGTCAGCCCGATTAGCTCAGTTCGTAGAGCACTTGACTTCAAACCTCAAGATCACTGGTTTGAGCCCTTGGCTGACAATATCTACTAACAAACTAATTGTCTTTCGGACGAGACGTTAAACCGAGGCCCCATGTGACTGTGCTATCCACCGAGCACGTTAAAGAACCAGGCGGAGCTCTCAGCAGTTTCGTCCTGTATCCTTGCACTATCCCCCGTAACAACTAACCGTCTTCTGGGGGCGTCGCTCATATGGGCATGTGCTACGGTAGCGACGATAAATAAACGGAAAATACACATATATTCTGTAAAGTTGTTTGTCTTTCTTCAACATACAAGGTAGGTAAAATTAAGTAACAATAATAAATCGACAATAAAATGTCAGCTGACAGAAGACTCATCTCATGTTTCGTTATCATGAATTCGAACGACGAACTCAAAAAGATTTGCCAAAGACGTGACGAAGACGACGATATGTAACACAGTGGTTGCCTGGGTAATCAATTCGAGAATTTAATATACCGGAATGCATTAAAAAGAAGACAAATTTAGGAATGATAATGACTATTAGAAGCACACAAACGTTGTTTTTTTCTTCTTCTTACCAACCTTACCGAAAGGAAATTATTGAAAGTTGAGAATTGTTCATGAAGACATACTACCTTTCATGTATCTAATTTACACAGCTAATTTTCGTAGTTGGTTCTGCTAGGATTATCCAGTATTCTGGGTCGTGAGTTCAAACCGTAGCTCTGCCAACATTCTTTTCAACAATTGACAACATTCATGGCGACATGCGTCATTTGTCTCTCACTAATGGGTGCGTCTAAACTGACAAGCTAGTAGGAAAATTCTTTTAAAACCACCGATCGCGGATGTACTGGTGGGAGAAACGACAGGAAGAAGTTGTTATGTGCACGAGCCGCCGCGATATTGCTAAAATGCTGATTAAAATGACGTTAAACCCAATTCAATCATTTTATCAAGCTTTCCTTTTTACGCTCCCGCAGAAAAAAGCTTTGGAAAGTAGTGTTGAAAATGAAGAAAGTGCCACAATGATTCAAAAAAAAAAAAAAAAAAATCCACCAACTTGCAAATGCGGTCTGCATCTTCTGTCAATTTAGACCATCCTAAAATTTTGTTGTGTGGGAATGGTTTAACCCATTCCCACTCAATCCCTCCTTTTTACGCCCCACAATGAAAAAGCTTTGGAAAACATTGTGGAAAATGAAGAAATTGCTTGGATCAAGCAATTTCTTCATTATCCACAATGTTTTCTATCCGAAAAGACGAAAAAATTTAAAATTCAATCAACATGAAATTGTCGTCTGCAGCTCCTTTCAATTTGGACCGGTCTAAAATTCCACTGTGTTGGAATGGGTTAATAACCTAATATACACTATGAAAAGTATGATAGACTCAGGACGACAAGAACTTTACCTATTATTAGCTAGCAAACAGTCAGCTTTGGTACCTTAACCCATTCCCACACAAGCCCTCCTTTTTACGCCCCTCAATAAAAAAGCTTTGGAAAACATTGTGGACATAGAAGAAATTGCTTGTTTCAAGCAATTTCTTCAATGCCCACAATGTTTTCTACCCCAAAAGACAAAGAGTTTTAGATTTCATCAACCTAAAATTGTCGTCTGCATCTTCTTTCAATTTGGACAAGTCTAAAATTTTCTTGTGTGGGAATGGGTTAAGTTAACAGACAAAACTTTGAGGTCATCACAGAGTTCAATGAGTGCAAACTACTACTGGAGGCTTAACCACTAAATCCATGAAATGCCTGCGCTATAAAAAGTAGTTCTTACCTAATTCAGGCAGATTGCATGCTAATCTGCCTGCAAGTTCATCACCTAGGTATTTTAGCTAACATGAGCATATCTTGTTTTAAATGACCCTGATCGGAGTCTCAAAATAGTTGCAGAGGACCATTTCAAATTGTTAAAATTTCTGAAATATTTATCTCTCTGGGTAAAAAGAACATTGTGGAAAATGCAGAAATTGCTTGTAACAGGAAATTTCTTCATTTTCCACATTATTTTCCATAATTATTTTATTAAATAGCATAAAAAGTAGGGTTTGTGTGGGAATGGCTTAACTCTTTAGTTACTTTAATCTGGTTTATTTGTCATGATAACCGTTGACATAGAAGACTACTTAACCCATTCCCAGACGACGAAATTTTAGACTGGTCCAAATCGAAAGAAGTTTGCAGACGACAATTTTTATTATATTGAATTTAAGGAATCTTTGTCTTTTTCGGTGGATAATGAAGTAATTGCTTATAACAATGCTTTTTCTTGGGGGTATCAAAAGGCATCACTGTGTGGAAATGGGTTAATAAAACCATGTTATGCTAGATTTCAGAACTTTCAGTACTTTGATTACATCTGAGTTGGGAGGATCAATAACATCTGTTTTATGTTGATTTGATTTAACTGTGGGGCATTTTTTCACTACCTGTCACTGAACAGTCAGATTAGATTAGAGGCAGTGGATTGATTCCGCTGTGATTGTGATCAAAACATTGGTCTTAGTCCCCCCAAATGGATGCTGCTCTTACGTGTTTACATTAACCCATTCCCAAACAACACAATTTTAGACTGGTCCAAACTGAAATAAGTTGAAGACGAAAATTTTAGGTTTATTGAATTCTAAAAATATTTTTCTTTTGGTGTTGAAAACATTGTGGATAATGAAGAAATTGTTTGTAACAAGCAGTTTCTTCCCTTTTCCACAATGTTTTTCAAGCCTTTTTCCTTGGGGAAGGGTTGGGGGTCCTTCAAAAGTGTCAATTGTGATGGAATGGGTTAACAAAGATATAGCGATTAAATAATACTGTTTATCTATTTTTAGACAATATTTAAGATTTTAAACTCAACCAGTCCGTTGTTTGAAGCTACTATGATGTCTGAATCCAGAGTGTGTACGTTATTATTATTAGCTAGCAAAGCGTCAGCTTCGATAGCTTAAGTTAAAAGACAAAATTTTGAGGTCTGCTCAAAGTTCAACGAGTGCAAACTGCCACTGGAGGCTTTACCACTCAATCCATTGAATGTCTACGCCATAAAAAATAGTTCTTACGTATTTCAGAAATATAGCAAAGTCTATTCAAATTATAGAAAACTCTTTAAAAGCATGCTATTTAACCTATTCCAACGCAATCCCGCTTTGTATGCAATTCAAGTAAAAAGATTTGGAAAACATTGTGGACAATGAAGAAATTGCTTGTAACAAGCAATTTCTGCATTGTCCACAATGTTTTCTACTCTACAACCCATGCTTTGCTAGCTCACAGTACTTTCAGTACTTTGATTATTCATGTATCAATTATTTGCGTATTTATTGTTGGTGGTTCGTTTTTTTCCTCCAGTTTACTAGTTGCAGAGCATATCAATACATTTGCTTTAATATACCGGTACTTTATTTATTTGAACAAATTGTACAAAAAAATCGTGTAGCCTTGCAAGGCTTACAATCTGATATACAGAGTTTTTTATGTGTATGTGTGTGTGAGAGAGAGATGCCTTAAGATTTGACAAGGCGAAAAAAATGTACTTCATTGGATAATGTGGAAAAGTGGTTGTTAATTATAATTATTTAAGAAGTTATGCCTACTACCATAAATTGGTGGCTTCAAAATGAAGCTTATCCGTTTTTGAGTCCTCTCACTTCTCAATTAATTAGACTCCCATTGTTACCGTACTCGGACATGGAGCTAGATCAGGGCAATTAGAATTTTCCGGTTTGCGCGTTAAATATCGAAAAAGTCTACTCAAAAACATTCTTATGGAATCATTACGACATTTCTATATCCTACAAAAAGTTTCAGTGAAGGGTAATGGTAAAAGTCTGAATCCGTTCATTCGTCTGTCCTTCGCTATATCCCTTTTTTTGCCGGAGGACATCTAAGCAATAATAATGATTATAATCTTGAATCCAACAGATAAATGACAGCGATGTCATCAATTATGTTGTGAACGATAGCAGACGTGAAAGTTGCTTATAATTTGAGATGTATATTACTGACGAGATTCCATATTATTTTTTCTTGGTTATGTACACAACCATCTGATTGGTTATCTAAGTAAAACTGCCTAAATGAAATAATAATCATCATCGTGTTTCCTTCTATTTTAGAAATAAACTGTTTCTGATTCACAGAATTTGATGAATGCTAGCATCTTCAGAATTGACAAAGTTACAATTACAATTTTGCAATTTAACCTTAAGCAGACCACAGAATTTAAGACTGGTACAAATTAAAAGAAGTTGCGTAAGACAATTTTCGTTGATGAAATTTCTAAAATCTGCAGAAAGTTTGAAAGAACATGGCTTTTAAGGAAGGGCTAATTTCCAAATATAGTACGTGTATATAGGGTTAATTCGAAAATCTTTCTCCTTTATCAGTAAATTCGGGTCTGTGGAGCGATACAGGCGCTTAAGCGCCTCTGATTTGTATATACATTTATCGGTACTTATTGAGAAAGGGTATAATTCATTTGTCGCATTATTAGTCTTGAAGTTTGGTGTCATGTATCGAAATCATTTGCATGTGCACAGTATAGTGTCGAGGAACCATAACTTTGACTGGCCTAATCTTATTTCCAACATTAGCTTTTTGCCTTGACTCTCATGGGATGCTAGTACCCATTAAGAAAGAAGGGCTTCCAAAGAACCGTAATATTAGCCTAACTTTGTTTGTTTTTACCATTTGCATTTGTTCTGACTCAAATTTTGCGTATATAAGAAAGTTATGTTTATCGTCATGAGTGGAACTATCTCAATGCAAAACGCATCACTTTGTCGTATGTGGTACTAACTCGTATACCGTGTTATCTATCATTTAAGACCTTTTAAATCGAAGACAATAAACAAGTAATGGAAAATGTACTCCACTTTCCATTAGAAAATATGTGTTGCTTTTTATCGTTTGAAAACCTTATTCGATACTTGCACAGGATAGATTTAACTCATTCCCACACAGTGACGCTTTTTGACACCCCTTAAAGGAAAACCATTTGGAAAACATTGTGTAAAAAAAAGATATTTCCTGTAAAAAGCAATTTCTTCATTTAAAACAATGTTCTCTACCCAGAAAGATGTAAAAAAAAAAAAAAAACAAAAAAAAAAAAACAAACTAAATTTTCATAAACGTTTAACTGTCATCTGCAACTCCTTTCAATTTGGACCAGTCTAAAATTCTGTCATGTTTTTCACGACGCGGTTAAAGTTTAGAATCGCGATGACATCTGAATTACATTGTATTAGCAAGAAAGGATTTGATTACTGCTTTAAGCAAATATTTAGGCTAAATTAGTCAAGTTGATTTGAAAACTGTAACTGAGATGCCACAAACCCGTAATTTATGACATCATTGCCCTAGGATACAATGTTCCCATCACCCCCTCTATCTTTTATGTATGTCAGGTTTATTGACCCATCTTTGTTGTACTCGATGTTCATGTTGTTTTTGTTTAGATACAAAAAATACGAACCGAACAGCTCTTCTGTTCTTGCGAATTTAGCTTTACGCTTTCTCCATTTTTCCGCGACAAAGTAAAATTACACCATGTGATGCTTGTTGGGCCATACGAGATATGGTGAAACGAACACGTTTGAGGCGACTAAAAAGATCGTTGTTCAAGAAATGGTCGCTTTGTAAAGAATTCAATTCGTAATTTAGCCAACAAAGAGTAACAAAATCATTTCGAATCAATATTCATATAACCCTATGTTGTTAGTACTCATTAAAATAGTCTCGCTGATTTGATTACAATCAGTTCGAACAACGTAGGTTTTGTTGGACAATAAATCCAGTTCAAAGTAAAAATGAATACTTTTGAGGTTCTGGAAAGAATCGTAAGACGTCGTTAAAGGTCGTCTCTCTGTCTCTTTACCAATTACTCGAAGACAAAATTTTACACTGGTCAGAATTGAAAGAAGTTTTAGTTGGTGATATCTTAAAAATTGTAAGTCTTTTGGGGTAGAAAACATTATGGACAATGAAGAAATTGACAATCGTTTCAATCAAGCAATTTCTTCATTTTAAACACTGTTTCCAAAGCTTTTTTTTCTAAATGGGCGTCAAAAAAGTCATTATGTGGGGATATGGGGCAGCCAAAAATGATCGTTTTATCAGCAATATAGCCTATAAAGGGCAACAATGCCATTTGAAAACCCAAGTTTTGATACAATATTCAAATAACTCTATGTTGTCAGTACTCATTAGAATAGTTTGTTCGGTAGAGTTTGGTTTAACGCCAATTTCAACAGTATTTCAGTCATATCGCGTCGGCTAGAGCACCTAACAATTGATTCCTAGTATTTCTCACACCAGTACTACAACTACATCCTTTCCGAGCTACCAGCTGCTCACCTCACTTAGGTTTTACTATATCTACCCGATGGTGGGAGACAAATGACGGAAAGGATATTTGCCGCAATCGGAGAACGAACCCTCATTAGAATAGCCCACCGATTTGGTTCTAATGAGTTCGAACAACATAGGGTTTGATGGAGAATAAAGCGAATTTAATGTAAGAATGAATAGTTAAGCGGTTCTGGAAAGAGTCCTTAATGGTCCTCTCTCGGTCTCTTAAGCCGTTACCAGACAAAATTTTACACTAGTCAAAATTGACAGAAGTTGGAGGTAACAATTTTAAGTTGATGAAATATTAAAAAAAAATCTTTACTGTTTAGGGTAGAAAAATCGTGGACAATGAAGAAATTGTTTGTTTCACATTTAGCACAATGTTTTCCAAAGCTGTTTTTCTTGTGGTGCGTAAACAACGAGATTGTGGGAAAGGCTTAAACAATTACCAAACTGGTGCAAAATGAAAGTAGTTGCAGATGACATTTCAGAACGTGTTTCCTTCAATTGAAACAAAAGGTGAAATTAAGGGTAGAAATATAAACAAAGGAGAAATTGCTTGCTTTTAACAATTTTTCATTTTCTCGCAATATTTTTCCAGCTATTTTTCTTCATTGCCTAAATAAGAGGAATTGTGTGGCAACGGGTTAACCTTTTTCCTGCAGAATTCAGATATCGAAACAAAAAGAAACTTGAAAAAAATATTGCATAAAATAAAGAAACTGCTTGTGTAAAAAGATATTTTTCATATATAATTTAACCAACTTGTATTCATCTTGTTTTAATTTTGTCAAATCTAAAAGCCTGGTAATTGAATAAAACAATATTTCTATTTAAAGAGCAAGTCGCTCAAGACATACAGTATCAAACTTTTATCCTCTGTTGCTTCAAGACTGAGCTTATCTTTAAACCCATTCCCACACAGTGACGCCTTTAGACGCCCTTAAAGAAAAAAGAATTCGGAAAACTTGTGAAAAATGAAGAAATTGCTTGTAACAAGCAATTTCTTCATTTTAAACAATGTATTCTACCCAAAAACTTGAAAAAATCTCAAATTTCATAAACTTTCAATTGTCATCTGCATCACCTTTCAATTTGGACCAGTTTTGCCATGTGGTAATGGGTTAAGGCAGTCTACCCGTAACGCATGATTCTGGAATTGACCCGACGTCGGACATCATAATATTTCACCAACATTACAGATTTCTTTATCATAATGGCGAATTTACTTCGTCACTTATGATTTTCCGGTAGCAATGCAAAAATTACAACTTTACCCGAAATTATCCAATTTTGATTAAACATACACTGTATCAATCAGCTTGCGTTTGGGATTTCGTATTTACGAACGCGTTATTATTCTGTTGCCTTCATATCACTGGTGCATTTCATAATTTGTATATTATTACATGAACAACGTACCGTATATCATAAGACTTGGATTACCAGTACATATGTATAGATTGATTTCTTAATAATATTAAAAAGGTGAAAAAACAACACATACATTTATGATTTTTAGTTCTCTGTAAATGTCAAACGATTTCAATATCGTGACGTAACAAAAGTAATAATGAAAAAAAAAAAATAAAATAAATAAATAAATAAAAAACATAAATCAAAACTTTAGGCTACTCTTTTTATTGGTCAATGTCTTTATAGCATCTCTTTTAACACTTCCCTGGTTTCCAAAATTTTAGAGCTGTCCAAATTCAATGGTTTTGCAGAAGAAAGTTTACAGTGGATTTAATATGAATAATAACCGTTTAGGAGGCTTAAAACATTGTGGAAAGACAATGTTTCCTCAATTATAAAATCAAAGGGATGTATAAACCAGAGACAGAACAAGAAGGGGTTAATTTACTGTCTATGGTAGATCACAAAGGTGTACACAAACGGACAAAAAATAAAAACCTATAACTGTTACTAGATTTGTTCCAAAGACAAAGTTTTGAACAGGGTAGAAACACAATTATTATATTGGTTATTGCAAACCTCTGTTCTTGTAAGTCAGGTAGAAAATAATTAGTTTGTAAAGAAATGATAATGGAGTCCTTTGTTAACTTGGGTAAGAATGATTAGAGATTCCCGGGTATTTGCGTAATAAATTAAATCAAGGAGAAAAACTCAAGAAAGCGAACAGAGAAATGTCGCCGTTTCAATTGGCCGTAATAAATTCGGTGTCTCGGTTCAAGATCATATTAACATGCAGCTACATTCTTTAAGTTCTAAAACATAAACTATTATAGCCGATGTTTCCTAACCAAATTACATTTGTTGTTGTAGACTGTAACTTATCATATAATTTGTTCACAAATAAGATTGTTTTCATTCTTTAACCCATTCCAACTCAATCCCCCCTTTTTACGCCCCTCAAGGAAAAAGCTTTAGAAAACATTGTGGAAAATGAAGAAATTGCTTGTTACAAGCAATTTCTTCATTATCCACAGTGTTTTCTATCCAAAAAGATGAAAAAAAAAAAAAAAAAAATAAAAATCCATTTGAAATTGTCGTCTGCATATTCTTTCAATTTGGGCGAGTCTAAAATTTTCTTGTTTGGGAATGGGTTAAGTTTTGTATTCATCAATTTAGGGGGATATCAGTAAAATTCAACGTTTTAACTGAAGCAAATTAACAGACCGCTGATCACGCCCACTGAAGTTCCTTTTTCAATATCAAACGGTGTTATTTTGCAAACGGGAAAAAATTAAATAGATTGGTTTGTTGGAAACCTAAACTTCGTTCTACAACTTGAATGAGTCGACAAACCAACAAATATGTTTCACATAAATACCGACCAATGTTGGAGTTCAACTACCACTTCCAGTCTAAATTAATGATTTGATTTATTGATTGATTCCACAATCGTCGAAGGTTTTCAATGGAATCAAGATCTATAGTTTTTTTTAAAAAGAATCACAGATTGACCGCAAGACTCCGTCTTAACCCTTTCCTGTTTTTCAAAATTTTAGACCTGTCCAAATTCAAAGGCTTTGCAGATGACAATTTAAAGTCTATTTCATTTGAAAAATAATCATTCAGTATTTATTTATTATCTACAATGTTTTCTACCCCAGAAGACATAGAATTTTGAAATTCCACTAATATATGTTGTCTGCAACGGTATCTTAATTTAGAGAATGTAGCATGTTAAGACATTTACGTACAAATCTTATTTTCAAAATCTCCCCTCTCTCCCCTCCCTCTCTAACAAACTTATTACAATTCAAGATTAAGTGAACTTCAGTATAGCATTTTCTAAAAATACTTTCCTTCTTTTTTATCTTTTTCTTTTTTTTTATTTTTTATTTTTTAATTTTTGAACTGTCGAAATCGAATGGTTTTGCAGACTGAAATTTAATTGGTATTTAATTTGAAAATAACTTTTCTGTAGGATAGAAAATATTGTGGAAAAAAAATCAATCAATTTCTTCTTTTTCTATAACATTTTTTCAATTATAGGTTTACAGGGACGTTAAAACCAGATGTTGAACAGGAAAGGCTTAATCCGATAGACCGACAGAAACATACTGAATGTCGCTTGTTCTCGAGGTCTTTGACCTTTTTTTATGGTTCCTACTAAGATTTTCTTTTCCGCTCTCGATCCATAGAAATCTTTTTTTTGTTGTTGTTTTTTAATTCTATCAAAATTTGTTCATTACATGTTTAAAACTACATGTATTAATGTGAATTTATTGAGGAAGAAGACTGTTCCAGGCTTTTACTATTCTTTGACTAAAACTATATTTCCGAATGTCAGAATTCTACTTTACCGACATTTGAATGAGGTTGCAGACGATAATTATGTAATTATGTTAGGAATAATAAGTAAGAGCCATATAGTGTAGAATATATTGTGAGGAAAAGAGAAGTTACTTGCCAAAAAAGAAATTCTCGTTTCCTTACGAAGTTTTCAATGGTGTTTTTTCTGTGTGTTTTTTTTAAATTTCTGCCTTTACGTCAAAATCCGTGGTTTCGTGGTAATGGAATAAGAGCCACCTCAAGTTATTGAATTTTTCTGTTTTATTGTAGCTTAGCTATTCAACACGAAGAAAGGGGTCGAATTTTGATGCCCTGCGTCGATAGACCGGGGGCATAGGTTTTACTTGTGTCCGTCTGTCTGTCCGTCTGTCTATCTTGACAAGTTAACCTGTGAGCTTAACATTTCCTATAATTAATGTAGTGTTCATATTTGACATGATGATAGCTCTCATTAATATGCATCAGCTGATTCCAAGGTCAAGGTCATCTCACATGGAAAAACATGTTTTTTATATGGGACATTATTGTTTCAAAAACAATCTTGCTTATATCATGTATATGAAGTACATAGATAATAAATTCATTAGGATACCATACACATTTGTCCAGTTGTAGGTATTAGAAATTGCGTTTTTGTTGATAATTTATCCATTTGATTTATTGAAAAAAGGCAACTGTCAGTTGCCTAAGGGGGCTTCAGTTGTGAGGTTGAAAGAAAACGACCCTATAACTTACATCGTCGAAAGCTGCGACGGAAAATGCGAGTAATTTGTGCAGTCAACACCTTTCTCTTTACCAAGGTGGCCCCTTTGTGGCCCCTTTTTGCCTGACAGCTACTACATGTTAATCACGTATATTATCTTGTCATGATGGATAAAGACTGATTCTGCATCTGCCATTTATATTAATTATGATGTACATTTATGAGAAGGATATATCAGTTCTTAAGTGTAATCCATTATACGTTAATTAATGTTAAACCCATTCCCACACATCCCCGCTTTTGGACGCCCTTCAAAAAAAAAAAAAAAACTTTTCAAATCATTGATGGAAATGAAAGTAATTGCTTGTAAAAAGCAATTTATTCATTTGTTTCACTGTTTTCTATTCTAAATAGTTTTTTCTAAATTTCATTAACAAAAAATTGTCGTCTGCAGCTTCTTTGAATTTCGACCAGTCTAAAAAGTTGTCTTCTGGTAATAATTCAAAAGACCCGTCGAACAGCAATTAGTTATTTCGTTTCGTGAAATACATGTACTTTTTATCGACTAAGAATGATATAAACGGTAAAAAAAGACGTCTCTACATAACGTGCAAAACATTGTGATAACAGAAGAAACCAATTTATTCTGGCCTACAAAGCACTGTGTAATTTGATAAATAAGGTCATAGCAACCACGGCGTGGTGTCTGTGGTCGAGAGGTTGGGCCTCGGCTTTGCGATCAAGAGATCCCGGGTTCGACTCCCGGGAGCGGGCACCTATGATTGGTCATTTATTGACCCACATAGTCTGCGCGGGTACTGGTGTATTCATCAAGAAGTAGAATCATGAGAGATTAACTTCAGCTTAAGCAACTTTGTTTCCAAAACTATTTACAACCAATAGGTATTTTTTTTCTGAAAAGCAACCCGAGGAAAGAGTTGAAACTTATTAAAAAGGATGAGGTACATGAAAGGCATAATAAGTTTAGTTTTAAAGATTAATCAAAACCCAAGGCAACATTAAATTGTACAATAACAAAAAGACAACATGACTCAGCATGAAAAATGAAGTAGAGATATATATTATTCTAAAATGTTAGCAAACGTTTTCATTTTTCCTCTCTCCAAACTCTGAAATCCAAAATCGACATAGGGAGAAAATCGAAATAGGAGAGGCTACGTAAGATGCAACTGTCAGCAATGTAAAAAAAAAAAAAAAACAAAAAAAAAAAAACATCCCCCTAACAAAACAACTGATCACATGCATCGGATATTTGCATCAACTAAATACGTAACCCGTAAAGCGAGAAGGGTTCTACCAATTGACGAATCACTCGCCCCACCCACTTATTCCGCTGACCATACTCACTGATTTCCACTGTTTAACTTCGATATGGAACGGCAATTGTTTGCAAAATTCGTTTTCAATAACATGCATGTAGCAAAAATGTTAAATGGTTGATTAGCGACCAAAACGTTGTAAAAACAACTTGATTAAGCTGCAGTTACGACGTTTAAGTCGCAAACCGACCAAAAATGACTGGAGCTCAAAGTTCAGCCCCTGTCTAAACGAATTATTCGATTGGTCGATTAATTCGTTGATTGACATTCACAATCGGTCAACTGTTCCTGAAAACTAACAATCAAAAAATGGAATCTAGCAGAGGTCGATCCGGGAGGTTTTTGGTAAATGAACCAATAGTGAGGTATAATGACCATTCTTCATTTAGACAATCTACTTGGAGCGAACTCGACCTGCCTCATTTACGCAGTCCGTGTAGTCTGATCAGGATCGATATTTGCCCTTTTCTCAGTAAGACCCTTGTTGACTGAAGGGTCTTAATTGACGTATCGCCTCTTTCAATAAAAAATAAATTGGCCAATAGAATTTTTCAATTGGACAGGAACTGATAGGTGAACTCTGAAATTTTTTCTGGACCTAAACGCCGAAACGATATCTTATTTAAGCTGCAGTTACGACGCTTAGGTTGTCAACCAAACGATTTTCTTCGTGTTTTGTGCCCTTGACCATGAATTATGAAACAAATATGTCAGTGGAACTGCCATGTCGGAGGTCAGTGGACGGGACAAGCGATCCATTAATTTTTGTTAACCAAGAAAAGACTCATATCAGCTTACGCATCTACGCTATCTCACCAAAATCCTCACTGAACGTTCTATTGAATCGGTTGTTTAACCCATAACCAAACAGAAAAAAATTAAACTGGTCCATATTGAAAGAAGTTGCAGACGAAAATATAAAGCTTATGAAATTTTTGTTACCTTTGGAATAGAACTCATCGTGGATAATGAAGAAACTGCTTGTAACAAGCAATTTCTTCATTTTCCAAATTGTTTTCCAAAACTTTTTTCTTGGGCGTCTTAAAGCGTCACTGTGTGGGAATGGGTAAGCGACTTGCGAGTATCATTAATTCAGTGTGTGAATATCAAGGATTTTCGATTTCCTATCATTACGCGCATCCGAAATTGTAACATGACAGCATTGACTGTTATTTTAGTAAAAGTCTTGCTTTATACTTATTTTTATGTCAAAGGAGTATATTTGAGCCCATTCCCACACAATCCCTCCCTTTTACGCACCTCAAGACAAAAGCTTTTGAAAACATTTTGGAAAATGAAGCAATTTCTTCATTATCCAAATTGTTTTCTACTCAAAAAAAGTTGAAAAAATTTAAAATTCAACCAACTTGAAATTGTCGTCTGCAACTTCTTTGAATTTGAACCAGTCTAAAATTTCGTCGTGTGGGAATGTGTAAGTGTCTCTACAAATCTCGTAGGGACAAAATTTATAACGAAAAGGAATGCCGAAACTTTCGTTGACGCCTTTACCAATACTTTCAGAATAGATAAAAAGCCCGCAATGAAAACCGTTGCGAAATAGAAAACGAAAATAAATAAGTTACAAATTTATTTGTCAACATTAAATACATTTGAAAATTATTTTTGTTTTCTGTTTGACAACGCTTTTCATATTTATTACTTGAGGTATCTAAAAAAAATATTAACGATTATTTAATAATTCCTTTTTTGTGAAAAAGTTCGTCCCTGCGAGATTAATAGAACTAATGTGTAAAGCTTCGCGGATACGTAATTCTCGGTTAGATTGGGAAAGGTAAACTTTAACGCGTTCGAAAACCATTAATCAAAATGTGTTGAACCTTTAACTTCTACCTTATTCATTTACAACATTCAATTCCCGCTTACAAATTTACAGCAATTTAAACCAAATTAACAACCCTTAAATTCTAGGTGTTTTATATCAAAATGCGATATTATCTTGAATAATTATTTTCTAATATGCAGTTTAGTCACTCAAGTGACCAACATTCTTCCTAAGCGTCGTTTATTTTGTAACAGATACTAATCTTAACTGTCGTTCGCCATTCATCAACTATGCTTCCATCTCTCTCTCTCTCTCTTTTTTTTATCTCATTACCACACAATCCTCCATTTTGGTAAGCCCACCTATGTAAAATGGTAGTGGAAAATATCGTTGGAAAGGAGAGATTATTTCAAACAAACAATATCTCACAATACTGACTTGACACTTATTTCATAAATCCGTGCAATTTGCCGTTTTAACCTTTCCCCGGACAAACCCGGGATTCTACGTTGCTGCGATTTTATACATGAGAAAACATTGTGGAAAAAGGCGAAATTGCTTGTAACAAGCAATTTCTCCTTTTCCCACAATATTTCTAGTGCATATATTGGTCAGATTTCAAATTGCATGCATTTTTTATTTTTCATTGTCGTCTGCAACCTCTTTCAAATTGGACCAGTCTAAAATTACATAAAACAGGAATGGGTTAATATGTCGTCTGTGACCTCATCTGACAGTGCGTTACATGTGAAAGCGAACAAAATGATAATTGACGGATTGTGGTTACATTAAAAAATCAATTGACCAATAAAATCATCCATTTACACCAAAAGTGAATTTTGAAATCCGACAACGGTAGTCATATATGTGTAGCGTTTTTGTTGGTTTAGTGACAGGAAGTCCTATTTCGATTTTATACGGCGTCAATTTGCAAAATTTATAACCAGTAGCATATAACAAAAAAAAATTAGAATGTGCATAAACAAACACTTATACAAGCACACGCAATTTACATAATGAATACATTAGATAATATAGTACTTTTGGGGGTATATTTCAACATATTTTTTCTGACTAAAACGACCGTTTGGAACTATTTGAATTTAAAAATTGACATCCAGGTGGACACCTGTAAAATCTCGAAATCGAATTCAAGCCCTGTCATCAATTCTCTACATGAAACTAGCAATCAACAAACCGAAACAATAAAACTGATCAGATTTCAAATTATATTACCATCTGGGCATGTTTGATATCTTCCACAAGGATATTATTTCACTTGGTAATGGGCGAGAACAATGTGCTTGGCCATTTTGGGGCAAGATTCTCCGCTAGAGGCAGGATAGAGGTCACATGATCAGCAGAGCTGGTACCACTTTAAAGCATGTTAATGCATTTGTATTGCAAAATGATTGCTGGTTCTATCGTTGTTCACTTCCGAAAATGAGGGATTCGATTTCAAGCCTTTTAGATGGCAATAAAACTAATAACTTCTGAATGTTCAAGATAAGAAGCACTGCGATAAGCAAGATGATTTAACCCTTCCCTGTAAAAACACGGAATTTTACGTTGCTGCGATTTTATACATGAGAAAACATTGTGGAAAAAGAAGAAATTGCTTGTAACAAGCAATTTCTCCCATTTCCACAATATTTTCTACCACATAGGACGGCTTCATTTCAAATAACATCCAATTTTTATTGTCGTCCGCAACTTCTTTGAAATTGGGCCAGTCTAAAGTTTCAAGAAACAGGAAGGTATTAAGAGCTGAATAGAATGTTGTTTTACGCGACTCATACATAAGGGTAACTATTTTTTTTTCGTTTAATACCTCCATGAAAACAAAACAACAACAACAACAAATATTCTAGTAATTTCTTACAATTTAATGACAGAGAACGAAAAATTCAAATATTTTGCAAATTTTGATTCATATTTATTGAACTATTTTTGCATGCAAAATAGATGCATACTCAACATTCTGATCATGAGGTAAGATTGATATTTAGGCCAATCAGAAAGCTCTTTTTTGATAGACGAAACTAAAAGAAATCAATTATTTTGAAATATATTTCCATTTCTGTACAGTAAAAAATGTAGCCTATAACTCAAATACTCAAATTCACAAAAGTGTTCCCCTTACAAAAGGTTGCTGTCTTGTCACGTGCCATAGATCAGAATGAATCATATGATACAATATCCGTCTGGAAGTTACTGCAATCACGAGTCATGAACGGCTTTAAATAGTCTTAATGATTTTCATCAATTTTTTAATCGCTGGCCCCGCCCACTTCCTCCGTTGGCCCCGTAATTTGACTCCAACAGGAAGTTCCACTTCAATTTTAAACGGCGTTATTTCGAAACTTTTGTGGCCAGTAACTACGGCTTCAATAAGCTGACTGCGTTTAAGTCGCCAAACCATCAAAAATGCTTTACAAAAATGGCCGCGAATGTCAAAATTCAAAATGAACTTCAAGTCTAAATGAATGATTTCATTGGTCAACTGATTGTTTGATCGACTGGTTATTTGATCGATCAATGATTACTTAACACGACTCTTTTAAACAGGCCTTGGTCCATTTCGGGATCCAAAAGTGGTGGTTGTTAAATTGGCCAGGCAGGTGAACCTCTTGTACAGTTTATCAATTTTAAGTAGAACTTTGCCACTCACCTAACACATTCCCACACAACCCCTCCTTTTTACGCCCCTCAAGAAAAAAACATTTAGAATACATTGTGGAAAATAGAGAAATTGCTTGTATCAAGCAATTTCTTCATTATCCACATTGTTTTCTATCCCATAAGACGAAAAAAAAAAAAAAAAAAAAAAAATCAAAATTCCTTTAACTTGAAATTGTCGTTTGCAGCTTCTTTGAACTTTGGACCAGTCTAAAATCTTTTTGTGTTGGAATGGGTTAAGCAGGACTTTACAACTGTATCCGATCATTTTTTAATTTGTGTGTATTACTTATATATATGCCAAAAAATCCACTCAATCACAATAGGAAACGTCGACGAATCTCACCCTTTGGACATTATCTCCAAAGTAATGTGTAATTTGTTTAGGGGTATTGTCAAAATAGTTGATTTATTAATATCAAATGAAGACATCCAAAAAAGCTGTAAAAATTGGACGAGGTCCCACATCATGAATTGACAGGAAAATTGTGAGTTATTTGTTCCCTTTAGTCTGGCCACCATCAAATCAAAGCATGCTCAAATTGGCAGTATGATTAACCAGTAATAAAAAAAGAGAAATATTTCATAAATTGGTTGTCCTAAATTGACTTATATGAAGTACTCTCTATTCATTTACATGATTTTATTACTTTTAATCAATGAAACCAATCCATCTAGAATAATCAAAGCCACATCTTGATTTATCCGAAATTCATTTTGTTTTCATCTGTCCTAACAACATTATCTGAAAATGTTTAAAACGTGATATGTAGAATTGTCCTTCCGTTTGTATATCTGATAACAGTATTTTTGCCGCAGAACACCTCCAACATTTACGGGTGAATATTGATATATTTTAGTACTGTTGTTCTTCGCAGGTGTGAACCGCTCCAATATTTATCCAATTAAAAAATAGATTGACAAATGAAATCATTTATTCATACCAGATGTGTGTGTTGACCTCTGACATTACAGTCAAGCATTTTGCTTGTTTTGGCGACTTAACCGTCGTAACTGTAGCTTATTCAATTTGAAGTAACGACAATAAGGTCGACCATTTGATGCTTATTTTATAGTCCCTTCAACATATTTTACCGACTAACTGGATTGATATCTCAGTCGAACTGTGATGTTGGAGGTCAATGGGCGTGGCTAGCGATCCGTTAATAATTGTGACATATACACATATATCAAAGACTCTTAGATCAGAGACCCTGTGCTATGTAGATGGTCTCCTTCGACGATTGGCGAGTATTCGAGATCCTGTGTGGACGTTCCAGGTTGCACTTGTGCCTCGCTTCCTCCATCTATTTTATATTGTTAATGAATGAAGAGAGTACTCCTTGTTTTCATTTATTGCAGTGTATGAATACGCGGTGCAAGTTCATCATTATCCACAGTCCTTTCGCTCTAAAATGACAAAAAAAAAAATAATAATAATACAGTTTCATCAACTAAGATTTGTCATCTGCAACTTCTTTGAATTCGGATCGGTCTAAAACGCTGTCGTCTGGTAACGGATTAAACATATAAAAAGTGAAAGAGAAGTGTATGAGTAGACTTAATACTAAAGGATGAGCATAAAAAGCATGTCACTTCCAATAAAACGGGTGAATTCAAGACAAAAATGGCCCATAAATCCGACATCTTTCAACAAATAAATTGATTTAATATGCAAACCATGCAAATGGATACCAGTCAAGCATGCTCGAAAACGAATCAATTTCTCGTATAACTCTTCTTTTCTGGGTCAATTAGAAATTATTTATGACCAGTCGCGCAAAAATACACCATGCAGGAATTCAGTAACGAAAATAGTCGAAAAAGAGTCCCGATCCAGCAGAGGTTGGATTTATTAGATAAATGTTTAGTAAGTTAAAATGATTCTTCGAGATTCAGAAAATCTGGGAAGATCGAAATTACGACCCTGGACAAACTGTGCACGTAAATACTCATAAAACGGGGTTTAACCCATTGTCAGACGGCAAAATTTTAGACTGGTCCTTTTTTGTAGTGAACACAGGCATATACCGTAACAAAATTGAACGAAATGTCAAGTTCTGGGATTCAATGTCTAATACATCCACGTATTATTTAGACAGTTGTGTGCTAATATGAGGCTGAAAATCATTTGTCAGTTATAATATTATACTGTTATCGAATGCAGGAGCTTTTAAGAGGGTTGATGAGTTCGATTCTATATTACGCATGAAAAAATCTACATGGATTCATTTAGCCCATTCCTACACAATCCCGTTTAAAGTCC
The DNA here is from genome assembly GCA_946902895.1 of Fragum fragum. Classification (NCBI taxonomy): domain Eukaryota; kingdom Metazoa; phylum Mollusca; class Bivalvia; order Cardiida; family Cardiidae; genus Fragum; species Fragum fragum. The sequence continues at coordinate 64,888,608 of OX336369.1, read as the reverse complement.
CTTCAAGGAAACAGTCTTTGGAAAAAGCTGTGGAAAATGAAGATATTGCTTGTAAGAAGCGATTTCTTCATTGTCCATAATGCTGTCTTCCCAAATAGACAAAGACTTTTAAAATCCACCAACTAAAAAGTATCGTCTGCAACTTCTATGAATTTGAATCGGTCTGAAATTGTGTTGTCTGGTAATGGGTTACAGATAAAGAACTTGTTTTACCCATTCCCTCACAATCCCTTCTATCTACGCCCCCCCAAGAAAAAAACTTGTATCAAGAAAAGATTTCATTATCCACAGTATTTTCTATCCAAAATGACGAAAAAGTTTAAATTCAATAGAATTGAAATTGTCGTCGGCAGTTTCTTTAAATTTGGACCAGTCTAAAATTTTGTTTTGTATGTATGGGTAAAAATGCGAAATTACGGCTCACTATTTTTTTCTTTGCAGATAAAAAAGCTATGTCTAGTCTGTTTGTTTTCGGTGCCTGAAGACATTCCGTGTTTTAAGATAATTGGCCTGATAATATAGAAAGTGAAATCAATATGTTAACAATTAAATTCACACGAACATGTCCATTAAAACAAAGAGTTTTACTATCTATTGATGGGACAATGGCTTTAACCCATTCCCACTCAGTGACGCTTTTAGACACCCAATGAGAAAAAAAGCTTTAGAAGTCATTGTGGAAAATGAAGAAATTTCTTGTTGCAAGCAATTTCTTCATTTTCCATAATGTTTTCTATTCAAAACGACATTTTTTTTTTAGAAATCCATCAACTTGAAATTATCGTCTGCAACTTCATTCAATTTGGACCAGTCTTAAACTTTGTTGTGTGGGAATGGGTTAAAGTAGAGAATAGCACAAATGTATAGACATAGCACTCGATACAAGGATATATTTGAAGAACTATAATCTTCTGTTCTATCTCGCCTTATATTCATCGCCAAGCAATGAGTTTTATATCAATGAATTAATTAATCCATTACCAGACGGCAATCTTTTATTCTTGTCCAAATTGAAAGGAGATGCAGACGATAATTTAAAGTCTATGAAATTTTAGATTTTTTTTTTAACTTTCTCTACAGAAAACATTGTGTAAAATGAAGAAATTACTTGTTACAAGCAATTTCTTCATTTTCCACAATGTTTTATTTCAGGAGAGTCCAAAAGTGTCATTGGTTGGGAATAGTTTAAACGAATATAATTTGAAAACAACGTCTGTTGTGAACAATTCTCACCCATTACTAGACAAAAACTCAAGACAGGTCCGAAATGACCATGGGTGTTAAAACGAGGAGTTGTAAGGTAATGGGTTAACTTTATAACCAACATTGTGTTCAGCAAGACTATCCAACCACTAACGCAACGTGCATGGAACCCAGCATTGAATCATAAACTCAATCAAATGCGGGCCAAGATGAAGACGCTCGCGACGTCTTTTTCATTTTGGCTTCCATCAAACCATTCGTATTGTGTGTGTTTGTTTCCGTTTATTTATTACCGATACCGTAGCACATGTCCTTATGGGCGACGCCCCAAGAAGATGTATAGTTGTTACAGGGGATAGTGCAAGGATACAGGACGAAACTGCTGAAAGCTCCGTCTGGTTCTTCAACGTGAACGGTGGATAGCACTGTCCCACGGGGCCTCGATCCGAAACACAGTTAGTGTGTAAGTTGATATGCTCCGCTCAGTGCTTGAACTCGTGATCTTGAGGTTTTAAGTCAAGAGCTCTACCAAATGAGCAAATTGGGTTTTGTCATGTTTCACTCGTGATGTTGTATAACCCCCCCCCCCCGATACACGGTTTATTTGACCCGACAAGCGGAAAAGGTCCGTCAGAGAACTCAGACAACTGAAAACGGAGATCGGCTCCAGCCGAGGTTAATCACAGAAAGTTGATAGATTGTATAGGGTTTATCTCGGAAATAAATATATTAACCCATTCCAACATAATTCCATTTTTACGCCCCTGGAAAATTTTTTGCAAAATATTGTTAAATATGGAGAAATTGCTTGAAAAACAAACAAACAAAAACAACATTTTTTTCATTTCCTACAGTGTTCTCGATCCTAAGAGACAAACAAGATGTGTTTGTGAAACACAATGCCCCCGTACATGTGGGTTTTTTTGGCGTTTGACCCTGGTATGTGACCTTGACCTTATCACATGACCTTGACAAGAGGAGATGCGTATTACGGAGATGTATCAACATGCAAAATAAGAGCATTGTATCTTGAATAGGCCGGTAGTGATTGGCAATGGTAAGAATTTTTTGCTTAGCAGACAGACGGACAGATTCAATGACAGACAGACAGAAGGACAACGGTAAAACAACATGCCCCGATCTTTTGATGCGGGGGCAAATTATTTGAAATTTCTATCAACGTAAAATTGTCGTCTACCTCTTCTTTCAATTTTGGCCAATCTAAAAATTTCCCATGTGGTAGCCTATTGGGTTGGTCAGCCAACTTTCAGAAAGTCTCGAGTTCACATGCCGGAAAATGTTTTAGTCCCGATTTTATGTATTTCTACTTTCTTCATACTAATCATAAGCCATTAAAACCATTGAGCGACTTAAAATGGAGATATAAACGGCTGAAAATGTTGTTATTATCCCTTCCTTTTATTGCCTGTTTATTTATGAATGAACGAACATAAACTGAAACAACGACATCCGTCTAGATTGCTGGGTTTCTTGCAATATTGCGTCCGAGGCCGACTCAAAATATATATATTGCTCAAACTTGGTCTACAATCCCATGTTTTGGCCTTGCCGTAAGGTTAAGGATACTGCCCTTGCAAGCGGTAAGTCGAAGGTTCGGGTATCTCCACAAGTCGTGTAAGAGCTAATGAGGGGTAGTCGGAGGCCGAGCCACACTTTAACCCATTTCAATACGACCAAATTCTAGACTGGTAAAAGTTTATAGAAGTTGCAGACTAGTTTTAAAGTAGCTGTACATTAAAAAAATAAGAGCTAAATGTTGTGAAAGCATTTTCATTGATTGATTGATTGATTGAACGGGGTTTAACGCCACTTTCAATAGTATTCCATTCATATCGCGGCGGATGGAGCACCTAACAATGGATTCCTGGTATTTCTCACACCAGTACTACCACTTCATCCTTTCCTAGCCTCCAGCTGCTATCCCGGTTAGGTTTACGATTATCCACCCATTGGTGACTGTGAGAGACAAGAGGAATCAATGAAGAAGATTATTCTTTACTTATTTTTTCGAATGAATTAGACCCAAAATGCATGTACCTCACTCCAGTGATATATATTCTCGCAAATCTAATCCGTTATCACACAAATCTGCATTCTGAATACTCAAGAAAAACAGTTATGGAAAAACATCGTGGAAAGCAATGTCTCATTTCTCAAAATAGTTTATTGCACATATGCCTGTAAATCATGTCGCGGTTTATCATCGGCTAGCTTAAACACCACTTCTACATACTTTCTAGGGAAGCAGTCATTAAAGACAGAAAAGGACCAGATTTCGACTCTTTTTGGCAAGCAAAGCGTCAGCTTTGATAGCTTAAGTTAACAGACACAATTTTGAGGCCGTCTTAGACCGGTACCGCCGTCGACTTTAATGCTTTAATACATGTACCAGTCTAACAGCCACTGGATGTTTAACTACTAAATCCATTAAATGCCTTCGCCATAAAAGGTAGTTCTCATGTATTACAGGAATATTGCAAACTCTGCCTGCAAGTTCATCTCCTAGGTATTTTAGCTCACACGAGCACATCGAGTTCAAAATGACTCTGATCGGAGTCTTCAAAGATGTTGCAGACGAAAATTTCAAAATAATGAAAATTCTAAAATATCTTTAGATAGAAAACAATGTGGAAAATGAAGAAAATGCTTACAAGTAACAAGCAATTTCTTCATTTTCCACATTGTTTTCAACAACTATTTTCTTGAGAGGCGTGAAAAGGGGGGATTGTGTGGGTATGGGGTTAACTCCCTATTTACTTTAACCTCGTTTCTTTATAATGATAACGTTTGACAAAGAAGAAAGCAATGCTTTGCTAGCTTACAATACTTTGATTAAAATCATTTTCATACGAATTTTGCTTATAGAAGAGAGACAACTCTTAACACAGGTATTTCGTAATGTATATTCTTCAGGACTTGATTAATTCCCTTCTCATCTTTCCATCATGACTTTCGTAAAACTTTGTCCCAAAAGGAGAAAGGGTAGTTTATCTAGGCTCAACCCATTACCGAAAGTCTAAATTTCAGACTATTAAGATGTTCCAAACGGTAATTTTTAGTTGTCTTTTGTTTCTTTTGAGATAGAATACAGCTTTGTGATTAATAAAGACATTGGGGGGTCGGTGTTGGCAGCATTACTGCGCATTACAACACAACAAAATTCAAAGATGTAGCAGAAAACAAATTTATAATCTGAAAATATTTTCTAGTCTTTTGAGGTTGAAAACATTATGGATAATGAAGAAATCGCTTGTATTATACTTAAGTAATTTCTTCATTTTCCACAATGTTTTTCAGTGCTTTTTTATGTGTGCGTGTATGTCAAAAAGCAAATATTTTGCATGGGAATGGGCTAACCCATTACCATACATCAAAATTTTAGACAGGTTCAAATTCAAGCAAATTCTTCATTTTCTTGAGTGTTGTCCATGACTTTTTTCTTTCAAAAAGCTTGATTGTTAGGGAATGGGTTAAACAAGTGAAATGCATACTTCTAAAAAGAACCCAACAACAATGTGTGTATATTAGATAGAAGATTGGTAGGAGTCCATTAAAACCCGCGCTACTTAATCTTAATTAGTGTATTAAGAAGATAGGAATGTTATGATTTAAAAGCTAGAGAGAATTGAGGGATCTCCAATGTCAATCGAAGAATCCATTAACCAATCTAATCATTTATTGAGACTGGAAGTGAACTCCGATATTTGCCAACATATAAGTGAATTTTTTTGTTGGCTTGGCCACTTAAATAAAATAACTGTAACTTATTCAAGCTGTAGTTTAGGTTGACAACCATTTTACTTTTTTGTTACATGTTACTGACTGTAAATTTTGCAAAAAAGCACTGTTGAATATTGTGCTGTAACCCCCTTTCTTAGCTCAGTGTGGGTAGCCAGCAATCAGTCAATTTCTAAGGTTGCGCAACAGTATCTCTTCTATTCATTATGTACATATGTATTGAATGATTGCCAGGAAGATCTGATTGTCCAACACTTGGTCCATCTGCTTGGAACTCCCCTAGCATGATACGTCTACAGTGTATGTCCCACTTGTCTAAGTAATAGGCTATTGAGCGTAAAGAACTCCTCTCTTGATAAGTACACCAAAATCTGCACTCAGGATTTTTGTCAAAGATATAAGCAACAGTCACAATAATATCTTCAAAGTCCTTTGTATCATAGAAACAATCTGATGCCAGCAAAATATCAATTTTTGGTAAATTAAATAAACTTTGATCAATAATTCCCCAGGATATTGAATGAATAGACGGCAGGCAAAGTTTATTCTTTTGAAACATATTTCTAGTTTTTTGTGAGTATGAGAGTAAATCTGGTCTATCACTTATATGCACATCAGCACCACAATATCCTGCCACAATACTAGGTAAGGCTGTTCCAGCACCTATCTCCAGAGTTGTTTTACCTTTCACACTGTTCCTATTATACCAAATGTATTGTGCAAGAACCGGTGCACTTGGCCATGTATACATGCTATAGTCTGGTTCAATAACTTCTGGTACAATGACAATCAAATGGTCTTGATTTGAGTCATCTTCATACACAAACTGTCTTTTGGAATTCATTTCTTCTTACCTGAAATGTGACCAAAGACAGAATGGTAACAACTAAAAGCTTTTGTCAATTGCAGTATGCCAACAGAAGCCCAATCTACCCCAAAAAGTATGTTTAGTTTATCTGAAATATCAAATGACATTACTTAGCAAAAATATATGATCAAGGACAAAAAATGAAAAATTAATTATGTTTGGACAGCTTAGATGTTCAAACAACAGTTATGAAATTTTAGTCATTAATGAACTGCCATCAACAAAAATGTATTGCATTAATGTCAGAGGTCAACATTACTCTTCTTGTCTAAAATAACCATTTAAGTGGTCAATAATTTTTTTGATACTGGCTACAATAGAATCCTCTTATTTGCATCCCTAATAATAACAATTCACTGCATAATTGCCACTGACTTTATTCCCAAACATTAGATCTAAAGAGAAAATTGCTCCTCTTAATAGCATTAATTCAACCCTTTCCTATTCTGCAAAATTTTAGACCTGCCCAAAGTCAAAGGTTTTGCAGACGAAAATTAAGAGTGGATATAATATGAAACTTAAACATTCAGTAGGTTAAAAAAATATATTGTGGAAAAAAAAAAAGAAATTGCTTATTGCAAGCAATTTCTTCTTTTTCTACAATGATTTCTTAAATATAAATTCACAGGGTTGTAAAAATCAGGGATTGAACGGGAAAGGGTTAAGTAACTTCTGGTATATGCAACAAAAATCTTGACAAGTAAATGTTGCAACTAACCCTTTCCTGTACAATCCCTGGTTTTTACGTCCCCGTATTTTTATACTTGAGAAAGCATTGTAGGAATAGAAGAAATTGCTTGTAACAAGCAATTTCTTCTTTCCCCACAATATTTTCTACCATATATGTTGGTTACTTTTCAAATCGCACTCACTTTTAATTGTCGTCTGCAACTTCTTTGAATTTTGACAAGTCTAAAATTTTGAAAAACAGGAAAGGGTTAACATGATTACGCTGTATCAGTACAAACCTACAGCTACAACATGATACAAATAGTGTACATCAAAAACTAAATCTTTGAATAAGCCTGTCTTTGTAATGGTTTTCTAATGTTTCCATCTACAACTTTATTCAGTAAGGACCACTATATAGATGTTATCTGAGGAGTTTAACATACTTTGCTTTAAAACAGAGAAGAAACTCATGATATCCATCACGCTTAAATAAGAATATTTACTGTTTCCTTTTAAGAAACTTTCAAACACTTTAATCATGCTTCTATAGAAATGGTAGACATGCCTCAATCTATTTCCATCCTGTAACCATGCATTCCTCAAATATCAAGTGGATCAAGATTAAGTTATTCAACTTAAATGGAAAATATTACTTATTTAGTTGTTTTAGTGACGCTCATACGGTAAATAAGAATCCTTGGTCGCATGCCAATCTGAATAGACGATATCAGATTGATATCCGAATAATAACAATGTCCGAATATATATTGCCTTATCGAGTTTTTAAACGTGCCATTAAGGTTTAAATATAAGTCGGCGTCGATGTTTGAAAACTTAATTCGGAAGAGGGGATACTAGATCTTTTTGTTTTAATTTCAATCATATCAGTTACTCATTATTATTTCATTTAAAGAAACAGTACAGATGTTTTGTTGGTACACACGAAGCCTTAAGATAAACAATACTTTTTGATTGGTTATTAAATATGTAATAGCGTCTACAACAACCAATCAAACTGCCGTTGCTCGTGCTTGCAAATTCCACAGCAAAAGAAAACACCAAATTCCAACAATTGACTAAATTCTAACAATATAGTTAATGTACTTACTTTTAAGATGAAAATATGAATAAGTAAGTTTTCTTTCTTGCCTCATGTATCTGATTTGATAAGTTAGTAAATATTCCATGGTTAAACAAAAGAGTTTTGCTTTAGTGTAGTGTTACTGAGGTGGGTGGGGTAAATTTGTTTGTAGCGCCACATCCGACATTAGGTTATAGTTATAGCGGCACGACAGTTGAATTAACTCATGGATTAATTCAGCTCTGATTTTTCTGCACATTACCAAAAGGCGTAAGATTTCTTTCCATCCCACTAGCATTCCACTACCGTTTTTACAAAAAGATATTGTAGAGTAAAACAGCATTATGGATGATTTGGTCAAGTCTATCTATCTATCTTTATATACTGCCCAACTCCCCTTTTTGGGTATTACTGGCAGGTTATATTACTGGCAGTCATGTACTTTGATGCTCATCTATTTTGACACCCAAATAATAGACCTTTTCACGGTCTCACAGCGCATGCGTCAAATCGAATCTCGTTAAAGGCGATATTTACCCGAGACTTTGTCACGTGATCGATTGCGGGGAGTCGATAATTTATCACTATATAATCCTATATAAATTGTCTATTTTGAACGAGCAAAAATAAAGATTAAAAATCAAAATTTTGGTGCAAAAAGGGTTTCAATATGTGGGCAGATATATGCAGACTAGTCGTAGCGAGTAATATTGATGATATTATCGTGTATTAGTAACAAAATAAAGTTTAAAACGACCTGGTGTCTAGGCCATATGAAACATTACGTACCTCGAGTTTTGTGATAATTACCCTTTCATACAATAATATCTCCTACGAAATAAGATATTTTGGACATATTTTAAACTCCCCCCTCACACACATACAAGGAAGGAAACGTAAATAGTTATAGTTTGACACTCGACGCAAACACTGAATGATTACGTTGATAAATGGAAAATCCCGCCTTGCAGTATACGAACAAGTGTCAAACATCTTGACAGAAATAATATTGACTGAAATAACATTCCAATATTAATCCATTCCCAATGAATGAATTTTTTGACTGGTCCAAAAGAAGCTGCAGACGAAATTTTAGAGCTAATGGAATTTAATTGTTTATTTAATTTCTTTTTTTCCTTATGGGACAGGAAACATATTGTGGTTACCGAAGAAATTACTTTATCCAAGCATTTTCTTCATTTTCCACAATGTTTTCATATGCTTCTTCTCAAATTGACATTTGCAGCGTTCTGGTAATAGAAGTGTTGAAGGAAAGGAGAAAATATATTCTTTGATTTATATAATCTGCTTTTCGTCTAGATATGCCATATACCGATTAAAAAGTGTATATGGAAATTCAAAATTGAGAGCACTATATATTGACGAAAAGAGGATTATTACAGAAATCATAATAGTATGATGACGATGTTAATAGTGCGAAGAAAAGAATAAGAAATAGAAATAATCAAATGTTATGATTATAATGGAGTGCTGTTCGGTAAACAGTCTTGATGTAAAGGGTTCCCTATGGTATATCACATATCTATATGGTGTTATGTGTAGACGGCAACATGTCACCAAGCATCCAATAAACAACACCGCACACTCTTTATGTATATTAGTAAAATTTAGGAATTGATGACACAAATTTGTCTTTTTATGTTTCAACCGACATGCCGCCAAATACTGAGCCCTGATCGACGAATCAAAGAATCCGACCAGACGTCGTTTTCAATCGGCACGGGAATATTATTGCATGGTGTTTATTTATTTATCATTATCAATTCAATCTTTTACCAAAATAAAAATAAATTGAATACGCTTAACAACTTTGAGTGGATACTTTTTGCTGTGGGATATATATTATCCTAAAAAGATGGGTGGAAATGACAATTGTTGCGTGGCAGATTGTAGATCGACAAGGCATAACTCTAATATATCCTTCCATAGAATTCCGAAGAAACCGGAGTCTATAAGAAAATTATGGATAAAGGCAACTGGAAGAGTCCTCCATGGAAGAAATAAATTTACACCAACGAATAATTCTTTATTTTGTGGTCGACATTTTGTGAATGGGAAGAGAAGTGATGATCCAACGTCTGTGGACTTTATACCGACAACGAATCATCCGGTGACTTTGCCAGTAACATTGAGGCAAAGGAGAGCTACTGTTTCCAGTATGAAATCGTCCAAATATGACGGAGCAGTAGAAACCCTTGTGAAAGAAAACTGTAGCGTGTTTTACACCAAGAAACGCGTTTTGTTGCCAGAAATTGATCTTAGAAATGTGCAGAACGAAGTTCAGATTTCTCATGAGCGGTCAGATGAAATGACAGAATGCGAAATGCTGCATTGCCAAAGCTCCTGCGAGGTACGATTTCAATTAAAATCTAACGTAAGTTTGGTAGGATTTTCCCTGGTATGAAGCAAGGACACGGGAACGGATTAAATACAAGCTGGCATTTTCCACAGTTTTTTCAATGTGAATGAGTCTCTGGACAAATCCCTCTTCAAAGTATTTAAACGCCTTCAACGACTTGTAGGCCCGGACGCTTTCTTTGTCAAACGATTTGTCCCGTGATTCCACTAAATATTTTTTAATTTTGATATGTCAAAGGCCGGAACATTTTTCAAACCATTTTCCCATCTATTGTTCGGATTTGTAAACACTGACTTCACAAAAAGAAACTTGTTTTCTGACATTTTAACACTGTTAAAGTTCGGGGTCGTATCGAGCCTTCTTATTTTCTATTGAGTTTTTCAAACCGGAAGTAAAAACTCCCCGCAACGGGAAAATGTTGTTGTTGTTATTTTTTGAAAGCGTCTAACGGATGTAGACTTTTTAGTCATCTGGCGCTTTGCGTGAAAAGGTCTATTCTATTACCTGTTGAAGATTGTTGACCATTGACTGCAAAATCTTTCTTATTTATTTGTTAACATTCAATACCCGTGGTGAATGAAGGTTTGCGACCCTTCGTAAACTGTGACCCTAGATTGTTGACATCTCCCTTAGTTTGTGGATTGATACATTTGACCTTGATCCTCTTCTTGGCTGGCCCTTGTGACTTTTCGTGTGACTTCTGTTTGTGAATAAATCATGCTAATGAAGTTGAATCTAGGTCAGAAGTTTTCTAAAAGAAAACAATCTCAATTTTTCATGAACAGCATTAGGCATGAGTAATGTAGAATATTTTTGTACCTCCTCTTTTTAAAATCATAAAGTGTCAGATGAATTCAAGTCTAATTAATACTATTGATCTGTTGAGATGTGCCATGCATATGTAAAGAATTTGGTCCAAAAAATGGTATCTTCAAACTTTGATTCAGATGTCCCAGATGTAAATAAATATGGCTACGAATCAACGTTCATCACAATTTTATGTCAATCAAGCAATTTCTTCATTATACACAATGTTTTCTATCCAAAAAGACGAAAAAATACAAAATTCCATCAACTTGAAATTGTTGTCTGCAGATTCTTTCAATTTGGACCAGTCTAAAATTTTGCTGTGTTGGAATGGGTTAAGCCCAACTCTGAATAACTCGGAACTTGACTTGCTTTGGGGATAGATATTTCATAGAAGTTCAAATTTCAAAGAAAGATAAATTAATGGCTTTTCAGATATACCAAACCTATTAGATTTTTTTTTGTTATTTGTACTGAAGACGAGTTTCCATACATGCAGGATAATTGAGGTGAAGAGGAAAGGAATTGTTCTCCTTCCTCCCCCCCCAATCTATCTACTTTGATGAAGTCATTACAGCTGTATGGCTACTGCTAGGAATACCAAATACTTAATACAAAAGAAACATATCATTCGCTGATTGATGAGGGTCAGATTATGAAGTCTTTTATCAAACTTCAGAAAGAATGTTTGTATAGCCAGATTTTAAACTCTTGACTGCAAGACTGATAGCACAGCTCTTTACCGACAGAGCTAATTTGACTTGGCTACCATTCATTAAAATATCCTTATAAAAAAGGGGGCTTTCAAGAATTCAATGCAAACAATTGTACATGAAATAGACTTGAGCCTCAATCAACAAAAGCCTGATTTCTCTGACATATGTGTATTTGTGTGGTAGACATTCAGTAATTTGATTTTTTTCCAGATTCTGCAAAGATTAAAAGATATCTCGGGCACAAAGTCTTAATATTAGAATTAAAATGTCAAGGGCCTTTTTTGAGTTGGGGTAGATAACTGACTTAGAGTGTCTCACATCTTTTTTTTATTATGTCTCTTGAAAAATATCATTAGGTCTGTCATCCCAGAATCTTTTAGTCAAAGTGATTTGACATGCTCTCCCAGAATTAGTAATGACTGCTAATGGAAAAAAAAAGTTTTGGCTCTATCTATTGGAGACAATAGTATTTCAGTTGCTGCATCTAACCATGGCTTCCTGTCGTTTTTCTCACCTGTACAAACAACTTTCAATCAAAATTACCTGCTGCTCATCCCACTTAGGCATGATGCTTACCAATTGCTTAACTAGTGAGAGACTATTTGGCCACCTTATTCACCTGATTTAGTACTCTCTGACTAATACATGTACCTTTCCCCTAAGATTAAAAAAGAGCTCAATAGCTTCCACTGATGATGACATCCAACAAACTTCAACAATAGTTGGGTTAAACAGCTTCTCTTAGGCTTGTTTTATGCCACAGACTTTTCAATCAACCCATGTACGTGTTAGTGCTTGGTGTGTGTTATAGTTGAGCTACAAACTATATTTTGATATAATATCCCTTTTTGAAATTAATCTATGGGCTATATTAACTATCAAAAGCATAAAAGAAGAAAGATGACTTCAAGATTTCTCTCTACTAAGCTCCTTTAATCAAGTGTACCATCTCACTGCAGTGCTCTTGTTTATTTTCCGTTTCTCTAAAGTTTTATCTGAACATTTTTTTATACCCCCCACAACGAAGTTATGGGGGGGGGGTATACTTGAATCAGGTTGTCCGTCTGTCTGTTCGTCCATGGACATAATTTTGTGTCCTCTTCTCCTCCCACATTTTTTGACCAATTTTGCTGAAATTTTATCAGGTTGTTTCCTATCATATGAAGTTGTGCACCTGCAATTTTCATCTTGATCCAGTTGTTAGTTTCAGAGTTATGCCATTTTGAACTTTTTAATGGGGGGGGGGGACATAATTTTGTGTCCTCTTCTCCTCCCACATTTTTGACCAATTTTGCTGAAATTTTATCAGGTTGTTTCCTATCATATGAAGTTGTGCACCTGCAATTTTCATCTTGATCCAGTCGTTAGTTTCAGAGTTATGCCATTTTGAACTTTTTAATGGGGGGGGGGGACATAATTTTGTGTCCTCTTCTCCTCCCACATTTTTTGACCAATTTTGCTGAAATTTTATCAGGTTGTTTCCTATCATATGAAGTTGTGCACCTGCAATTTTCATCTTGATCCAGACGTTAGTTTCAGAGTTATGCCATTTTGAACTTTTTAATGGGGGGGGGGGGAGTAGTCAAAATTTAAAATTGCAAAACTCAGTAACCATAAGGGGAGTTACCAAATTTGGTAAGTAACATCATCTTGTATATATATTCATGTTTGACATCAAAACGCTGTAAGTCATTTACAATTAACAATTAACTGAACAATTCTGTCCTCTCTAATACTTGGTACATAGCTTTCAAGGGTCAGAAGTGTTGGATTATAATTACATACACAATTGCTACTTTGTCCACTCCTACTTAAAAAGGGGTCATAAAATGCCCCTTCAAATTCCACTCCTTCATAGAAAAGCCTTTTTAGCGGTGTGGGGGGTATTCTCGTCAGCCCTTGAGGGCGACAGCTCTAGTTTCTCATGTTTCAAGTTAGAAAAATCAGCTTTACTGAGTTACTTTTTCATTACAGGCTATAACCTTGCACAAGAATGGCTGGAGACTCTCGAAAGCAGTTTATCCTGGCAACAACAGGAAACTATTTTGCAATTCCAATAAATGATGCTGCTTTGGGAAAGCAAGCAGATTCTTCTGCTGTAAATAGTTTCCTTGATGATGGCAACACCAATATTTTGGCTGGTCGACTTGATCCAAGAAGTCGAACGAAGAATGTAATATTTTCTGATAAGGTAAATCAATCAGATGATTTTTTTAACTTGGTTTTCTGAAGGCTTGATGAATGACAGCCGGCAGTTGGGTGGGTGTGAAAGCAGGGAACTGGGCTGGGGTTAAGATTACCTTGTGTGCCCAACTACTCCTACAATACTTGACCGAATTTGATGAAATTTTCACCAAATGTTCATGTGACCTAAGGCATACTGTCTGTATTTTGTGATTCAATGCTGCATCATGCAATAGGGAAACTTATTTGTGAAATTCTAGAGAGCACAACTTCTACAAGTCTTGTCAGATTTTGATGAAATTTTGGACAAATCTTTGTTTTCATGTGACCAAGTGCATATTTTTATCGTTTTTTGTGATTCAATGCTGTGTTATGCAAAAAGGAGACTCATTGTCAAAGTTCTTGTGAGTGCAACTCCTGCTACAATTCTTGATGGATTTTTTATGAAGCCATTGAAAGTCTGGTTTTATGACAAATTAGTCTCTTGTTTATAGTGTTAGGAAACTCTTGAAATTCATGATGTAGAAATGTGAATACATGTATTTTAAAATTATCTCTTAAATTTTCAATAGATTTTTTTTAGTTTTTCATTTATCAGAACATTAACCATTTATCACACAATCCCACTGCTTGACGCCCTGAGAAATATAGTTGTAACAAGCAATTTCTCCTTTTCTCAAAATGTTTCTTACATTTTTTTCCAATTTTAGCTCACTTTGAAATGTCATCTGCAACTTCTTTCTGTTTGGACTCAAATTTTGTAGTTTGATTATGTGTTTAGCAATGGATTTGTCAGTAAATAGATAAACTTTGATTATTAATTTACATGTTGTAATTGCCAACTGCTTATGTTCCAATATGGTTTTTTAGGTAGAACCCAGTGATAACAAAGACAGAGTGATAGTATTTTTCAAAGTTCGACCTGATGTTATCACGCCTGACAATCTTCTCACCAACATTGTGGTTTCATCGATGTTAGACTCACCTCTCAATACACTGTATCATGCCATGCAGAAGGTAGTACACCATAATTTAGATCCATAGACTGATGTTTTGTTTTATTTTAGATTTGAACATTTAATCTATCCTTTCCTTAACTCTATGTTGTGTTAAGTCATTAGAATTGCCTTATTGAGATGGTCAAAGTACCCGTAGCCTATAGTCTAGTAAATACAATACTGTTTTAACCCATTCCCACATAGTGACGCCTTTTGACGCCCTTCAAGAAAAATAATTGGGAAAACATTGTGTATAATGAAGAAATTGCTTCTGACAAGCAATTTCTTCATTTTACACAATGTTTTCTATCCAGAAAGAGGAAAAAATCTAAAATTCCATAAATATTAAATTGTCCTCTGCAACTCCTTTCAATTAGGACCAGTCTTAAATTTTGTGTGGGAATGGGTTAAGTGTCTTCACAAGGTATAAACACTTAGAGCAGTATTGCATTATTCAAACAAATAATTATTTGATTTTCATGGAACAGTACAATTCAAGGTTGCCATTACTCCTGAAATACTACATGTATTATAAGTGGAAGTAAACCCCATTCATACAAATCTATTACTCCTGACTTATCTAGTGCCTGGAATTTATTCATCTTATTTCTATACTGAAAAGTCTGTTAAGTGTATTACAAGTAGAAAAATCTGCTTGTTAGAGACTAATAGCATGCTTAGGCAATATCATTTTTCTCCTCCAAGTGCTTTCAGTTTTAACAAATCAAAAAATATTGTCGTAGCTAAAATGTCAAATATTTTTTCACTTTGTTAGTAACATGGCTTCGTATTTTTTTTATGATAGATGTATTCATTTTGTGTTCTGAACAACCTAAAATTGTCCTGAGTGATTGTTGACAAAAGTGAAATAAATGTTAGTGAAGTAATATTTAGATTGAAAGTAGAAATATGTTAATAAATTACAAATATTCAAGATTTAACATAGAGAATTATTGATAATTTGTATTTTACCAATATCAAGATGACAAGTATGAAATGGTTAACTTGATAAACATGGTAGATTACTAAACTATGGGACTTACTTAGAATTGTAACCATTGTCAGCATTTTCCTTTGTGCCAACATGTTTTTGTAAATGTGTGTATTTTTTTGAAACCTAAACTGTTGGAAAGTTTTTGCCTTGTTATAGATTATAGATTGAACACAAAGTTTTCTTTTTAGCAGATAGGGTAATTATTTAAAGTCTCTTGCCATGAAAATATATATATTTGTAGGTGTATGCACCATTATTATGTGAGGATGGAAAATGGAGCAAGAATATTGACCCAAAATTACAGAGTTTACTGGGAGAGCTGGAGGCAGGGCTTGGTTCTGCTCTCAGGAAACAAGATCCATCTTTTAGAGGTAGAGATGGTGGAGATGAAAATCTTGGAAGTAAGTTAGCTCCCACATTAAAAGTATTATCTTCTCTTTATGATTATTATCCTTACATCAACAAAACTTTTATTTCATTGGAAAAAAATCAATATTTCTATCTTTGGTTATCCTATTATCAGACAACTAATTTAATACTAGTCCAAAAGTAAAACCTGATTAAAATCACTCAAACATTAGCCCTTGTCATCCTGAAAAAAAAATCCTGCTTATAGTTGCACCAAAATCAAAGAACTGAAATCACTGAAAGCACTAGTTGAAGGTCAATATTTGATTTGAAAACCGATTTTATGTGCAGACTGATCTTTTTCTACACCTCCTGCTCAAGGAGGAATATTCCGGGTGCAGCAAGACAAAGGTTAAGTTAAAGTAAATCTTGGTCTTTATAGAAAAACATAGTTGGAATTGAAGACAACCAATCAATTTTTGATACTCATATTGTTTTCCTTTTTTTCTAGAGGGTTTTCAAAAAGCAGGATTTTGTGGGGATGGGTTATGCATCTTTTTCCAAGGGAAAGCTAGGCAAACTTTTATTATACAAACATGCCCCTCCTTGTCAGTTTGCATCTTCAGTTATTATGCCTTAGAGATTAACTATCTGTATCATTATAAACCCTTTCCTGTTCAATCCCTTTTTTTGTACATCCCTTTGTTTTTATCCCCTGCCATTTCGGCGAAGGGGTTATAGTAATGATTTCCATGCGTCATATCGTCCTTCCGTCATTCCGTCACTAAACTTGTCCAGAGCATATCTCTGAAAGTATAATTGCTATCAACTTTAAACTTCATAGGTCGATGGATCTCATTTAGGAGAAGTGCAGAGCACAAGAACCACAACTCTTGCTTGAAAATTTTTGGAGTTATTGCCCTTTGTTGTTATAAAGACTAAGATTTCGTCTGGGGCATACCTCTGAAAGTATATTAGCTATTAACTCGAAACTTCATAGGTGGATAGATCTCATTGAGGAGAAGTGCAGTACCAAGAACAACAACTCTTGCTTGCATAATCTTGGAGTTGTTGCCCTTTGTTGTTTTAAAGAATAAGATTTGTCCTGAGCATATCTCTGAAAGTTCAAGAGCTATTATAGAACTCATTGAGAAGAAATGCAGTGCACAAGAAGCCTAAATCTAACTGGCTTCAGTTAACTATCAAGCTTTTACTGTGGGGGATGGCAATGTCCGACATGGCTCTTGTTATACTTGAGAAAACATTGTGGAAAAAGAAGAAATTGCTTGTAACAAGCAATTTCCTCTTTTTCAACATGTTTTTCTATCCTGCAGAATGATAATTATCCCCCGCCCTTTTGGCGAAGGGGATATAGTAATGGTCTCTGTCAATCATTCCATCATTCCATCCTTCTGTCACTAAACTTGTCTGGAGCATATCTCTGTAGGTATAATTGCTATCAACTTTAAACTTCATAGGTCGATGGATCTCATTTAGGAGAAGAGCCGTGCACAAGAACCACAACTCTTGCTTGCATTATTTTGGAGTTATTGCCCTTTGTTGTTATAAAGACTAAGATTTCGTCTGGGGCATACCTCTGAAAGTATAATAGCTACTAACTTGAAACCTCATTGGTCGATGGATCTCATTGAGGAGAAGTGCAGTGCACAAGAACCACAACTCTTGCTTGCATAATCTTGTAGTTATTGCCCTTTGTTGTTTTAAAGACTTGGATTTTGTCCTGAGCATATCTTTGAAAGTATAATAGCTATTATTGAACTCATTGAGAAGAAATGCAGTGCACAAGAAGCCTAAATCTAACTGGCTTCAATTAACTATCAAGCTTTTACTGTGGGGGATGGACATGTCCGACATGGCTCTTGTTATACTTGAGAAAACATTGTGGAAAAAGATGAAAATGTTTGTAGCAAGAAATTTCTTCTTTTTCAACATGTTGTTCTATCTTGCAGAACGATTATTTTTCAGATAAAATCAATTTTAATTTGTCGGCTTCAAAACCTTTGAATTTTGACAGGTCCAAAATTTTGAAAAATGGGAAAGGGTTAAACCCCCTCTTATTAACTATAAATCAAACTTACAAAGGAATCATTTTGGTCCATGTCTACTTATTTTACATTGATCAGTACACATTTTCTTACTTCATTAGACATCCTCCATCACGCTTTTTAAATCAGCATTACAGACTTGCCATACACAGACTTTGCTGATAAGAACAGTAATCAAAAGAATACGAGTATTTGATATCATAAAGGGACATTGAGTTGATAATAAGCCATTATGATATATCAATGCAGGACGAAATATTAAAAAAACCCAAAACAATGACATATGTAATTAACTTGAATTCTCTGTGAATTCCCTTTAGAACATCAAATTCAAGATCTGTTCTGCTAATTTATAAGATGTTTAATCTTGAACACAAAATATTTACATCAATCATACCTTGTTACTGAAAAAGATGTTTAGATATAAGTCATTGCCACTCATATTCATGTAGTTTTCTGTTGAAAACATTCATCAACCCTTAACCTTTTCCCACACAATACCTACTTTTACACCCCCAAGAAAAAACATTGTGGAATATGAAGAAATTCCTTGTATCATTATCCTCAATGTTTTCAATCCAAAATGATAGAAAAAATTTAAATTCCATCACCTTGAGATTGTCATCAGTAGCTTCTTTCAATTTGGACCAGTCTTAAAATTTTGCTGTGTGGGAATGGCTTAAAATGCTCATTGTCTTTTTGATCATGAAAAAAGGTTTACTGTAAATGTCTCACTGTTTTCCTCCAAAACAAAAATAGAATAAAAGCTTCTTAATTCATTTAGTAATTGGGGTATCATATTTTATATCAGGCATTCTTACACCAGTAGATGAGTTTGATTTCTGGTCTGACATGGCCAGAGTAGGTAAAGGTGATGCTAGAGAAAGGGCGGAGGTTTTTGTGGACTTGTTTAAACCAATATCTAAAGATTACGGAGGTTTAGATGCAATGTCCCTACAAGATGCCATGGAGATTGTAGACCTTACACAGGACACATTAGATGATGTATGGAGACAGTCAGAGGTTGACCCATACCCAGAAAATAGAATGAGACATCTGATGGAAGCTATAGGTAACTTGGATTATTTAACCCATTCCCACACAATAAAGCTTTTGGATGCCCCTCAAGATAAACAATTAGGGAAACATTGTGTAAAATGTAGAAATTGCTTGTGAAATTGCTTGCGACAAGCAATTTCTTTATTTTACACAATGTTCTCTACCCAGAAAATTGAAAAAAATACAAAATTTAATTTAAATAAAATTGTTGTCTGCAACTACTTTCAATTTGGACCAGTCTTAAATTTTGTCTGGTAATGGGTTAATTAGACTTAACTCCAAGCCTACCCTGTTTCAAATTTTGTTGTAAGATTCTTTTAGTTTCAACCTGTTAGCAGAAAAACATTTTCTAGACTGGTCCTAATTCAAAAAAGTTGCTGATGACAAATTAGATTAGTGAAATTAAAAGAAAAAAAGGGTCCTAAAAGGTAGAAAATATTAATGAATAAGGAAGAAATTGCTATTCTCAAATAACTTCTCCAGTGTAGATTATGTTTTTCTAAGTTTTCTTCTAAAAGGGCCTGAAAAAGTGAGTTTAAATTGGAATTGGCTAATACATGACTTATGATAATAAATAAGATGCTAGCCAATTTTGTTTAAAATTGGAAATGTAAAAAGCACAAATAGAAGACTAGAGAATATGCTTGTCACCATTATGTTTTCTTCCCTAGCTAAAGCTTCGTATCTGGGGGATGTTTGTACTTGCGCTATATTTTGTGGAAAATTTTGATTCAGTTGTACTTCTAGATAAAAGTTTGTCCTAGTATCTTTTCTTTTAATATCTTATGCTGAAGGAAAGTATTTTCAAAGAAAGTCAGAAAATCTGGCAATTCCCTTGGTAGAAGTATACTAATTGATTGTCTTGATTTTTTTCTTCTAATAGCTGGCTCACTTGGAAGATACGTTCAAAGAAAGCTAGCTGAAGAGAACCTTTGGGATGGTCAGTTTGGTCAGATTAAGGAATCCCTGAGATCAGGTGTATCTATATGTGAGAGATGGATTGTTAGCTGTGAGACATTGACCGTCCAGTTCTGGAAGAGATATAATCTACATCCATGGAAAGGAGAGAAATGTTCACCAGAGGGCCTCAAAAAGTTGGCTGCTAGATTGGAAGAGGTGAATAATTCAGAAATCTTCATCGAAATAAAATACAGACATAAAGAAGTAGTTTGACACTCTATATTTAAAATCTACAGAAATTATATAGAGAAAACACTGAAAATTTTGTTTAACCCTATATCAGTTTACATAATTTTAAAATGGTCCAAATTCAAAGATGTTGCCGACAACAATTTTCAATTGATGAAATTGTAACTTTTGTATGAAAGAAAAAATATGGGATAATGAAGACATTGTTTGTAACAAGCAAATTTTTCATTTTTCATAATGTTTCCAAAGCTTTTTATTTTGGGGGAGGGGTTTGAAAAAGTATCATTGTGCTGGAATAGGTTAACATTAAAGATAGTTGCTCAATCAAGCTTTACTGTATTCCTTCATTGAAATTTCAGATCTTGAATCTGCGGATAGTACATGACCAGCAACTTAGATTAATGACTTCACAAGAACAGAAAGAGTTGAGAGTAGAAGAAGCGTTCAGCCCCTTTATGGGTTTGAATCCTTTACAGTACAACCCATATACTCAGCCCCTATGGGCTGCAGCTGTGAGTCAGTATGAGAGAATTATGGAGCCAGCAGAACAGAAAACTGTGGCTAAACTAAGAGCACAGTTCAGAGCACTAGAGGGATACCCTGAACAGGTACAGTAGATTTTTTGGTCCTGTGTCAGCATTGTTCCAGTCTATAGTCATCTTGAAAATTCTTGCAGTACACTTTTGGAAAATTTTAAACAAGACACACTAATGGATCATTAAACTATGATTTAACCCATTCCCACCTATTGACGGTTTTAGACGCCTCAAACAAATATGGCTTTGGAAAACATTGTGGAAAATGAAGAAATTGCTTGTTCAAGCAATTTCTTTATTATCCTCAATGTTTTCTACCCCATAAGTAAAAGAAATCCAAAATTTTATACGCTTTAAATTGTTGTCTGCAACTCCTTTGAGTTTGGACCAGTCTACAATTTTGCTGAGTGATAATGGGTTAATTTTAGCTTTTTATTAAGAATCATGTATTCCGGTTGTCTGAAACATTTTGGTAGAAAAAATGTGGAGTGCACAAGTATTTTTGAATGCTTGTGCTCAAAGTAGTTCCATGAAATAACTCTTTCAAACTGTTTAATCTTCGCTTATTCTACATAATTTTATATTGTAATTATATTTGGGCTGATATTATAAAATCATTAGAAATGAAGACAACATTTTTTTATGTCCACTGAATAGTTTAGGGGCATGAAACTATAAATTTAATCATACTTTTCATACTTCTTAATGAATCATTTTTCATTTTCATACAGTATGATAAGGTTTTCCATTTCATGCCTCTATGAAAACAAAGTATATCCTTTTAATCTCTAAAGGCTGTGGGAATAGCACAGTTGGTAGTGTGTAGGAGTCCGAATCTTTTGGTCTTGGGTTCAGTTACTGGCTGTGGTGAATTTTCTTTCCAATATTTGCTGCCCATTCATGGATTGATAATTGTAAACCTAAGTGAGATGAGCAGCTGGAAGCTTGGAAAGGATGTTGTGGTATTATTGGTTTGAGAAATACCAGGAATCCATGGTTAGGTGCTCCAGCCGCCATGATATGACTGAAAAACTGTTAAAATTGGTGTTAAAACCATTCAATAAATCATTTAATTTCTAAATTTTTTGTATAAGAATATAGGTAGTTAATATCTTTTTCTTTAAATGAACCAGTAACATTTTTTAAAGTTCATTGATGAAATTCTGAACAACAAGCAGAGGTAGTTTCTTAATGTGGTTCTTACAAGTTTGATGCACTTAAAGAATTATTCTTGATGAATATATAATGAGTAAATAAAACAAAAAAATGATTTTAAATTGATACATGAAATTATAGTTAGTATTCTTATCAGAAACTTAACCCATTCCAACACAATAACACTTAATTATGCCCCTAAAGAAAAAAGTTTTGGAAAACATTATTTCAAGCAATTTCTTCATTTTACACAATGTTTTCTTCCTCAAAAGACAAAGATTAGTTGAATCTCATCAACTTAATAATGTTATCTCAAACTTCTTGAACTTGGACCATTCTGAAATTTTGTTGTGTGGGAATGGGTTAAATTTAGATTTAGAAGAAAACCACTCTTTTCAGTTACTAAGAGAATTTCAGAGGTACAAGCAGTTGATAAAGAGAGCAAGTATCAGTAAGGAGATGATGTCAGAAAGGTAAGATCTAACATGTGTCCCCATTACTCAGGATCTGTCATATACCTGTACGCTGATCCTAACTTAGACTAAACTATGGATGCAGGCTTACCTTTTCATTATAAATCATACTAATATATAAATGACCTACAGACAGCATGAAATAAGTCAACTATTTTAGTTAATTATCTATAGGCTATCTGGGTAATGATTTGCATGTCTGCAAAATATTTCCATTGATTACCTGCATGTCTTTTCGGTCAGATCAGTGTTAACTTCTTACTTACAAGATAGTACAGACTCATAGTAAGATCAGTTGGCACATACATGCAGGCTGATCTCTGTTTATACATCCTGCCAAAACAGGAATATCTTGGGTTCTGCATAACAAGGGTTAAATTCCCATCTATCTGTTGTTTAAGCCATTCCCACTCGATCCCTCCTTTTACTTCCCTCGAGAAAAACTTTGGAAAACATAATGGAATATAATGAAAATGCTTGTAATATTATCCACAATGCTTTTTATCCAAAAAGATGAAAACATTTAAAATACTATCAACTTGAGATTGTCATCTGCAGCTTCTTTCAATTTGGATTAATATGAGATTTTGTTGTGTGGAAATGGGATAAACTTTATATTTTTGCAGCAGATTTGCTGTCTGCAGATGACATAAGATTGCTTTTGTAAATTTCAGGGAGACCCTACTTGGTCAGCTTACAGTACACCTCAAGACACTGCAAGAAAATTTCTCCAATGCTACTGGTGGAAAGGTTCCTAAGGGGAAGAATTTACCTGAGTTTGTCAATGTTATTGTGTATGTTAGACAGCTAGAGGCCAAGGTGTGCTTCTTTATAGAGAAAATTATAATTATACCCTCACTTCAAAGAAGAGAGGGGTATAATGGTTTACCCTTGTCCGTCCTTCCATACCTCTATAACCAATATTCTTGCATTTTTCTCAGCAACTTTTCGTAGTAACCACTTGAAGTTTGGTGTGAAGATCCATTTGGGGGTCTTACAGATGTTTTTTTTCATCATACTTTCCTCAGCAACTATTCATTACATTATCTTGAAACTTGATGTAGAGATTCATCTAGGGGTCCTATATGGCACTTACTGAATTCAGGTCCCCAAGTTAACTACTTCCTGTTCTACGACTTTGTTTATTCTCGGACATTAATTGGTATAGTTGTAGATTTCCATATTTTTCTCAGTAACTATTAAAAGTATTGGCTTTATATGAATGCTCAACTAGGGACAACTAGGGTGTACATGGTGCTTACCAAATTTAGATTTGCATGTTATCTACTTTCTATGTTATGACTAAATTTATTGTCAGTCCATAATTTGATATTGGACTTTGGATGTGGAGATACAGCTAGGTGTTCTACATGGTGCTTACCAACTATCTTCCATTCAGGGAGAATTTCCTTTTCACTGTAGTTATGGTAGTGTATGTGAGGGTATACTCAGTGAGTTTTGACTCACTTATTTCTTGTTAGATATTTTTATACCCCCCGGCATCAAAAAGATGGAGGCATATTCTTTAAATATTTACTTTCTGTCTATCAGTCTTATCAAAACTTTACTTGAAGATAAATTCTCTATTGATTCAAGACAGTGGAAGATATACTGCTCACATATTGTATCAAGGCACTTTATGAAGGTCATTTTTACAAAAAAAAAACCTGGTCTTTAAGGAGAATAATTAGTCCTCAAACTCATTTTGTTATACTCTCATCTACTAAGTGGAGGGGGTAATGTGGGTCAAAGGTTTCAATTTAACTTTCAAAACTGTTTCTGTGATCTAACTCATAAACCATTTTAATTAGGACCTTAAAACTTTACACAAATGTTTTCCTTGACCCATGGAGGTGCCATATTGTTTTGGGATAAACATAGGTCAAAGATCAAAGGCAACTATGCCTTTTAAGTGATGAAATGCTTGGGAAGGGGGGTTGTTTAAAAGTCTGCTTGTGACAATTCTTTTGGCACAAGATTTGGTTCACACTTCTTGATACTAAAAACCTATTTTTTTCTTGTAAGCTGACTTATTTTGTGAAAACCCAACATATTACTTAAGCTTTAATGTGGCCGATATTCTTGTCAGTTGGCGAGATAGTACTAAACTTTGATATTTTTGATATCTCTATTATTCCTGAAAGTATTTATTTGAACCTTTGAATTTATGTTCATGCTCTAAGGAGCAACCCATTTTATCAAGGGATATAATTCTTTGATATTTTTTGTAGGAGTCATGTCCATTTAAAAAAACCTTTTTATTCACTATTCAGTGCCAAAAAACCAAGAGTGCTCTTGTTTTAGATACATTTATTCTATTAAGTGATGCAGTTAGGTTAAAAACTTTATTGGTTTTTTAGATAGAGGAAAACCTGAAGACAGCTGAGTCCTTACTGTCAGATCTGAGTGGATTTCAGCGTTATCGTAAAGATGCTTCAGAACTTCATGATGAACTCGTGAACTGGAGACAAGAAGCTTTTGATGAATGGTCCAGAGATATTCAGGCCTTAATTGATGATCCAAAAAAGCCACTAAGGTATTTAAGACCTTTTATTAATCTAGTTCAATGATCTAGAGCATGCATTTTGATTTACTCAAGCCTGTCTTCAAATTTGTCTTTTTGCATTTGTAGTTCTAGAAAGAGTTTGAAAGAAATGTCTAAGCTTAAAGTTAATCTACTATAAATCCCTTATTTTGTCTTGCTTATCTGATTGATTCATAATAAGTGATCATAGTTTAGATATAGGGTTTAACCCATTCCCACACAATCCCTCCTTTTAAGGCCACCCAGGAAGATAGTTCTGGAAAACAATGTGGAAATCAAAGAAATTGCTTGTCACAAGCAAATTGTTTTCTACCCACAGATACAAAACATTTGAAATTGTCATCTGCAACTTCTTTTAATATAGACCTGTCTGAAATTTCACTGTGTGGGAAAAGGTTAAGTAATTTTAGATAAAGAATTTATTCATCTTACAAAAGAGATGGAAGTTTACAAAATCATTTAGGAAAATTTATGATTTATTATCATTCTCCAGTCTTTTCCAAGTAAGATGGTCACTTTTACTTTTATCATTATCAAATATTTCCTAGTTTGGAGATCAATGGTAGACTGATGGAACTGGATCACAAGACAGGTGAACTGATTGTGAACTACGGAGATCGTCTTGTGACGCTTATGAGAGAAGTCAGACAACTCACATCACTTGGGTTTGCTGTTCCTGCAAAGATACAAAAAGTCTCTAATACAGCCCAAAAGTTCTACAGGCATGGCTGTATACTTAAACAGGTACACACTTCGATTTTGTGTAAATATGATGACTTAACCTAAAATATATTTGTCACTGTACAGTTCTGGTTAAATTTTATTCTGTTGTTTGGATACTCTAACCTTGTTAGAGCGATGTGAATAAGCTGTAGTTGCAGCTGTAGTTACAAGGTTTTGGTCACCAAACAACAACTTGCTCTCTTGTTTTTTCTTGAAAGAATATTTAGCCTTAAAAAACGTATGTTGTTTTGAAATTGTGTTTTGGGGCTTCAGGTGCAAAAGGTCCTTGGAAGTCTGTTAACCTATTCCCACAAAATCACTCTTAATTACAACCTTGAAAAACTCCTCTTTGGAAAACATGAAAAAGAAATGAAGTAATGGCTTGTTACAAACAATTTCATCATTATCCACAAACTTTTCAACCCCAAAAGAAAAAGATTTTTTGAATATCACCAACTAAAATTTTCGTCTGCAGAATTTTAAAATTTAGACTATTCTGAAATTTTGTCATAAATATTTCAAGCACAGACCAAGTAGTTTTGACACAAGTCAGCCTGCACAAATTGCATTCCTTTTTTTGCACAAAGGTCACATTTTACATTGCAGGTAGCTCATTTCTACAATACCATTGACCAACAGATGATTCCAAGTCAGAAGACTATGATGTTAGAATCAGCTAAAGCTTTTGAGAGACTCGCTAAAAATCCCAAAACTGGTTTGTTTTATTGTCTATTCTGTCATGAATATTTCTGTAGGTGACTTTAATATGCTTTTGGATAACATTTAACAAAACATATTTTAAGTCTGTCTTTTGAAAAAGGATATTTACATAGTCACTTTAACACATTATTCAGAAAACCCTAAAGGTATTTGAAAATAATGGTTGAATAGTACTTGACCATGATGAAGATACTAAATCTATTTTATACCAATTCTTAATTTTTAACTGTCATTTAACTTAAAATGGGGAAAAAGAAAAATTGTTATGCTTTTAGCATGTATCTCTACAAGGGACAATTTATATTATGAAAATATCCCATTATTACATTTTAGCTCTTAAAAATATCAGATCAACATTTCATCTAATCGATATAAATAAAATTTAACATGAATTTCCCCCATAAGGTACAAAATCTAAAGGTGAAGATGTTTTAGTGACCTGGGATAACCCAGAAGAGCTAGAGAGATACATTAAAAAACTACAGGAGGCTGCAGAAAAGTTGACAACAGAAAACAGGAAACTTAGGAAGTGTCATTTTACCATTATGGATAAGGTATGATTTATTGCAAACAAGACTTTAAAGCATTATAGTATTTAGCTTCTTTTCCTGTAGACACACAGTCAAAAACCTTCCTTTTTGTTTAGAGATATACTCTATAAGGTCCTAATAATCGATTTTAACCCAATCCCAAACGAAATTTTTTAGACTAGTCCATATTGAAAGTGGCTGCAGAGGACACAATAAGTTAGTTTAAAATGAAAAATAAGGGTCATATGCGATAGAAAACATTGTGGAGAAAGAAGAAATTTCCTTCATTCCGAAAATATTTTCCATATCTATATTCCTTTAACGCAGGAATGTGTGGTAATAGGTTAATGGGTTAATTCAGGTTGTTTTCATATTCCTTGCAATTTATAATTCAATTATCATTACTTATTCAGTAGACCTTGATTCGGAGACAGTTTGGTCAATAGAAAGCATTTATACATAGGAAACTGTTTTTAACCAATAATTGATCATTTGCTTTTTCTTTTGAATAAGGTACAAAACATGATGAGCATAGACTTACTGAGACAGGATAAAAGATGGAAAGAAGGATTGATGGATATTAGACATATCATTGCAGATCTAGTTCAAAAGGTATGACTTTTGTGTCAATTTTGTTTGATAAAAAAAAGCATTGAAATTTCAGTAACCTCTCTGTTACTACTCAATATCTGTTGGTGCCCCTATGAAATAATACTAAGGAAAACATTGTGGGAAAAAGAAAAATGGCTTATAAGAAGCCATTTCTCCTTTTTCCACAATGTTTTCTACCATATGCAGTCATCATTTTTCATATACACATAATTTGAAATGTTGTTTGCAACTTTTTTCAATTTGGACAAGTCCAAAATTTTGTCATTTGGGAATGGGTTAAACCCATTTTGTCAATTGTGCAGAGGTGTGACATTTCTAATGATTTAACAATTGGATAAAATATAGACTCTGATCTGCACAGTCTGATCAGATTCTTCACTCAGTTCTCATTAGAAACCTTCTGACTCAATGTTTTCTTTTAGACAATTATTGAATGTTCTAAATGCACTCTTTTATTGTCCAGGCTGCTCAGTGTATGCGGTTACAGCACATATGGAATTGCAGAATGTTGCACAATTTTGAATATGATCAGGGCCTGAGATTATATAACTTTTAGCTCACTCAATTACTTAAAATCCTAATTAATTGAAGTTTAAGATATATATTCTATGTAAATTCTACAGCAAGTGCGTGAAAATGAAACATTATATTTGTAAATTATGATTTTTAACACAAAATTTTAAGTTATCCTTTGAAACACAACAGTTATTTTAACTTGAAGTTTGAGTAAATTCTCAACTGAGTACAAAAAACTTTTATCATCTTAGGCCCAGATGTACAACCATTGATGTCTGTTATTGAAATAAAGTTAGGTCTTCTACAGTTGCAGACAATTATATTGTATTTGAAATGTATTAAAACTGAAAGGAGTAGTTTAACAGCATAAAAAAGGGGTTACTCTTATATCTGTATCTAAATTCTACCTACAGCTGAGAGTTTATTAACTTTGTTCATCTCTACCTTATGTCGTAGGGTTTCATCCCAGAGCATATGTACCCCTGGAAAACTCACTGGGACAGACAGCTCTACAAGGCTCTAGAATTTCAATACAAAATGGGATTAGAGGCTTTGAATGAGAATCTTCCAGAAATTAGGGTAGACCTGACTTACAGGTAGGTTTAAAGCTCATCTCAATACCACATTTATTTATTACAAGGTTTTAGAGAACAGGTTTAAAAAAACTCACAAAGATTAATATGTCCATAAAGTGATGATTTCAGCTAAGAAATAATCATAAACTGATAATGTAGAATTTATGATGACTAATCAAAGTCTCTGTCTGAAATGTTTGAATTTCAATTTGATGTTAAAACACCAATATGGCAACAACAACATAATCATCATAAAGTAATTTCTTTACTTTTATCTATTTATAATTTCAGACATGCACTTTTAGGCAGAGAACTGAAAGTGTATGTTTTTTCTCTTATTTCTGATATAATATAGTGTTGATATGAAATAGATCTAATGAATAAATTTGGTCAAATGGAGATGAGAAAGTTTTTTTGATAATGTTATTCATTCCAGACAAAGACATCTCCAGTTTAACCCACCACTGGAGGAAGTGAAGGCCAAATATTTCCGTGAGATGAAGAAGTTTATAAGCATTCCAAATGTCTTTAAGGGGGTCGGTGATGTCACAGAGGGATTAATCTTCCCTGCCATTATAGACAGAAACGCTTCTGGCTTTGTCACATGTTATAAGAAAGCCGAAGTTCTATTTAAACGTCTGTCTGCAGTCCAGGTCCAATTCAAGGTAAAATAAATACATGTTTTACCAGAATAGAAGAATAACTGGATATGCCTACATACATGGAAGCACTTACGACATTATTGGACAAAGCCCTTTAAATGAACTTTCAAGATACAATGATGTATATACCAAATGATAGAAAAAGATGTCTTCAAAATCTGAATGTTTTGTGTGTGTGTGTGTGTGAGAATTAGCATTTTTATTCTCCACCAAAGGTTGATGATCTCTGTCTATCTGTCCATCCATCCTGATGTTCGTCCGATTTCTTGTTAATACTTCTACAATTATCGACGAATCGGAATGAAGTATTCGCAGAATGTTTCAAGTCACCTGACCTTGTGCATATTGTTTTGCCATTTTAGGCTGAGTCACAGAAAAAGGGTGCTTTATGCAAAAATTTCTTTGCTTGGTAGATGGAAGTGTATATTGTGGTAAATTAGACTTATCAGATAAAACAGTATATTAACCCATTCCCACACAGAGATGCTTTTGGACACCCCTCAAGAAAAACAGTTGGGAAAAACCTTGTTCAAAATGAAGAAATTGCTTGTTACAAGCAATTTCTTCATTTTTCACAATATTTTCTACAGCTAAAGTTGAATACAGCTAAAATTTCATTAACTTTGAATTTTCATCTGGACAAATTGGAGAAGTCTAAAATTTCTTGTGTGGTAATGTGTTAATCTGTAAAAGGTGAACTTAATATTTTTCTTCAGGAATGGGTTGTTTTGGGTTCTCTAGATTTAGATGAGTTTGTTGAGGCCCATCTGAAGGATCTCTCTGACTGGGAGAAAAACTTCAAAAATCTCAAAATAAGAGGAAGAGATGCTGAAAAATTACCAAAGTATGTATAACATATGATATTAGCTTAAATATTATGATAACTATTTACAATTTGTAGATATTATTTTAGCTATACAAGCTTATTGGTATACTTTAAAACTGTTCATTAAATTTGACCTTTACCTATAGGCAATATTTTGACAAATACAATAAGATTTCGTCTTGCCTTACTGTTGTTGAAAAAGTGGGTGTTGGCATGATAAATCAGGTACCTGTATTATTTGTAAAATTAAAATGATAAAATAATAGTTTATGCAAGGAATATATCTAAAACCTCATAAGTACAGCTTGATTCAAGCTTGCAACAAGCAATTTCTTCTTTTCCCACAATATTTTCTGTCATATAGGATGGTTACTTTATGAATAGATCTCTCTTTATAATGATATTTGCTTCCCCTTTCTATTTGGACAAGTTGTATATTTTGAGTAACAGTAAAGAGTTAAAATCACAAAAATCAAATAATCCTTCAGTTATTTATGATAATATTTGAAATATTTCATGGTAACAGCCAGATCAAAGTGGACTGTATAACAGTGAACACAACTCCAGTAAAGGCTGTGATAGATGACCACATACAGAGACTGTTTGATGCTCTCATGAACTCCCTGAGGAAAGCCATTAATAAAGAGGTCACTGAGATAGAAGGTTTCTTGAACACATCAATGGAGACTCTGTCTAAACGACCTCAATCTGTGGAGGAGATTGGAGAAGCCAATGCAAAACATACAGAGTTTGCTAAAAAGCGAAAGGAGGTATGAAAATTTTATCCATTACCAGATGGAAAAATTTTAGACTTGTCCAAATTCAAAGGAGTTGCAGACTATAATTCAAAGTTTGTGTAATTTTACTTTTTTCAACTTTCTGGGGAAGAAAACATTGTTGTAAATTAAGAAATTGCTTGTTGCAAGTAATTTCTTCTTTTTCCACAATTTTTACAAATTGTTTTTCTTGAGGGGTGCTGAAAAGTGTCATTGTGTGGGAATGGGTTAAGGAGTCGAAACAAAAGCAACAAAAACAAGATAGTAAAGATCATCTTTCTTGTTCATGTGTCATTTTGGCTCCACAAAGGAGAGTTGGGAGCCCTATAGTAATTACTGTCTGTCCACCTGTCTGTCTGAAGCTTTGACACACAATAACTTTTGTATTTCTCTATGACTTTCTTCAAATTTTGTATGCAGATACAACTTATTAATGTCTTTGACGAGTTTGACAGCTCCTTTGACTCATAGTAATTACTTTATTTTGGAATGGGAATTCGTCAAAGTTTGTATGTGTTAGTACCATCAATCAATATCTGAAACAAGATCAAAATACGACTTGATCGAAATCTGACTAGTTATCCCCTGCCGTTTCGGCAAAGGGAATATAGTAATGGTCTCCAACCGTCATTACGTCATTCCATCCTTCTGTCCGGAGCATATCTCTTAAAGTATAATTGCTATCAACTTGAAACTTCATAGGTCAATAGATCTCAATGAGGAGAAGTGCAGTGCACAAGAACCACAACTCTTGCTTGCATAATTTTTGAGTTATTGCCCTTTGTTGTTTTAAAGACTTAGATTTTGTCCTGAGCATATCTCTGAAAGTATGATAGCTATTATCGAACTCATTGAGAAGAAAAATGCAGTGCACAAGAAGCCTAAATCTAACTGGCTTAAGTTTACTATCAAGCTTTTATGGCGGAGGATGGCCATGTCCAACATTGCTCTTGTTCAAACTTTGAACGACATTGCTCTTGTTCAAACTTTGAATGACTTATAATCTCAAAGACAGCTATTTTAATTTTGGTCAAATCTTTAGATTATGGATATTTTGCAGGGCTTGTTGTCACTTTGTGGCTGTTGTTGTTTATAATTGTCTTAATTATTGCCTGTTGTTTCTTCCTCTCGGAGTTCTTTTCTTTGTTATTGGTAAAGTAGATTCTGAATCTTACTCTCTTTTAATTAGAGATGTTGCTATAGCAGGATTGCTGACAGAAATAAAGTAGCAAACATTGAATTTTTGGGGGTAAATTTTCCGAAAATGTTAATTTTTCTGTCAAATGTTTTATAATTAGACTTCAATCTATTATAACTAAAGCAAGTAAGCCTAACATCAAATAAAAGCAGACTTTACTCAAACTGATATTGTGAACTATACCTTTCAGGTTAAACCATTGTTTGAGAAAGCTGAAGCAAAGAACAAGTTACTGCGTACTGTGGCTGGGGGTGGGGTAGACTCCCTAAATCAGTTACTAGCTAGATGGGACAAGTTTGAACTGATGATGGAGAGCCATCAACTTATGGTGAAAGAACAGGTAGGAACTGTGTGTTACTGTGATGATTGGTATGGGTCGGGCTAGTCTCATTATATCAGTTACTAGCCAGATGGGATAAGTTTGAACTGATGAAGGAGAGCCATCAAATTATGGTGAAAGAACAGGAAAGAACAAGTTACTGTGGTGTTTAGTTGGGGTCAGGCTAGTCTCATTATACCAGTAAATGGCCAGATGGGACAAGTTTGAAGTTGTGTTCCAGAGTCATCAACTTATGTAGTAATATCACAGTTGTTCAACATATCACCACACAATCCCTAGTTATATCACCAGGTTGTCTAGATTAGACCTGACTTTGATAGTTTATGAACCCCAGCTCGTAAGATGAATGGTTATGGTACACCCATCACTGCCAGGTATCTGGATGTACCATACACTGGAAGACAAAGTGTCTCAAAAGCTTAATCTGGCTGGCCTTTTCAAAAGGAAGAACACTTTGATAAACAAAACCCTTACCATGTAGTTGATTCTGTGTTTAGAATCTCAAAGTTCTGCCAATTTTTAGCTTCAAATTTTAGTTTGCCTGTTTTTTTTTGAGAAAATCAAGGTATCGCTATGGCCATGTCATCTTCTGTGTTTGTGTCTGTGTCAGTACCAGAAAATGGACATTTTGTAATATATCTGGCATTACTTAACATGGTCACTTGAAATTTGAAATATATAGTCAGTATCAATAGATCAATTATTAAGGGGGGTGACTCTAAATGTATTTTTGGACAAATCATGCCCCCTTTTACTTAAAAATTTTACCCACTATTAAGCATGTGAACAGCTGAGTATTGGCATCTGCATATGGTGCTTTTGTTTTGATGTGTCGTAAAGATTTTGACTGATACCTTGAATGGAATTCATTGTAATAGAAAACAGGACTGCAATACCCTGCATTCTTGGACTTTAACATAATAATTAACAAAAATGACCTGAATTCTATTGAAAAATATAAGCCCACTCATTGGCCATTGATAAGGGATTCAAAATGCATTATTTGAAATCACTCAGGTTGAAGTGATGAAGAGTAATGTAGATTCAAGAGTGAAGAATTTCCAACAAGAGATGGAGAAGTTTTCTGCTCGCTGGCACCAGTTGAAACCTGGGGATGATGCTTTAGAAGGAGATAAACAACAAATGAAGAATGCTATACAGCTGATAAAGGACAAGAGACAGGAGTTCAAAGAAATGGAGGAAACAAGACAGAGGCTCATGTATGTTTTGATGATAATAAATCTTGATAAAAAAAGATCAGATTGAGAACAGTTTTGATTGACAGATCACTGTTGTCAATCATAAAACCACCGACCAATCAAATTAATCTATACTGAACAAAAACTTTAACTCTGACATTGATCTTATGCAAGATGTAATCAAAATGGCAAGGTTACCAACCAAAGAATTGCCTATTATTTTATGGCCCTGATATATATTTTACAGAAGTTTTGTTTACTACCTCATATAGGAGCTCAATCAGCATAGCAAGGGATCCGTCATTTGTGTAGCATTGTAGAGTTTCCATACATATTTCAATGTTGCAATCTATCCGTTTTAATAAACAAACTTTCTTCTTTGTTACTGAAGCTCTTTTACAAACAAAAGAAAATACATTGTTATATCTGCTTCAACTTATGACTTTTCTTTACATATGAGTCTGTTTGGAACATGAAATTATGGTCTTTATAATCAATGTATCATATTTAGCAATATTGTTACTGTATTGTTACTGTACTTTTGGAGAAACCTTTACTCAAAGGTAATGAGATAAATTGATTTTAACTTGCAACCAGTTAGAATCAAAAGGTCCTCTTTGAATTTATTGAATTTATGTATCTGAAGAGATCCTGAGTGGTAAGTGCAGTAGAATTGGAATCAGAGAGGTGTCAAAAGCAATGATACTGGTAGGATGGAATTTAAGCCACACTCCTTGTCATATCTGTATGTCTTTGGATTAGGACATACATAGCTCTAACCTCATACATGGATACCTAGTAAACACATGAATAAATGAACTTTGCTCTTTCAAATTAGTTTTAACACCAAATAAATAAATAATATTTGAAATATCTATTTTACAAGATTGACAAGTTCCTTCCCATTGTATACTATAATTCTTATGATAGCTGTAGCTTCAGGTTTCTGATTTGTTGTATTATTTAATACTTTTCTTGTACAGATATTTTGTGTATTTTTTCAGAAATGATTGTGAGCATTTCCAGATGACCTTACCCAATATGGAGCTTGCAGATGAGATCAATAGAGACCTCACGAGATATGAGGCTATGTGGTTCTTGATGGAAGAATTCAATACAGGATTGCAGGAACTGGCAAAAGAGGACTGGATCTCATTTAGGTAACATGCTTTTCTCTTCATAAACGATGGATATATTTATGGAAAGTAGCTACATTTCACCAACCATTCAGATTGTCATCAAAATTTGCCCAGACTTGGTTCACATTGTTACCAAGAAAATAATGGCAAAAAAATGGGGTCACTAGCTTTATGAAAAGATATGAATATTTTTTCAAGAACCACCTACTTTTATGCTGATTTGGATATAATTGTACTTTTGAATTCAAGTCCATACATAAACTTTGATGAATAATTGAAATGAGAAGCAATTTTATCTCTTTGTATTGGTGAACAATCAAATTAGCCCATTACCACTTGATTAGATTTTAAACTATTGTAAATTGAAAGATGTTACAGACGACAATTTCAAATTGGTGAATCTCAAAGATATTTGCCTTTTAGGGTAAATAGCATTGTGGACATCGCTTTTCTTCAAGCTATATCTTTGTTATGCAAACAAAATGCCATAACTAACATAACAGCTTATTTGAGCCGTAGCATTAGCATTCACCACAGATACACATGTATAACCATATAATTGATAATATTATATGCCTATATGCCAACAAATTCATGAATCTTCAAGAGCTGTTGATAGAGGGAGTACTTTTGTTTTCTAATTGTAAAATTTCTTAATCTGTCATACAAAACCCCTATATTGTTTGATCTCACAAGAATCATTTCATCAGGACAATGTGGTTTAGTACCCTCAACTTCCCAACAAATTTATATAATTATCACCCTCTCATAATCTCTGCTCTTCAATACTTCACAAATATGTTTGAATTCTGCTGGCATAAAGGTCTACCAAGTTTCAAAATATCAATGGTATACTCACATGTTGTAATTTAACTTTTTGTTGTAACTGAAATAAAAAAGATGAAAAGGATTTCAAAGGATTTCAATTAGAACTCAGAAGAGAAGTTTCGATAAGGAAAATATGACATGTCTCTTTTTAATTTCATTACTATTCTAA
Organism: Fragum fragum; assembly: GCA_946902895.1. Lineage (NCBI taxonomy): Eukaryota > Metazoa > Mollusca > Bivalvia > Cardiida > Cardiidae > Fragum > Fragum fragum. Next base: position 64,852,802 of record OX336369.1, on the reverse strand, counting down.
TTGTTTAACCAGGACCATGGATGTGTATAATATTTTTCAGGAGTAAAACCTACTTGTTTGAAGAATTTCTCAGTTCCTGGTATGAGAAGTTAAAGGAGAGAGAAGCAACAACCATGACTGTCAGACTGCATAAGGACATTGAAAAATACAAGGTAATACACCAATCCTCCTTTCCTTGTCAGTAAATATGAAAATGCTGAGAGTATTTTAAGCCCATATTCAAATCACTGTTTGCTATTCATCTCAAATTTATATAATTACTGACAATATATAATACCAAAATTCCTTTAACCCATTCCCACACAATGACACTTTTAAATGCCCCTCAAGAAAAACAATCGGGAAAACATTGTGGAAAAAGATGAAATTGCTGGAACTAAGCAATTTCTTCATTTTCCACAATGCCTTCAACCCAGAAAGTTGAAAAAAATATAAAATTTCATCACTTTTAAATTGTTACCTGCAACTTCTTGCAATTTAGACCAGTCTAAAATTTTCCACCTGGTAATGGGTTAACCCATTCTAAATTGTGTAGGGTTTAAAATATAAAACATCCAATTTGTTATGAAATTATTGCTTTCTTTTGGCATTTATTTGCATTCTTTTGTGCTGCTGTTTTGAATGCTGTTACAATAGATGGATTGCTTGCAATACACACTGTCCACCACTGTGGTAATGAATAACAGTTTTGTAAAACATATTGTTGGGGCCAAAATTAAAGGCAAAAGATTGGTTGGTAACCTACATATTGTAACAAAAGCTTGAGTAAGCTGTAGTTACGACATTTAAGTAGCCCTACCAACTAGAATGCTTAACATAACTATTGGAAACAAAATTCACTTCAATTCTGAATGAATGATTTGATTGGTCAATTGATTTTTGAATGACAGCAGAAATCCATCAAGTTATTTGTCCATTGTTCATTTTACTTGATGTTTATTTCTTTGTTCATGAAATATAATTGATGTTTGAGACATCCCTCTATTTCAGACCTCTCTTCCTGTACTAAAATGGGTGAGAGGAGAACCCTTGTCTCAGGATCATTGGCTGGAGTTGTTCAGGATGTTGAAGATGCCAAGGGGAACAACTCTAGAAAAACTCACATTTGGACATGTACTGGCTGCCAGTGATGAGATCATTAGAAATGCTGATGCTCTAAAAGTAAGGCATTTAATATTTTTGGTATTGATGCCATTTTTCTTAGATTTAGGAGTTGGATATCAATTAGGAGAAAAAATAAGGAAATAACCCATTCCCTCACAATCCCTAATTGTTCTGACCCTTAATAAAAAAAACAACACCTCAAGAAAACATTCTTGAAAATGAAGAAATTGCTTGTATTAAGCATTTTCTTTATTATTCACAATGTTTTCTATCCAAGAAGATGGAATTATCAAAATTCCATCAACTTGAAATTGTTGTCTGCATTTTTAGCTCACCTGAGCACGAAGTGCTCTTGGGGAGCTATTGTGATCGGTCATTGTCCGTCGTCCAACCGTCTGTCCGTTCGTCCGTCCGTTTGTCCGTGGGTGCACAATTACAAAAAAATCTTCTCCTCCTAAACTAACCATGGAATTTCAACAAAACTTTACAGAAATGATCCTTAGGTAATGCTCTTTCAAAATGCTTCAAAGAATTGAAATCCATGAAGAACTCTGGTTGCTATGGCAACGGAGTGAAAAAAACTTAAAAAATCTTCTCCTCCCAAGCGGTAAGGCCTAGAGCTTAGATATCTGGTATACATCATCATCTATTGACCCTCTACCAAAATACTTCAAAGAATTACCGTATTCTGAAAATTAGCCCTTTTCTGGGCAATCCCTGATTTTTCATAGAAATAAAGAAGGAAATCTTTAAAAATCTTCTTCTCTTAAACCATAAGGCCTATAGCTTTGATATTTGATATACATCATCATCTATTGACCCTCTACCAAAATACTTCAAAGAATTACCGTATTCTGAAAATCAGCCCTCTTCTTGGCAATTTGTGATTTTACAAAGAATAAAAGAAGGAAATCTTTAAAAATCTTCTTGTCCCAAACCATACGGCCTAGAGCTTTGATATATGTTACAAATCATCATCTATTAACCCTCTACTGAAATACTTCAAAGACTTACCGTATTCTGAAAATTAGCCCTTTTCTTTTTGATCCCTGATTTTACATAGAAATAAAGAAGGAAATCTTTGAAAATTTTCTTCTCCCGAACCATAAAGCCTAAAGCTTTGATACTTGGTACATATCATCAGCCATTGACCCTCTACCAAATTACTTAAAAAGAATTGCCCTTTTCTGTGCAATCCCTAATTTTAGTTAGGAATAAATAATGATATCTTTGAAAACCTTCTTCTCCTAAACCATTAGGCCTAAAGCTTTTATACTTGGTATGTATTGATGTCTATATTTCAAAGCATTACCATATTTAGGAAATTAGTGCTATATGGTGGGATCATCAATATACCTAGGATTTAAAGAGAAATCCTTAAACATCTCCAAAATAATTAGACAGAGGGCTTTGCTATTTTGTATATATCATAAATCCATGAACCATCATACTCAGGGGAGCGATTTAGGACCATCATGGTCCTCTTGTTTAAAATTTGGACCAGTCTAAAATTTTGTTGGAATAGGATGAAAACCAAATATATACAAAAACAACCAAGAACAAATGAAAATATTTTTTACATGCTAAATGATATATCTGAATGAATTGATAAGGTTAATCTTTTATCAATTAGGAGAAATTACTAAAACAATCTTTTTGATGAAATAAATGGTACATGTCAACTAGCAAACAATAAGAGCAGCTTGAGCTTCCAGGAGAGATAACAAATATAAAGTGAAAATGGTACTGTTATAATATCTGAATATGTATGATAATTAAATTTATCATAGTTTTTAAATTTGATGCCCAGAAAACAAAATTCAAACCTGTTGCAGATGACAATTACACATGTGTTTATACTTAGAGGAGCAAAATCATCAGAGTAAAAATTTGCTTGCTAGATGCAATTTTAGTTTTTGCACAATTTATTTTCATTTTTTATTTTGCTTGTATGCTATACTCTTGTGAATAATGCTAATGACAATACACACGTCCATTACCAACAGGAGTTAAATCAGAGAGCCCAGGGTGAAGTGACCATCAGAGAGGCTATAAGAGAACTGGATCTGTGGGGAGCTGCGGCTGTGTTTACTCTCACTGAGTATGAGGATAGCAACAAGAATACAATACATCTCATTAAGGATTGGAAAGATCTTGTCAATCAGGTAACTTATACCAATATGTTATTGACATTTAATAATTTATTTCATTTTAATCTCTCTGTGACTTTGTGACAATTGTACTGGTTGGAAATACTTCTTAGTGTAATTATTAATGGCTGGCACCACCCACTGACTCTACTGGCCGCACCCACTGACACTGACAGAAAGTTCCACTTTGAAATTTACCAGCGTTATTTTGCAAAATTTATGGTCAGTAACATACATCAAAAAAGTTAAATGGTTGGTTGGCATCCCAAACATTGTAACTACAGCTTCATTTTAGTTGCCAACCAAAAGGGTTCACAAAAATGTCGGCATTATCTGAGTTAATGTTTATTTCTGGTAAAAATGAATGAGTTGATTGATGGATTGATTCTTTAATTGACAGCAGGAATTGGCCAACTAAAGAAAAAAACTTTGGAAAACGTTGTGGACATTGAAGAAATAGCTTGTCACAAGCAATTTCTTCATTGTCCTAAATGTTTTCTACACCAAAGGCAAAGACTTCAATTTCACCAACCTGAGATTGTTGTCTGCAACTTTCAATTCGGACCTGTGTAAAATTCTAGTGTCTGGTAATGGGCTAAACAGCTATTTAATGTTAATTTTTTTGTTTATAGGTAGGAGACAATCAGAGTCTTCTTCAATCCCTGAAGGACTCCCCATATTACAAGAGTTTTGAGGACAAGGCCTCAGTATGGGAACAGAGGTTGGCAGATCTGGATGAGTATCTACATAACCTGAACCAGATACAGAGAAAGTGGGTGTATCTAGAGCCCATATTTGGGCGAGGGGCATTACCCAAGGAACAAGGAAGATTCAAGAGAGTGGATGATGATTATAGGTAGATATATTTTAGATGTATTTTCTAATATAGCTCCTCTAATTTTCTGTTGTAAAAAACCATAACAAATATCCTTATTTACATATGTGTGCAATCACTCCTTTGGTGACATTTTCATGACAATATTTTAGGGTGCAATATTGAAGTATCTGTTTGATTCTAGACTCAAAGAGAGTGTTAACCCTTGTCGTAGTGAATATTATTTTTTGTTTAGAACTGAATTAAGATCAAAGGGCTGAAAGCACTGATAGGCCATAAGTGTAGGTCAATATTTGTTTTTTGTAAATGATTTGATAAACAACTATTACTTGAATAAGTCAAACAGGTAGTATACACTAAGATCAGACTGCACATATGGGCAGGCTGATCTTAGTCTATATTCCTGCCAAAGCAGGAATATTCTGGATACGGCATGACAAGGGTTAAAGTACAGGTTTGATGACTTTTAGGGGAAAAGCAACTGTAACTGAATTTTCTTTGGGGCAAGTTGAACTTAACCTCATCTGGAACAGAGGAGTTAAGTTAGCTAAGTTTTGCTCAGACTTTTTGTCGCTTTGTTCACTATTTTATGTCATATATATTTCTTAAATAAGGGTTGAAGTGAATTTGGGTCAGCTTTGCATGAGATATTGCCATACATCTGTGACCGGTCATTGTAAATGTATTTTATTTAGATAATTGGTGAAGCAATAGCAATTATGATTTCTCAGTCATATTTTGATAAAACTGACCAGAAAGTTGCATTTAAAGCATCATGTAAGAAAATGAACAGACAAAGGTTTTATTACAAGTTAGGTTTTAAATATTCTTTTGATATTATACAGGGCCATAATGCGTGATGTAAGAAAGGACAACAGAGTTTTGTCCCTTGTTAACAAACCAGGTCTTAGAAACCAACTCACAACAATGTTAGATCAGCTCCAGAGATGTCAGAAATCTCTCAATGAATTCCTTGAGGTCAGTATTACAGACTTTCATCCCTTGTTAAGAATCAAAATTTTGAAACAATCTTTTTATTAAAGTAGATCAGCTACAGAGATAATGAGAAATCACTCCATGAATTCCTAGAGGTCATTATTGCAATTTTGTCCCTTGTTATCAAGGATTTTTGAAACCAAAATACAACTATGTTACATCAGCTACAGAGATGACAGAAATAAAATGATGAAATCCTGGAGGTCAGTGATATATTATTGGCTCGACTTAAAATAGGGGGGCTATTTCAGTCACCCGGGCGTCGGTGTCAGTGTAATGGTTTTGTTTAACCTTACGGGCAAGTCTCATATCTTAGTTTCTACAAATGCCATTGCTCTGAAACTTTGCACATATTTTGCACATACTTTTGTGACAATAATATCAGCTTCTAGACACAGATTAAATGCTCTGACATTCATTTTAGAATTTAGACCATTCCAAATAGCAAAAGATTACAAACAATACATTGTCCAGTTATTATAAAAATGAGTGACAAAAAATTTAAAAATATTATGGAAAAAGGAGAAGTTGCTTGTTACAATCTATTTCTTCTTTTACCACAATGTTTTTCCCAAGCTATATTTCTTTAGTGAATCAAAATGTAGAGTTGTATGATAGCAGGTCAGATGAGATGTAAGTCAAAACCTAGTAAATGAGGATTGTACTACTTCTTGTGTGAAGTCAACAAATTTAACTTATCATCACACAACCAGGCTTCTATACAACCTGAAAAAATATAGAAAACACTGTGAGGAAAGAAGGAATTTTCTTGTTACAAGTGATTTTTTCTTTCCTCACAACCTTTTCTATCCAATTTGATGTTTATTTTTTCTATGTAATGCCTTTTGACATGTCATTCTTTTTATTAGGACCAGTATAAATGGCTAAAGACTTGTTAGAATTAAAAAAATATTGTAAGAGACATATCAAAGGGCTTGTAAATTCATATTTTTAAATTGTAAATCGAATAGAAAAATTGTGACAGAAAAGCACTTTTTGCTTGTAACATGTTTCCATTATCTAGGGGTGTAAAAAAATGGAGAGGTAGGCAGCAATGGATACATAATGAATTTGAGTTTATTTTATGCTAGTACAACTACATAGAAAAGAAAAAAAGAATACAAGTTTTATGCAGATAGCTCCTCTAAACAGATTTAAATGTCTTCTTTATTTGCAGGAGAAGAGGTCTCTTTTCCCACGTTTCTACTTCATTGGAGATGATGATTTACTAGAGATTTTGGGTCAGTCCACTAACCCTAATGTGATCCAGTCCCATCTGAAGAAACTGTTTGCTGGTATTCATAGTGTGAAGTTTGATGAGAAGTGTGAACACATCATGGCCATGAAGTCATTACAGGGAGAAGTTGTACCACTGAAAAGAAAAGTCAAGATTCAACCTGAAGTAGAGGTAGGAGACTGTAATCTATTCAGTCATGGTACTTCCTGCTTTTAACTAGTTTGTTTGACAGATATAGAGTGAGCATATTTTGTTTAGCCATAACCACATGGTCCCACATTTTGACAAGCTCAAGTAATCAAGCCAAGGAAATTGTCATTCAGAAATGAGAAATTGCTTGCAAGAGGCAACTTCTCAAGTTTTCATAATTTTTCTACCCTATAAGGCATTAATATTTCAAATCAAACACTGGACATTGCTGTATTTTGCAGGTTTGGCTTGGCAGATTGTCAGATGAAATGAAGGATACATTGAAAGAACTTCTTATTGAATGTCTCAGAGATGCTAAACAGAGCAAAGGAGGTCTGGATCCAAATAAGTATCCCTCACAGGTGACTTTCTTATTGATCTTTCTACATTCTATTGATGATTTCCAATTATATATGCAGCCGCCGCCATAGCGCAGTTGGTAGCGCGCCAGACTCCTAATCTTCAATCATGGGTGTCATGGGTTCGATCCCCGGCGGTGGCAAATATTCTGTCCGACAATTGTCTCTCGCCAATGGGTGGATAATCGTAAACCTAAGTGGGATAGCAGCTGGAGGCTAGGAAAGGATGTAGTGGTAGTACTGGTGTGAGAAATACCAGGAATCCATTGTTAGGTGCTCCAGCCACCGCGATATGACTGTGATACTGTTAAAAGCGGCGTTAAACCCCATTCAATCAATCAATCAATCAAATTATATATGTTAAACCTGGTCATGCTGAACTTGGAATATTCCTGTTTTGGTGTTTTAGTAGGAGGCATAGACAATGATGTAAGCCGTTGGACCTTTGTCTACATCATCTGTTTATCCCTTTCAAAATAGAGTAGTTTATGAAGTTTGTTTTCAAAAAATATATAGATCCACAGTTGAAACATCTAGTGCTTTCAGTCCCTTGATTTTAATGCATTTGAAATATTTGTCAATGTAATTTCAAGGTAGAGTTCATATCTGACAGTCAAAGTTTTTCCTAAATAGTAGCTCCTTTATATTTCCTAAATAGTAGCTTCTTTAGATATCAAAATAAATTGGCACAATTGTTCTCCATCATAAGTAGATGTGCCATTTGAAACATTTTTTTCAGAAAGTCAATGGTCAAATACTTGTAGACCTGACTTTTTCTTAAGTGCTCTTTTAACACAAAATTCAATAGTTTTATTAGTAGCACAGAAAAGGAAATAAGAACACAAGTTTTGTTCCACATTAATCTGTAAGATTATAATATCAAAAATGAATTATTTGATTCAGTCGCCTTCTTCAATTATTTTTTTGATGCTGGTATCTCTACATGACCTTAGCTGTTCTTTGGTAACCTAATTTATGTGTTTATTTTGAGAAAAAAGTATTTTAAACCATTCCATAACAGTGATGCTTTTGGACGCCCCCCCCCAAGAAAATCAATTGGGAAAATATTGTGTAAAATGAAGAAATTGCTTGTTAAAAGCAATTTCTTCACTTTAGACAATATTTTCAATCCAGAAAGTTGAAAAAATAAAAAATTTTGTCAACTTTAAAATGTTGTCTGCTACTCCTTTGAATATCAACTAAACTAGAATTTTGCCTTCTGGTAATGGGTTAATGGTGTTTTTTCTTTGTTATTAGATCCTATGCTTGGCAGAACAGATCAGGTTTTCTGAGAACTGTGAAGTGGCCATTAAGTCAGGAAACCTGATGAACTTTGGACGTGAAGTAGAGGGTCAGCTGGAGTCGTATACTAGTGTAGACCTGGGTGAGAGTGGTGATGTGGAGAGCCAGGTTTTGGACCTGAAACTGAAGGCTCTGATCCTAGACACAATCCACAATATGGATGTTATCCACTATCTCCTTAAGTCTAATGTAAGAAGTCCATTTGAATGGGTCTGGCAGAAACAACTCAGGTGTGTACTGACTATCTGTATATTATATTAACCCTTGTCATGCTGAACCCGGAATATTCCGGTTTTGGCAGGAGATGTAGACCAAGATCAGCCTGCACATAAGTGCAGTCTGATCTTAGTCTACACCTCCTGCATGAAATTTTCCTGCCAGGGTTGTTTATAGAATTGATTTCTAAAAGAAATGTTGATTTTTTAACAACAAGTTCTATCAGTGCTTTCAGCCCTTTGAATTTACAACAATTCAGTAAGGTAATATATACAGCATGACAAGGGTTAAAGTTCTAGAAGGGTTTTCATGTTTTCCTGTATATTACATGAAGATACTATTGTTAGCCTTGTCTTTATTGTGTTTAAACCTTGTAAATCTTTGACTTGTATTTCCAAAAGGGTATTGCATTCATAATGAAAAGCTTCTCCCACACCTTTTCAACCCTTTCATACAAATATGGAATCAGCACGCAGATGAAATGATTGTAGTTTTCTAACCAAAAAAGTAAACACCTTGCAATAGTTACTAGTGAGTTTTCAGCTGTAGTTTAGTTTGCTTTAGGTCTATTTCACATGTTTTATGACACTATTCCCTATATTTTTTTTGGCCTTTAAAATGTATAGAAATACCTGAATGTAGTATGAATATCTCTTCAATCTTAACATATGGCTGCATATATGACTACAAATATTATATGTGGGTGACCAAAAGCTTGTAACTACAGCTTGAATAAGCTAGAGTTACAAAGTTTTGGTCAACCATTGACAAAATATGAAATAGTAGCATCATATGGGTAGACAAAAGCTAAAACAAAATATGAATGGTTCATTTCAAAACTTAACCTGTTACCAGACAAAAATGTTTTAGACTGGTCAAAATACAAAGAAGTTGCAGACAATTATTCAAAGTTGATGAAATTTTAAAAATGCTTCCTTCTCTCTGGGTAGAAATCATTGAGGACAATGAAGAAATATGGTTGTTACACTATTTCTTTTCCACTGTGTTTTTGATAGGTTTTTGTTTAGGGGTGTAAAGAAGTGGGATTGTGTAGGTATAGGTTAATGCACTATCATGCAAGATTCAACTGTTTCTGATGATCAGTCTATGGGACAGTGAGCCTACTCATCAAAAGAATACAGTAAATCTTGTATTAAGTGACCACTCAATGGACATCTAAAAAGTGGTCACTTAAGAGAATGGTGCCTTAAAGCATGTTTTTGTTAGATATAGGATTGATATAAGGATTTATTTGATTGCATACATAGAGAGTATCATAGAAATGTCGCTAAATGCTATGTTATTGGAACTCATTAGGCTTGTCTCACTAAGACAAATCTAATGAGTTCCAACAACTTTGGATATAGGTATATGTTTTTAGCAGCTTTTGATTTTGAAAAGTTTAATTTTGATTTTGTTACTTAATGGAAGAGGTCACTTAATAGAGGTGATTGCTCAAGCAAGATCAACTGTATTCAACTAAAGTTTTTGACAATATTTTTCCAGGTTTTACCTGAGGAGAGACAATACCTGTATCATGAGGATGGTTGATGCAGAATTTGACTATACCTATGAGTATCAGGGGAATGCCCAGAAACTTGTACATACACCTCTTACTGACAAGTGTTACCTCACACTGACACAAGGTAATGTAATGAGTGGGGAACTAGAAATGCCCAGAAAAGTGTACATACACCTAACTGATAAGTGTTACCTCAAACTGACATAAGGTAATTATTGGGGAATTATAAATGCCTAGAAACTTGTACATACACCTCTCACTGACTAGTGTTACCTCAAACTGACATAAGGTAATTATTGGGGAATTACCAATGCCTAGAAACTTGTACATACACCACTAACTGACAAGTGTTACCTCACACTGACACAAGGTAATTAGTGGGGAATTACAAATGTGCAGAAGCCCCTTCATAGCACAGTCAATAGCTCACCAGACTCCCAATCTTCAATTAAAAGATGTCATGGGTTTGATCACCGGCGGAGACATTTGTGTCTTACTAATTGGTAGATAATAGTAAACCTAAGTGGGATAGCAGCTGTAGGCTAGGAAAAGATGTAATTCTAGTACTAATGTGAGAAATACCAGGAATCCGTTGTTAGGTGCTCCCACCGCAATATGACTGAAATATTGGCCTTAAACCCCATTCATTCAATCACTTAATCAACAAATGCCCAGAGACTTGTACATACACCTCTAATTGACAGGTATAACCTTGCACTGACAAAAGGTAATTAGTGTGGAATTACAAATGCCCAGAAACTTGTACATACACCTCTTACTGACTAGTGTTACCTCACACGGACACAAGGTGAATATTTTAGTGAATTGCATTAACAATAAGGAATCTTTAAAAAACATCATCCATATCATGTGCCCCTAAATTATGCTATTTTTGCTCTTTCCTGGTTTTAAATTTTATTAATGAAAAGTGGAAACAGTAAGGAAATTCTCAAATCATTCCTTCCTTTTGTAGAAAGTAAGTATTGTAATGTACAAACTGCACATGTTTTTGCCTGTGTTTACATGTTTCAGGAATGCACATGGGACTTAATGGTTATCCATAAGAGGTAAAGGCTTTAGAAGGACACATCTTTAGTGAGTATTTATATTATGAGTTTAATGTGCCAATATTTCAGGAATGCACATGGGACTCGGTGGCAATCCCTATGGTCCTGCAGGTACAGGGAAAACAGAGTCTGTCAAGGCTTTAGGAGGACTGTTTGGGAGACAAGTACTAGTGTTCAACTGTGATGAGGTAATTACAAATTTTTATCAATAAACTTGTACATAAATAAGATTATGTGAAATTTATATCAGACTTTGTGATAGATACTTTAAACTTTGCTGTGAATGGAGAAAACTAATTATATCTTATACAGATAGTAGTTACAGGAGTTATTTTGTTTTATCTTATAATCAGATTGTAAGGGTTAAAGTTGTTTTCCACATTAAAGTTAGAGTGACACCTACTGAAGTTTTAGTGAAAATCCTTAGAATTAAATCCTTATTTCATATCAAATGGATTTTCTTGAAACCTATAAAATGACCATTGGAATTGATGGAAAAAAAAATAATAAAAAATAACACCTTCTTGTTGCTGCAAAGATGACATTATATTTACATGTAATGATATCCTTTTGCAAAGGGCATCATTCTATTTGCAGAATACCATAAGTCAATAGATTTTAAGGATTTTATCAATTTTCTCAAAAATCAAGGACATTTTATAAATAGTGCATATCTAAAATAGATGTACACTCTGCTTTGCCTCATTTTTATGTGTTTTATAGATGACTCTGTCAAAATTTGATATTTCATGATCTCTTGTTTAATATCCTCAGTGAATATTGTCTTGTTTTACAGGGTATTGATGTAAAGTCCATGGGTCGTATTTTCATTGGCCTGGTAAAATGTGGTGCCTGGGGATGTTTTGATGAGTTCAACCGTCTTGAAGAAGCTGTGTTATCTGCTGTGTCAATGCAGATTCAAGTTATACAGGATGCCATCAAAAATAGACTACCAAATGCAGAACTACTGGGAAGAAATGTAAGTTGATATGTGTCAATAAAGAAAAATGGATTAAGCCACAAGTAGCATTGCACAAAGATAACGTATTGGTGAGAATTTCTTACAACATGATAAATTTTGATTTAAAAGGTATAACTATTTAATCATGTCCAATTGAAAGGTCTTGTAGATGACAATTCAATGTCCGTTTGAAATTAGTACCTGTACCATATAGGATAGCAAGCGTGGAGAGGATACGAGACAGTGTTACATATAATTTTCCTTTTTCAACACTGTATTCCTTATGTTATAGTTGAAATAACAACATTAAAAGATATAAGTTTAAATGCTAATGAATTGTATTCCCTATTTCAGGTGAATATAGACCACAACTCTGGTATCTTCATCACAATGAACCCAGCAGGGAAAGGTTATGGTGGTAGACAGAAGCTTCCTGATAACCTCAAACAATTATTTAGACCTGTAGCCATGTCTAAACCTGACAATGAACAAATTGCTGAGGTCATTCTGTTTTCTGAAGGTTTTAAACAAGCCAAGTCACTGGGACGAAAACTAGTTGCCATATTCAATCTATCAAAGTAAGTGTAACTTTTGGGCCTTCAACCAATTACTAGACAGCAAAATTTTAAACTGGTCCAAATCAAAACAAGTATCAGACAACAATTTTAAGTTAATGAAATTTTAGATTTTTTAACTTTCTGGGTAGAAAATAATATGGAAAATGAAGAATTGCTTATTTCAAGCAATTTCTTAATTTTACACAATTTTCCCAATTATTTTTCTTGATTGGCATCAAAAAGGGTAATTGTGTGGGAAAGGGCTAACTGTTTTATTCTTATTTAAAGAAGTCACACACTTTCACGATACAAACATTTATCTATAAATTCTTTTTGAAAAATTAAACTTTGTTTGGGTATGTAAAATGGTAAACAATGGAAAACACATTGTAATATGCATTTGGTGTGTTGAAAATCTATGCTTAAGCTCTATTGGCTCAACCAAGATTCTTTCCTGCATTTCACAAGAGTTATCACAACTTGTGTATTGACCAATCGCTGCTGTCAATCAAGGAATCAATAGACCAATCAAATCATTCATACAGCCTGGAATTGAGATTTGAACTTTGACATTGGCCGCCATTTTTATGAAACATTTGTATTGGCTTGCAACATAAATGTCACAGCTACAGCTTATTCAAGCTGAAGATATGACGTTTAGGTCGCCAATCATTCAATTTACTTTTTATAACATGCAACTGGTTATAAATTTTGCAGAGTACAGAGTAATTGGGTGAGGTCAGCTTTTGGTCAGTTTTCTGACCAATAGGTAAATAAAAAGTAGTGTGCCTAATTCAGATGAGCTGCTAGTGGCTCAGAGGAAATGTTGTGGTTACACTAGTGTAAAAAAATTCAAGAAGCCATGGTTTGGAGCACAAACTATAGTCATATAACCAACATACTGCTGTCAGTGACATTGAACCCCATAAAAACAATCTAGCAACTTGAGCTTGATGTAGAATGATTTAGACTAAATGAAACTTCACGAGGAATGAAGAATAACATATTTGAGAATAAAAACACAGGAGAAAATGTCAAGCTGATGTGAAATGTACATGTAGATTGATTTATTCTTTTGCACATAGATCTTCTTTTTCAATGTATGTATAAGATGTGGGAGATATAATATTGATAATATTGCTTATCTCTATTACTAAATAACACAAATTAAGACCAGTCCATACTCAAAGAACTTGCAAATAACAATTTTAATTTAATGAAATTCCACAGTTCTCCATCAATTACCTGCCCTTGATTTAAAAAACTGCCTAGTGTAAGCAAATTTTCAAATCGTTATACTATGATTGAAATGAATGAAATTTACCATAATGATTCTCCATGGTGTGTACTTGTGCTTGAGATCTTTAACATTTTGTCTTTACAATGATTAGTAATTTGTTTCCCCTTTGTTTATGGAATTGGTTAATATTATTGTGTTTTTTGTGTGCAATGTGACCCATACAAACAGTGTTTTGACAGTGTTGAAATAGTGCATATTTTACTGGGGTAATGCCATTTTGTTGATATCAAGTTTAATCTTATATGTCATGGTCAGTTTTCAAGGTCAGTTTTATCATACAAACTTACAGTAAAATATATTCCACTGACAAGCCCCTTTTGGCGTATATGCCCTGCTCCGTCTACAAATTAATCCAAAGAATTTTTTCTTGAAGATGGTAAAAAAATGAATGTATGAAAATTGGAATATTATCTACTTTAGAGAGCTGCTGACCCCACAACAACACTATGATTGGGGACTGAGAGCTTTAAAGACTGTTCTGAGAGGATGTGGTAACCTTCTTCAGGCAAAAAAGAAATCTCAAGGTAATTGCTTTTACTGTTTTTACTAAGTGTAATTTGGTTCTTTTCCAACTGAACTTGCGATTCTAAGTCATTAAAACTACTTCTGTAAACATATTATTCTTTTAATCCATTACCAAACAATCCCAGATTTAAATGCCCAAAAGAAATATAATTATAGGAACTTTTTGGGAATGAAAAAAAATGTGTAAAACAAGCCTTAACACACTTTGAAATGTTGATTGCAACTTCTTAGAATTTGAACCAGTCTAAAAACTTTTATGTAATAAAAATAAAATTCTTTAATCCATTCTCACTTAGAGACGCTTTTAGATGCTCGCAAGACAAAAAAAGCTTTGGAAAACATTTTGGAAAATGAAGAAATTGCTTGTCATGAGCAATTTCTTCATTACCCACAATGTTTTTCTACCCCAAATGTAACACACACACAAAAAAATCAGTAATTTCATTACCTTGCAACTCTTTTCAATTGTGATCAGTCTCAAGTTTTGGGTTTTTGGTTAAGTTCAAATTGTTGCTTAGGGCTTATTTTATGAAAATTAAAGTAGTGATTTAACAATCCTATTCATCTGAATTTTGATGATCATATCAGGTAAAGTTGATGCAGCAACAGAATCCAAGTTAGTTGTCCAGGCCTTGAGGATCAACACCATCTCCAAACTGACCTTTTCTGACAGTATCAGGTAGTCAATTACTTATTTGCCAAACCCATTTACATCTGTAAAAAATAGGCTGTGCTCTCAATTTTCGGGTTGTGAGTTCTAGCCCTGGCTCTGCCAACATTCTATCTGAAAATTACCAAAGTAATTGCCACATGTATACTTTGTCTCTCAACAATGGGCAAATGATAAGAAGTATAAGTGGAATGTTCAGCTGGTGGCTCATTTAGAATGTTGTGATGCTACTGGTGTGAGAAATGACAGGAAACCATATTTAGGTGCATCAGTCACTGTGATATAACTGAAATACAATTAAAAGTAGCATTAATCTCCAATTAA
Organism: Fragum fragum; assembly: GCA_946902895.1. Taxonomy (NCBI): domain Eukaryota; kingdom Metazoa; phylum Mollusca; class Bivalvia; order Cardiida; family Cardiidae; genus Fragum; species Fragum fragum. Next base: position 64,837,488 of record OX336369.1, on the reverse strand, counting down.
TCAATTGTAACTTATTTATTCCCCTGACTTAACCAATTCCCACTCGAGCCCTCCTTTTTACGACCTTCAAGAAATAAGCTTTGGAAAACATTGTGGAAAATGAAGAAATTGCTTGTAATAAGCAATTTCTTCATTATCCACAATGTTTTCTATCCAAAAAGACGAAAAAAAAATTCCATCAACTTTAAATTGTCGTCTGCAGCTCCTTTTAATTTGGACCAGTCTAAAATTTTTCTTGTGTGGAAATGGGTTAAAAAGTAGAGGTGGTATATTGGTTCCTTTATGTCTATCTGTCTGTCAATTCATCAGTACATCTGTCCTACAGATTGACCTACAACCATGAAACTTCATACAATTGTTGCCAGTGATCCAAAGAAGTGGCTGTTGATTTTATGTTAAAGGTCAAGGTTACAATTGAACCTTGAATGAAAACTATTACAAAATAATATAAGTCCGCTTTATGACAATTATAGTTGTTGTACAGTTATTACTACTACTGTAATATGCATGAGAGTAATAAGTTGAAATGGTTACAATGAAAATAGTAAATTATTCTGAAGTTCTACTTTGATAATCCTTGAACTTTATTTTGATAGCCATGTCACACTGATTATCAGAATAAGAGAGTTATAGTATAAATACAAAGGATTAGCAATCCATCTAAAAAACAACTGACCTGTCCAATGGAACACTTTGAGGGAAAGATTTGCACATGTCCTCTAGGATAGACTGCAAACAATTAATGATTCAAGTTTTTGTTGCAATTAAATATTTGTCAATTTAATTAAATGTACATATTTAGTCATGAGCTACATAAATGCTAAATAGCTGAAAAGTAATATTCTCTCCTCCTGAAGACAGTCCTTCCCCTAAATCCATTCCTACATAATACCGCTTTTTTAAGCGTTGAAGAAAAATACTCTAGGAAACAGTGGGAGAAAAAGAGAAACTACTGGTAATAAGCAATTTCTCCTTGTCTCACAACGTTTTTTACCTCAAATTGCTCGCTTTTTTTTTTTACTTTAAACCAATTTTAATTTGTAGTCTGCAACCTCTTTCAATTTGGACCAATTTAGAATTTTGTTGTATAGGAATGGGTTAATTCATATAATGATGTATTTCAGGTTTGATGCCCTGGTGAGAGATGTGTTCCCAGGTATTGAGTTTAAAGATATAGAGTATGAGACACTGGCTGAGGCCATTCGACAAGTGTGTAAAGAGACAAGTCTAGTTGTCAATGAAATGCAGGTAGGTAGAGTAGTATGTCAGTTGCAATTGATTTTGTGACTGTGCATGACATTTCTCACAATTTCATTGGAGTACAAAGTTAATACTCAGATCAACCTGTGAGTAAGCACAGTCTGATCAGTCTTTGCTATGAACTTTGTGGACAGCTGTTGATTCAATATTTCTTTAGATGATTAGGGAGTATTCTTGCCCCAATACTAGACAACAAAATTTTCGACCGGTCCAAACTCATAGAAGTTGCAGACAACAATGTCTAGTTGATGAACTTTTGATACTCTTATGTTTTTTTTTGTAGAAAACATTGTGTATAATGAAGACATTGTTTATAAAAAGCATTTTCTTCATTTTCAACGATGTTTTCCAAAGCTTTTTTCCCTAGGGGTGTTAAAAAGCAGTAATACGTAGGAATGTGTTATGCTTTTGTGGCTCTACTTGTTGATAAATAACTGCCCCTCATGTACATGTGTACTTGTTTATGATGTCGCATACAGGGTTCACACTTCATTCCAAAAACTCTTCTGCAATAGTTGGGACAATCTTTGAGATTAAAATATCTATTCAGAAAATAGATATTGATGATGAATGTTTCTTTAACTCATTCCCACACAATGAAGCTTTTTGACACCCCCTAAGAAAAAAAGGTATGGAAAACATTGTGGAAAATGAAGAAATAGCTTGTTACAAGCAATTTCTTCATTATCCACAATGTTTTCTTTCCCAAAAGACAGTAAAGATTAGTCCAAATAGAAAAAGGTTGCTGATGAATATTTAAAGTTGATGAAAATGGAAAAATCTGTCCAGTATATGATAAAAAACATTGTCAAAAAAGGAGAAATTACTTAGAACAAGTTATTTTTATTTGTAATTGATCATACCCAAATGTGACATTGTTCGGTTATGGAATGCAAAATTCCTTCATGTGTCTTGTCAGATCAAGAAAGCCTTAGAGCTATATGAGCAGCTAAGACAGAGGACTGGGGTGGTTGTAGTAGGGCCCAGTGGGTCTGGTAAATCTACTTTGTGGAGGATACTGAGACTCGGACTTCAGAAGATCAATAAGGTGGTCAAACACTACACCATGAATCCTAAAGCCATGCCCAGGACCCAGCTGTTGGGTCATATAGATATGGACACTAGAGAATGGACTGATGGAGTGCTGACCTACAGTGCTAGACAAGTGGTCAAGGAACCACAAGGTTATTGTCCATCTGTACTCATAATTCATTAACTCTTGTCAAGCTGTAAACTTACCATACTGTATTATTGTTAATCAATGTGCTGAAAGCACTGATACAACTTGTTGTTCAAAAATCAATAATTCTTTTAGAAATCAATTTCATAAACAACTGTGGCAGGAAAAAAATAAGCAGGAGGTGTAGAATGAGATCAGACTGCACATATGTGATCAGGCTGATCTTGGTCTATACCTCATGCCAAAACCAGAATATTTGGGGTACAGCATGACATGGGTTAATTGCCAGTGGATTATCTTATTATTAAATACATAGAGTAGTGGAATAAGAAAAAAGATAAATTCAATTTCGGATTGATTGTACTAAAGTTTCTTTCATTCTTCTCTATTGAATATGTTATGCTTTGCCACTTGTGAAAATGTAGCTTTTGTTTTTCAATCAATATAAGATTCAATTTCACAATGCAACAGAAAGATTTTCTTTGCATATCGCTTCATGAAACACTGCTTTATACAACAAATAGTTTCATAGAATATCTTGAAACATTTGAAAAATCAATTTCAATATGATCAATCTTACAGAGGTGCAGTCTTGGATTATATGTGATGGTGATATAGACCCTGAATGGATTGAGTCCCTCAACTCTGTGTTAGATGACAACAGACTGTTGACCATGCCCTCTGGTGAGAGGATACAGTTTGGGCCCAATGTCAACTTCTTGTTTGAGACCCATGATCTCAGTTGTGCATCTCCTGCTACAATTTCCAGAATGGGAATGATCTTCTTGAGGTAATGTTTATACATTGACCCTTTCCTGTTCAATCCCTGGTTTTTACGTCCCAGTTTTTAGCACTACTGGCCGAAGGCCACTAGAGCTATAGCGATGGCTTTTTCCCGTCCGGCGTCCATGCGTCCGTCCGTCCGTTAAACTTTTCCTTGTTTACGCGATAAAGTCCACAGTTTCCATCGGATTCTCTTCAAACTTTCACAGAATGATTGTACCATCATAAGGATCGTTCCTTTCGAAATTGGGTCAGATCCGTCAATAAACACGGGAAAAGGGGCCTAATTAAATCTTCGTTTACGCGATAAACTCCACAGTTTTCATCGGATTCTCTTCAAACTTTCACAGAATGATTGTAACATGATAAGGATCGTTCCTTTCGAAAATGGATATGATCCTTCAAGAAACACAGGAAAAGGGGCCTTATGAAAATTTAATTAAAAAATCAATTAAAAATCCTCGTTTACGCGATAGAGTCCACAGTTTTCATCGGATTCTCTTCAAACTTTCTCAGTATGATTGTACCATCATAAGGATCGTTCCTTTTGAAATTGGGTCAGATACGTCAAGAAACACGGGAAAAGGGGCCTTATGAAAATTTAATTAAAAAATCCTCGTTTACGCAATAAAGTCCACAGTTCTCATCAGATTCTCTTCAAACTTTCACAGAATGATTGTACCAACATAAGGATCGTTCCTTTCGAAAATGGGTATGATCAGTCAAGAAACACGGGAAAAGGGGCCTTATGAAAATTCATTAAAAATTCAATTAAAAATCCTCGTTTACGCGATAGAGTCCACAGTTTTCATTAGATTCTCTTCAAACTTTCACAGAATGATTGTACCAACATAAGGATCATTCCTTTCGAAATTTGGTATGATCCTTCAAGAAACATGGGAAAAGGGGCCTCATGAAAATTTTATTAAAATTCCATTAAAAATCCTTGTTTACGCGATAAAGTCCACAGTTTTCATTGGATTCTCTTCAAACTTTCACAAAATGATTGTACCATCATAAGGATCGTTCCTTTTGAAATTGGGTATGATCCGGTAAGAAACATGGGAAAAGGGGCCTTATGAAAATTCAATTAAAAAATCCATTAAAAATCCTCATTTACTCGATTGAGTCCACATTTTCATCGGATTCTCTTCAAACTTTCTCAGAATGATTGTACAATCATAAGGGTCGTTCCTTTCGAAAATGGGTCTGATCTGTCATGATATATGGGAAAAGGGGCCTTATGAAAATTTAATAAAAAAATCCTCGTTAACACTCTAGAGTCCACAGTTTTCATCAGATTGTATTTAAACTTTCACAGAATGCTTGTACCATCATAAGGATTGTTCCTTTGTGAATTTGGTCAGATCCATCAGAAAACACAGGAAAAGGGGCCTTATGAAATTTTAATCGAAAAATCTTTTAAGAAATACTCTTTAACACTCTGGAGTCAATAGTTTTCGTTGGATTCCCTTCAAACTTTCACAGAATGATAGTACTATCATAAGGATTATTCCTTTCATAATTTGGTATGATCCTTCAAGAAACACAGGAAAAAGGGGCCTTATGAAATGTTTAATAAAAAATTCTGTTTAATAATCTAGAGCCAACAATTTACAATGGATTCTCTTCAAACTTTCACAGAATGATTATACCATCATAAGGATTGTACCTTTTGGAATCGGATATGATTCCTCAAGAAACATAGGAAAAGGGGCCTTATTAAAATTTAATTCAAAGATCTTTGTTAACACTCTAGAGTCCACAGTGTTCATCTGATTGACTTCAAACTTTCACAGAATGATTGTACCATCATAAGAATTGTTCCTTTCAAAATTTGGTATGATCAGTCAAGGACCACGGGAAAAAGGGGCCCGATAAAAACTGGTTTGAAAAAGTCCTCATAAACACAGTAGAGTCCATAATTTTCAACAAATTCTCTTCAAACATTCCCAGAATTATTATTACATTAAATGGATTGTTCCTTTCGGAAGTAGGTTTGATCCATCAAGTTTCATGGGAAAAGAGGCCCTATGAAAATTTAATAAAAAAAATCTTAGTTAACATGAAATGGCCCTAGATTTCACCTGATTGACTTCAAACTTTCACATAATGATTGTACCATCATAAGGATTGTTCCTTTCAAATTGGGTCTGATCCATTGAGAAACATAGGAAAAGGGGCCTTAGGAAAATTCAATTAAAAAAATCTTAATTAATGCTTGTAAGTCCACAGATGAGATGGGGTTGTCTTTATACTCAAACAGAATAATTATACTTTTGTAAGAAGAGTTCCCTTTGGAATTAGTTCAGATCCATCAAGTAATATGGGAAAAGGGGCTATATGAAAATTCAACCCATTCCCACTCAATCCCTCCTTTTTACGCCCCTCAATGAAAAGGCTTTAGAAAACATTGTGGAAAATGAAGAAATTGCTTGGATCAAGCAATTTCTTCATTATCAACAATGTTTTCTATCCAAAACGACGAAAAAATTTAAAATTCAATCAACTTGAAATTGTAGTCTGCAGCTCCTTTCAATTTGGACCGGTCTAAAATTCCACTGTGTTGGAATGGGTTAATAAAACCCTGTTAACACAATAGAGCCCACAGCTTTGATCAGATTTTGTTGAAACTTTCAAAGAATGATTGGAAGGTCATAACTATCATTCTTTTCATAACAGGGTTTGAACTGTAAAGAAGCACAGGAAAAGGGGCCTTATGAAAATTTCATTTATAAATCCTTGTTACTAAGTCCAGAGCTTTCATCAGATTTTCTTCAAACATTCACAGAATAATTGTACAATAATAATGATTGTTGATGTTTGCATTAGACCTGATCCGTCAAGTATCACAGGAAAAGGCGCATTATGAAATTTAATTTTAAAATCATTGTACCACAATAAAGTCAACAGTTTTCATCAGATTCTGTTATTTTAAAAATTTGACACCAAGATAAAGTCTGCAGTTTTCATCAGATTCTGTTCAAACTTTCACAGAATGTTTGTACCATCATTAGGATTGTTTCTTTCCAAATTGGGCCTGATCTGTCTAGTATCATAGGAAAAGGGGCTGTATGAAAAATTATTACCAAATCCTCATAAACACAACAATGCCCTCAGTCTTTATCATTTTCTTCAAACTTTAATAGAATGATTGTACCATCATTTGGATTTTTCCTTTGTAAATTAGGTCTGATTGGTGAAGTGACACAAGAAAAGGGACCTTATAAAAATTTTATTACAAAACATCATTATTACAATAAAGTCCTCAGTCTGTATCATTTTCTTCAAACTATCATTAGGATTGTTCCTTTGTACATTGGGTCTGATTTGTTAAGGTTCACGGAAAAAGGGGCCTTATGAAAATTTAGTTACAAAAATTCTTGACACAATTCAGTCCACTGTTTTCATTGATTCTCTTTAACTTTTAAAGAATGATTGTACCTTCACTAGAATTGTTCCTTTTGAAATTTGGTTTGTTCTGTAAAGTATCATGAGAAAAGGGGCCCTATGAAGATTTCACTATAAACTCATTAACACAATAAATTCCACAGATTAAACAGATTGATTGTACCATCATTCCAATTGTTGATTTTGACAGTGGATCTGACTATAGCAAGGGTCACATAAAAAGGGGCCTTATGAAAAACTCTCTTAAATATTCTGGTTAACACAATGATGTCCCTTGATTTCACCGGATTCACTTCAAAATTTCACAGAATGATTGTACAAATACTTAGATGGTTCTTTTCAGAACTGGGTACAATCCATCAAGTATCATGTAAAAAGGGGACATATGATTTTTTTTTAAATATTCTAGTAAACATAATGAATTCCCAATATTTCATTGGATTCACTTTTAACTTTCATAGAATGATAAAACCAACAGTAAAATATCACAGGAAAAGGGGCCCTATGAGAACTTGAATTTAATATCTTTGTTAACACAATAAAGTCAACAGTTTTATTGGATTCTCTTCAAAGATGCATGGAATAATTGTGGCATTTGAAACACAGGAAAATGGGCCTTACAGATTATCATTCAAAACATTCTTGTGTATGTGATGAAGATCACAATCATTATCAAGTTGTCTTTTAAATATCACAGGACAATTGTCGGGTTGTCAGAAAACACAGGTATAGGGGCCTTATTGATTTTCATTCAAAACAATCCTGTTTATGTGATAAAGTCCACAATTATTGTCAGATTCTGATGAAATATTCACAGAATGATTGTAGGGTCATTAGGTAACTTTCTTTTGGAAATGGAGTGGATCCGTCATGAAACATGGGAAAAGGGGCCTTGAGGATTGTTGCTTAAAATGATAAAGGGGATAAAGCCCCTTTTTTTTCTTTATGCATTCTTCTTTGAGCAATTAACTTCCTTGAATATCAGATTTCTTTAACGGAAAACTTGATAACCAGTAGAGCGTCTCAGGCCCTCATGGGCCTCTTGTTTTAAATACTTGAGGTAAAATTGTGAAAAAAAGAAGAAATTGCTTGTTGTAACAAGCAATTTCTTCTTTTTCCATGATTTTTCTATCCTACAGAATGATTATTTTTCAAAGAAAATTGACTTTGATTTGTTGTCTGCAAAACATTTGAATTTTGACAGGTCTGAAATTTGAAAAAAAACAGGAAAAGATTAAGATCCTAGATGGTGACAATTAAACTTTGTTTGACAACTGTTTTTTGTGGTTTGCCTTAAGAACTATTTGACCTAGTTCCATGTAACTTTACACAAGTGTTGTCTTTGTTCAATGAAGGTAATCATTTGTTTTTAACTCGCATATTTCAAAGGTCAATGTCACAATGGCACTTTGATTTGCAAACAATTTTCTCTGAAAGCAGTTTTTCTGCAACACAGTGTAGGTGGGGATATTTGTCTGCTTTACGACAATTTCAAGTTTTCTTTGGGGAAAAAAAATTTATTTGTTATGCTATTATTTTGTAAGATTGTATGAAGATTTAGGTAATTTTGTACATGTTAGGCATGCGATTAATCCTTGTCATGCTGTATAAAATACCTTACTGAAATGCTGTCAAATCAAAGGGCTGAAAGCACTGATAGAACTTGTTGTTCAAAAATCAATGTTTCTTTTAGAAATCAACTTCATAAACAACTCTGGCAGGAAAAGTACTAGCAGGAGGTGTAGACTAAGATCAGCCTGCACGTAAGTGCAGTCTGATCATAGTCTACACCTCCTGCCAAAACCGGAATATTCTGGGCTCAGCATGACAAGAGTTAAGTACAAAAGTCATCTATATCTTATAAATGATGGTAAATTCACATTATCGTTTATGTGTTTTTCCCTTTACATTGGTAATAAGTACCACATGCTAAATGAAATTGTCTTGATATTGTGTACATGTATTCACAAGAATAAAGTATGATATTTCATATAACATTGTGGCAAGTAATTTGTTCAAATCCCAAATTGCTTTCTAACCTATGTGGTTACTATTTTAAGTTACAACCACTTTGAAATTGTGTCAACTTATTCAGTTTGAACCAGTATAAGGTTTTTTGTTTCACAATGGATTAAGGTAACAAGTTCCAGAGTATGATTATTTATTTTGTAGTCACAGAGATTAAGGTCCTTGTTCACCTTTGATAAGTAGTTATTGTGAAACAAAAAAGGTATTGTGTTGATATATAAAATGCTCTTTCTTTAAAATTTTTGGCAATATAACAGATATTTGTTTTATTTTGTAGTGATGAAGACACAGACATTAAGGCTCTGGTTCACTCCTGGTTAAGTTCCCACCCAGAATCTGAACAACAAGTATTGTCAGGGTATATAGAGGACTATTTCTATAAGGCCCTGGACTGGGTTCTTAAACAGGTATGTCAGATGTTTTGATAAAAGATTATGTTTTTCATGTTCTATTTGCTTTCATATTTTTTTACACAAGAAGATTAAACCATTCCCACACAATGATGCTTTTTGATGCCCATCCTGAAAAAAAATATTAGGAAAACAGTGTAAAATGACGAAAATGTTTGTAACAAGCAATTTCTTCATTTTCCACAATGTTTTCTAGCAAAAATCTAACATTTCATGAACTTTGAATTGTCATCTTCAGCTCCTTTCAATTTGGACCAGTCTAATATTTTAACATCTAGTAATGGGTTAAATGATCCTGAATTAAGATTTAATACAAATTTAACAATTGAACAATCGCTGGCCTGGCTCATTAACTCCATTTGCAATGCCAATTGACTCAAATAGGAAGTCCCGCTTTGATTTTAAATGGAGTTATTTTACAAAATTTATGTAAGTTGCACATAACAAAAAGGAAAAATAGTTGGTTGGCTGTAGTTATGACCTTTAAGTCACCAAACCAACAAATATGTTTAACAAAAACGGTGGCCAATGTCTGAGTTCAAAGCTTAATTATGGGCTGAATGAATGATTTGATTGGTTTGTTGATTCTTTGTTTGACAGCCGCGATTGGTCAATTATGGACTTAAGCAATTGGAAGAAAACTAGCCATTCCCTCTGTAATTTGACAAGGAAGTTTGTCTGAGATATTAATCAACATTAGTTTATGAAATACAGTAAAACCCCTCCTTACGACCACCCCGGAAATACGGGCACCCCTCTATTACGACCGAATTTTTACAGAACGGAATTTTTTGTTCTTTATTTCAATGGTCGCGAACCCCTCTAAAACGGGCACCCCGCTATTCCGAATTACGACCACTAAATTCAGTACCAACCATAGCTGATACACTATTTTGAACCCCACTAAAACGACCAGTTTTCACACATTGAGACCGATCACCCGAATTTCACACTTGATAAGAGCGACACTAATTGGGTACGAATACATTGTAAATACATTATCGGATTTTTGATTATGTGATATCGAACCCTTGTTATAATATGTGTTATGATTAAAGTGGCCGATCACTTTAAGAGATTATAGTTTGTATTATTTTCAATTGTTATTTGAATGTTTCACAGGTTTTGACTCGAGTAATAAATTCCAAAGTGTAAACGTATCCGAGAAATTGCGATTAGTTTGTTTACGGCGTTCCGAACAGTTAATAAGCAATTAAATTTTGACTTCAACGTAATTGATGCTTGGAATTCCCATTTTAGAAGATATGATATCGACAGTTTGACACTTTGAACCTGTACTGACGAATAAATAATCTGAGGTTGGAGTACCAAATGGAGAATAGAGAAAGTAGAACTTGTCGAAGACCGTAAATTTGAAAATGACATAAGATTCCGCTGTAATACATGTTCTTATAGTTTCATTTTTGTTTGTATAGTATTAGTATATTCAAAGAACAAAAACAAAATAAACATGCATTACTTGACAACAAAGGACCAACCCTCGGTAATACGACCACCCCACTATTACGACCACTTTTTGAAAGTACCGCAAGTGGTCGTATTAGAGGGGTTTTACTGTATAAGGAACTGTAACTTCTTTTAATTTGGACCAGTCTTAATCTTGTCATCTGGTAATGTGTCAAAACAGCCAGGGTAGATACATAAAGTTATCTCTCATATTTCTACAGCTGAATTTATTATGTTAATTTGTTAACTGATATTTCTTAGACAAAATCATCACATTTGGTAAGGAATGATAAATTAGATGATAAATGTGAGCCCATCTCTGGTTTGAACAGTCAGATGTAGTGATTAGGAATTAAAATTGTTTGCTAAGTGGTGAGTCCCTACCTCTGTCCACCTAGTGGTTAATGTAGAAAAATTGTCCACTACCTCTGTTATCCCTAAGACTAAAAGGCCATTTTGAAGCAGTTTGCATATAACTGTTTCCAGTTTTATATGGTTTCAAAAGCAGTATGAAATGAATGGTCACTTTATGGCATCACATGGAAATGTAAGTATGGTTTGGCACTTACTTTACTGTCTCGACACATAAGCTATATAGGAACCATACATTAGGCTTTCTTTGTTTTCTACAACTAATTGCCATATTGTTTAATTGAATTCAAAGACCACACATTAATCTTTCTATATACATTTACATACCTCAAGCTTATATTCGGTAAACTCACTATTTTTTTGTAACAAGTTTCAAAAATATGAAAAAAATCAACTGTGGTTGTAGATTATGTGAACACAAAAAAATTGCCTGCAATATCTAAATATTTGAATCAGTATATTGTGCAATTTACTAAGGAAATCTATTGTAGACCTTAAGGAGAATGTTGACAAATAATTAAAAATGAAAACTTTGATTATTTCATTTAGCACAATTAGTGTTATCTGGTTACTTGATCAGAAGGAAATGGGCTAACATATGTATTTTATTGACTGAAAGCTATTATTAGATAGAAATAAGGATGATCTAAGTGATAGTGCTGGTGTAACATATGAGCACTGCACATGAATGCACATGACTATAACATTATTAAAAAGCAATGAGGATTGTCTAATTGATAGTGCTGGTCTAACATATAAGTATAGCACAGCAATGAGCTTGACTGTAACATTATAAGATTGAAATAAGGATCCTCTAAGTCATAGCACTAGTCTAATATATAAGTACAACATAGCAATAAGCATGACTATAACATTATTAAAAAGCAATGAGGGATGTCTTATTGATAGTGCTGGTCTTTCACATAAGTAAAGCACAGCAATGAGCACGCCAGTATATGTGACCCATCTTGCAAAAAGGGACCATTGGTCAACCCATTCTGCAGTGAACATACAGGCTGATCAGGGCTGAGGCTTTCTTTGTCATTCTACTTTGCTTGACAATGAGTTTTGAATCCCAAACCCATCATAGATCCAATCTGAATTTTCTAATACACGTAATTACTTAACAGAATTTTAGGATGATCCTTTTACTGTGATGGGGCAATATTCATCTAACTTAATATTGTATTAAAATTTGATGCTAATGAATTTGCATTGTACTTCTAAGATTATTCACTGTCCTATAAAAGAAATAAAAAGCAGATGCACAGATTAATTTAATAAATGGAAAAATGCAGAAATGACTGAATTTTCTCTATTTATGGAATTGATACCAAAAGATGTCAATCCTGTTGTTGTGAAAGCTAGCTAGGGATTAAAATGAAAATTGATGTGAAAACCAATGTTTGCTAGTTTCAGTAAATCAATATTACTTTCAATCTCATTTGATATCAAGACATAGCTCTCATTCTTTGAGATTTGTCCCACTTTTAATATTTTGATATTAAAAACAGTTGATATAGTACTATTATGTATGTTCCTTTCAGCAATAAGCTTTGGGGATTTTAATTTTGGTTCAAGGTCAATTTTTTAACTTAACATGTTAATTCAATCATAAAAGCTTAACAGTTACCAAAGACAATTTTACACCCTTGTCCTGCCGAAATTTTTTTCTCTTTCTCTATATTTCAAAACTTTGACATAATTTGATCAATCTTGTGTTCAAAGATTGCTCTCAAAACAACAACAATGAGTAGGTAATGTAGGCTAAGATCAGACTGCACTTTTGAGTAGGCTAATCTTAGTCTATGCACCTGCAAGGCCATTGCCAAAGCAGGAATCTTGTGGGATCAGGATGATGAGGTTAAAGAGCCTTCAACTTTCAGATAACACACAGGGCCTTGTATGGCTTAGTGTTCAGTGTAATCTGAGAGAAGGCAAGGGTTGTGGGTTCTAATCCTGCCTGGCTATGTTCTTAAGCAAGAAATTTCAGAGCCTCAGCTTAGAACTGGTAACATCCAGGAAGCATGTGAATAAGAGAACTTCTTAGAATGGCTTGATACAGAATTATTTTTCTGTACTGTCCTAAGGTATTAGATTTGAATTAAGGCATTTTTCTTACTTTTGCTGATAATGTTTGATAGACTTACTAATATAACTTGGTTGTTATCTTTCTATGATTTTAGAAACAAAAAGCAGTAAGATTGTGCTGAAAAACTGATAATTTTTGCTGCTTTATAAGCATTAATCATTTGCATTAATACTGAAGAAATAATATTGGTCTGGCTGATTTCATATGCTTCTTTATGTCAATTATCTTATGTTAACCCTTTCCTAACTTTTGTAATTTTAGACTGTTCCGAATTGAAAGAGGTTGAGGAAGACAATGAAATTGGATGCAGTTTGAAATAAAACCATCCTATATGGTAGAAAATATTGTGGGAAAGGAGAAATTAATTGTTACTAGCTATTTCTTCTTTTTCCAAATAATTTTCTCAACTATTAATTGAAAGTGATATAAAACCCAAGGGTTGCTACTGGAAAGGGTTAAGTTCAAAATTTGGTTAAACAAATTGTCTTAAAATTTTGTATCTAAAAATTTTCCTGGAGTTAAATCACCTGCACAATTCTAATAATATGACTTCTTTCTAGATGATTTAAGAGAAACTGTAACAGTAAAGCCCGACTATCAAAATGTCCCAGGCATATTATTTTACTATTTTAGTATACCATAAGCTAACACTAGTTAATGAATATCGTCATTCAAAACTTATGACAAAAGACTTTGATACTGTTTCTTCAATATCTTGCTTGAACATAATTGTTCTGAAATATGTTATTTTCTGTGATGTGCTAGTTATATAGAGTGGTAATTGAGTGATCGCTTGACTCTCTCTCTGACCTCAGATAAAGAAATTTGAATGAGGTAATGAATGACATAATTTTGTAGATAGAATGTTACGAGTTGTAAGACAAAAGGCAAATCTTTTATGGTGACCTAACATTGTAGCTATAGGTTATTCAAGATAGAATTATGATTTTCAAGTCTCTCACTCTCAAAATAGACTTAGGTAAAATGAAAACCACAGTCAAGTTGCTGTGGTATAAATAATAAAGATGCATTTTTTTACAAAAAAAGACTTTGAAATGTTTGGATAACATTTTTAAATTATTTGAGTAAGGCATCCAGCATTTTACAATATTATTTACAAAATCATGTTTTCTTTCATTTGTTTACAACAAGCTTTAGTTAACCCATTACTACACAATGATGCTTTTAGACACAGTGAAGAATTACAATTAAGGAAAGCTTTGTGAGAAAAGGAGAAATTGCTTGTTATAAGCAATTTCTCCTTTACACACTTTGTTTTTTAACCTAATTTGCATTTATTTTCCAATTTTAGTCTAAACTGAAATGTTATCTGTAACTTATTTCAGTTTGGCCACTATAGAATTATGTCTTCTGGTAATGGGTGATACTATGCTTAGAGGATGGAAGAAAATTTATCATTATGCCTGAATATTGTTATATCCATGATCTATTCTTGAAAAAAGAAGTTGGCAAACTTCATTCTAACTTGTATATCATGGTATGCAATATCCTTATGATTAGAATTTACTGTAATGACCCCCCCCCTTCCCATTGATGAGATTGAGGGCATATTGTTTTACGTATGTACTTACCAGAAAAACTTCAAACTTTGATGTTATTCAAACACTGTTACAGATGCATGGCTCATATTTAGGACAAAGTTTCTTACATTTATAGATATCAGTTGGTTGTAAGGTCAAGGTCATCCATTTAGGCCAAGGTCATTTATCAAGGTCCCATTTCTGAAAAAAAAGGCCGTTATTGGTGCATGGTGTTTCACAATCACATGTTGTTTACCATGAAACAAAATGTATTACCATAGAAATGTTGAATAGATGTTGAAATAATAATTGAGTGTTTTTTTCTGAGATTCAAAATTTTGTCAGAATATTTAAGAAAGTGTGTGCTATTATACTTCAGCTCTTTAACCCATTACCAGACAGCAAAATTTTAGACTGGTCTAAATTGAAAGGAGTTGCAGATGTCAATTAAAGTTTATGAGATTTTAGATTTATTCAACTTTCTGGTTAGGGAACATTGTGAAAAATGAAGAAATTCGCTTGTTGTAAGCAATTCCTTCATTTTCTACTATGTTTTTTCATCTGTTTTTCGGTAGTGACGTCAAAAAGCATGATTGTGTTGGAATGGGTTAACTATCTATCTTTAACTTACCTTTTGCTTTTTGCATTTTGCTAAAATATGTATTTATTAAAATTTCTTTAAATCATTTGTTACCGATTAGATTTGATCTCATACAGTTTAAATCATCTCTATAGTTCATGTGCTATAGTTCAAGCTAGTTTCTGTCTGTATGTCATGCCAAAACAAGAATAAAACGGTTAAGTATGACAAAACGGGATTAATAGTAAAAATAAAATTAAAAAAAGATCATTATATATGAAAGCATAAAAAACTATGAAAATGAATTTGATTATGCTTTTTGCATCAATGACTTTATGAGTTCATTTATGTTTTGTTATGAATATGGATAGACTGTGGTAAGATAGTCATTCAATGAGATATTATGGTTCCTTAATAATCATTTTCATTCACCAATAAGTATTATCAGTTACGTATGTCTATTATGAATTTATTAGTCTTTCGAATAAACAGTTTGAATAAATCAGAGCTTGTAACCTATTCCCACACAATGACGCTTTTGGACACCCCTCAAGAAAAAATGCTTTGGAGAAATTATTCGCAATGTTTTTTACCCCAACAGACAAAGATTTTAAAGATTTCATCAACCTGAAATTGTAATCTGCAACTTCTTTGAATTTGGACCAGTCTTAAATTTTATCATGTGGGAATGTGTTAAAGGTGTAGAGATGACAAATTGGATTGGTTATTTCTTATCCAAAACTCTATTTATTGTTTAGTTGCAATGAGTAACCACAACATAGAGCTTGATGGAGAAATGATGAAATCTTAAATTTTGAAATTGAAATCATTCCCTTTATCTGGAGCTCTGCACTGTAACACAAGATTTTCTAACTGAATGGCAAAGCATGTTACCACTGCTTTTATATAAAGCAAAAATCGAAACTTCACTGCACATTTGCACTTATTACCTCCCTTCTTAGTATTGGCTAGATAATGAATTAACCCTTGTCATGCTGAACCCAGAATATTCCGGTTTTTGAAGGAGGTTTAGACAATATGCAGTCTGATCTTTGTCTACATCTCCTGCGTTTTCTTTTCAAAGAGGTTTATGAATAAATAAATTATCACTTATTGTACATGCTACTGATATTGTAAGATAAAGAATGAACACAAAGAGTTATTGAATAATATGTGTTAGTGGAAATTTCTATCTATATGCCTAAAAATTCTCAGGTTAAAATCTGTCTTCATTCATTATTATTTCATTCTTTCATTTTCACATCACTCCATTTGTTCTTTTTCAGGTTTGACTACATAAAATATACTTTTTTGGAATGAAGCATGTTAATGTGGTGTCTTGCATACTAACTCAAATTTTTCATACCCATCACATTTATTGGTTGGTGTTTATTAAAAAGAAAAGGCCACCAAACCACCACTTTTTATTCATGAAAGTAATCTGCATGATCATTTCAGTTATTCGTATTCAATAATTGATCAGAAAACAATTATTTAGAAATTGGAGTTTTCTGCTGCTGGTAATAAATTCAAGATCATTGAAAATACATTCAAATAAATTTTCATTAGAATTAAAAATTTAAAATCTTTTTCTGAGAAAAAAGAGAATTCTTGAAAGGTAAGACAGTAATTTATAATAGCTTAAGAATAACATTGCTGTCCAAAACACATATCTTTGTAAAAGCCCTATACTTAAATTCAGCTTTGATTTTATTCAAATTCAGTCATTCAGTCATTCAGTCAACAGACTTTTCTGTCAATCTTTTCATCTTTATGTTCATCAATTATTTGTATGCATTATTACATTTTTCAACACTATTTTAACCCATTTCCACAGAATTCCTTTTTCTATGCCCCTCAGGAAAAGATTGAAGGAAGACAATGTTTAATATGAAGAAAATGCTAGATACAAGTAGTTTCATTATTTTCAACCTTGGTTTTTCCACAAAAGACAAAGGTATTCAAAATTCTCTTAGCTTGAAATTGTCATCTGCATCTTCTTTGAATTTAGACCAGTCTAAAATTTTGCTGTGTGATAATGGGTTAAACAATCAACCAAAAGAATATTCTGCATCCTTCAGTCCATTAACTGCAACCACCCGTCTGTCTGTAGCTTTTTCGTGTATACTCATTTTCTCGGCAACCATTGGACGGATTTGTTTCAAACATCACTGATATAATCAGTATCAAGCAGAGATGTGCTTATTACATTTGGGTTACGGTCCATTGGTTTTTGATGGAGTTATGGCCCTTTGGTGAAAAATCGTGTCCACTCGATTTCTCAGCAACCATTGGATGGATTTGAGTCAAACATCACTGATATAATCAGTATCAAGCAGAGATGTGCTTATTACATTTTGATTAAGGTCCATAGATTTTTTTTTATTAAATTATGGCCCTTTCGCGAAAAATTGTGTCCACTCAATTTCTCAGCAACCATTGGATGGATTTGATTCGAATTTCACAGTAAGACTCGATATAAGTCAGACATGTGCATATTCTATTTTGGTTATGGTCCATTTATTTTTGACTGATTTTTGGCCCTTTAATTAAAAAGTCCTTTTTTTGTTAGGCCCCTTTGGCGGATAGAACTAGTTTATGGACAAGTGCTGTTGGGGGGTATTAGTACGCTTAGTTTTCCATAGTCTTCCCAAACAAGGTTGTCCTTTATACTTTGAGATTGTAGAAATTGAGCTTTTGGTCGGTTTTGTATTTGCTCATGTCAGCCAAATGGTAGGGAGTTTGCCAGCATCAAGAAGCCTATGATAGTAAACTCTAAATTAACTTTGGTTTCTTCAATGCTAAATAAACTCTTTTAATAACATATATCATACCATAAAACAATCAGTCCAGTCTATGGTTATATGTGCACTTTGTGCATATCTCGGTTACCATTTACTGGTACCAAAGGGATAAACTGAGACATGGCTTGCAGGATTATGTACATCAATAGATTATATTGTAAACAAAGTTGACATTTGCACATCTAGAAATTTTGATTTTACAAAAGTAACAAAATACTGAATTCACTTTTTCATCTGAGTATATTAATTAATTCACAGCAAGCAACCATACATCCACTGGGTACAATCATGTCACCACCGAATTCATTCATATATCCTTGATCCTTTTATAACTATTAATTCACTGCATCCATTTAACAATCCATGCATCCTTCTATCATTCCACTAAAATCATTTGTATTTCCTCTGTTAACATCCATCTATCCACCCATCTGTCTATCCATCTGTCCATCCATCTGTCTGTCCATCCATCCATCTGTCTGTCCATCCATCTGTCTGTCCATCCATCTGTCTGTCCATCCATCTGTCCATCCATCCATCCATCCTTCCATCCATCCATTCATCCATCCATCCATTATAAACAAATTCGAGAACAGATTTAGTTTTTGCATTGTTTGTTATCCTGAAATATTCTTAGAGTTAGGGTAGTTGATAACATTTTTACTTTTTTCAGAATGATTTTGTTGTTGACACGAGTCTTGTAGGCGTGGTGCTGAATGGTCTATCTCATCTGAGTCATGTACGTAACAAGGCTCACTTTGCCATGTGCCTTATACGAGGTCTTGGTGGAAACTTGAATGAAGGAACCAGAGAAAACTTTGCTAAAGAGGTAGGCTGATATTTTTCCAGTCTTGTAGGAATTGTTTTATATTTGTAAGAGAAGCTCTACATTATCCTTCTCACCTTAGACATATGAGTGCATACTTTTATTTGTCCAGATTTGTTTGAGTTCTTCTATATTTCCAGGAGAAGTTCAATACATTGCATATGAGGTGGTCATTTGGTAGCATGACAGACTCTCAGTCATGAGGTCGAGGGTTAGGTCACCAATTACCACAAATATTCCATACAATTCGACTTTCTAAATGAAGGTTGGGAAAACATTGTAGAAAAACCTGGTCTGCAACTGCTTTCAAGTTTAACCAGTCTAAAATTTTGCCAGTAATTTGTTAATTTGCAGTCTTCATACTGCTGAAAAACGATTCTAGTAATAGATGGGATATAATAGTAATGTTTTAAATTTTGAGACAACAAAAATACTCTTATTTAAAGTATCAAGTACATTAGTATCTATTACTTGAGAGGATTTTCAGCAGTTTTCATGCTTTTTAGCTCGACTATTCAAAGAATATGGGGGGGCTATTCCAGTCACCAGGGCGTTGGCGTCTGTGTCAGCATAATGGTTTGGTAAACCTTGTGTGCAAGTGTCATATCTCAGTTTCTACTAATGCTATTGTTCTCAAATTTGCACATATTCTTGTTGCAATAATATCAGACTCTAGACAGAGATTCAATACTCTGACATGTATTTCCTTTTTGGACTTAGAAATTCTTGGTTGAACCTTACATGCAACTATCATGTGTCTTTAATAACTCTCTTTCTACTAATGCTATTGCTTTTAAACTTTAAAAATGCATTTGTGACTATCATATCATGTATTTGCAAAGATTCATTACATTACATTTATTATAGAGGGGTTTTAACTCTTTTTGGACATAGGAATTCTTGGTTAAACCTTGTGTGTGTGTGTGTATTTCTGTTAATTTATCGTTGCTACCGTAGCACACGCCCATATGAGCGACGCCCCCAGAAGACGGTTAGTTTTTACAGGGATAGTGCAAGGATACAGGACGAAACTGCTGAGAGCTCCGCCTGGTTCTTTAACGTGCTCGATGGATAGCATCATCACACAGGGCCTCAGTTTAACGTCTCATCTGAAAGACAATTAGTTGTGTTAGTTGATATGGTCAGCCGAGGGCTCGAACCCATGATCTTGAGGTTTAAAGTCAAGTGCTCTTCCAACTGAGCTAATGGAGCTGAATGCATATATCTTTAAATAACTCCCTTTTTACTATGCTATTTCGTTGAAACTTTGCACTTGCTTTTGTGACCATCATATCATTTTCTAGGAAAAGATTAATTACAATTACATTTATTATAGTGGAGTTTTAACCCTTTTTGGAGTTAGAAATCTTGTTTTACTAAAAATATTAATTAAAGATCTTTTTATCTCTATTACTACTTAGGTATTATGCCTTATGGCGACATTGAATTGCTGTCACTATCCAGCATCCAGAATAGTTGAGCATTGCTGTTCTCTGATAGCTTTGTTAATTAGAAATGATCACTGATGTTTTGAAGTAAAAACTGATTGAATAAATGGTAAATCAAAGAATTTTTTCAAAGTTTGATATTTTTTCCTTAGGTGTTCCATCTAACTCAAGAGATGCCACCAGATTCAAGACGGCCTTTAGACACATTCTACGATGTGGATATGGGTAGACTACAAACTTATAGTATGGAGGTAATGTTGGAATCCATACCTATAACTAATTGAAAAGAAACAGAAGTAATTAATCATTTTAATGCATTCCTAAAAAAAACAAACTTTTTGACACCCCTCAAGAAAATCAATTGGGAAAAAACTGTGTAAAATGAAAAAATTGCTTGTGACAATGTTTTCCACAATGTTTTCTACACAGAAAATTTAAAAATCTAGAATTTAACAAACTTTGATTTGTTGCTGTAACTCCTTTCAATTTAGACTAGTCAAAAATTTTGCTGTTTGGTATGGGTTGAACATTGAAATAAGTTTGTCTCAAATAAATTTTAGCTCAGATAAGCGTCATGTATTTACAGTAAAACCCCTCTAATACGACCACTTGCGGTTCTTTCTGAAAGTGGTCGTAATAGCGGGGTGGTCGTAATACTGAGGTTTGGTCGTTTGTTGTCAAGTAATACATGTTTATTTTATTTTCGTTATTTGAATATATCAATACTATAAATACAAAAATGAAACTTTAAGAATGTGTATTACAGGGCATCTTATGTCATTTTCAAATTTACGATCTTTGATAAGTTCTACTTTCGCTATTCTCCATTTGATCCATCTGATTCAGAAGTCCGACCTCAGATTATTTATTCGTAAGTACAGGTTCAAAGTGTCAAACTGTCGATATCATATCTTCTACAATGCGAATACCAAGCATCAATTACGTTGAAATCAAAATTTAATTGCTAATTAACTGTTCGGAACGCCGTAAACAAACTAATCATAACTTCTCGGATTCGTTTTCACTTTCGAATTTATTACTCGAGTAAAAACCTGTGACACATTCATATAACAATTAAAAATAATACGAGCTATAATTTCTAAAAGTGATCGGCCACATTTATCATAACACCTATTATAATAAGGGTTCGATGTCGCATAATCAGAAATCCGATAATGTATTTACAATGTATTCGTACCCAATTAGTGTTGCTCTTATCAAGTGTGAAATTCGGGTGGTCGGTCTCAATGTATGAAGTTACTGGTCGTTTTAGTGGGGTTCAAAATAGTGTATCAGCTATAGTTGGTACTGAATTTAGTGGTCGTAATTTGGAATAGCGGGGTGCCCGTTTTAGAGGGGTTCGTGACCATTGAAATAAAGAACAAAAAATTCCGTTCTGTAAAAAATCGGTCGTAATAGCGGGGTGCCCGTATTTCCGGGGTGGTCCTAAGGAGGGGTTTTACTGTATTTGTTATTATGAAATGCCTACTCGGTACAATATTTCATGAAATTTACTGTTAGAACTTTGAATTTAAATTCATTATCAAATATCACCACCTATCACTTGATGATTTTTCAGGGGATTTTATTGTCTTTTGTTTACTTTTGTTCAAATACAAAGCATACTTTCAAGCCTGAAACAAGTATGCTGTTAAAGACATGAAATGTATTGTTGAAATTTCTCATTAATCTCATGTGCCCAGGATATTTTCTGAATTGGAACAACCCTTGTCACGCTAAACCTGAAATATTCCTGTTTTGACGGCAGGTATAGACAAAGATCAGTCTAGACATATTTGCAGTCTTGTCTTAGACTACACCACTTAAAGGCCGAAGAGGTGTTAATGAAATTATGTTCAAAAGAAATATCAATCCAAAACAAGTGATTCCATACCTTTCAGACCTTTGATGTTAATGTAAATCTGAAAAGTATTTCATTCAGGATGACAAGGGTTAATATTATGTTTGTATAGATAAAAGACAGGTTACCACTACTAACAACAGAAAATTTCCAGAAAGATAATGATAATTTTAAAAGCACATAACAAACAATATTTCACAGAATGTATTATTCAAAAAAAGAAAAAAGAGAGAGAATTAGTTTTATATTTGGAGGTTTGTTTTTAATGTAGGCATACACTTCTAGACAAAAGTAATCAGTATACTATAAAAGGATTTGTTAAATTGTGAAGGTTTCGTTGATTGTCTGTTATTCTACATGTGCATGTAAAATTCAACTTTCAGATCTCAGCGTATTACAATGGGGTAATCAGATAAAGTCTTTTAGTTTGCTAGTTTGACATGTTTAGATTTGAAGGTTATTTGTAGACTGTTTGAGATGACTGGGATGATAAGGCGGCACTTTAATTCATTACCAGACGCAAAATTTGAGAATGGTCCAAGTTGTAAGAAGTTGCAGACAACAAATTTAAAAGGATTACTTCAAATGGGTGCACCCATTCCCACACATTGACAACTTTTGATGCCCTCAAGAAAAAAGCTTTGGAAAACATTGTGGAAAATGAAGAAATTGTTTTTTCAAAAAGTGAAAGTAAATTTTTTTACAAATTTCACCAATTTAAAATTGTCTGCAACATCTTTGAATTTTGATCAGTCTAATAGTTTGTCATCTGGTAATGGGTTAATAATTTCTTTAAGTATGGATTATGAATAAAATACAAGGAAAATGTCATGCACTCAAGGTTATGGTTTGATCTATGTATTCACCATCCAATGTAATTTACTAATCCAACTTAAAATTTCATAACAAAGCCTAGAGCCCCTATCATAAAATTCATAGATAAAATATATGTATTCAAACCGAGAGCATTGGTTTAAACTGGTTGTTGAATACACAATATGTTCTTTACTTGTTTATGAAGCACTTTGTTTTGAATATTATACATATAAGCCACATGTATTTGAAACTGTGTCATAGGCCCCTTTTTTTTCTTTAAATATTTTGAAACATTTTTCTATGACAGTCTGCAAGTTTTTACTTGTTTTTCATTTTTTCATTGATTGCTTTATAATTTATTCTATTTATATCTAATAAGATTTCTAAAGATCTGTTTTAGTTTGAAAAAAATGTATCATTGTACCACCTAACTTAGAAGGATTAGGGATATATTGGTCTCACCAAGTGTGTCTGTCTGCCAGTTGGACTGTCTCTTCATCTTTTGACTTTCTTGCTTCCATGCTGTAACTTTAGACCTGCTTTAGGTACAACTTCATACAGCTGTTTCCAATTATCCAGGGAAGTGTCCTTTTGTTTTGGGTCATGTAGGTGAAAGGTCAACTGTGCTATTTGATTGACAAAATGCTGATGGGGGAGTATAAGTCTGCTTCTGGTTTATCTTAGAATAAATTAAAATGATTATTTGACACATCATACAAAAAAGACTATTTTTAACCTATTCCCACTCAACAAATATTAATACCCATCCAAATTGAAAGAAGCTGCAAACAACAATTCCAAGCTCATGGAATGAAAAAAGTGCTCATGAAATTGCGTTACAAGTAATTTCTTCATTCCAAAATGTTTTCCAAGCTTGAGAGGTGTAAAAAGGAGGGATTGTGTAGGAATGAGTTAAAGTACAAAAAGTACTGACATATGTTGGACCACAGAACATGTGCATGCTGTCCACTTTTGAGACATTTTACTTTGGTAGATTTTCTGAGAGTAAAATGGTCATTAATTTTACCCCAGCCTACACAATCCTTCTTTTTTACATTCCTTAATTAGAAAGCTTTGGAAAAGATTTCATGAAATAAAGAGTTTGCTTGCTATAAACAATTTCTTCATTATCAACAATGTTTCCTTTCAAAAAGGCAGGTTTTTTTTAATAAAAGTTTATTAACTAAAAACTGTGGTATATAACTTCTTTGAATTTAGAATGAAATTTTGATATCTACTAATGGGTCAAATGAATTCTTGAAGAACTGAATTTAACACATGCTTGATCCAATATCCTTTTCAAATTACATGTGTTTCAAAGCTAATCTCTTTTTATGTGATGAGTCATATATGTGTTAATTTTTATGATCGAATATATGATTATATAGAATATTAGGGCTAGAGGCATGTAAGCTAAATATAGCATGTATTTAAGGATAGACATAATATATCAGCATGGTGTAGACATTAAGTATTTATTTTTATAAGCATTTTTGTACCAAACTATTTGATAGATTTTTTGAAAGGTCAATACAAATGTTTAATGTTTCTATTGATACTTAATATTTAATGTGATCTATCAATTAAAAAATCATTTCTAAGGGGAACAACAACAACAAAACTACCGTAATACGAATGAGTAAGTCATAATGGGCTTTAATACTTCTCCTGTGTAATCCCTGTAGTCAAGCATATCTTTTATTACCTAGTTCAAGGTCATCTGCCAAGGTTAAGGTCAAGACTGTACTTACTAAGTTACAGTAGTGTTCATGTAAGAGTAAGATTTTGTAAGAAACACTTGTATCGCTAACACTTTGTACCAACTCCAAAGAATGCCAAACATGAAGTTCTCTTCAAAGATCCTCTGTACATTTTTCCTTGATGCTATCATGTGCTATGGAATGGATCATATTGTACTATACATTTTATTAGATGAACACCTCTATGAAGCAAACATTGTATAAAATGGATAATATTATATCATTGCTTTAGGATACATAAACTCTAAAAAAGAGAATATGATTTCTTAAAATCCATTATTCTCAATCAAACCCAGTGCTGTTGGCAACCATAAGAATTATCTAGGTGAGACCATTCTAATTGATGCTAACAGCATAGGATTAAACGATGAGTGATGATTTATATTCTCTAGGCCTTTTTATGTATCACAGACTATAATTTTTATCTGTCAGTGCTCTCGATAAGCGAATGTTGACACATATTACGTCCAGAAGTTCTGAAAAAACAGTCAGAAAATCAGACCAGCACATATATTAACGTCTGAGATTTGAGAAAAACGTCCTAAATTCATTACTCAGACATTTTCTAAAGTCACAAAATAAAGGGTTAGACCATTTAAAGTATGTATACTCTTGACAAAAGTCGATTAAGATACCATGAAATTACTGAAATATCTACATGACAACTGATGCAGACACACAATTTACATAGGGTGTAATCAATTGTAGCTGTTTTGCTTACTGAGTCATTGCTTGATCTTAAACAATCTTGCAAAATCAAGGACCTAGGACTAGACTTTGTCGAATATACAAGGAATCTAATTTTGTAAATTGACATCCAAGTTATCTCATTGTTATGACTACTTTTTGAGGTGTTTCCCCTTTTCATTAATGTCACCCATGCTGTCTACATCAAGTTGTAAAAATTGAAACAAGGAAATTCTATTTACCTAAAAATATCATAACTTTCTGTAATTTTAAAGTGATATTCATGGGGAATGCACTCGGACTGCCATGATGTGACCGGAGACAGTTTGACAATAATTCTGTCTTGATTTTCCCTTACTAGTAAGATAGAACATTATAACAATAGTATCATTGATAAATCTATTGTTTGTTGAGGAATTCTTTAACACAGGAATATTTACATCCTACTGCATCATTATTACATCTTATTTTCCCACCTTATTCCTGCAGCAATCTGTAGAACTGACCCCAGACCATTTTAACAACAACACCAGTCTACCAGTGATCAGAACAACTGACGTTCAGCGCAGTATGGACTACTTCTCACCTTGGTTGGCTCCTGACAATAAACAACCATTCATATTGGTTGGGCCTGAAGGATGTGGTAAAGGGTATGTATGAATTGAGCCTACACAACATCTCCAACAATTTTACACATCTTATCCCTTTACCAATCGACAAAATCCTAGACTGGTCAAATTGAAAGAAGTTGCAGACGCAAGTTGATGGATTTTGAGTATCTTTTGGGCTACAAAACAGTGTTAAAAATAGAAAAACTGTATGTAATAAGCAGTTTCTTCATTTCATATCTTGTGTTTGTCCCTATCATCCCCCCCAAAAAAAAGGAACAAGCTTGTCATTGTCATATGCGACTTCTCTCAATTTAGACCAGTCTGAAATTTCGCCTGGTAATTGGTTAATGCTCTTAAATCCCTGAGATATTGAGTTTAGCCATAATGATTTACATGTAAAAAGGTTATATTTTGCTAGAGTATTTTTATACTTTCTGGTCAAAGGATGAAGCCTATCCAAAACAGAAAATCTCTTCGGAAAGGGGGCCTTTATGACAATTTCCTTGTTAGCACTCCTGGGGTCACAATTTTGGCCTTCAGAATGTTTTTCTTGTCACAAGGATGAAACTTGTCGAAAATGGGAAATTTCTTTTGGAAAACACAGTAAGGGGCCCAAATGACAATTTCCTTGTTAGCATAGTAGAGGCCACAATTTTGGCTCAATCCTCATGAAACATGGTCAGAAAGTGGTCACAATGATGAACCCTAATGGAAACAGGAAGGTTCTTTTGGTAAACATGGAAAAAGGGACCATAATGACAATTTCTGTGTAAGCACTGTAGGGGCCACAATTTTGGCCCAATCTTTTTTGAACTTGGTATTAATGCTTGGCAGGTCAGAAGGATGAATCAGAAATCTAAGGTTCCTTTGGAAAACATTCAAAAAGGGATCTTAATGACAGTTTCCTGGTTAGCACTCCAGGGGCCACAGTTATTGCCAAATTTTTAAAACAAATTTTTGAAACCCTTATGAAAATGGGAATGTTCCCTTGGAAAATACAAGAAAAGGGGCTTTAATGACAATTTCCTTGTAAGCACTCTAGAGGCCACAATTTTGTTTTAATCTTCATGAAACTTTGTCAGAATGCTTGATAGGTCACAAGGATGAATCTTATCAAAAATTGGAACATGCTGTTGGAAAACATGGGAAAAGGTGCCTTAAAGGCATTTTTTGTTAGCATTTTAGCATCCACAATTTTGCCGAATCTGCTTTAAATGTTCCCATGTATGTCATAGAGAATGAGAAGAAAGTCTCTAAAACTTGGAACTCACAAATCAGGTGAGTGGTATAGGACCATAATGGTCTTCTTGTTATTTCTAGATTTTATTGCATATGAAGTTTGTATTGTTGTCTGTAACTTTCATTTTGGACCAGTCTGAATCTTGGTACAGTGTTAACTTTGAAAAGTTATAAGGTTTGAGGTGAAACATTTTTAAAAATGTAAAATTTTGTTACATTCAGGATGATGTTGAAGCACTGTTTTGAACAACTACGCTCGACCCAGGTGGCAATAGTACACTGTAGTGCCCAGACTAGCCCCACCCACATCCTACAGAAACTCAGTCAGACATGTATGGTATTGAACACAAACACAGGACGTGTCTACAGACCAAAAGATTGTGAGAGGCTCGTCCTCTATCTTAAAGATATCAACCTCCCTAAACCTGATAAATGGGGAACCTGTCAAATGATTGCTTTCCTTCAACAAGTAAGTGAAATAGTATGGTTAAAAGTGTGAATATATGGCTTAACTCCTTTAAATCTAGACCAGTCTAAAATTTTGCCATCTGGTAATGGGTTAAAATGGGATTGTATACCTGAGACGGCTATTATTTGTATGCTCCCGCATCGATAAGATCGGGGGCATATTGTTTTACTGGTGTCCGTCTGTATGTCTGTCCGTCTGTCTGTCTGTCTGCAAAACTTAACCTCCAACTAAACATTTTCCTATAACTTCAACCCTGATTAAGTTATGATGCTAATATTTGGTATGTAGATAGGTCTCAACAAGGCGCAACTGGGGAAGGTCATTTCATCAAGGTCAAGGTCAAAATTTTAACCCTTTACCCGTTTCTAAAGAATTTCCGTTTCGGGGGCATTGTGTTTCACAAACACATCTTGTTCAAAATATATTTCAGAGTACAAACTATTTGGCAATATCAGTTGTATTTTACCCATTACCAGATGACAAAATTTTAGACTGATCCAAATGGACAGAAGTTGCAGACAATATTTCAACTTGCACTAGAATTGGTAAATAAGTGAAAAAGAGGGGCAGAAAAAATTGTGAGAAAAGGAAAAAAATACTTGTAACAAGCAATTTATTCTTTCCTGCAAAGTTTTACATGATTCTATTTCTTCAGGGCGTCAAAAAGAGATATTGTGTAGTAAGTGTTAAATTGAATTTCTAAATTTTGATGTAGCCCTTCTGATGGTCTAAGCTCCAAATGAGTTTTTCTTTTATTTCTAGGTAGTGACTTATAATGGTTTCTATGACAGTAATCTAGAGTGGGTGGGGTTAGAAGGAGTGCAGATTGTTGCCAGCATGAATGCCGGAGCTTCACTTGGTAGACACAAACTAACTCCTAGATTCACATCGGTGGTCAGGATTTGTTGTATTGGGTAGGATGATTGATGATATTAATGCTGTACAGAATTTATGACCAATCAATCACCAGATTTCAAAAATTTACATCGATCCAAGTTCAAAGCAAATCAAAGTGGATCCAATCACACTTGGCATAAATAACATTGAAAGAATATAGAAAAAGTAAACAGATGACTCATTCTAAAATTGTTTTGAAGAGATCTTATCTGAGAATCTTGAGAAACAGTTGGTTTTGTTTGTTAAAAGAACTAAATGGGGGAAAAAGAGAGAAATAATGTTGCTGTTAAAGGTAATTTTTCAATGGTAACAATTCAAAACTCTACTGTGCAATTGACCAGATTGCCCTGATTAGTAAGTTTTGTTGTATTTGAAGTGCAAAGGAAAATGTTTGGGTATGTGACTTGCCATGCGTCCTCCTGTTAAGTGTGTAAATTATTGATTTGGCCAGACTGTGTTAGATCTTTTTGCTCTTTGAAAATTTCTGACTCTATAATGATAACTATACATTATTGTTGATCTATTTGAAAAATGTTATTTCTCATTGACCTCTGCTTGATTGCGTCTCTTTTTCAAATATTTGTTAAACCCTTTCCCGCTTTCCAAAATTTTAGACCCATCAAAATTCAAAGGATTTTGCAGACAAAAATTTAAAGTTGATTTAATTTGAAAAATAATCATTCAGTAGGGTAGAAAATATTGTGGTAAAAGAAAAAGTTGCTTGTTCCAAGCAATTTCTTCTTTTTCTACAATGTATTCTGAATTATAGAATCCCTTTGATGTAAAAACCAGGGATTAAACAGGAAAGGGTTAATAGAGTTGGCATTAACTGCCCTTTTGCAGGACAGGTTCTGGAATAAATTTTCTGTACAAGTGCTATAAACATTGGACATATATGATTATCCTACCTTTGCTTGTCACTGATTGAAGTCAATTTCATTGTTGTTCAGCTACCCCGACAGAGAACAGCTCCAGGCTATCTACAGCTCCTATCTTAAACCTATTTTACACAGACAGTTGACAAGACATCCAGTATGGGGTAATGTGTCCAAGATACATGCTTTAGCTGGCTCTATGGTTCAACTATATGAAGAGGTGAGACTATCAATGTAGGCAATGTCATCAAAACTGATGTCCAAGTGCATGGACATTTTAAGTGCATTAACAATATATAGGCATTTATGACCTTATTGCAAAGGGTTTTCAAACTTTTATCATATTTCCTTTTTATCAAATTTATAGACATTAAAATAATGCTTGTGCCAAATGAAACGGTTAATACCATTTACTTCATGTAAAATAGCTCAACTAATCAAGGTAAGAAAAGAGCCGCTGTCATAGCGCAGTTGGTAGCGCATAAGACTCCCAATCTTCTATCATGGGATGTCATGGGTTCGATCCCCGGCGGCGGCACATACTCTTTCCAACATTTGTCTCTCATCAATGGGTGAATAATCGTAAACCTGAGTGGGATACCAGCTGGAGGCTAGGAAAGGATGTAGTAGTAGTACTGGTATGAGAAATACCAGAAATCCATTGTTAGGTGCCCCAGCAGCCACTATATGAATGAAATACTGTTAAAATTGGTGTTAAACCCCATTCAATCAATCAAGGTAAGAAAATTACTTCCTTTCTAAAGCATTATTACTTTTCAGCTTATACCATTGCTTTAGGCCTTATCTAGGTTCTCTGATTGACAAAGTCTCTGCCAGATAACTTTATATTTCATAATATGTTGGTTAATGAAGACTCATCCCTTACGATACCTATAGTTCTGTTTTGAATTTGAAGGGAATTTAATTACAGTTGAAGACAAGGTTTACAGTAGATGATTACAGCCATTATCTGTTCACACCACGAGACCTGACGTCTTGGGTCCTCAGTTTCCTTAGATACGACCTTTCTGGTGGTGCCAAGGAGAACTCCAGCGACCATATTTTGGAAATATTTGCTTATGAAGCTAGGAGACTGTTTAGGGACAGAATTGTGGGACAGGAAGGACTGAACAAGATTGATAATATTCTAATGAGTGTGATCCGAGGAGACTGGTCAGCAAATATTTTTGATGAGCTTGACAGTAAGTACTTGTACAGATTTTAGGTGTTTATCTACATTACGAAAAATTTGATATGTAAAGACCGGCTAAATTTACCCATTCCTACAAAATTCTGCCTTTTTTCATCCTTTAAGTAAAGATTTTGAAAGCATTATGTAAAAAGCAGAAATTGTCAATTTCTATATAATCCACAATGTTTTTTACCCCAAAAGACAAAGATTTTTAAGATTTAATTTGCTAATTGTGTCATCTTCAGCTTTCTATTTGGATGAGTCTAAATTTTGTGATTTGGTTATGGGTTAGAAGCACATACAATTAACAGATCAGTAGTCCTGCTCACTTCACTCCAACTAGGCAGTTGATTTTATAAATTTTATTAAACCCCCAAAAACCATGTTTGGGGGGTATATAGGAGTCAGCTTGTCAGTTGGTCTGTCGGTCGGTCGGTCCATCTGTCTGTAGCTTTTTTGTGTCCGCTCAATTTCTCAGCAACTATTGGACAGATTTTATTCAAACTTCACTGATATAATCAGTATCAAGCAGAGATGTGCATATTATATTTTGGTTACAGTCCATTGATTTTTGATGGAGTTATGGCCCTTTGGTGAAAAATCTTGTTTGCTCAATTTCTCAGCAAGCATTGGAAGGATTTAATTAAAATTTCACAGAAAGACTTGGTATAATTCAGACATGTGCATATCCTATTTTGGATATGGTCCATTTATTTTCCACTGATTTATGGCCCTTTAATTTAAAAGACCAATTTTTGTTTGGCCCTTTTGGGGATAGCACTTGTATATGGAAAAGCACTGTTGGGGGGTATTAGTCAGCTTTGCGACAATGTTTAGTTACGTCAGTTTGCCAAAAATATGGTGGGATACGAAAGAAAGGCAAACTGTATGTGGGCAACATAAACTCCAGAATTAAATGTGAAAAAGTTGCAATAATGAGTTTAACCCATTCGCACATAGTGACGCTAGAGATCAAACTTATGAAAAGATCAAATGAGCCTATGCGTGACATTTCCAACCATTTCACATGTGCTTGACTTGCACACATTGAGCACCCTGGACAGTCATTTTAGGCAATAAGAATGTTCGCTGATTGTTTAAAGAAGCTTTGGGTCAGTATCTATCTATAGAGAGCTGAGTGGAGACTCTGATCAGACTGTATGTATGCACAGGCTGATCTGAGTCTTACTTTGCGCACATGTATAATTATTGAAAATGTCAAGCATGCGTTGAAATCTAAAAAAACTTATTCCCTTTCTTGATGATTTATCAACTAGCAGCTTTGAGGTGACAGTTCTATTTTTGAATTTCAAAGTGCATACTAAATAGCTATGTGTCTTTTCAAATGAAACATTATCTTTTAACCAAACATTTTCTAAGAACTAAATATGTCCTCACATATATAGTATCTAATACATCTGCTTTCTTAGGAGAGTTCTTTGTAACATGGGGAGCCAGAAAGGATTCCACCACACCTTCAGCTGCAGCTGGGGCCCCTCTCCCACCCAGTGGTAAACCTTTAGGTAAATTGAATGAGGATGATTTGAAGACCATCATAGAGAAAGGAATCAGGTTGTTCCGTAAGTTTGTATTTGTATACATCTTCTCTTTCAGATTGAGCATGAATATACTCTGTGATAGTAAATTGACAATTTTGTATTAATTTTAAAGTTTTTGTAAAAAAACTTTGCTTAACCCATTCACACACAATGCTGCCTTTTTACGCTCTTCAAGAAAACAACTTGGGTAATAACTAGCAATTTTTCTTTGTCCTTTATGTTAACATTTTTTTTTAAAATTCACAAAGTTGAAATTGTGGTATGCAACTTCTTTCAATGTGGACAAGTTTAAAATTTTTAATCTGATAATGGGTTAAGAAACCAGAAGTTTCATTCACTATTAGTCCTCCTCAAGAATGCATTCGATTAAGATGAGTTTCATTCTGTTTTTGTCCTTAGATTGTGGACTTTTTATTCATAAGTCTGTTAGTCTGTTCATCAATTGGCATAACATTTTTTTATATAAATTTCAAAATATCTTCCCAAAGTTGTTTGAAAATTTGAGACAATTGCTCCCTCATTCAGTCCAGAGCTTGAGATGTTCCCCCTTTATTCCTTTCCTTTTAATGCCTCCTTTTGATATGCTGAAAATTTGTTTTAGAACGAGAGAACCGTGACCTTGACATCCTGATATTTCGAGAGGTACTTGACAACATGGCTAGAGCTGACCGTGTTTTGACCATGCCAGGTGGATCATTATTGATGGCAGGTAGAAGTGGTGTTGGCCGCAGAACTGCTGTTTCTCTAGTATCACACATGCACCAGATGCAGCTGTTTTCTCCCAAAACATTCAGAGGTTATGCCATCAAACATTTCAAGAATGATTTGAAGAATGTAAGTACAAACGTGTATATAGGAACAGTGGGTTAATTAACAGAGTTTGAAATCTTTATATCTTTCTCACTGAATGTCAAAACTGTTACTACAATCCAAGTATCATTGGCGACCCAAATATTGTACTAAACCTTGTAATTAGCTAGGAAATGGATGAAAGGATTTATACTTTAGATAAGATTCTTAAATTCATGTAGTTTGGCTGTTCTGTTCTGTTTGACGATTAAACAAGACCTCCTTAAGATTGACAGCTTTCTCCATTGTTTATTTCTGTATTGACAAAAAATAATAATGTGGATTGTTCATGTTTGAATGTTAGCACAAAGTTGTTAAGTGGATGATATTGTGGTATTTTAGACTTTGAACTCCAAGTTCACTGAATTATTTAATAAAAACTAGGATGAAATCTGCTGTAGTGAATTCAGTGATTGTTTATTATACCATATTATGTTTACTCCTTAAATCATTGGAAAACATTGTGAAAAATGAAGTTATTGTTTGATGAAAATTTTCATCATCCACAATGTTTTCTACCCAAAACAGATAGATTTTTAGAATTCAATAGACTATAAATTTTCGTATTCAACTTCTTCAAATTTGGTAAAGTTTAAGATTTTGTCATTTGGTAATCTGTTAAATATTTGGTAGATTCTTAACACCATGATTGACTGATTTTCAATACCCCCACATGGAAAGATTAGGGGCATATTGTTCTGCCATTGTCTGTCTGTCAATCTGTCTCTCTGTCTGCCTGCAAAAGACAAAAAACTTACAATTTTGCTCTTTATCAAACCCTGTTCAAAATACATGGCTCATATTTGGGACAAAGGTTCCTTGCATTGATAAGCATCAGTTGGCTGTAAGGCTTAGGCCTCCATCAAGGTCAAGGTCACTCAACATGGTCACATTTCTGAAAGAAGGCTGTTATGGTGGCATGGCGTTTCACATCTTTTTATATTTATCTCTGTAGGTGATGCAGTTAGCTGGTATAGAAGGAGAGCAGGTTGTGTTGATGCTAGAAGATCATCAGTTTGTAGATCCTACATTCCTAGAACTGATCAACAGTTTACTGTCTGCTGGAGAGGTCCCGGGACTCTACTCCCCAGAGGAACTAGAACCCTTACTGTCCCCTCTCAGAGATATGGCATCGGAGGCAGGATTTAGAGGAACACTTATCAACTTCTTTGCTCAGAGTATGCTTATAGTTTTGTAGTTAAAGTAATGAATACAGAAAACTGATTAGTGTTTCTCAGTTTTCTGTGATTTTCAACTTTGTAGAGAACAATGGAATGCATTAAATACATTAAAATAACTTGACCCATCAAGTTACAATCCAGCATTTTGACATATTTAAGGAAAAACCTTAGTTGACTTTAAAATGTCATCTGCAACCATTTTCAGTGTGAACCAGTCCAAAACTTTGCTGTCTGGAAATGGAGTTAATTTTATCACTGAAAGGCTTTTAGAAAGATTTGCAGATGGATTCTTTATGATTAATATGGTAGACTGTAGCTATATCTTTACCTATATCTGTCTACATCTCCTATATGTTATTTTCATAATAGGGATCAAAACCAACCTGCATATAGCTTTGATAATGGACTGTACTAATGACAAGTTTATTTTGAACTGTGAGAGTAATCCAGCCCTGTACAAGGAGTGTGCTGTACAATGGATGGAAGAATGGAGTAGAGACAGTATGTTTAAGGTAAGATGACAGTGGCCTAGATGTTAGTATTTATTTTTGACTTTGAAAGTGTCCAGCTTTGGGAGGCATTAACTTTTCTAAACCTTGCATTAAAAGATTTGGGGTTAACTGGCAAACCTGCATGGAGATATCTGATCAATCTGTTTTCTGGACTTTTATCTATATGTTTGCAGGTAGTTAACTGAATTTTAACTCAGCTGTTTTCAGAGAAAACCCAAGAGATTGCTATGACAAGGACATTGTCTGCATCATCATCATTGTCCAGAAACTTTAACATTTTGTAATACCTCTCGTATTATTGAACACATTCATTTGAAACTCGAAATATATGTTCTTTATCAAAAGAGCTATCTTTACGAGTAAGGGATATAACTTTAAATACATTATCAAATGAATAAAGCCCTTTTTTTATTTCGAAAGTCTTACCCACTTTGAAAGCTGAACATTGGTATCTATAAGCAGCGCTCTTGTTTATGTGTGAGTCTGCAATAATAAGCTACTTCTCAAAATTGAGTTTGGTCTGGTCCATTCATTTTAGCAATAACACAGATGTTGGTCTTAGAAATATTCACAGCAAAAATAGGACTTAGACAGATTCAAAGAAAAAAATAATCTTATGGCCCTTAGGGGACTTGGTATTGCTACTCATTACTTCAAAATGCTTGGTGTTTTTTTTAAGTTTTCTTTGCCCATTTATATGTCTGTCTGTTAGACTGGAAACTGTACATATTCCTAAAACTTCAAAACTGTAGAAGTTTCAATATTCATAGTTGACATGAAGGTACCTCAATTCAATATGCTAAAATGTCAAAGTCATGGTTATCTTAAAAGGTAAAGTAATGTTTTGAGTGAAATGTAAAACCCCAAACAACCAATCAACTATAAAGGTTCATTTGAGTTAGTTTTTTATAACCATCATTTTTTTTTGCCCTTAGATTTTCTAGAATTTTCTCAGATACCAATAGGGTGAGATTTTCAGTAATTATTTGACAAATACCTCAATTGTGCACTAATCATTTGATCTTGTGATAGAAGACTTACTGTGATGATGACTCTTTCAGATTCCGTACATGCTGCTGACGAGACCACCTAAAGTGGAGGGGGCATCTATAGGTGAGGTCAAACAACACAAGCGAAAGTTGTCGGGCGGTGAGGAGTTATTGAAGGGTTTCTTACATGTACACCAGGCTGCATCAGAGAGTAACCTAGGAGCTACACCACGTAGATATATAGCCTTCCTGAATACATACCAACAAGTGTACGGTAACAAGAAAAATGGCATAGAAGTCAGACAAATGCATCTACAGGTAAGAAAGTTATTATAAACAGGGATAAACTTGTTTCACCATTGATTGCCATACATTCATTTTGATCTTTTTCTGTCCAATCTGTGGTTTTTATGTCCCTGAGAAAACATTGTGGAAAAAGAAAAAAAATACTTCTAACAAGCAATTTCTTCTTTTTCCACAATATTTACTACCCTATTATTTTTTTTTTCAAATTAAACCACTTTAAATTTTTGTCTGCAAAACTTTTGAATTTGGACAGATGAACTTTTGTCTGCTATTCCAAAGAAACTTTATGGTGATAGTGCCAATAAACCAAAGGAGTAAAACTTGGTTTGTATGGGTCATTAAAGTCAAAACAGTAATTAAAAATTTTGTTAGAAAATCATACCTATACCAATGTACAGCTCAGGTTGTATGCAGGGGTCTGGAGAAATATATTATCATATTCGAATATTGTTGAAATAACAGTTGACTTTTGTTAAAAAATTACCTAAACAAGACTTGGAGATATATTTCATTATAAGGGATATATCCTATTGAGCAATATTTTTGATGGAAGAGGTGAGTCTAATTGTTTAATAATATAGGACTATCCACAAAATGAAATTGCTGCATAATTGGGGTTTACATGGTCAAGATAAAGGAAGAATCTTCTGAAATAGCAATTTTTCTGTTTCCGTTTGAATGATAAGTTACTGAGCTATTATATTATTTCCAACTGTATTAGTATTTTTTTAATTGAAATTTCAGAATGATATATTATTTGCATTTAAGTTTTCAACTATTTTGTAAATTTTATAGACAATCAATTTTCACTTTCTTTGAAAATTTGTTATCGGTTTTCTATAGGCTGGTGTATCCAAACTGAATGAAGCCAAACAATTAGTAGATGACCTGAAGAGGAAAGCTGCAGAACAGAGTGTGTTACTGGCAGAAAAACAGAGTGAAGCTGATCAAGCCCTGTCCCACATTACAGAGAGTATGCAGGTATGGTTCTTGTGCTTGTACAAAACTGGATTGTTGAACCACTGCCTCGATAGCCGAGTTGTATAGGTGCTTGACTCATGATCTGAAGGTCATGGGTTTGAGCCCCATCATCACTGGGGTGTGTTCATGGGCTAGACACTTAATAGCCAGCCCCAAGCTGTAAGCTTTTAAGCTTTTGTTGCAAATGAACTAAACTAAATAAGTATAAACTTACCACACTTAAGAAGTATATTGAGCAAAAATGAAAACTTTACTTTCCAAAATTTTGTGACCAAATTTTTTATATTAGATATACTGCAAGGGTTTTTGTACTTTAACCCTTGTCATACTGTATAAATTACTCTCCTGAATTGCTGCAAAGGGCTGAAAATGCTGATAGAACATGCTGAAAAATCAATATTTCTTTAAGAAATCAATTTCATAAACAACTCTGGCAGAAAGTACAAGCAGGATGTAGAGCAAGATCTGACTGCACTTATGCGCAGGCTGATCTTGGTCTACACCTCCTGCCAAAAACGGAATATTTTTGGTTCAGCATGACAAGGCTTAAGACGACAAAACATTTGGCTATTTGTATAGGTAAACAAATTTATGGGCAGTACGGTTTTGTACTAAAATAAGATTTACATGATGATCAAAAGATTACACTAACAATAGCCTCCATTGTTCAACAGGGGAACATTCAAGATCCACTAACGTCTAATGTTATATCATCCCAAATATACACGCTCAGACTGAGGTCAAGGCTGCATTAAGGGCAGGGTGAGTTGCCTTGAACAACCACAAGGGGAGAACATCCTTGAGTACAAAAACTTTTCCATACCATTAGACGCCCACCCCAAATCTCTGATACACTCTTAAACGTGACATTGTCCAGGCCTGCAGTACCCTGCAATCAGCAATCCACTATGTTAATTTTGATTTGTCACAAAAGACATTCGAGTTCCATTGCCTTTGATGCAAATGGTAGGTGCCATGTGACCCATGCCAACATTTATTGCTATGATAAGGTGTAAGAGCTATCCATTATGTGGCCCGTGAGCTTGAAGTCCAGCTGCTTGTTTGGGTTTGGGCTGTAACCCTACCACCAAACATTTCTCTATTAGTGGACGTTGCTGATTTAAATTTATTTCGGAGATGTTTGCTGTAGTATTTCTCATTGTGACATCACCTGTACAGAACCTTGTAAACAACTGACTCAGTTTGGTGTACAGAAGTTCTGAAATTGTTTGATGTGAGCTGTTCATTTCCTTGGCAACAGTTGTCACAGACTGACCAGCCAAAAGCCTTCCAATGGCTTCTTGATGTTGCCCATTTGAAATACATGGAATTCCCAAAATAATGTCAATGCAGAAATGCAATTTTTCTCTTTAACTTAAGCTTGTATGCCAAGTTAAGGCCATTTTTTACCAAATGACAGCAAGGTTTATGGTACACACATGCAATAGCTATTTTCATTTTTCATATATTACACATCAACAGAAAGCACATGCTTTTATAATTGTAAAGATTTTATGCAGTCACATGGTTCCAATTTTTCCTACTTAATAGAATGTTTTGTTACACAGAAGAATGAAAATATCACCTTGCTCAGTATATTTGAATTGAAAGAATCTTGAAGCTTATCATTAATATACAATTTTTTGCTGACAAAATAATGTAGTGTAATGTAGCCTGTATCAAATCCATTTAAGCCCAATATTTTAAACATTTTCAGTTGATTTTTGTTTTAAACTGCTTAGGGTGGACATATATTGGTATCATCTTCTCCGTCAGTCTGTCCCAACGTCCATCTGTACATCCCTGCCTTATGTTAACACATCTCCTCCTATATTTATGGACGAGTTTCATTTAATTTTTAAAGAATTTTCCTAGTCCCCTGACCTTAAGCATGTTGATAGGGTTTAACCATTTAAGAAAACCATCACAGAAAAAAGGGGGCTTAATCTAAAATTTCTTGTTAATACAACTCTTCTTACATTTCTGGACAGATTTGCATGAAGTTTTTACAATATGCTCCTAGTCACCCACCCTTGTGCATATTATCAGGTTTTTGCTGTCGGCTGCATCAAATAAAAAGGAACCTTAATATGCTTTTAAATGCAAATCGTTATACATTTTTGGACAGCTACCTTCTCAAAAAAGCAATCATGACTGGCATTCTTGTCTTGAAAAACTCCCTATGTAACGCTTATGGGACTCCAGAAAGGTCACCTAAGTGTAACCATAAAAGACAAAGGTGCATAACAGCTCATCCTGAACAATTGCTCTTTTCTTATTTGTATGTATTTACATATGATATTTGCATGCTATTCTAGCTTCAAAATGCTGCCACCTAATTTTGCATGGAAAATTCAAATTTTATAAGTTTAATTTTATAAGTTTAAGATCCTTTCGGTGCTCTTGATGAGAAGGGCTGATAAAAACATCCATCTAATATTTCTATGTCGAAATCTTCTTTGTTTGAACTTATTTGAATTGTCTTGACAAGATGATTCAAATGGGTACCCACAACATATGGTTTGATTGAAAGATGATGACTTTTATGCCCTAACATGAAAAGATCAGAGCTTATTGTTTTGTCAATGTCTGTCTGTCTTTGCTAAACTGTCTCTTTAAAACTTTAATCTTTTACCCCAAAAAATCCTATTAAAACTTATTCACAAAACTTAACCTTTCAGTTTACTTGTACCCGATAAAAGATAAAATGCTCATATTTGGCATGATGAAAGTTCTTGTCAATATGCAACTGCTGAATAAGGTCAAATCATCTATCAAGGTAAAGGTCCTCCATCAAGGTTAGACTTGAAATTTGCTGTTTGAGGACTTCAAAATAAAAATGAAAGTACTGAAAAGTACTGTAAGCTAGCAAAGCATTTTTTTGTTCAGTAACCTTCTTTGTCATGATAAAGAACCGAGGTTAAAGCAACCAAGGAGTTAACCCATTTTCCACACAATCCCTGTTTTTTACACTGCCCAAGAAAATAGTTGTTGAAAACAATGTGGAAAATGAAGAAATTGCGAGTTTACAATATTCCTGAAATACATAAGAAATACTTTTTATGGTGTAGGCATTTAACGGATTTAGTGGTTAAGCCTACAGTGGCAGTTTGCACTCGCTGAACTTTGAGACGATCTCTAAATTTTGTTTGTTAACTAAAGCTACCAAGCTAATAATTAACTCCATTTGTTGTTCATTCCCTTTATTGTAAAACATGAGCATGAAGTTTATGTTATTTGCTTTCTCTAGAATGCCAATGAGCAAAAGAATGAGATGGAGGTGTTGAAGCAACAAGCTGCAGAAGAGAACAAACTGTTAGCCAAGAGAAAGAAGGCTATTGACAAGGAGCTGGCTGACGTTGAACCTTTAGTGCAAGAGGCCAGGAAGGCGGTGGGTAACATCAAGACTGAGTCTCTCTCAGAAATTAGGTCTCTACGTGCCCCACCCCCTGTAGTCAGAGATATTCTAGAGGGTGTGTTACGACTGATGGGAATCTTTGATACTTCTTGGGTTAGCATGAAGAGGTTAGTATAAAGTAATATATCTTGACATGTATTTAGAAATACAGTATCTCATTCTTTTGTCAATCTTTCTATTAGAAACTTTTGCAGAAAATGTAGCTTTTTAATAGTTTATATTACTGGTAATACAAAAAGAAATAGCATCTGTTGAATGTCCTTCAAGCCAGTGGTATCATTAAGAATGAGTAATTGAGGCAATTTATATGTGTTGATGACTTTATAACAATTATCCAAAAGGTTAGCCAGTTTGTGACATTTCCAGTAATTTCATGTGTGTATAAAGTTCAGACAGCAGCCTAGCTATTCACATAGTGCATGTAGAATATTCTGATTGTCTAAGGAAACTCTGAGTCAGTAAGTATCTACAGAATGAATAGTGAAGAGTTTGATCAGATAGTGCAAAGAAACAATTTGATTTGAGTCTTTACTTGGGGTACACATCAAGGACCAATTGGGATACTGTTCTATAGACACTTGGAACAATACCTCAATTAATCCTTGATGAAATGCCATATATCATTTTGAGCTAAGTTGTTTAAATGTGAGTACACGATTTTCCACAGCAACTTAACTTTTATCTTTTTCGTTTTGAAACAGTTTCTTGGCAAAGAGAGGCGTAAAGGAAGAGATCCAAACTTTTGATGCCAGAAAGATATCTTCCGATATTAGAGAAAGTGTCGAAGATTTATTAAAGAAGAATAAAGACTCCTTTGAACCAAAGGTACTATAAGTATGTAAGATAGGTTTTATAAACCAATCTGAATCTGGGGATCATGGGAAAGTATCATTTCATGCCTCTGAATTGATTAGAAAAAGATTATATTTGTTTTTATGATGACAGTCAGTCTACCCTCTTGACCTTATTTTGAAATATTCCTATTAGTTTAAAAGAAAGGTATATAACACATATTTAGCATGAAGGTATAATTAATCAGTGTGCATCTGCTAATAGTCAAGGTTATCTACCAAGTTGGTTCTTTTAAACCTTTCTCAGTAAAAAAATCAATTGATCAATTAAATATAGACTAGCAGCAAATGTTAACCTCCTTTATCAATGTGAAGCATGTTTTATTTTGTAACTTAACCCATTCCCACACGAGAGTATTTTAGACTGGTCCAAATTGAAAGAAGATGAAGACAAAAATTTTAGGTTGATGCAATTCTAAAATTCTTTGTCTTTTCAGGTAGAAAACATTGTGGACATCAAAGAAATTGCTTGAAACAAGCAATTTCTTCCATGTCCACAATGTTTTCCAAAGCTTTTTTCTTGAGCGGTGTAAAATGGAGGGCTTGTGTGGGAATGGGTTAAACAGTGTAACTACAGCTTACAGTTACAATGTTTACATTGCCACCAAACAATTAACATTTTGTTTATTTTACTTATCATATATTTAGTAAGCTTTCATTACTTGATATCTCAGTTGAACTGCCTTATCAGAGGTCAGTGGGTGTGGCCAATGGTCCATCAATTTTTCACAGATACATCTCTATAGTTGTAGATTTGTTCATCCCAGTTTCTACAGTTGTCAGTTAGACTTGACTTCTCTAACACTAGAATGTACTATTTCTATTTGTGTTTCAGAGTGCAAGGAGAGCCTCAGTTGCAGCAGAACCTCTAGCAGCCTGGGTTAAAGCCAATGTTCAATACTCTTATGTCCTGGAGAGGATTGAACCACTAGAGAAAGAACAGAATGATCTCAAAAAGTAAGTAGTGCAGGGAAAGAAGAGCTTTTTAGTCTGTAAAATAAAATTTATCTTTGCAATATTTTCATACTCCTTACCCACTAATAGAGTTGGTATATTGGTTCTACCATGTCCTTTTCTGTTCATCCATATGTTTGTAGACTTTTTGTTATGCCCCGAAAGGGAGGCATATAGTAATCAAACTGTCCGTCTCTCCGTATGTCAGTCAGTCCGTCCAACCGTCCCACTTTCATGTCTGCTCTGTAACTTCTACGTGCAATAGTAGATTTCAATATAACTTTGCACAAATGTTCACTGCTATAAGACGATGTGTCGCAAAAAAGACCCAGGTTCCTATCTCAAAGATCAAGGTCACAATCTGGGGTCAAAGGTAAAAAATGGGGACTTTTTTCCGTGTCGGCTTTGTAACTTCTATAATCATGCATGTAGGTACAAATTTCTTTCATACAAATGTTAACCACCTGCAGATGACGTGTCGCGAAAAAGACCCAGGTTCCTATCTCAAAGGTCAAGATCACAATCTGGGGTCAAAGGGGCTTCCAGAAAGGTTAAATTGCATCCGGAATGGTCAAATTGTATTTACTCTCTTCTTCTTCAATGGATTGCTTCCATATTTGGACAGATGCTTAATTGGGTGGACCACTTTACATGACCTTGACCTTGACCCAGTGAAATTGACCTACTTTTGACCTCAGAAAAATCCGTCCATAATGCATTTTTCGATTTCATTCTGTATTTATAGAAAATATTATATGTATTAAAATTTCATTTATTAAAAACCCAGACATATAGATCACAAATGCATGTAGATGTGTTTACAAAACAAATCAAAGTGCCACATGCTTGACCCTGTCCTTTGGGGGCATTTGTCACATGACTGTGACCAACTCTTGTTTCCCATGCTGTAAGTATGGAACCATATGACTTAAAACTATTAAACTTCATACTATTCTTTTTTGCCAATACCATATTGTTTTTGGTCAAATACTGTAAATTGGGTTTTATTTTTGGTAATATTTGCAAGACAACAAGCTCGCAAATTCAAGAATCTGGCTTAAATTGGAACATTTTGTATAGAAAAACACAGAGTGGTCCCAAGTAAGCTAGGGACAGACGAAGATCAAATGACGAAATATACATATATGTATTTCAGCATCATCCAAATTCATTTCACTGGAATTGGGATTATCACCTCGGCGTAAATACACAACGAATATATCAGTTTTAAGAACAACATGAATCTTTAGCAGATGACATAATATTTATAACCTGCCAAATTATTCCACCTAGTGTTATAAACACAGCTATACAAACATAAAAATGGAAAGCAGACAAGGTGATAAAATACTAGGCGACCACAATAAGACAACAAAGAGCTAAAAAGTTATAACCGAGTTGAAAGCAGACAATGCAACATAAATCAATTAAAAACAAACAATTGCACCTATTTTGACATGGGATATGATTATATCATGTTATGACAGTTTGATAAGACTATTGTTGTTGTGATAATTGGATGCTTCAGTGCTTTAAGGCATAAATATTACTACCTTAAACCTTAAATGCATAATTTGCGATTGTAGAAGGATTTAAGAAGAGAAATCATTATACTTTGGTAATAGAAAATAGGTAAATGTTCTTAAAATGAATTACCAGAAATCATTCTATTCATAGGTCGAAATCAAATCAGGCTCTAATCATGGCTCTCGGAAACGACAGTACTGTCGTCTGAGATGACAACTTTCCGCGTGGGACGACAAAAAATCCTATCAAAGGATTCCGACGGACGACAATTTTTTCAATGACATGCGTCCGACGTCGGTCGTTATGTCAAAGTGACACTGTAAAATCAACTGTCATTGTTCAAGGGTCATTAAAATAGTAGGTAGATTATTGGAAATGTTAATTGATTATCCTAGCATACACCACAATCATTGATAACACCCAGCTTGATTGACAATTACCACTTTGCGGTGACCGGTCATGCATCGACGATCGTAGGTGACAGGTGTTAGAAACCTGTGAAACTTGGGTAAAATTATTTTACTAGCACTCTTATCTCACAGAAATCAAATTATTATTGATCAGTTTAGTGAAA
Source organism: Fragum fragum (assembly GCA_946902895.1). Lineage (NCBI taxonomy): Eukaryota > Metazoa > Mollusca > Bivalvia > Cardiida > Cardiidae > Fragum > Fragum fragum. The sequence continues at coordinate 64,793,178 of OX336369.1, read as the reverse complement.
AAATAGCCAAAACATAATAAAGAAGTCAACTTATTTTGAAAAAATTAAATTGTCATGGGTTTTCGTGGGTGAAACAGGCAATTCAATTGAAAAAGAAAATTATTAGATAAACTTTTGGGGCTCTTAGAAATCTAAAGCTGGGCATGAATCATAAATTTACTGTCATTTTTTAGTTTAAAAAATCATCAATTTGACTGTCAATATATGCCATTACTTTGTCCAAATTTCAACAAAAAAATAATCCTTATCCAGCTGAATAAAGATCAGTGCAAAATTTCATCAAAATCAAAGTGGCAAAAGGAGGGATTGACTGATTGTGAGTCAGTATTTATTTTGAAAATACAATCTTTAAAATGGTTAAATTTAAGAAGGAAAATTAGGTGGTATAGTCTATGGTCAGACTGCACACCTTTGTCTTTACTTCTTGCTAAAGGAGGAATATTACATTTTTAGTGTGACAAGGGTTAACTTAATTACAATGTGTGCTTAGAAAAAAAAGAAAAAGAAAATTACACATGTTGGATATTCTATCATTTGCTCTAATTTGACATTAATTCTTTACTTCTTAATTAGATTTACAAATAATCCTAATTAAGAGAATTTGCTGATGATCAAATGAACATGATCAGACATGTAAGCAACATAATATTGGCTAGAAAATATGATAATTCTTAAAACAAAAACTAATCTCCTTTTTCCACACTATTTTCAACTAAGAAAGTGCTGAAAAAAGGATTTGGTGAAAATCGCATTCAGTATTGACCCTTTCCTGTTTTTCAAAATTTTAGACTGGTCCAATTTGAAAGAAGTTGCAGACGACACCTAAAAGTGAGTGCTAATTGAAAAGTAACCAACCTCAAGGGTAGAAAATATTGTGAGCAAAGAAGAAATTGCTTGTTACAAGCAATTTCTTCTTTTCCCACAATGTTTTCTCAAGTATAAAATCACAGGGACGTAAAAACCAGGGATTGTACAGGAAAGGGTTAAAATCCTGCCAAATCAGGCTGGAATCCAACTTTTTCTGCTTGGAATCCAACTTTTTCCTAAATTGGATTCCTGGAATCCTACTTTCAAAATCCTAGTGAGAGCCCTGCTAATCATATATCATTCTTATTAGCCGGTGTATTTCCAGTGGAAATTACCGAGGCACCATACTTCCTCTTGTGAATTCATGAACACGTTAATAGGTCTACGGGTCCTGCTCATGCAAAAATAAGACGATGCTAAAATTACCTGATCAAAAGTCAAAGTCATAATTGAACTTTGATCAAAAACTGTTTTATAACTCTCATAGCTCTAATCATAAGCTGACTGACCCTGGACCTTGAAACTTAATAAAGTTATCCATGATCCAAAGAGGAGCCTTATTGACCAAAAACGACAGTCAATCAAATACCAGTCAACCAATAAAATCATTCATTGGGACCAGACATGAGTTTTGATCTCCAACATTGGTGGCTATTTTTGCTAACCTTTTTTTTGCTGAATTGGTGACTTAAACATTGTAACTACAGATTGAATAAGCTGTAGTTACAACATTTAGGTTGCCAACCAACTATTCTACTTTTTTGTTTCATGCTACTGATTAAATTTTTCAAAATAACGCTGTTTAAAATTGAAGATGGACTTCCTGTCAGAGTCAATGGGTGGGGCTAGTGTTGTAGGTGGGCTGGTGATTGGTCAATTATTTTATTACAAAATGCTTGTTTGTGGTAAGAGTCTGCTTTTTATACGCCCGTCGAAGACGGGACGTATTATGGGATCACCTGTGGTGTCCGGGCGTCCGGGCGTCCGGTTGTCCGGGCGTCGGGTCGTCCGGTCGTCCAGGCGTCCGGGCAGTGTCCACTTCTTTGTCCGGAGCATAACTCTGTCATCCTAAGTCCGATTGACTTTAAACTTGGCAGTTATATTCTTCTTATCAATACGGAGTGCAGTGCACAAGAACCATAACTCTACCTGGACTATTTTTTGAGTAATTGCCCTTTGTTGTTTTCATACTTGAATCTTGTCCGGAGTATATCTCTAAAAGTATAATAGCTAGAATCATGAAATTTCATGGGTGTATAGATCTCAACAAGGGGGAGTGCAGTGCACAAGAACCATAACTCTACCTGGACTATTTTTTGAGTTATTGCCCTTTGTTGTTTTCATACTTGAATCTTGTCCGGAGTATATCTCTAAAAGTATAATAGCTAGAATCATGAAATTTCATGGGTGTATAGATCTCAACAAGGGGGAGTGCAGTGCACAAGAACCATAACTCTACCTGGCCTATTTTTTGAGTTATTGCCCTTTGTTGTTTTTCATACTTGAATCTTGTCCGGAGTATATCTCTTAAAGTATAATAGCTAGGATCATGAAATTTCATGGGTGTATAGATCTCAACAAGGGGGAGTGCAGTGCACAAGAACCTTAACTCTACCTGGCCTATTTTTTGAGTTATTGCCCTTTGTTGTTTTTCATACTTGAATCTTGTCCGGAGTATATCTCTAAAAGTATAATAGCTAGAATCATGAGATTTCATGGATGGATAGAGCTTACCAAGTGGGAGTGCAGTGTACAAGAACCATAACTCTACCTCGCCTATTTTTTGAGTTATTGCCCTTTGTTGTTTTTCATACTTGAATCTTGTCCGGAGTATACCTCTTAAAGTATAATAGCTAGAATCATGAAATTTCATGGATGGGTAGATCTCAACAAGTGGGAGAGCAGTGTACAAGAACCATAACCCTACCTTGCCTATTTTTTGAATTATTGCCCTTTGTTGTTTTTTTCATACTTGAATCTTGTACGGAGTATATCTCTATAAGTATAATAGTTAGAATCATGAAATTTCATGGATGGATAGAGCTCACCAAGTTGGAGTGCAGTGTACAAGAACCATAACTCTACCTAGCATATATTTAGAGTTATTGTCCTTTGTTGTTTTTCATACATTGTTTGACAAAAAATATTCATATAAAATAACCTCAGTTCTATTCAAACCCCCAGCTAATATTAAGCAGTGTGACGGGCGTATCTTGTGACAGTTTGGCACCTTGTTGACACTTATAGTTAGATGATTTATAGTTCACAAAAAGCGTTGTAGGACAAGCTTATTGATGATGTCATTTAAGGTGGTTGGCTATGTTTGATGGGTCAAAATGATTAATCTTTGAAAGTTGGTTGAATCTTGCAGAAATTCTGTACAAGGAAAGTGTAGATTACACTTTTTCAGAAAGCAGTATTTACAAGAGATAAGGCAATTCCAATCAATTTATTTTCTTTATACGCTATTCACCAAACACTATAGGGGAGCAACTTTTAGAGAAAGAGCTTAAATTAGGGAAAATAGTGTCCTATAGTTTCCTTAATATGAGTAGCAATTTATATATTTAAGAGATGAAGAGAATTTTTTATACCTCAAAAACACTGTTTAGAATATATAGGAGTCCTCTTGTCTGTCAAATGGTTGGTTGGCCTGTCAGTCTGTAGCTTTTCTTGTCTATCTGTTTCACCCTAAACTAAGGAACAGATTTGATTCAAACTTCACACAATCTCTTTGTATTAAGCAAAGATGTACACATTTAAAGCTCGACTATTCAAAGAACAGGGGGCTATTCCAGTCACCCATCTGTCGGCGTCAGCATTGGCATAATGGTTTGGTTAAACCTTATGTACAAGTGTCATATCTCAATTTCTACTAATGCTATTGCTCTGAAACTATGCACATGTTCTTGACAATAATTTGACCCTCTAGATAAGGTTTCATTACTCTGACATCCAGTTTAGTGGAATTTTTAACCCTTTTCGGACTTGGAAATTCTTAAACCTAACGTGCAACTATCATATGTCTTTAATAACTCTCTATCTACTAAAGCTATTGCTTTGCAACTTTGCACATCCTTTGCTGACTATCATACCATCTTCTAGACAAAGATTCATTACAGTTACATGTATTATAGCGGAATTTTAACCCTTTGGAATTAGAAACTCTTGGTTAAACCTTGCACTCAAACTGTCATATATTTTAATAACTCTCTTTCTGCCAATGCTATTGCCTTGAAACTTTGCATATGTTTTGTGATAATAACATAGCCCCTAAATATAGATTCATTACTCTGACATTCATTTTAGTGGAATTTTTACCCTTTTTCGGACATAGAAATTCTTGGTTAAACCTTACACGTAATTGACATGTATCATTAGTTACTCTCATTCTACTTATGCTATTGCTTTGAAACTTTGCCCAAGTTCTAGGGACAATAATATCAGCCTCTAGATACAGATTCATTACTCTGAAATTCATTTTAGTTTAATTTTAACCCTTTTTTGGAGTTAGAAATTCTTGGTTAAACCTTGCATGCAACTGTCATATATCTTTAATAAATCTTTTACTACTAATGCTACTGCTTTGAAACTTTGAACACTCTTTTGTGACTATCATATCATCTTCTAGGCAAAGATTTCTTTACAATTACATTTATTTTAGCTGAGTTTTAACCTTTTTTTGACTAAAAAATTATTGGTTAAACCTTGCATGCAACTGTCATATATCTTTAAAAACTCTCTATTTGCGCATCTTTACAGCTTCTAGATACAGATTCATTACTCTGACATTCATTTTAGTTGAATTTGAACCCTTTTTGGACTAAGAAGTTCTTGGTTAAACCTTATGTGCAACTGTCATATATCTTTTATGACTCTTTCTACTAATTCTATTGCTTTGAAACTGCACATGCTTTTGTGACCTTTATGTCATCTTCTACGCAAGATTCATTTCAATTAAATTTATTTAAGTGGAGTTTAAACCCATTTTGGACTTGGAAATTCTTGTTTGACTTAAATTTTATTTGAAAGATTTTTTTTTTTATCTCTATAACTATTTAGGTATTATGCCTTAGAGGTGATTGGGGGTATTAATCACTCTCAGTAATAGCCTCTAGTTTTCATTTAGGTGTGAATCTTAACCCTTGTCATGCTGAACCCGGAATATTCCGGTTTTGGCTGGAGTTGTAGGATCAGCCTGCACATAAGTGCAGTCTGATCTTGGTCTACACCTCCTGCTTGTATTTTTCCTCTCATAGTTGTTTATGTAATTGATTTTCGAAAGAAGTATTGATTATTGAACAACAAGTACTATCAGTGCTTTCATTCCTTTGATTTAATGCAATTTACTAAGGGATTTTATACAGCATGACAAGGTTAAACCTAATCACACTGTAGGATGTCACAAAGCAGATTCATACAGAAGTGTGAATAGGTTTTTAATTAAATGCCTGAATGAAATTAAAGCTTTCACTTCATTTTATATGAATATTGTTAAATAAATGCAGGTTTTTACCTATTTGAGACAATTATTTTATGGCGCTAGTTTGTGAACAAACATAAAGAATTATTCTGTACTCTTTTTTTTATGAATCTAGATTTTGGCTAACCAGAATATAGGAATTTTGTTAGACAAAATTTAATGTAAAACTTATTACCATTACCACAGAAATCTACATAAAGCTGAGAGTCGTATGGAGAAGTTGAGCCGTGCTCTGGATGAGGTAGACCAGAAGGTGGCATCCTACAGAAACAGATTCGAGACCTTGACTAAAGAAGCTGCAGAGCTGAAGATTAAACTGGACAAGGAGAATGAGACTATCATAGCTGCTGAGACTCTGGTGTCTAAACTGGAGGGAGAATATCAACGCTGGAGTAATCAGGTACAGCTTGTTATCTATTAACACTTGTCCAACTGAACCCTGAGTATTCCTCCTTTGGCTGCACATTTATACAGTCTGATCTTTGTCTATACCTCTTGTTTTTCATTTTTAAGTAAGACATGTTTATAAGATAAATTTTAAAAAGATATTAATCTACAATTAATGATCAGTGATTTCAGTGCTTCCAGCTCTTTAGTTTTAACCCATTCCAACACGGTAAAATTTAAGACTGGTCCAAATTGAAAGGAGCTGCAGACTACAATTTCGAGATGATGGAATTTCAATTTTATTTGTCTTTTTAGAAAGAAAACATTGTGGATAATAAAGATATTGCCTGATACAAGCAATTTCTTCATTATCGACAATGTTTTCCAGAGCTTTTTTTAAAAAAAAAAAAACCAGGGTATTGCTATGGTCTTTGTCTGCTGCTGCCTAATTGGCCTCCAAAGACCTCAACATTTTGTTATATCTCTGGTATTAATGAACACATTCACTGGAAACTCTAAATTTATATTCACTATCAAAATAGCAATTTATACTAATAAGGGAGAAAACTCTTAATGCAGTTTTGATTGAATTGACAAATTCCCCCACAATCCTGCTTTTTTATGCCCCTCAAGGAAAAGGCTTTGGAAAACACTTTGGAAAATGAAGAAATTGCTTGTTACAGGCAATTTCTTCATTATTCACAATGTTTTCTACCTCAAAAAACAAAGATTGTTAACATTCCATCACCTTAGAATTGTCGTCTACAACTTCTTTCAATTTGGACTGGTCTAAAGTTTTATTATATTGGCATGGGTTATGCCCCCTTTTGATTTTAAAATTTTCCTCACTATCAAGCACTTAAACAATAAAGTAGTTGCATCCCCATGCAGTGCTCTTGTTCAGATAACAAGGGTTAATGTTGTTTCTGTAAACTTAGTGCTAGCTTGTGAGGTTCATAACAGGTCATTAGCAGCATTTCAACCAAGAGATCAGAGGATCACTAAAAAGATCACATGCATTGTAAAGTTGTTCAAAGTTTTTCAATTTTAAGTGTGCACAGAGAACAAGGCAGATGGCTGGACAGACAGAAGGACAGACATACAAATCGGCGACTGTATGCTCTCCCTTTGGGAATTGTAAAAAAGGAGGTATTAACCTCATTTTGTTTCAACTTCTCATAGGTAGGAGAGTTAACCCAAGAGTTGCAAGAGCTACCCAAGAAGGCCCTGCTTGCTGCTGGTTTTGTAGCTTACCTGTCTCAAGCACCTGAGGATGTTAGACAGAGCTGCCTGACCAACTGGCGGGAAGCACTGGGGATTGGACATTTTGAATTGAGACGCTTCTTGTGTACAGAGAGTCAACAGTTGATTTGGAAGTCAGAGGGTTTGCCTTCGGATGATCTGTCTGTGGAAAATGCTATTGTTATTTTACAGGTGAGTTTATAGTGTTCAAAATCTTCAGTTCATTCATTCTGAACAAAATTAGTTATTGAAAACAATATCATATATATGCAGAAAGTCTAGAATTGAGGACAAACTGTTCAGTGTATTAAGGAAATACCCCCTTTAAAAGTTTTACAATTCTATTTGAACATTCCTTGAAAGGGCCACTTGGACTTTTCTATTTGTCTCATAATGATATCATTACTTCCTTTATTTTGAAGAGTATCCTAGTCAAATTACCACACTTTAGATATTTAGAAATCCAGCAATATCAAAATTCTAAAAATGTTGTTCCAACAGAATACTTCTGAGGCCTTATGCAACCAGAACCCAGTGAATTCAGATTGATTTTCAATGTGAGTTTTTACCAATTATCGCACGAAATGTACAGTAGAAAAAAGTAAGAGAAAAGAAGATTTTTTTCTTTTCCATCAATTTTTCAACACCTAATTCTATCTTGCGTCTCTAGTTGGGTATTGTGTAATAACCGATTAATTATATCTGGAAGTTTAGAAAATACTTGTCCTGCATGAAAAGGCTAATACCAACTTTAAAGGTAACACCAGAATAAGGAAATTTGTTAACATGAGCCACAGTTTGTCTGAACACTCAGTCATTAGCAGCTCTCTACTATATTTGCTTTATTATGAAAGTACTAATCCGTCTTCTTATAACTTAATAATAAGTGTCTTACCAAATATGTATTTGTTGATACTGTTGCTTTTCTTGCAATAAGTTAACTAGAAACCATGATATACATGTTACCTGCATATCTGTCATACATGCATATATACTACCGTAATTTGTCCATATATTCGGACACAATTAAATAATTATTTTTTTTCATGTCCGAATACATAGATATTACTCAAGCCAGTGTCCGAATTTATAGATAAATCGTTGTGCGGCCGGGAACAACCATTGCCGATTTTCATGAGTCACTAACTGTTTTGCTCAGACACTGAATTCATTTCAATAGTAAATAAACTTGATATGTGTTACGCATTACGTTCGTAAATTTATTCATTATTATTTTATTTTTTCAGATTGTTTCAAGATACCGGCGAAAACGACGTGAATTTAATGATCATTCACTGATTAAAAACCTTAATAAACGATTTACTTTTCTAAACTGTTGTTTTTCTTCGTTTTAATGATTGATAGAATCCCACATATCACCGTAAGAATACGACTAGATCGTAACTGCAGCATGTTCAGGCAAAAATTGTTACGACGTTTCGGTAGTCAAAGTCCGATTTTGAGAGGATGGTAAATTCTTTTTCTGTCATTTATATACAATCATCGTCAGTTGAATTGAAAAAAAGGGATATTAATATGGAGAGCTAAACAAAATCTTCGCATTTTAATTGTTCATGTATTAAAGTCACCAAGAGATAAGAAGTAATTTGTCAGAATAAAATCACGGCATAGGTCAATTACGACAGTTTTTCTCTGATCTGCTTCACATAAATCATCACGTAATATTGCCCGCAAATTTAAAGTAAATGCGGTGGCCTACCTATGAGAAAAAATCCTTTTTTTAAAATTATATCCGTAATGTTTGAAGAGTATTCAGACAGTCGATTAAACCATGTAAACTTTCGGCATAATGACAAGGGTAAAAATTTGGTCACCAAGAATTCTCACGGGGTACGCGTCTGGCACGTGCCAACTCCGGAAACTCTCCCAAATATAGCTGAACATCTGGCGGCGGCGCCTTTGATCACCTTTCCTCCCTCGTAGTAAAATAAACTGTACCCGAAAACCTTTACTTTATATTTGTCGAACGAGACTTGTTACGTGTGTTTTATTGAACAGTATGAGACTAAATTTTCGGATTATTAAAAGAAGCAGGGATAAAAAAAAGGTAATTTATTTTAATCTACCAATATTATTATATCGGATGAGAAGTTAATGATTTTGTGATAAATTCTCGCATTTTCCGTATTTAGGGAAAACGTCTTAGTTACGACTGAATCTACTCAAAGCATATCATTGCATTTTTTTTCTTGATTTGATACGGCCGATGACAATCCCCTCGATGAGCTCCGGATACGAGGAAAGTGTAGTAAAATCGAAAGTAGGTTCAGGTCAATTTGACTAATTTCATAGGGTCGCACATGTTAATCGTAGCCATCCTTTCAGAGCAGGTCCTGTCGGGGATAGAAAATTAGGAAATCAGAGAGAGAAACCAAGCGTGATATTTTAATTGCATCACCTTCACGGTTCGTAGCTTAAGCATATCGAGGTGCGTGCCTATTCTCGGTCACTGTTATAAACAATATACACCTAGACAGTTTGGAGATACTGAACGCCAAGATTCCAAATTACCGATAATGGATGCGGTATTTGTTAACCTGGTATTTTTTGTTCGTGAATTCAGTGTTCGAATTTATAGATAAATTCCACCATTTGTCCGAAATTAGAGGCACAAAATTAATTATTTCATGAAATAATTAATGGTGTCTGAATTCTTGGAGTGTCCGAATATATGGACAAATAACGGTAATTTGTGTACTGTTTGAAGTGTTATCTTGTTCACAATGGACCCAAATTAATCAAAAGGCTTTTTTTATAACTTATCTGTAAAAGTCTGTCTGTCCGTCTGTCCTCTGTCCGTTAACTTTACCTTGTTAACACTCTAGAGTCCACATTTTTCATCGGTTTCCCTTCAAACTTTCACAGAAAAATCATCGTTCACACTCAGTTTTCCTTGGATTCTCTTCAAACTTTCACAGAATGATTGTACCATCATAAGGATTGTTCCTTTCGAAATTGGGTCAGATCCCTCAAGAAACATGGGAAAAGGGGCCTTATGAAAATTAAATTAAATATTCTAATAACAGTCCTCATTAACACTCTAGAGTCCACAGTTTTCATCGGTTTCCCTTCAAACTTTCTCAGAATGATTGTACCATCATAAGGATCGTTCCTTTCAAAATTGGGTGAGATCCGTCAAGAAACACGGGAAAAGGGGCCTTATGAATTTTTTTTTAAAAATGCCATTTAAGATCCTCGTTAACACTCTTGAGTCCACAGTTTTCATCGGAGACTCTTCAAACTTTCTCAGATTGATTGTACTGTCATAAGGATCGTTCCTTTCGAAATTGGGTTAGATCGGTCATGAAACAAGAGAAAAGGTCATAACCATCATTCTTTTCATAACAGAGTTTGAACTGTCAAGAAACACAGGAAAAGGGACCTTACAAAAAACTTGATAACCAGTAGAGTGTCACAGGCCCTCATGGGCCTCTTGTTTGTTATATACGGGTAAGGCTGACTATAAATTTTGCAAAATAACGCCATTCAATATCTTAGTCAGTAGTGGAAGCCTGCAATCCATCAATTTACAGTCTGTTTTCCAAAATAGTTCCTTTGTGTGTTATCGGTCACAAATGTGAGCTCTGACTAAAATTCTGTCAAATGAAATATGTTGCTGTACAGGTATAGGATATGCAATGTAAAAATATGCAATTATTTAGGAAAAACAAAAACAAATGAAAAAAATAATGGAATACTTAAATAAAACATAAAAGTTTTATACCAATATTGCTTACTCTATTATAACACTGTATGTTGGGTCCAAGCAATGAAACACAGAAGTACAGTTATTACACTATGTGATGTCTCCTTGGAGACTTACAAGTCGTTCAACACCTGGGGTTATTAAAGTGTTGAGAAAATGTCACATAGATCAGCCTTCAACCTCTTACGCAGTTATAGATGATTCTTTAGCATCGTTAAAAATGAGGGATCTACGCAAAAAAAAACACTACATGTTGACAAAACTGAATTTAACTAACAGGGAATAGCACTATAATGCAGTGTATATAAAAAAGTTTTTGCTATAATCTTATACAAAATATGTTAGTTCCAGATTGAGAAAGTTAATTTGAATGTAAGTGTTTTATAATTTGTCCATTAAAACCATTTTGTAGTCCCTATTTTGAGTCATGAAGTTGAATTGGCTCTAATGAGAAGTATAAAAGGAGTTTTGTAAAGCTTTGGTGGATTTAGAGTGTCTTAACTCCCTTTCATGAAAAGATATATGTTAGAAAGATTGATTGTAACAATATTGTCTGTCTTCTTGATACTCACCAGCATGAATAGATAGCTATATTAACCAGTACTTGATATTAACTGTATCATATATATAATCTTTTATGGAGAGCAGCTAAATGATTTTGCAGCTGGGGTAAGCATTTTGTTTTAAGCATCACCTCAGCGTGTTTGAAATTCTGTGTGATCACCTCTTTCACTGCAAACAAAGTTTTTACCTAATATCCCATAATTGACAGATAGCCACTATCATTAACCCTTTCCTGTTTTAAATTTTTTTAGACCTGTCCAAATTCAAAGGTTTTGCAGACGAAAATTTAGAGTGGATTTAATTTGAGAAATAACCATCCAGTAGGGTAGAAAATATTGTGGAAAAAGAAGAAATTGCTTGTTACAAGCAATTTCTTCTTTTCCCACAATCTTTTATCAAGTATAAAATCACGAGGACGTAAAAACAGTGATTGAACAGGAAAGGGTTAAGAAATCCTGACAGAACAGTCAATTCATTTGTTTAGACTGGAAGTGAACTCTGACATTTATGTTAATCCATTCCCACGCTTTTTGATGCCTCCAATAACAAAAGCTTTTTAAAACATCATGGAAAATGAAGAAAGTAATTTCTTCATTATTCACAATGTTTTCTACCAAGAAAGACAAAGAAATTTAAAGGTTTTTGATATAACCTTCACAACTACAGCTTTTTCAAGCCAAACTTACGACATTTAGGTCGTCAAAAAACCATTATATTTTTCTTACACATTACCGACCATTTTTTCAAAATAGCGCCATTTACTATCTAAGTCAAACTTCCTGTAGGAGGTCAGAGGGTGTGGCAAGCAATCTGTCAATTATTCTAAATTGTAATTTTGTTGTTGTGAGTATTATGCACAATTCTACGTAACCCTTTTTCCATCAAACAGTTGGTATTTATAAAGACATAACCAATATTGCTTGTTCATATCATATTAGCTCATCTGAGCATGAAATATGAGATAGACCATCATTATTAGGCATTGTCTACTTTTTGTCCCTCCATCCTTAATTTCTTCTGTAATCTTCTCATAAGTCCTAGAAGTTTCATACTGTGAATTACCTAGTCATGTTCCCATTTGGGTTCCAATCAGATACAACTGAAATAAGGAAGGAAATCTTAATCTTGTCAACCCTGATCAGCCAGCACATAAGTGAGGTCTAAACTTTGTCTAGACCTTTATTAACCCTTTCCTGTTTTATGAAATTTTAGACTGGTCCATTTTGAAAGAAGTTGCAGACGACAATGAAAAATGCATGCAATTTGAAATCTGACAATCCTATGTGGTAGAAAATACTGTGGGAAAAGGAGAAATTGCTTGTTACAAGCAATTTCTTCTTTTTCCACAATATTTTCTCAAGTATAAAATCACAGTGACGTAAAATCCCGGGTTTGTCCAGGAAAGGGTTAATGATATATTTTTCTTACATAATTGTCAACCCAAAAATATTGCTTTTTGAGCTTTCAGATTTAAAAGCAATTTTGTAGAGGATTTTATTTAGCATGACAAGGGTTAAAGTTTCATATTTTGCACATGGTGTTGTTTGGTAACCCTCTATAAACCTTGTTCAAATAATTCCCATGTGTTTACAAGTTATTCAAATAATTCCCCTTGGGTCTTATTTGGTTTCACTCAAAATACCTGAAAAATCTTCTTGAGACAAACCATTGGATAAAGAGGTTTCATATTTTGCATGGGATGTAAGCTAATGATACCAAGCAAAAATTTAAATAACAGTTTTAGGTTCCACTTTTGCTCTGCCAAGAAATGGGCCAAGAAGTAAATCTTTAACTCTTTTTTAGCCCTTGTCATGCTGATCCCGGAATATTCCTGCTTTGGCAGGAGGCATAGACAAAGATCAGCCTGCACATAAGTGCAGTCTATTCTTAGTCTACACCACCTGTTTGTCCTCTTAAAGCAAGAATTGACCGTAAGATAAGTTTCTAAACTAAATATTGACCCTGACAACAAGTTCTACAGTGCAATCAGCCCTTTGATTGTAATGCATATCTGTACAAGGATTTTATTCAGCAAGACAAGGGTTAACTTAACATAATGCAAAGAGCTCTCAATTTTAAATGGTGGTCATTTCACAAACAAAAAAATCTAGAAGGGAATCTTAACCCATTCCCATACAATGGTGCTACTTGAAACCCCCAAGTAAAACAATTTGGAAACACATTGTGTAAAATGAAAAAAATGCTTGAACCAATCAATTTCTTCATTTTCCACAATGTTATCTACCTAAAAAGTTGAAAAGATATAAAATTTCATAAGCTCTAAATGGTTATCTGCATCTTCTATTTGGACCAAACTTTTCTTGTATGGTAATGTGCTCAATCTTTTGGTTAAAAGTGTTTTGATCTATTAAGGGTTTCTTCATTATCCACAATGTTTTCTACCCCAAATGTCAAAAATGTTCAAATTTCATGCACTAAAAATTGTTATCTTTGAATTTGGACCAGTCTAAAATCTTGTTGTCTGGTATGGGTGAAACAAAAATACTATAATGAGCATAGAGACTATGATGAAGTGATTGAGGAAGATCATGTTGCTCTTGTTGCAAATATATTTTATTTACTTTGCATATTCTCAGGGTCATTAACATTGATATTTATTAGTTTACTTATAGAGAAAATATGATGGCCTGTGTTCTACTAGAACCGTTTCTCTTTCTGTATAGTTTGACTCCTGCTTTAAACTGCTTGACCTGAGACTAATTTCATGGACCTCATGCCAATTACAGATACTTTTAAATGGGATTTGTCAAAATTTTAGTCTGGTGAGGCTACTTGCCTAGTGACCGCAATTTGGTGACTCTGTAACCAAATGAGTATGAGAAATAATGACAGCAGCTTATATTAGACAATTTACAGGGTAGTTGTGGTTTAACCCATTACCAAACGACAGAATTTTAGACTGGTCCAAATTGAAAGATGTTGCAGACACAATTTAAAGTTTATGAAATTAAGATTTTTTCAAGTTTTGGGGTAGAAAACATTGTGGAATATGGAGAAAAGAAATTGTTTGTACTAAGTAATTTCTGCACTTTCTTCATATTTTCCAATTTTATTTTTTTTCTTTTTTGGGGGGGGGGGGATGGGGCATTAAAAGGCATCACTGTGTGGGAATGGGATAATTGACAAGATTTGAGAGCGAATATCACAGACCTTAGACCTATATCAGGGCCACTTTGAAATCACATGACTATTAACATTAAAGTATTGATATTGCACGGGTTATGATTTCATTTGTTTCATCAATTAACACCAATTAAAATCATTGTCCCTAAGAAACTGCATGTAGATTTCATACCTTTCCTATAGACATTGTCAAATTAATCAGTCAAAATCATTTGATTGGTTCATAGATTCATTAATTTATTTATGTTTTCATTTGTGCATTCATTCCAATGGCTTGCTATTTATTTGCTTTTGTCATAAAGTATTTTATGTCATAGAAAAAATGCTTTCACATGCTATGTGATACTTTCCAAATACAGTTTACTGTTCTGAAGCTTTGACTTTATTAGCTTGTCCAGGATGAATTTCTCAGAAGAGCTTTTGTCATACCCCTGGATCTTTGCATAGGACTTGAATGTCTGTGTCCAACTTTAACTTTTATACTTAGTCAATCTTGGCCAAAGGGACTCGTATCTTACGCACAAAAAAATCAGGGAGTAGGATAGGTTTCCATTTGACACCAAATACCCTGACCATTGAACTTTAACCTTTTTGTCAAAAGATCAACAAGTAATATACTTTCATTTCAGACCAAGCAATTTGACCAGATGATATTGATATTTTACCTTCTTTCAAAAAGCACTCATCAAACGACTTGCTTTCATTTATCAACAAGAACTATGACTCTATGACCTTGGGCTTCAACATACCTTAAAAAAAGCTTTAACCTTGCTCATATTTACTGCTCATCGTACTGCTTTGTCCCACCTTTACACTCGCAAAGTTATAGTCTTCCATTTCATTCCATGACTCTATTACCTTGACTTGCTTTTATTTTGATATGTTTTATATATAGGTTTATATAAGGAACAGAACTTCATGAGGTCATAAGATTCAATTTAGTGACCTTGACCTTTGCTAATTCTTCAAGCACTTTTTTTGACAAGCAGCAGAAAGAGTGAACTCGAGACAACTCTTGTTCCAGAGATATAAAGAAGTAGTGCTATAGTGCTGGTTATTTATGCTTTGCTGCTGACATCATTATATGTGAATACTTTTGCAAAACAACAATTAACAGTCCAGTGCAAAAATGGATAGGAAAAAGTTGGAGGGTTTGATCTAAAATCAGATATGTTATGGTGGTTGGTTTTAGTCAGAGAGTGTTTAACCCATTCCCACTCAGTGGAAGGAAAAAAGCTATGGAAAACAATGTGGAAAATGAAGAAATTGCTTGTTACAAGCAATTTCTTCATTTTCCACAATGTTTTGTACCCAGATAGTTGAAAAAATCCAAAATTTTATTAACTTTAAATTGTTTCTGCAACTTCTTTCAATTTGGGCCAGTCTAAAGTTTTGCCGCCTGTTAATGGGTTAAAACATATATGAGTAGTAAGAATTCTGAAAACTTACATGACGGAACCCAGGAAGCACATGAACAACTGAGCGTTGCTGTAACTTAGCAATTTTTCAAAGCTATGGTCAACTATATACAAACCATACAAAAATGTGCTTGAAGGTTATTATAATATTTTTTTTGCTTTTTTCTGAAAACTTAAGATTTTATTTGTTAAAAATCCCTTTGATAAGTTTTGCTGCAAAAGTATCTAGGCAATTTTATTCATCTTTGGCTAGATATATCACTTATTTTCTGCAAGGACTTTATTTCTTCTTTATCTGCCATTATGGTATTTCCTAGTTTCTTAACTTATGATGAGAATATAGGTATAAAGGTATAATTGAAAATTAATTGCATACTTTTCTAATTAATTATATTCCTTGTACTAACTGCATGTATTTGATTGTTTAGCCCATTAACAGTCAACTTGATTTAAGATTAGTCCTACTAGAAAAAATACAGACAACAATTTAACTCTTTCCTGTACAAACACAGGATTTTATGTTGCTGTGATTTTATTCTTGAGAAAATATTGTGGAAAGAGAAGAAATTACTTGTAAGAAGCAATTTCTTCTTTTCACACAATTATTTCTCCCACATAGAATGGTTTCATTTGGAATCACATCCAATTTTCATTGTTGTCAGCAACCTCTTTCAATTTGGACCACTCTAAAATTTCCAAAAAAGGAAAGGTCTCAAGTGGCATTAATTTGAAAAATAGATGCCAAATGAAATGGGGTAGTAAACATTGTCAGAAAAAGAGAACAGCTTGTTATGTCTCCCTTTCTCAATTGCTTTCTTCAGTGTGTCAAAATGCAGGATTGTATAGTAAACCATTAGTGCTTAAGTCTTTGTAAACAAAGAAAGTTATTTTACTGATAGCTGGACAGATGTTAGTTAATTTGTGCTTAATTTTTTTTTCTCCATCTGAATGTTTGTGTACTTGGGATGTGCAAGACTTATTATTCTTTCCTAACACTGCCTAGTGTCAATGAATTTCATTGTGTTTTTGAAGAAAGATTAATTGCCCAGATAAAAGCAGAGAAATATGTTAAAGGCTTTGTAAACTAATCAAAATAAATGACACAGTCATTGTAGATTGAAAAGTCAGCATTACTTTGACTATCGTGCTGGTATCACTGGTCAGTTCCATACTACATTGTTATCCAAAGTTGATTACTTCAGTTAGAATGTATAATGATACCCCATCACATATTGTTATTACAGAGTACACTGCGACCATTTTTGATTGACCCATCATCTAGAGCCACAGAATGGCTGAAGAGTCATCTAAAAGAGACCAGACTAGAAGTCATTAATCAACAGGTAGATAAATTATACTGGAGTCCATTCTTCATATTGTTGATGCAGCTATATCAATCTAAGGTTTCAATACCGTCCAGTTTGGCCAGCTTTAGTTGTTGTAAAGTTAGCTTCTGTGATCACAGACAGAATCAGGTGGTATCTGTGGGGCTATGTTACAAGTTGTAAAGAAGAGGCGGAATCCTTAATTGTTTATACTTATAAACCAGTAGCAGCTTGATGGATGTATCGCCAGTGAGCGAGCAAAGTGTCATAGCTACATTTATGACTTTTTGCTTGCTAACTGACAATATATCAAATAGACAGTCTTATTTAGATTTGTTCAGTGAGGTTATCTTTTAACATTATGTTTAACCATTTCCTGTTACAATCCTTGCTTTTTATGTCCCCTGGATTTCCATACTTGAAAAAAACATTGTGGGAAAAGAAGAATTTGCTTGTAACAAGCAACTTCCTCTTTTTCCACATTTTTTTTTCTAACCTGTTGATTGGCTACTTTTCAGAATTTGCTCACTTTTAATTGTTGGTGTAACTTTTTTCAAATTAGACAAAATCAAAATTTTGAAAAATGGGAAAGGGTTAAGGGTTACAAAGTACTAGTGATTCCCAGGGAGCATATAATCAAGTTAAATTACAGATAATTCACAACTGGGTAAAATGTAATTGAAGAAACATGCATATAAATTGTTGGTTTAGATTAAACATATTTATTTTATTAGGGAAAAAAGTTGTTACAATTTAGATTAATCCCCTCTTGTTTATGCTTCAAGCTGTAGATAACACCTGTGAATTAGGCTTTATGCAATTTGTACTTTACAAACACCCAGGCTTCTTCTCACTGCCATGTTTAACCCTAATATTAATTTGTGTTTAAGAAAGTATTTTTTTTATAGGATTCAAACTTTAGTACATCACTAGAACTTGCTGTGAGATTTGGTAAAACATTGATAATACAAGAAGTAGATGGCGTAGAGCCTGTATTGTATCCACTACTTAGAGGAGATCTTATATCACAGGGTGAGTCTATGATATTCAAGGGACGGTCAGAAAATATTGGGACTTTTCATGCTCCTCTTTGCAACTGTATACACACATTATATATTGGTGAAAACTACATTTATTCGCCAATAATATTGTCAGTTTATTTTCAATAACAGTTATGCATACACAGTATTTTGTACTCTGATATGTGGTGGGTGTTTTGCCTATCATTGTTTCTTTGTAAGAGGAACAACACTCTGCAATTTTTCTGATAAAAATGTATCACGTTCAACCTTCTACAAGTGGGTTTCTTAGTTTTATGAGACAGAACAAGAACTTGTGACAGGCTTAGGACTTGGCGGCCAGCTGAGTCAGTGACCCCAATAATGGTAGCAAATGTTAAAGCTTTTGTCAACAAAAATCATCGTATAACCTTGGAGTAGGTAGCCAACAAATTTAGCATCAGTAAGGCATCGGTACACAAGATTTTACATGAAGATCTAGGCATGAGCAAGGTAAGTGCCAGGTGGATGCCTAGACAGCTGTATGCAGATCAAAAGGCAACGTGAGTAACCAATGCAAAAGATCATTTAAATCGTTAAATTGTGAAGGAGATAAGTTTTTTAACCACATTATCACTAGAGATGAGATTTGGGTTCATTATTCTGAACTTGAAACAAAACCACAGTCAAAGTAGTGGAAATGAGCTGGTTTCCCATCTCCTAAAAAGTTTAAGCTGTCTCCTTTGGCTGGCAAAGTCATGCTTCTTGCCTTTCGGGATTCACGAGGAATGATACTTACTCTTTTCATGCCAAAAGGTCAAACTGTCACTGCCAAGTACTATTCTGAAGTAATTCTGAGCAATCTCAGAGAAAAGCTAAAGCAAAAACATCTCTGGTTAGCACAGAAAAATGTCCTCCCTATTCACTATAAAGCCCCCTCCTATACCACCACAGCTACAGAGGAGGTTATCAACTCTTTCAAATGACAATTGTTGTCTCACCCTTCTTATATCCCAGACCTCGCCCCCCTGTGACTTTGATTTGTTTCCAGAACTGAAAAAATTGCTTGCTGGAAATAAGACAAGGGTAGCTTTGACATTTGCTATTACACAATACCTAAAACATAGGTCTACGTCATGGTTCACAGAGGGAATATAAAAGATCACACCAAGATGGCAAAGGTGCATAGACATAGGTCGAGAATATTGTGAAAAAGAAAAGATTTTTTTTTTATATATTGAATGGTTTTCAAGAACAAGTCAAAAGTCTGATTTATTTCTGAGCGTCCCTCGTACATAGTTATTATTCTGCATTGTATTGTATTTTGTGGTATTACAGGTGTGAGAAATACTTATAACCATTTGTTAGGTGTTTCAGCCACTTCTATATGACTGAAATATGTTATGGCATTAGTCTCAATACAGGAAATCAAACTTTAATAAGTAGATGGTGTAGAGCCTGTAATGTATCCATTTTTAGAGGATTTCATATTACACAGAGTGAGTGACTAATAATTTGGCTCAAATGACGGATTGCTGGCCAGGCCTACTGACCTTCAAAAGGAAGTTTGACTTAGATATTCATTGGTGTATTTTGAAAAAATTATGGCCAGAATCTTATTAAAAGAAATAAAATGTTGGTTGGTGACAAAAATTTAGACTGGTCCAAATTGAAAGATGTTGCAGACAACAGTTGAAAGTTCATGAAATTTCAAAAATCTTTGTCTTTTGGGGTAGAAAACATTGTGGATAATGAAGCAATGATTTCCAAAGCTTCTTTCTATAAGGGCATCTAAAGGTGTCTGTGAGAGAATTGGTTAATTGATAGAAAAGCAACCATTTAGACTGATGATTTTGACAAATTGAATGGTAGTGTAGAATTTTTTTTTTTTTATTTTTGTTGAGCCCGCTTGCGGTGAGTGAGACATAGTTGTCACTATGACAAGTCAGTGTATGTGGGTTAGTGCGTTAGTTAACCCGTCCGTCCATCCCAAATCGTCCAGACAATTACTCCTACATCTATGGATGGATTTCAAACAACTTGGCACAATTATTCTCTATCATGAGTAGATGTGCCATTTGAAAGAATTTTTTGGATAGCTTCAAGTTCAAGGTCAAAGCTCAAGGTCAAACACTAAAATTGTGCTTAACTGGAGCATGATACCTACAAAACTTTGCTACTCGACAGCAGTTGTCCTGGGACAACAGTCTAGTTTTAAGATTCAGCCTTTGCTAACTAGTGTCATCATGACCTACTTTTTTAAATGCGTCTGTGTGGGAATGGGTTGATTAATATAAAAGCAACCATTCAGACTGATGATTTTGACAAATTGAATGGTAGTGTAGATTTTTTTTTCATTTTTATAAGATTTCAGCCTTTGCTAACTTGTGTCATCATGACCTACTTGTGGAAGTTATTTAATGTGAGATTTTTTTTCGATTTGTATACAGGACCAAGATTTGTAGTACAGATTGGTGAAAAAGTGATTGATTACAATGAGGAATTCCGTCTCTTCCTTACAACTCGTAACCCGGCCCCAGAGATACCACCTGATGCTGCATCTGTGATCACAGAGGTTAACTTTACAACAACTAAAGCTGGCCTTACTGGACAGGTATTGAAATCTTAGACTATTAAATCTCAGACATTTAGCTGAAAAAAGTAACTGTAATCTCCAGGAGGTTATATATTTGAATGGTATGTCTCCTGCATTAATTGATAGATTTCAAAATAACTAGGCGCAGTTGTTCCCCTTGATGACTACTTATGTCATGTGTAAAGTTCTGTTGTATACTCCCAAGTTCAAGGTAACAACTGAAGGTCATGTGACAAGCACTTAATCTGGGACTCCATGTCTGTGACACATTTGTACTTAATTAAGCGATTGGCCTGAACACTTTATGTTTATTTGTCATTAAGGCATAGATTACAATTTTTTCATGTTTTCAAATTGAAAAATAAAACTGTTTGATACATTTTTATCCCCCACCTTTTCGGCGAAGGGGATATAGTAATGATCTCCGTCCGTCATTCCGTCATTAAGCTTGTCCAGAGCATATCTCTTAAAGTATAAATGCTATCAACTTGAAGCTTCATAGGTGGATAGATCTCATGGAGGAGAAGTGCAGTGCACAAGAACCACAACTCTTGCTTTCATAATTTTGGAGTTATTTCCCCTTGTTATTTTAAAGACTTAGATTTTGTCTGGGGCATATCTCTGAAAGTATGATAGCTATCAACTTGAAACTTCATAGGTTGATAGATCTCATGGAGGAGAAGTGTAGTGCACAAGAACCACAACTGATGCTTGCATAATTTTGGAGTTATTGCCCTTTGTTATTTTAAAGACTTGGAAAATAACCAATCATTAGCATAGAAAATATTGTTACAAGCAATTTCTTCTTTTTGTATAATGTTTTCTCAGTTATTGAAAGACAGGGATGTAAAAACCAGGGATTGAACAGAAAAGGGTTAAAAGTGTTCTGTTTAAAGTGAAAGGGAGTCGCTGTTTTTGGTTTGGCTTGTAGTGTAAAAAGATTTGAAGTCATAATGAATGAATTTTCAGTTGCTGGCTGCTACAATACAACATGAGAAGCCAGAGTTAGAAGAAAAGAAGACATCATTGTTGAAACAAGAGGAAGATCTGAAAATTGAACTAGCTAAGCTGGAGGAGTCACTATTGGAGGTAATGATCCTTTATTCATGATAAGGGATGAATTATATCCTTTGTATCCTTAACCCATTCCCACACAGTGACACTTTTGGACGCCCCTTCAGAAATACATTTGCTAAAACATTGTGTAAAATGAAGAAATTGCTTGTTACAAGCAATTTCTTCATTTTCCTCAATGTTTTCTACCAAGAAAGTTGAAAAAAACTAAAATTTCATCAACTTTGAATTTTCGTCTGCAACTCCTTTCAATTTGGACCAGTCTAAAAGTTTGTTGTGTGGGAATGGGTTAAAGCTTATCTTTGAAATGTTTTATTTGCAATTACAATCGGTGGTTTGGGATATTTTTTGTGTCTTGGGCATGCTGTTCAAGCTTAATTGTCCTTGAACAGGGCTTTTCAGAGCACAAGTCTAGAGCTAGTCAAACAAGGGATTTGTGTCCCTAACCATGGACTGGCAAAGTGAAATCTCAAACTGCCACTTTGAAGAAGAGGGGAATATGCTTGTTTACTTCTCTCCGCTAATCCATTGTCTTCTGGTGAGATTTTAAACCATTGCCCTGTCTCCTGTAACCTCAGTTATCGAGTGGGACATAAAATCCTGTGTAACAACACGTTTCATCTATCCATCTATGCTTCAGATAGTTTATAACCAACATCTTTCTCTACTTTTTTCTGAGCAACCATAAATAGCATCCATTGACTTTGTATGGAGGTTCAATTTGGGGATCCCACATGGTGCTTACAAAATTTAGATCTGTAAGTCATCTACTGTCTGTATTCAGGTTTATTTTTGATATTGCTTGATAAAGAGGTATCACTTTGTGGCATTTTTTTTTCAAAACAATAATTACTATCCACTTGAAACTAGATATGGAGGTTCAACTGGATGTTCTTCATGGCTTTTACCAAATTTAGGTCCACAAGTTATCTGCTTTCTGATTTAAGTCTTGGTTTATTTTCAGACTATACCTGGTGTTATAGTATTTTGTTGTCGTATTTATCCTGGCAACTATTTATCGTATCCATTGAAACTTGGTATGGAGGTTCAACTAGGGGTACCTTATGGTACCTTCTGAATTAAGGTCTGCAAGTGCTTTACTTCCTGTTTTTATGTCTTAGTTTATTATCGGACATTACCTAGTATAATAGTATATTTTGTCCCGTTTTTCCTCAACCGCTATAACAGCAACTTCTTGAAATTTGGTTTGGAGGTTCAACTACATGGCACTAGCTGAATTCAGTTCTGCAGTTATCTACTTCCAATTTTACAACTTAGTTTATTTTATTTTGGGACGATTCCAGGTATAGTGGTTTATTTTGGACGCATTTTTCTATGGAATTTGTTATAGCATTCACTTTTAACTTGGTACGGAGGTTCAACTAGGTATCCCTTAACAAATTAGGGTCTGCAAGTAATCTAGCTCTGGTGTCCTACATGGCACTTATCAAATACATATATGTCCAATCGAGGGAGAATTTCAGTTTTCTTCATAGTTCAGTTGGGTTTATACTATGTTAGTTTTACTCACATACATGTATTTCTTGTTATATGGAGGGTGACGTTATTTGATATACAATGGACAGAAATGAATATTTGTGTATTGATATTTGTCCTTTGTGGAATATTATGAATTTTATGCAATGTGATTACAGGAGCTGGCCAATGCTAAAGGTAACATCCTGGAGAACAAAGAACTTCTAGATTCACTCAACATGACCAAGGCTAGCAGTATTACAATAGCTGACTCACTGGCCGAGTCTGTCAGGCTGCAGGCTTCACTGGATCAGGTTTGTACATGTGGCAAATATTTTTTTGACTATCTGTCATATTTGCAATAATTTACAATGATTTATCATTGGTTTATGAAACCTTATTATATGCCCCCCATGTATATGATCTAGGGCAGATTGTTTTACCTGTGTCTGTCTATCTATCTGCCTGTCTACCCAAAACTTAACCACTGAACTATACATTTTCCTGTATTTTCAAAACTATTTGAAGAACAAGGCTCATGTTTTCCATGAAATTTTTCTCTCATTGATACACATTAAATGAGGGTCTTTAGATCAGGGATAAAGTAAAAAAGATTTTTGTCCACGCATTGAAAGATCGGGGCATGTGGTTTTACTGTTGTCTGTCTGTCAGTCCGTCATTCAGTCTTTCCATCTGTCGGCCTGTCTGTCTAAAAAACATAACAAAAAAACTTAACATTGCCAATTACTACCAGCCTATTCAAGATACAATGCTGAT
Organism: Fragum fragum; assembly: GCA_946902895.1. Lineage (NCBI taxonomy): Eukaryota > Metazoa > Mollusca > Bivalvia > Cardiida > Cardiidae > Fragum > Fragum fragum. The sequence continues at coordinate 64,769,160 of OX336369.1, read as the reverse complement.
ATTTGGCATGATCATACATCTCCATAAAACGCATCTCTTCATGTCAAGGTCAAAGTCATGTGATAAGGTCAAGGTCACATACCAAGGTCAAACACCAAAAAATTTCCTTGTTGCTTTCACTAAAATACTCTATTAAAACTCATGTACAAGTCAACAACACTTTTCATAGTAAAGTCCTTTTGCGGGGGCATTGTGTTTCACAAACACATCTTGTATTGATATGAATAATGCATATGCTAATGTCAAGGTCAACTTTCGAGGTCAAACTTTTTAATTATTTGATGTTTATAGGAGCATTAGTATTTCACAATCACATCTTATTATTTCAAGTTAACACTGTTCAAAATTTGTCAGACAGAAATGAGAAAAACATTGCATACACATTGTTCTACATAGGCAGTGACTTTACCCATTTCCACACAACAAAATTTCAGACTGGTTTGAATTGAAAGTGGATGCAGATGACAATTTCAAGCTGATGAAATTTTTAAAATCCTCAACTTTTGGGTAGAAAAGATTGTGGATGATGAAGAAATTACTTGTAACAAGCAATTTCTTCATTTTCCTCAATGTGTTTAAAAGCTTTTTTCTTGAGGAGTGTAAAAAGGCCTGTTTGTGTGGGAATGGGTTAACTTCTTTTGACAAATAGTTTCTTTCATCTAACTCTTAGATAAAATTCTTAAAAGCTCTAATCCTTTCTCTGCAATGCTGTTTAGTGGGAAACTTTTAATCTATATGAAAAACAAATTCAATTTAAATTATAAGAGCAAATAATTCATCGAAGGTCATTTTATGTTAGCAAATTCAAGCTAATTTCATCTCATTTGTTATAATAGACTGCTTAACCCATTCCAACACAATGATACTTTTTGACACCCCCACCCCAAACCCAACCTTCTTAGAAAAAATTGGGAAAACATTTGGTAAAATGAAGAAATTACTTGAACCAAGCAATTTATTCATTTTTCACAATTTTTTCAACCAAAAATGTTTAAAAAAATCAAAATTTCTTAAACTCTAAATTGTTTTCTGCAACATCTTTGAATTTGGACCAGTCTAAAGTTTGTCAATTGGGAATGGATTAAACCATTTGTATCTGTTACAGGAAAGAAACATCTACTTGCCATTAGCAGAGAATGGTAGTGCACTTTACTTTGTGATCAGTGACTTAGCCAAGATCAACAACATGTACAGATTTAGTCTAGCAGCATTTCTCAGACTGTTCCAGCGATCTTTAGACACAAGACAGGATGGTGGAGGGACAGAACACAGGATAAAGATGCTGGTAGCCCATCTACAACAGTTGGTGTACGAGTATGTGTGTAGGTCACTGTTTAAAGCTGACAGACTCATGTTTGCCATGCATATGGTACATGGCATGAAACCAGACATGTTTGAAGAAAATGTAAGTATGTTTAGCCCATTACCAGACAGCAAAATTTTAGACTGACCCAAATTGAAAGAAGTTGCAGACAACTATATAAAGTTTATCATATTTTGGATATTTTCAAATTTCTTGGTAGAAAACATTGTGGATAATGAAGAAATTGCTTGTCACAAGCAATGTCTTCATTTTCCACAATATTTTCCATAGCATTTTTTCGAAGGGGCATCTAAAAGTGTCATTGAGTGGCAATGGGTTAACACTTTTTTGAACAAACACTTGCTTTTATAACTCCAGGGTATTTAGGATTGCCTTTAACATGATATTATTTGAAATGAAATTACTATTTACATGATACGATATTTGTTACCTTATTGCATTATTTAAATGTTTAAAAAGAATAAATCATAGTAAGACATCTATCTAGTAAGTTATTGCAACACAATCAGTCATTCAGATAGGCACTAGAAAAAACAACAACAATTGATAACATTGATAGAAATTTCTTGTAACAAGCCTCTTCTTTTTTTTTCTCACAATGTCATACCTCTTAGATTTTGAATCAAAGAATGTCATTTTTCGAGTAATATAAAAAGAACAAACAAGATGTATAGATAAATGTCAATGTAGCAAACTGATTGAAATACATATGTACTGTGTTTTAACAAAATGTTCATTTTAACATGATTATGATATGATGAAATTAATAGATCAGTAATGTTCAGTTTGTATTTCAGTTGTGTTTTCCATCATAATTCTCTGAAATGCGTATTTTGTACCTTGATTCAAAACGCATTTAGGAAGGTACCGGTAATACAATACTTTAGTCTGATTTTGAGTCTCTAAATCTCCCAATCCTGATCATCTGCACTTCTTGTACTACAATAAGTTTTATACAATACACTGTGCCCTTGTGCTGCAAACTTCCTAAGTTTTCTTGTAGTTATTAAAAGATTTATTTTTACCATAGCAGATTTTTTCAAAATGGACATTGAACTGTTTGTTGCTTTGAATTTGTATTAATGAATTTCTGTCTAATTTAGGAGTGGGAGGCTTTCACTGGAATGATTGTAGCAGATGTGAAAACAGATGCTGCCAGGGGACTTCCATCTTGGATTGAACCAGAGAGAGCACAGGCTGTGGCTAATCTGAAGGTAAACGACCATTTTGGTACATCTTTTCTTTATAACAACAAGTAGCAAACTTGAAACATTTGGTGAAATCTATTTCAAGGACATACTACAAGATTAAATGACTTGGCTAACGTTGCAAGAGCATAGCTTTGACATCTTTCATTAGGATTTTGAATAATGTGGAACAATCTTTGACAAACTATGTTGAAATGATACCTGAAATATTTGTTAATCAAGTTCTAAAGAGAAAATAGGCCTTGAATTTATTCACTGCAACACATTTTTTTCTTGGCCAACCTCTATTGTTTACTGCTCATTTGTAAAGTTTGTTAACCCTATATCTCTCTTTTTTTTAAATATTCAGTCCAATCTAAGTAGACTGTACCAGACACTCGGTCTAGAGGATGGCAGTACCTGGTCTAACTTCTCCCGTAGCAGTCAGTGTGAGCAGGAGTTCCCATCAGTGATAGCCAAGAAAACCTCCCTGTTTCAACAAGTACTTGTTGTACAAGCTATCAGACCAGATAGGCTACAGAGTGCTATGAGTGTGTTTGCCTGTAGAGTTCTAGGTAAGAGTCATTTGATCCTTTCCTATACAAACACATGATTTTACGTTGCTGTGATTTTATACTTGAGAAAACATTGTGGGAAAAGAAGAAATTTCTTGTAACAAGAAATTTCTTTTTCCCCACAATATTTTCTACAATATAGGATGGTTTCATTTCAAATTGCATCCAATTTTCATTGTCTTCTGCAACCCCTTTGAAGACCAGTCTAAAATTAAGAAAAAAAAAAAAAAAAAAAAACGGGAAAGGTAAGCCTCACATTATTAGTTAGCCTTTGTATCTGGAAATCCTATCAAAAAGTTTATCAAGCATACTTTTTGTTTTTGAAAGAAGCTTGTAGTGCAAGCTATCATACCAGACCACAGTTGTATGCGATGAATCCTTTACAAGCTAATGAAATTTTAGACTAGTCAAAGTTGCAAGAGGTTGCAGACAACAATTCAAAATGTGTTTAGATTGTGAAAAAAGTGCCATATATATTAGAAAAACTGTGAGGAAAAGGATAAAGTGCCTGTTGCTAGGTGCTGTGTTTTCTATTACTAGATTTCTCATGCACTTGAAAATTCAGAATTACATTGCAAAGTATGAAGGAAAATTAGATAAGAAGGTATTGTTCTTTGAATACATATACCAATGTTATTCCTTTATTTGGAAGTGATATAGTCTGAAAAAAAGAGACTTTTTTAACCTATTACCAAATTACAAAACTTAGGACAAGTCCAAATTTAAAGATATTTTACATGACAATATTTAGTTGCTAAAATTTCATTATTATTTGTCTTTGGGAGTAGAAAACATTGTGGATAATGCAGAAATTATTCATTTTCCACAGTTTTTTCCAGAGCTTTTTTTCTTGTGGGGTGTAGAAAGGGCAGGATTGTTTGGAAATAGGTTAAACAAGATTTTCCCTCTAAAATGAAATTTTGATTTTTTTTATAAATGATATGCCAATTGTATGATTTGGTTATTTGCTTTTATATTCCCAAACATGAACAAAGGTAAAATCTGACCACCTTTCCATGTTTCCAGCTATCTTACTCTTGATCCTTACACATTGGTTTTGAAATTAGCAAAATTGTTTACCACAGTTGGTTACAAAGAAAAGGTGTGCATCCTAAGTGTGATTTGCAAAGATGAAATTAGTGTATAACAGTCTGTTTCAGGGGCATTTGTGTTTCACAAGCACATCCTTATTTGAAAAAAGTACAGCTTTTGATGAAAAAATTGTTTTGTAGGGATGAAAGAGTTATCTCCTCCAAGTGTTAACTTAAAGAGACTATATGAAATGGAAACCCTTGCTGAAGAACCAATCCTTGTAGTTATCTCCCCTGGTGCTGACCCTTCACAAGAACTTCAAGAGTTAGCCAGTGAGGTCATAGGTCATGAGAGATATCATCAGGTAGGTTGTTTTTAGCTGGACTATTTGAAGAATAGGGGGCGCTATTCACAGGCTTTGGCGTAATGATTTTATTAAAAGTTTAATGTGTTAGTCTCATTTCCCCCCTGTTTCTACTAATGATATTGCTTTGAAACTTTTCATTTGTCTTTGAGACCATGATATAATACCCTGGGGAAAGATTTGTTATTCTGACATTCATTTTAGTGACAATATGATCCTTTTTTCATCTCAAAAATTCTTGGTTCAGGTTTATCTGGAACTGTCATATCTCTCATATCTCTATTTCTATGTATGTTATTGCTCTGGACCTTTGCACTTGCCGTGACTATCATATCTTCCACAAGGCAAAGATTTGTTACTCTGATATGCACATTAGTGGAATTATGACTACATTTGCTTAAAAATTTAGATAAGTTTTACATGAAAGTCTAATATCTGTTTTTCTACTTATGTTATAGCTCTGAAACTTGGCCCATACCTTTGTGACCATCATATCATTCCGTAGTCGAAGATCCCTTACTCTTGCATTCATTGTAGTGGAATTTTGCCCTTATCTGACTTAGAAATTCTTGGATGAATTTTATATGCAGCTGTCTAATATCTATCCCAATATATGCTATTGTTTTGAAACAGTGCCATGCCTCTGTGACCATAATATAAACCCCTAGCAAATATTTATTACTCTGATATTTTGTGGATATTTGACCCCTTAAGACTGAGACATCTAGGTTAAAGTTTTATATTCAAGTCTCTCCAACTGTCTCATTTTTGTTCAACTTCACATATGATTTTGAATTTTATTTCAACTCTGTGGTAAATATTCATTACTCCGACTTTCCTTCCAGTGGAATTCTTAATCTTTGTTACTATTTTTATACGCCCGTCGAAGACGGGACGTATTATGGGATCACCCATGATGTCCAGGCGTCCGGGCGGTGTCCACTTCTTTGTCCGGAGCATAACTCTGTCATCCTAAGTTCGATTGACTTTAAACTTGGCAGTTATATTCTTCTTATCAATACAGAGTGCAGTGTGCAATAACCATAACTCTACCTGGCCTATTTTTTGAGTTATTGCCCTTTGTTGTTTTTCATACTTGAATCTTGTCCGGAGTATATCTCTCAAAGTATTATAGCTAGGATCATGAAACTTCATGGGTGTATAGATCTCACCAAGGGGGAGTGCAGTGCACAAGAACCATAACTCTACCTAGCCTATTTTTGAGTTATTGCCCTTTGTTGTTTTTCATACTTGAATCTTGTCAAGAGTATACCTCTAAAAGTATTAGAGCTATAATCATGATAATTCATAGGTGTATAGATCTAACAAAGGGGGAGTGCAGTGCACAAGAACCATAACTCTACCTGGCCTATTTTTGAGTTATGGCCCTTTGTTGTTTTTCATACTTGAATCCTGTCCGGAGTATATCTCTAAAAGTATTATAGCTAGGATCATGAAACTTCATGAGTGAATAGATCTCACAAAGGGGGAGTGCAGTGCACAAGAACCATAACTCTACCTAACCTATTTTTTGAGTTATTGCCCTTTGTTGTTTTTTATACTTGAATCTTGTCCGGAGTATATCTCTAAAAGTATGATAGCTAGGCCAATTGACTTTAAACTTTGCAGTTATATTCTTCTTATCAATACGGAGTGCAGTGCGCAATAACCATAACTCTACCTAACCTATTTTTTCAGTTATTGCCCTTTGTTGTTTTTCATACTTGAATCTTGTCCGGAGTATATCTCTAAAAGTATTATAGCTAGGATCATGAAATTCATGGGTGTATAGATCTCACCAAGGGAGAGTGCAGTGCGCAATAACCATAACACTACCTGGCCTATATTTTGAGTTATTGCCCTTTGTTGTTTTTCATACTTGAATCTTGTCCGGAGTATATCTCTAAAAGTTATATAGCTAGGATCATGAAACTTCATGGGTGTATAGATCTCACCAAGGGGGAGTGCAGTGCACAAGAACCATAACTCTACCTAGCCTATTTTTTGAGTTATTGCCCTTTGTTGTTTTTCATACTTGAATCTTGTCCGGAGTATATCTCTAAAAGTATAAGAGCTAGAATCATGAAATTTCATGGGTGTATAGATCTCACCAAGGGGGAGTGCAGTGCACAAGAACCATAACTCTACCTGGCCTTTTTTTGACTTATTGCCATTTGTTGTTTTTCATACTTGAATCTTGTCCGGAGTATACCTCTAAAAGTATTAGAGCTAGAATCATGATATTTCATGGGTGTATAGATCTCACAAAGTGGAAGTGCAGTGCACAAGAACCATAACTCTACCTGGCCTATTTTTAGAGTTATGGCCCTTTGTTGTTTTTCATACTTGAATCTTGTCCGGAGTATATCTCTCAAAGTGTTATAGCTAGGATCATGAAACTTCATGGGAGTATAGATCTTACCAAGGGGGATTGCAGTGCAGAAGAACCATAACTCTACCTAGCCTTTTTTTGAGTTATTGCCCTTTGTTGTTTTTCATACTTGAATCTTGTCCGGAGTATATCTCTAAAAGTATAATAGCTAGAATCATGAAATTTCATGCGTGTATAGATCTCACCAAGGGGGAGTGCAGTGCACAAGAACCATAACTCTACCTGGCCTATTTTTGACTTATTGCCCTTTGTTGTTTTTCATACTTGAATCTTGTCCCTAGTATACCTCTAAAAGTATAAGAGCTAGAATCATGATATTTCATGGTTGTACAGATCTCACAAAGGGGGAGTGCAGTGCACAAGAACCATAACTCTACCTAGCCTATATTTTGAGTTATTGCCCTTTGTTGTTTTTCATACTTGAATCTTGTCCAGAGTATATCTCTAAAAGTATAAGAGCTAGGATCATGAAACTTCATGGGTGTATAGATCTCACCAAGGGGGAGTGCAGTGTACAAGAACCATAACTCTACCTGGCCTATTTTTTGAGTTATTGCCCTTTGTTGATTTTCATACTTGAATCTTGTCCGGAGTATATCTCTAAAAGTATAATAGCTAGAATCATGAAATTTCATGGATGGATAGAGCTCATCAACTGGGAGTGCAGTGTACAAGATCCATAACTCTACCTAGCCTATTTTTTGAGTTATTGCCCTTTGTTGTTTTTCATACTTGAATCTTGTCCGGAGTATACCTAGCCGCCGTCATAGCGCAGTTGGTAGCGCGTCGGACTGTCAATCTAGAGGCCCCAGGTTCGATCCCCGGCGGTGGCACTCATCCTTTCCGATTATTTGTCTCTCACCCATGGGCCTATAATCGTAGACCTATGTGGGATAGCAGCTGGAGGCTAGGAAAGGATGGAATGGTAGTACTGGTGTGAGAAATACCAGGATTCCATTGTTAGGTGCTCCAGCCGCCGCGATATAACTGAAAGATTGTTGAAAGCGGCGTAAAACTCCATTAAAACAAACCGGAGTATACCTCTAAAAGTATAATAGCTAGTCTGATTGACTTTAAACTTGGCAGTTATATTCTTCTTATCAATACGGAGTGCAGTGCACAATAACCATAACTCTACCAGGCCTATTTTTTGAGTTATTGCCCTTTGTTGTTTTTCATACTTGAATCTTGTCAGGAGTATATCTCTAAAAGTATTATAGCTAGGATCATTTAACTTCATGGGTGTATAGATCTCACCAAGGGGGAGTGCAGTGCGCAATAACCATAACTCTACCTGGCCTATTTTTTGAGTTATTGCCCTTTGTTGTTTTTCATACTTGAATCTTGTCAGGAGTATACCTCTAAAAGTATAATAGCTAGAATCATGAAATTTCATGGATGGTTAGAGCTCATTAAGTAGGAGTGCAAGGTTCAAGAACCATAACTCTTCCTGGCATATTTTTTGAGTTATTGCCCTTTGTTGTTTTTCTTACTTGAATCTTGTCCGGAGTATACCTCTAAAAGTATAATAACTAGAATCATGAAATTTCATGGATGGATAGAGCTCACCAAGTGGGAGTGCAAGGTACAGGAACCATAACTCTACCTAGCCTATTTTTTGAGTTATTGCCCTTTGTTGTTTTTCATACTTGAATCTTGTCGGGAGTATATCTCTAAAAGTATAATAACTAGAATCATGAAATTTCATGGATGGATAAAGCATGTCAAGTTGGAGTGCAGTGTACAAGAACCATAACTCTACCTGGCCTATTTTTTGAGTTATTGCCCTTTGTTGATTTTCATACTTGAATCTTGTCCGGAGTATATCTCTAAAAGTATAATAGCTAGAATCATGAATTTTCATGGATGGATGGAGCTCATCAACTGAGAGTGCAGTCTACAAGATCCATAATTCTACCTAGCCTTTTTTTTGAGTTATTGCCCTTTGTTGTTTTTCATACTTGAAACTTGTCCGGAGTATACCTCTAAAAGTATAATAGCTAGAACGATTGACTTTAAACTTGGCAGTTATATTCTTCTTATCAATACGGAGGCAAGTGCGCAATAACCATAACTCTACCTAACTTATTTTTTGAGTTATTGCCCTTTGTTGTTTTTCATACTTGAATCTTGTCCGAAGTATATCTCTAAAAGTATAAGAGCTAGAATCATGAAACTTCATGGGTGTATAGATCTCACCAAGGGAGAGTGCAGTGCGCAATAACCATAACACTACCTGGCCTATATTTTGAGTTACTGCCCTTTGTTGTTTTTCATACTTGAATCTTGTCCGGAGTATACCTCTAAAAGTATAATAACTAGAATCATGAAATTTCATGGATGGATAGAGCTCACCAAGTGGGAGTGCAAGGTACAAGAACCATAACTCTACCTAGCCTATTTTTTGAGTTATTGCCCTTTGTTGTTTTTTCATACTTGAATCTTGTCGGGAGTATATCTCTAAAAGTATAATAGCTAGAATCATGAAATTTCATGGATGGATAGAGCTTGTCAAGTTGGAGTGCAGTGTACAAGAACCATAACTTTACCTGGCCTATTTTTTGAGTTATTGCCCTTTGTTGATTTTCATACTTGAATCTTGTCCGGAGTATATCTCTAAAAGTATAATAGCTAGAATCATGAATTTTCATGGATGGATGGAGCTCATCAACTGAGAGTGCAGTCTACAAGATCCATAATTCTACCTAGCCTTTTTTTTGAGTTATTGCCCTTTGTTGTTTTTCATACTTGAAACTTGTCCGGAGTATACCTCTAAAAGTATAATATCTAGTCCGATTGACTTTAAACTTTGCAGTTATATTCTTCTTATCAATACGGAGGCAAGTGTGCAATAACCATAACTCTACCTAACTTATTTTTTGAGTTATTGCCTTTTGTTGTTTTTCATACTTGAATCTTGTCCGAAGTATATCTCTAAAAGTATTATAGCTAGGATCATGAAACTTCATGGGTGTATAGATCTCACCAAGGGAGAGTGCAGTGCGCAATAACAATAACACTACCTGGCCTATATTTTGAGTTACTGCCCTTTGTTGTTTTTCATACTTGAAACTTGTGTATATCTCTAAAAGTTATATAGCTAGGATCATGAAACTTCATGGGTGTATAGATCTCACCAAGGGGGAGTGCAGTGCACAAGAACCATAACTCTACCTAGCCTATTTTTTGAGTTATTGCCCTTTGTTGTTTTTCATACTTGAATCTTGTCCGGAGTATATCTCTAAAAGTATAAGAGCTAGAATCATGAAATTTCATGGGTGTATAGATCTCACCATGGGGAAGTGCAGTTTACAAGAACCATAACTCTACCTGGCCTATTTTTTGACTTATTGCCCTTTGTTGTTTTTCATACTTGAATCTTGTCCGGAGTATACCTCTGAAAGTATAAGAGCTAGAATCATGATATTTCATGGGTGTATAGATCTCACAAAGGGGAAGTGCAGTGCACAAGAACCATAACTCTACCTGGCCTATTTTTTGAGTTATGGCCCTTTGTTGTTTTTCATACTTGAATCTTGTCCGGAGTATATCTCTCAAAGTATTATAGCTAGGATCATGAAACTTCATGGGTGTATAGATTTTACCAAGGAGAGTGCAGTGCAGAAGAACCATAACTCTACCTAGCCTATTTTTTGAGTTATTGCCCTTTGCTGTTTTTCATACTTGAATCTTGTCCGGAGTATATCTCTAAAAGTATAAGAGCTAGAATCATCGAATTTCATGGGTGTATAGATCTCACCAAGGGGGAGTGCAGTACACAAGAACCATAACTCTACCTGGCCTATTTTTTGACTTATTGCCCTTTGTTGTTTTTCATACTTGAATCTTGTCCGGAGTATACCTCTTAAAGTATAAGAGCTAGAATCATGATATTTCATGGGTGTACAGATCTCACAAAGGGGGAGTGCAGTGCACAAGAACCATAACTCTACCTAGCCTTTATTTTGAGTTATTGCCCTTTGTTGTTTTTCATACTTGAATCTTGTCCGGAGTATACCTCTAAAAGTATATTAGCTAGAATCATGAAATTTCATGGATGGATGGAGCTCATCAACTGAGAGTGCAGTCTACAAGATCCATAATTCTACCTAGCCTATTTTTTGAGTTATTGCCCTTTGTTGTTTTTCATACTTGAAACTTGTCCAGAGTATACCTCCAAAAGTATAATATCTAGTCTGATTGACTTTAAACTTAGCAGTTATATCCTTCTTATCAATACGGAGGCAAATGCGCAATAACCATAACTCTACCTAACCTATTTTTTGAGTTATTGCCCTTTGTTGTTTTTCATACTTGAATCTTGTCCGGAGTATATCTCTAAAAGTATTATAGCTAGGATCATGAAACTTCATGGGTGTATAGATCTCACCAAGGGAGAGTGCAGTGCGCAATAACCATAACACTACCTGGCCTATATTTTGAGTTATTGCCCTTTGTTGTTTTTCATACTTGAAACTTGTGTATATCTCTAAAAGTTATATAGCTAGGATCATGAAACTTCATGGGTGTATAGATCTCACCAAGGGGGAGTGCAGTGCACAAGAACCATAACTCTACCTAGCCTATTTTTTGAGTTATTGCCCTTTGTTGTTTTTCATACTTGAATCTTGTCCGGAGTATATCTCTAAAAGTATAAGAGCTAGAATCATGAAATTTCATGGGTGTATAGATCTCACCAAGGGGGAGTGCAGTCCACAAGAACCATAACTCTACTTGGCCTATTTTTTGACTTATTGCCCTTTGTTGTTTTTCATACTTGAATCTTGTCCAGAGTATACCTCTGAAAGTATCAGAGCTAGAATCATGATATTTCATGGGTGTATAGATCTCTCAAAGGGGAAGTACAGTCCACAAGAACCATAACTCTACCTGGCCTATTTTTTGAGTTATGGCCCTTTGTTGTTTTTCATACTTGAATCTTGTCCAGAGTATATCTCTAAAAGTATAATAGCTAGAATCATGAAATTTCAATGGTGTATAGATCTCACCAAGGGGGAGTGCAGTACACAAGAACCATAAATCTACCTGGCCTATTTTTTGACTTATTGCCCTTTGTTGTTTTTCATACTTGAATCTTGTCCCTAGTTTACCTCTAAAAGTATAAGAGCTAGAATCATGATATTTCATGGGTGTACAGATCTCACAAAGGGGGAGTGCAGTGCACAAGAACCATAACTCTACCTAGCTTATATTTTGAGTTATTGCCCTTTGTTGTTTTTCATACTTGAATCTTGTCCGGAGTATATCTCTAAAAGTATAAGAGCTAGGATCATGAAACTTCATGGGTGTATAGATCTCACCAAGGGGGAGTGCATTGTACAAGAACCATAACTCTACCTGGCCTATTTTTTGAGTAACTGCCCTTTGTTGATTTTCATACTTGAATCTTGTCCGGAGTATATCTCTAAAAGTATAATAGCTAGAATCATGAAATTTCATGGATGGATAGAGCTCATCAACTGAGAGTTTAGTGTACAAGATCCATAACTCTACCTAGCCTATTTTTTGAGTTATTGCCTTTTGTTGTTTTTCATACTTGAATCTTGTCCAGAGTATACCTCTAAAAGTATAGTAGCTAGTCCGATTGACTTTAAACTTGGCAGTTATATTCTTCTCATCAATACGGAGTGCAGTGCACAATAACCATAACTCTACCAGGCCTATTTTTTGAGTAATTGCCCTTTGTTGTTTTTCATACTTTAATCTTGTCCGGAGTATATCTCTAAAAGTATTATAATTAGGATCATGAAACTTCATGGGTGTATAGATCTCACCAAGGGGGAGTGCAGTGCGCAATAACCATAACTCTACCTGGCCTATTTTTTGAGTTATTGTCCTTTGTTGTTTTTCATACTTGAATCTTGTCCGGAGTATATTTCTAAAAGTATAATAGCTAGAATCATGAAATTTCATGGATGGATAGAGCTCATTAAGTAGGAGTGCAAGGTTCAAGACCCATAACTCTACCTAGCCTATTTTTTGATTTATTGCCCTTTGTTGTTTTTCATACTTGAATCTTGTCCGGAGTATACCTCTAAAAGTATAATAACTAGAATCATGAAATTTCATGGATGGATAGAGCTCACCAAGTGGGAGTGCAAGGTACAAGAACCATAACTCTACCTAGCCTATTTTTTGAGTTATTGTCCTTTGTTGTTTTTTCATACTTGAATCTTGTCGGGAGTATATCTCTAAAAGTATAATAGCTCGAATCATGAAATTTCATGGATGGATAGAGCTCGTCAAGTGGGAGTGCAGTGTACAAGAACCATAACTCTACCTGGCCTTATTTTTTGAGTTATTGCCCTTTGTTGATTTTCATACTTGAATCTTGTCCGGAGTATATCTCTAAAAGTATAAAAGCTAGAATCATGAAATTTCATGGATGAATAGAGCTCATCAACTGGGAGTGCAGTGTACAAGATCCATAACTCTACCAGGCCTATTTTTTTGAGTTATTGCCCTTTGTTGTTTTTCATACTTGAATCTTGTCCGGAGTATACATCTAAAAGCATAATAGCTAGTCCGATTGACTTTAAACTTGGGAGTTATATTCTTCTTATCAATACGGAGTGAAGTGCGCAATAACCATAACTCTACCTAACCTATTTTTTGAGTTATTGCCCTTTGTTGTTTTTCATACTTGAATCTTGTCCAGAGTATATCTCTAAAAGTATAATAGCTAGAATCATGAAATTTCATGGGTGTATAGATCTCACCAAGGGGGAGTGCAGTGCACAAGAACCATAACTCTACCTGGCCTATTTTTTGACTTATTGCCCTTTGTTGTTTTTCATACTTGAATCTTGTCCAGAGTATACCTCTAAAAGTATAAGAGCTAGAATCATGATATTTCATGGGTGTATAGATCTCACAAAGGGGGGGTGCAGTGCACAAGAACCATAACTCTACCTAGCCTATATTTGATTTCTTGCCCTTTGTTGTTTTTCATTCTTGAATATTGTCCAGAGTATATCTCTAAAAGTATAAGAGCTAGGATCATGAAACTTCATGGGTGTATAGATCTCACCAAGGGGGAGTGCAGTCTACAAGATCCATAATTCTACCTAGCCTATTTTTTTAGTTATTGCCCTTTGTTGTTTTTCATACTTGAATCTTGTCCGGAGTATACCTCTAAAAGTATAATATCTAGACCGATTGACTTTAAACTTTGCAGTTATATTCTTCTTATCAATACCAAGTGCAGTTCGCAATAACCATAACTCTACCTGGCCTATTTTTTGAGTTATTGCCCTTTGTTGTTTTTCATACTTGAATCTTGTCCAGAGTATATCTCTAAATATTAAACTTAGGATCATGAAACTTCATGGGTGTATAGATCTCACCAAGGGAGAGTGCAGTGCGCAATAACCATAACACTACCTGGCCTATATTTTGAGTCATTGCCCTTTGTTGTTTTTCATACTTGAAACTTGTCCGGTGTATATCTCTAAAAGTATTATAGCTAGGATCATGAAACTTCATGAGTGAATAGATCTCACAAAGGGGGAGTGCAGTGCACAAGAACCATAACTCTACCTAACCTATTTTTTGAGTTATTGCCCTTTGTTGTTTTTTATACTTGAATCTTGTCCGGAGTATATCTCTAAAAGTATGATAGCTAGGCCAATTGACTTTAAACTTTGCAGTTATATTCTTCTTATCAATACGGAGTGCAGTGCGCAATAACCATAACTCTACCTAACCTATTTTTTCAGTTATTGCCCTTTGTTGTTTTTCATACTTGAATCTTGTCCGGAGTATATCTCTAAAAGTATTATAGCTAGGATCATGAAATTCATGGGTGTATAGATCTCACCAAGGGAGAGTGCAGTGCGCAATAACCATAACACTACCTGGCCTATATTTTGAGTTATTGCCCTTTGTTGTTTTTCATACTTGAATCTTGTCCGGAGTATATCTCTAAAAGTTATATAGCTAGGATCATGAAACTTCATGGGTGTATAGATCTCACCAAGGGGGAGTGCAGTGCACAAGAACCATAACTCTACCTAGCCTATTTTTTGAGTTATTGCCCTTTGTTGTTTTTCATACTTGAATCTTGTCCGGAGTATATCTCTAAAAGTATAAGAGCTAGAATCATGAAATTTCATGGGTGTATAGATCTCACCAAGGGGGAGTGCAGTGCACAAGAACCATAACTCTACCTGGCCTTTTTTTGACTTATTGCCATTTGTTGTTTTTCATACTTGAATCTTGTCCGGAGTATACCTCTAAAAGTATTAGAGCTAGAATCATGATATTTCATGGGTGTATAGATCTCACAAAGTGGAAGTGCAGTGCACAAGAACCATAACTCTACCTGGCCTATTTTTAGAGTTATGGCCCTTTGTTGTTTTTCATACTTGAATCTTGTCCGGAGTATATCTCTCAAAGTGTTATAGCTAGGATCATGAAACTTCATGGGAGTATAGATCTTACCAAGGGGGATTGCAGTGCAGAAGAACCATAACTCTACCTAGCCTTTTTTTGAGTTATTGCCCTTTGTTGTTTTTCATACTTGAATCTTGTCCGGAGTATATCTCTAAAAGTATAATAGCTAGAATCATGAAATTTCATGCGTGTATAGATCTCACCAAGGGGGAGTGCAGTGCACAAGAACCATAACTCTACCTGGCCTATTTTTTGACTTATTGCCCTTTGTTGTTTTTCATACTTGAATCTTGTCCCTAGTATACCTCTAAAAGTATAAGAGCTAGAATCATGATATTTCATGGTTGTACAGATCTCACAAAGGGGGAGTGCAGTGCACAAGAACCATAACTCTACCTAGCCTATATTTTGAGTTATTGCCCTTTGTTGTTTTTCGTACTTGAATCTTGTCCGGAGTATATCTCTAAAAGTATAAGAGCTAGGATCATGAAACTTCATGGGTGTATAGATCTCACCAAGGGGGAGTGCAGTGTACAAGAACCATAACTCTACCTGGCCTATTTTTTGAGTTATTGCCCTTTGTTGATTTTCATACTTGAATCTTGTCCGGAGTATATCTCTAAAAGTATAATAGCTAGAATCATGAAATTTCATGGATGGATAGAGCTCATCAACTGGGAGTGCAGTGTACAAGATCCATAACTCTACCTAGCCTATTTTTTGAGTTATTGCCCTTTGTTGTTTTTCATACTTGAATCTTGTCCGGAGTATACCTAGCCGCCGTCATAGCGCAGTTGGTAGCGCGTCGGACTGTCAATCTAGAGGCCCCAGGTTCGATCCCCGGCGGTGGCACTCATCCTTTCCGATTATTTGTCTCTCACCCATGGGCCTATAATCGTAGACCTATGTGGGATAGCAGCTGGAGGCTAGGAAAGGATGGAATGGTAGTACTGGTGTGAGAAATACCAGGATTCCATTGTTAGGTGCTCCAGCCGCCGCGATATAACTGAAAGATTGTTGAAAGCGGCGTAAAACTCCATTAAAACAAACCGGAGTATACCTCTAAAAGTATAATAGCTAGTCTGATTGACTTTAAACTTGGCAGTTATATTCTTCTTATCAATACGGAGTGCAGTGCACAATAACCATAACTCTACCAGGCCTATTTTTTGAGTTATTGCCCTTTGTTGTTTTTCATACTTGAATCTTGTCAGGAGTATATCTCTAAAAGTATTATAGCTAGGATCATTTAACTTCATGGGTGTATAGATCTCACCAAGGGGGAGTGCAGTGCGCAATAACCATAACTCTACCTGGCCTATTTTTTGAGTTATTGCCCTTTGTTGTTTTTCATACTTGAATCTTGTCAGGAGTATACCTCTAAAAGTATAATAGCTAGAATCATGAAATTTCATGGATGGTTAGAGCTCATTAAGTAGGAGTGCAAGGTTCAAGAACCATAACTCTTCCTGGCATATTTTTTGAGTTATTGCCCTTTGTTGTTTTTCTTACTTGAATCTTGTCCGGAGTATACCTCTAAAAGTATAATAACTAGAATCATGAAATTTCATGGATGGATAGAGCTCACCAAGTGGGAGTGCAAGGTACAGGAACCATAACTCTACCTAGCCTATTTTTTGAGTTATTGCCCTTTGTTGTTTTTCATACTTGAATCTTGTCGGGAGTATATCTCTAAAAGTATAATAACTAGAATCATGAAATTTCATGGATGGATAAAGCATGTCAAGTTGGAGTGCAGTGTACAAGAACCATAACTCTACCTGGCCTATTTTTTGAGTTATTGCCCTTTGTTGATTTTCATACTTGAATCTTGTCCGGAGTATATCTCTAAAAGTATAATAGCTAGAATCATGAATTTTCATGGATGGATGGAGCTCATCAACTGAGAGTGCAGTCTACAAGATCCATAATTCTACCTAGCCTTTTTTTTTGAGTTATTGCCCTTTGTTGTTTTTCATACTTGAAACTTGTCCGGAGTATACCTCTAAAAGTATAATAGCTAGAACGATTGACTTTAAACTTGGCAGTTATATTCTTCTTATCAATACGGAGGCAAGTGCGCAATAACCATAACTCTACCTAACTTATTTTTTGAGTTATTGCCCTTTGTTGTTTTTCATACTTGAATCTTGTCCGAAGTATATCTCTAAAAGTATAAGAGCTAGAATCATGAAACTTCATGGGTGTATAGATCTCACCAAGGGAGAGTGCAGTGCGCAATAACCATAACACTACCTGGCCTATATTTTGAGTTACTGCCCTTTGTTGTTTTTCATACTTGAATCTTGTCCGGAGTATACCTCTAAAAGTATAATAACTAGAATCATGAAATTTCATGGATGGATAGAGCTCACCAAGTGGGAGTGCAAGGTACAAGAACCATAACTCTACCTAGCCTATTTTTTGAGTTATTGCCCTTTGTTGTTTTTTCATACTTGAATCTTGTCGGGAGTATATCTCTAAAAGTATAATAGCTAGAATCATGAAATTTCATGGATGGATAGAGCTTGTCAAGTTGGAGTGCAGTGTACAAGAACCATAACTTTACCTGGCCTATTTTTTGAGTTATTGCCCTTTGTTGATTTTCATACTTGAATCTTGTCCGGAGTATATCTCTAAAAGTATAATAGCTAGAATCATGAATTTTCATGGATGGATGGAGCTCATCAACTGAGAGTGCAGTCTACAAGATCCATAATTCTACCTAGCCTTTTTTTTGAGTTATTGCCCTTTGTTGTTTTTCATACTTGAAACTTGTCCGGAGTATACCTCTAAAAGTATAATATCTAGTCCGATTGACTTTAAACTTTGCAGTTATATTCTTCTTATCAATACGGAGGCAAGTGTGCAATAACCATAACTCTACCTAACTTATTTTTTGAGTTATTGCCTTTTGTTGTTTTTCATACTTGAATCTTGTCCGAAGTATATCTCTAAAAGTATTATAGCTAGGATCATGAAACTTCATGATTGTATAGATCTCACCAAGGGAGAGTGCAGTGCGCAATAACAATAACACTACCTGGCCTATATTTTGAGTTACTGCCCTTTGTTGTTTTTCATACTTGAAACTTGTGTATATCTCTAAAAGTTATATAGCTAGGATCATGAAACTTCATGGGTGTATAGATCTCACCAAGGGGGAGTGCAGTGCACAAGAACCATAACTCTACCTAGCCTATTTTTTGAGTTATTGCCCTTTGTTGTTTTTCATACTTGAATCTTGTCCGGAGTATATCTCTAAAAGTATAAGAGCTAGAATCATGAAATTTCATGGGTGTATAGATCTCACCATGGGGAAGTGCAGTTTACAAGAACCATAACTCTACCTGGCCTATTTTTTGACTTATTGCCCTTTGTTGTTTTTCATACTTGAATCTTGTCCGGAGTATACCTCTGAAAGTATAAGAGCTAGAATCATGATATTTCATGGGTGTATAGATCTCACAAAGGGGAAGTGCAGTGCACAAGAACCATAACTCTACCTGGCCTATTTTTTGAGTTATGGCCCTTTGTTGTTTTTCATACTTGAATCTTGTCCGGAGTATATCTCTCAAAGTATTATAGCTAGGATCATGAAACTTCATGGGTGTTTAGATTTTACCAAGGAGAGTGCAGTGCAGAAGAACCATAACTCTACCTAGCCTATTTTTTGAGTTATTGCCCTTTGCTGTTTTTCATACTTGAATCTTGTCCGGAGTATATCTCTAAAAGTATAAGAGCTAGAATCATCGAATTTCATGGGTGTATAGATCTCACCAAGGGGGAGTGCAGTACACAAGAACCATAACTCTACCTGGCCTATTTTTTGACTTATTGCCCTTTGTTGTTTTTCATACTTGAATCTTGTCCGGAGTATACCTCTTAAAGTATAAGAGCTAGAATCATGATATTTCATGGGTGTACAGATCTCACAAAGGGGGAGTGCAGTGCACAAGAACCATAACTCTACCTAGCCTTTATTTTGAGTTATTGCCCTTTGTTGTTTTTCATACTTGAATCTTGTCCGGAGTATACCTCTAAAAGTATATTAGCTAGAATCATGAAATTTCATGGATGGATGGAGCTCATCAACTGAGAGTGCAGTCTACAAGATCCATAATTCTACCTAGCCTATTTTTTGAGTTATTGCCCTTTGTTGTTTTTCATACTTGAAACTTGTCCAGAGTATACCTCCAAAAGTATAATATCTAGTCTGATTGACTTTAAACTTAGCAGTTATATCCTTCTTATCAATACGGAGGCAAATGCGCAATAACCATAACTCTACCTAACCTATTTTTTGAGTTATTGCCCTTTGTTGTTTTTCATACTTGAATCTTGTCCGGAGTATATCTCTAAAAGTATTATAGCTAGGATCATGAAACTTCATGGGTGTATAGATCTCACCAAGGGAGAGTGCAGTGCGCAATAACCATAACACTACCTGGCCTATATTTTGAGTTATTGCCCTTTGTTGTTTTTCATACTTGAATCTTGTCCGGAGTATATCTCTAAAAGTTATATAGCTAGGATCATGAAACTTCATGGGTGTATAGATCTCACCAAGGGGGAGTGCAGTGCACAAGAACCATAACTCTACCTAGCCTATTTTTTGAGTTATTGCCCTTTGTTGTTTTTCATACTTGAATCTTGTCCGGAGTATATCTCTAAAAGTATAAGAGCTAGAATCATGAAATTTCATGGGTGTATAGATCTCACCAAGGGGGAGTGCAGTGCACAAGAACCATAACTCTACCTGGCCTTTTTTTGACTTATTGCCATTTGTTGTTTTTCATACTTGAATCTTGTCCGGAGTATACCTCTAAAAGTATTAGAGCTAGAATCATGATATTTCATGGGTGTATAGATCTCACAAAGTGGAAGTGCAGTGCACAAGAACCATAACTCTACCTGGCCTATTTTTAGAGTTATGGCCCTTTGTTGTTTTTCATACTTGAATCTTGTCCGGAGTATATCTCTCAAAGTGTTATAGCTAGGATCATGAAACTTCATGGGAGTATAGATCTTACCAAGGGGGATTGCAGTGCAGAAGAACCATAACTCTACCTAGCCTTTTTTTGAGTTATTGCCCTTTGTTGTTTTTCATACTTGAATCTTGTCCGGAGTATATCTCTAAAAGTATAATAGCTAGAATCATGAAATTTCATGCGTGTATAGATCTCACCAAGGGGGAGTGCAGTGCACAAGAACCATAACTCTACCTGGCCTATTTTTTTACTTATTGCCCTTTGTTGTTTTTCATACTTGAATCTTGTCCCTAGTATACCTCTAAAAGTATAAGAGCTAGAATCATGATATTTCATGGTTGTACAGATCTCACAAAGGGGGAGTGCAGTGCACAAGAACCATAACTCTACCTAGCCTATATTTTGAGTTATTGCCCTTTGTTGTTTTTCGTACTTGAATCTTGTCCGGAGTATATCTCTAAAAGTATAAGAGCTAGGATCATGAAACTTCATGGGTGTATAGATCTCACC
Organism: Fragum fragum; assembly: GCA_946902895.1. Classification (NCBI taxonomy): domain Eukaryota; kingdom Metazoa; phylum Mollusca; class Bivalvia; order Cardiida; family Cardiidae; genus Fragum; species Fragum fragum. The sequence goes on along the minus strand of OX336369.1, from coordinate 64,748,370 downwards.
AAGGGGGAGTGCAGTGTACAAGAACCATAACTCTACCTGGCCTATTTTTTGAGTTATTGCCCTTTGTTGATTTTCATACTTGAATCTTGTCCGGAGTATATCTCTAAAAGTATAATAGCTAGAATCATGAAATTTCATGGATGGATAGAGCTCATCAACTGGGAGTGCAGTGTACAAGATCCATAACTCTACCTAGCCTATTTTTTGAGTTATTGCCCTTTGTTGTTTTTCATACTTGAATCTTGTCCGGAGTATACCTAGCCGCCGTCATAGCGCAGTTGGTAGCGCGTCGGACTGTCAATCTAGAGGCCCCAGGTTCGATCCCCGGCGGTGGCACTCATCCTTTCCGATTATTTGTCTCTCACCCATGGGCCTATAATCGTAGACCTATGTGGGATAGCAGCTGGAGGCTAGGAAAGGATGGAATGGTAGTACTGGTGTGAGAAATACCAGGATTCCATTGTTAGGTGCTCCAGCCGCCGCGATATAACTGAAAGATTGTTGAAAGCGGCGTAAAACTCCATTAAAACAAACCGGAGTATACCTCTAAAAGTATAATAGCTAGTCTGATTGACTTTAAACTTGGCAGTTATATTCTTCTTATCAATACGGAGTGCAGTGCACAATAACCATAACTCTACCAGGCCTATTTTTTGAGTTATTGCCCTTTGTTGTTTTTCATACTTGAATCTTGTCAGGAGTATATCTCTAAAAGTATTATAGCTAGGATCATTTAACTTCATGGGTGTATAGATCTCACCAAGGGGGAGTGCAGTGCGCAATAACCATAACTCTACCTGGCCTATTTTTTGAGTTATTGCCCTTTGTTGTTTTTCATACTTGAATCTTGTCAGGAGTATACCTCTAAAAGTATAATAGCTAGAATCATGAAATTTCATGGATGGTTAGAGCTCATTAAGTAGGAGTGCAAGGTTCAAGAACCATAACTCTTCCTGGCATATTTTTTGAGTTATTGCCCTTTGTTGTTTTTCTTACTTGAATCTTGTCCGGAGTATACCTCTAAAAGTATAATAACTAGAATCATGAAATTTCATGGATGGATAGAGCTCACCAAGTGGGAGTGCAAGGTACAGGAACCATAACTCTACCTAGCCTATTTTTTGAGTTATTGCCCTTTGTTGTTTTTCATACTTGAATCTTGTCGGGAGTATATCTCTAAAAGTATAATAACTAGAATCATGAAATTTCATGGATGGATAAAGCATGTCAAGTTGGAGTGCAGTGTACAAGAACCATAACTCTACCTGGCCTATTTTTTGAGTTATTGCCCTTTGTTGATTTTCATACTTGAATCTTGTCCGGAGTATATCTCTAAAAGTATAATAGCTAGAATCATGAATTTTCATGGATGGATGGAGCTCATCAACTGAGAGTGCAGTCTACAAGATCCATAATTCTACCTAGCCTTTTTTTTTGAGTTATTGCCCTTTGTTGTTTTTCATACTTGAAACTTGTCCGGAGTATACCTCTAAAAGTATAATAGCTAGAACGATTGACTTTAAACTTGGCAGTTATATTCTTCTTATCAATACGGAGGCAAGTGCGCAATAACCATAACTCTACCTAACTTATTTTTTGAGTTATTGCCCTTTGTTGTTTTTCATACTTGAATCTTGTCCGAAGTATATCTCTAAAAGTATAAGAGCTAGAATCATGAAACTTCATGGGTGTATAGATCTCACCAAGGGAGAGTGCAGTGCGCAATAACCATAACACTACCTGGCCTATATTTTGAGTTACTGCCCTTTGTTGTTTTTCATACTTGAATCTTGTCCGGAGTATACCTCTAAAAGTATAATAACTAGAATCATGAAATTTCATGGATGGATAGAGCTCACCAAGTGGGAGTGCAAGGTACAAGAACCATAACTCTACCTAGCCTATTTTTTGAGTTATTGCCCTTTGTTGTTTTTTCATACTTGAATCTTGTCGGGAGTATATCTCTAAAAGTATAATAGCTAGAATCATGAAATTTCATGGATGGATAGAGCTTGTCAAGTTGGAGTGCAGTGTACAAGAACCATAACTTTACCTGGCCTATTTTTTGAGTTATTGCCCTTTGTTGATTTTCATACTTGAATCTTGTCCGGAGTATATCTCTAAAAGTATAATAGCTAGAATCATGAATTTTCATGGATGGATGGAGCTCATCAACTGAGAGTGCAGTCTACAAGATCCATAATTCTACCTAGCCTTTTTTTTGAGTTATTGCCCTTTGTTGTTTTTCATACTTGAAACTTGTCCGGAGTATACCTCTAAAAGTATAATATCTAGTCCGATTGACTTTAAACTTTGCAGTTATATTCTTCTTATCAATACGGAGGCAAGTGTGCAATAACCATAACTCTACCTAACTTATTTTTTGAGTTATTGCCTTTTGTTGTTTTTCATACTTGAATCTTGTCCGAAGTATATCTCTAAAAGTATTATAGCTAGGATCATGAAACTTCATGATTGTATAGATCTCACCAAGGGAGAGTGCAGTGCGCAATAACAATAACACTACCTGGCCTATATTTTGAGTTACTGCCCTTTGTTGTTTTTCATACTTGAAACTTGTGTATATCTCTAAAAGTTATATAGCTAGGATCATGAAACTTCATGGGTGTATAGATCTCACCAAGGGGGAGTGCAGTGCACAAGAACCATAACTCTACCTAGCCTATTTTTTGAGTTATTGCCCTTTGTTGTTTTTCATACTTGAATCTTGTCCGGAGTATATCTCTAAAAGTATAAGAGCTAGAATCATGAAATTTCATGGGTGTATAGATCTCACCATGGGGAAGTGCAGTTTACAAGAACCATAACTCTACCTGGCCTATTTTTTGACTTATTGCCCTTTGTTGTTTTTCATACTTGAATCTTGTCCGGAGTATACCTCTGAAAGTATAAGAGCTAGAATCATGATATTTCATGGGTGTATAGATCTCACAAAGGGGAAGTGCAGTGCACAAGAACCATAACTCTACCTGGCCTATTTTTTGAGTTATGGCCCTTTGTTGTTTTTCATACTTGAATCTTGTCCGGAGTATATCTCTCAAAGTATTATAGCTAGGATCATGAAACTTCATGGGTGTTTAGATTTTACCAAGGAGAGTGCAGTGCAGAAGAACCATAACTCTACCTAGCCTATTTTTTGAGTTATTGCCCTTTGCTGTTTTTCATACTTGAATCTTGTCCGGAGTATATCTCTAAAAGTATAAGAGCTAGAATCATCGAATTTCATGGGTGTATAGATCTCACCAAGGGGGAGTGCAGTACACAAGAACCATAACTCTACCTGGCCTATTTTTTGACTTATTGCCCTTTGTTGTTTTTCATACTTGAATCTTGTCCGGAGTATACCTCTTAAAGTATAAGAGCTAGAATCATGATATTTCATGGGTGTACAGATCTCACAAAGGGGGAGTGCAGTGCACAAGAACCATAACTCTACCTAGCCTTTATTTTGAGTTATTGCCCTTTGTTGTTTTTCATACTTGAATCTTGTCCGGAGTATACCTCTAAAAGTATATTAGCTAGAATCATGAAATTTCATGGATGGATGGAGCTCATCAACTGAGAGTGCAGTCTACAAGATCCATAATTCTACCTAGCCTATTTTTTGAGTTATTGCCCTTTGTTGTTTTTCATACTTGAAACTTGTCCAGAGTATACCTCCAAAAGTATAATATCTAGTCTGATTGACTTTAAACTTAGCAGTTATATCCTTCTTATCAATACGGAGGCAAATGCGCAATAACCATAACTCTACCTAACCTATTTTTTGAGTTATTGCCCTTTGTTGTTTTTCATACTTGAATCTTGTCCGGAGTATATCTCTAAAAGTATTATAGCTAGGATCATGAAACTTCATGGGTGTATAGATCTCACCAAGGGAGAGTGCAGTGCGCAATAACCATAACACTACCTGGCCTATATTTTGAGTTATTGCCCTTTGTTGTTTTTCATACTTGAAACTTGTGTATATCTCTAAAAGTTATATAGCTAGGATCATGAAACTTCATGGGTGTATAGATCTCACCAAGGGGGAGTGCAGTGCACAAGAACCATAACTCTACCTAGCCTATTTTTTGAGTTATTGCCCTTTGTTGTTTTTCATACTTGAATCTTGTCCGGAGTATATCTCTAAAAGTATAAGAGCTAGAATCATGAAATTTCATGGGTGTATAGATCTCACCAAGGGGGAGTGCAGTCCACAAGAACCATAACTCTACCTGGCCTATTTTTTGACTTATTGCCCTTTGTTGTTTTTCATACTTGAATCTTGTCCAGAGTATACCTCTGAAAGTATCAGAGCTAGAATCATGATATTTCATGGGTGTATAGATCTCTCAAAGGGGAAGTGCAGTCCACAAGAACCATAACTCTACCTGGCCTATTTTTTGAGTTATGGCCCTTTGTTGTTTTTCATACTTGAATCTTGTCCAGAGTATATCTCTAAAAGTATAATAGCTAGAATCATGAAATTTCAATGGTGTATAGATCTCACCAAGGGGGAGTGCAGTACACAAGAACCATAAATCTACCTGGCCTATTTTTTGACTTATTGCCCTTTGTTGTTTTTCATACTTGAATCTTGTCCCTAGTATACCTCTAAAAGTATAAGAGCTAGAATCATGATATTTCATGGGTGTACAGATCTCACAAAGGGGGAGTGCAGTGCACAAGAACCATAACTCTACCTAGCTTATATTTTGAGTTATTGCCCTTTGTTGTTTTTCATACTTGAATCTTGTCCGGAGTATATCTCTAAAAGTATAAGAGCTAGGATCATGAAACTTCATGGGTGTATAGATCTCACCAAGGGGGAGTGCATTGTACAAGAACCATAACTCTACCTGGCCTATTTTTTGAGTAACTGCCCTTTGTTGATTTTCATACTTGAATCTTGTCCGGAGTATATCTCTAAAAGTATAATAGCTAGAATCATGAAATTTCATGGATGGATAGAGCTCATCAACTGAGAGTTTAGTGTACAAGATCCATAACTCTACCTAGCCTATTTTTTGAGTTATTGCCTTTTGTTGTTTTTCATACTTGAATCTTGTCCAGAGTATACCTCTAAAAGTATAGTAGCTAGTCCGATTGACTTTAAACTTGGCAGTTATATTCTTCTCATCAATACGGAGTGCAGTGCACAATAACCATAACTCTACCAGGCCTATTTTTTGAGTAATTGCCCTTTGTTGTTTTTCATACTTTAATCTTGTCCGGAGTATATCTCTAAAAGTATTATAATTAGGATCATGAAACTTCATGGGTGTATAGATCTCACCAAGGGGGAGTGCAGTGCGCAATAACCATAACTCTACCTGGCCTATTTTTTGAGTTATTGTCCTTTGTTGTTTTTCATACTTGAATCTTGTCCGGAGTATATTTCTAAAAGTATAATAGCTAGAATCATGAAATTTCATGGATGGATAGAGCTCATTAAGTAGGAGTGCAAGGTTCAAGACCCATAACTCTACCTAGCCTATTTTTTGATTTATTGCCCTTTGTTGTTTTTCATACTTGAATCTTGTCCGGAGTATACCTCTAAAAGTATAATAACTAGAATCATGAAATTTCATGGATGGATAGAGCTCACCAAGTGGGAGTGCAAGGTACAAGAACCATAACTCTACCTAGCCTATTTTTTGAGTTATTGTCCTTTGTTGTTTTTTCATACTTGAATCTTGTCGGGAGTATATCTCTAAAAGTATAATAGCTCGAATCATGAAATTTCATGGATGGATAGAGCTCGTCAAGTGGGAGTGCAGTGTACAAGAACCATAACTCTACCTGGCCTTATTTTTTGAGTTATTGCCCTTTGTTGATTTTCATACTTGAATCTTGTCCGGAGTATATCTCTAAAAGTATAAAAGCTAGAATCATGAAATTTCATGGACGAATAGAGCTCATCAACTGGGAGTGCAGTGTACAAGATCCATAACTCTACCAGGCCTATTTTTTTGAGTTATTGCCCTTTGTTGTTTTTCATACTTGAATCTTGTCCGGAGTATACATCTAAAAGCATAATAGCTAGTCCGATTGACTTTAAACTTGGGAGTTATATTCTTCTTATCAATACGGAGTGAAGTGCGCAATAACCATAACTCTACCTAACCTATTTTTTGAGTTATTGCCCTTTGTTGTTTTTCATACTTGAATCTTGTCCAGAGTATATCTCTAAAAGTATAATAGCTAGAATCATGAAATTTCATGGGTGTATAGATCTCACCAAGGGGGAGTGCAGTGCACAAGAACCATAACTCTACCTGGCCTATTTTTTGACTTATTGCCCTTTGTTGTTTTTCATACTTGAATCTTGTCCAGAGTATACCTCTAAAAGTATAAGAGCTAGAATCATGATATTTCATGGGTGTATAGATCTCACAAAGGGGGAGTGCAGTGCACAAGAACCATAACTCTACCTAGCCTATATTTGATTTCTTGCCCTTTGTTGTTTTTCATTCTTGAATATTGTCCAGAGTATATCTCTAAAAGTATAAGAGCTAGGATCATGAAACTTCATGGGTGTATAGATCTCACCAAGGGGGAGTGCAGTCTACAAGATCCATAATTCTACCTAGCCTATTTTTTTAGTTATTGCCCTTTGTTGTTTTTCATACTTGAATCTTGTCCGGAGTATACCTCTAAAAGTATAATATCTAGACCGATTGACTTTAAACTTTGCAGTTATATTCTTCTTATCAATACCAAGTGCAGTTCGCAATAACCATAACTCTACCTGGCCTATTTTTTGAGTTATTGCCCTTTGTTGTTTTTCATACTTGAATCTTGTCCAGAGTATATCTCTAAATATTAAACTTAGGATCATGAAACTTCATGGGTGTATAGATCTCACCAAGGGAGAGTGCAGTGCGCAATAACCATAACACTACCTGGCCTATATTTTGAGTCATTGCCCTTTGTTGTTTTTCATACTTGAAACTTGTCCGGTGTATATCTCTAAAAGTATTATAGCTAGGATCATGAAACTTCATCGGTGTATAGATCTCACCAAGGTGGAGTACAGTGCACAAAAACCATAACTCTACCTAGCCTATTTTTTGAGTTATTGCCCTTTGTTGTTTTTCATACTTGAATCTTGTCCGGAGTATATCTCTAAAAGTATAATAGCTAGAATCATGAAATTTCATGGGTGTATAGATCTCACCAAGTGGGAGTGCAGTGCATAAGAACCATAACTCTACCTGGCCTATTTTTTGACTTATTGCCCTTTGTTGTTTTTCATACTTGAATCTTGTCCGGAGTATACCTCTAAAAGTATAAGAGCTAGAATCATGATATTTCATGGGTGTATTGATCTCACAAAGGGGAAGTGCAGTGCACAAGAACCATAACTCTACCTGGCCTATTTTTTGAGTTATGGCCCTTTGTTGTTTTTCATACTTGAATCTTGTCCTGAGTATATCTCTAAAAGTATTATAGCTAGGATCATGAAACTTCATGGGTGTATAGATCTCACCAAGGGGGAGTGCAGTGTACAAGAACCATAACTCTACCTGGCCTATTTTTTGAGTTATTGCCCTTTGTTGATTTTCATTCTTGAATCTTGTCCGGAGTTTATCTCTAAAAGTATAATAGCTAGATTCATGAAATTTCATGGATGGATAGAGCTCATCAACTGGGAGTGCAGTGTACAAGATCCATAACTCTACCTAGCCTATTTTTTGAGTTATTGCCCTTTGTTGTTTTTCATACTTGAATCTTGTCCTGAGTATACCTCTAAAAGTATAATAGCTAGAACGATTGACTTTAAACTTGGCAGTTATATTCTTCTTATCAATACGGAGTGCAATGCACAATAACCATAACTCTACCTGGCCTACTTTTTGAGTTATTGCCCTTTGTTGTTTTTCATACTTGAATCTTGTCCGGAGTATATCTCTAAAAGTATTATAGCTAGGATCATGAAACTTCATGGGTGTATAGATCTCACCAAGGGGGAGTGCAAGGTACAAGAACCATAACTCTACCTAGCCTATTTTTTGACTTATTGCCCTTAGTTGTTTTTCATACTTGAATCTTGTCCGGAGTATATCTCTAAAAGTATAATAGCTAGAATCATGAAATTTCATGGATGGATAGAGCTCACCAAGTGGGAGTGCAAGGTACAAGAACCATAACTCTACCTAGCCTATTTTTTGAGTTATTGTCCTTTGTTTTTTTTCATACTTGAATCTTGTCGGGAGTATATCTCTAAAAGTATAATAGCTCGAATCATGAAATTTCATGGATGGATAGAGCTTGTCAAGTTGGAGTGCAGTGTACAAGAACCATAACTCTACCTGGCCTATTTTTTGAGTTATTGTCCTTTATTGTTTTTTCATACTTGAATCTTGTCCGGAGTATATCTCTTAAAGTATAAGAGCTAGAATCATGAAATTTCATGGGTGTATAGATCTCATCAACTGGGAGTGCAGTGTACAAGATCCTTAATTCTACCTAGCCTATTTTTTGAGTTATTGCCCTTTGTTGTTTTTCATACTTGAATCTTGTCCTGAGTATACCTCTAAAAGTATAATAGCTAGTCAGATTGACTTTAAACTTTGCAGTGATATTCTTCTTATCAATACGGAGTGCAGTGCGCAATAACCATAACTCTACCTGGCCTATTTTTTGAGTTATTGCCCTTTGTTGTTTTTCATACTTGAATCTTATCCGGAGAATATCTCTTAAAGTATTATAGCTAGGATCATGAAACTTCATGGGTGTATAGATCTCACCAAGGGGGAGTGCAGTGCGCAGTAACCATAACTCTACCTGGCCTATTTTTTGAGTTATTGCCCTTTGTTGTTTTTCATACTTGAATCTTGTCCGGAGTATTTTTAAAGTATAATAGCTAGAATCATGAAATTTCATGGATGGATAGAGCTCATCAAGTAGGAGTGCAAGGTACAAGAACCATAACTCTACCTAGTATATTTTTTGAGTTATTGCCCTTTGTTGTTTTTCATACTTGAATCTTGTCCGGAGTATACCTCTTAAAGTATAATAACTAGAATCATGAAATTTCATGGATGGATAGAGCTCACCAAGTGGGAGTGCAAGGTACAAGAACCATAACTCTACCTAGCCTATTTTTTGAGTTATTGTCCTTTGTTGTTTTTTCATACTTGAATCTTGTCGGGAGTATATCTCTAAAAGTATAATAGCTAGAATCATGAAATTTCATGGATGGATAGAGCTCGTCAAGTGGGAGTGCAGTGTACAAGAACCATAACTCTACCTAGGGTATATTTTGAGTTATTGTCCTTTGTTGTTTTTCATACTTTGTTTGACAAAAAATATCCATTCAAAATAACCTCAGTTCTTATCAAACCCCCAGCTAATATTAAGCAGTGTGACGGGCGTATCTTGTGACAGTTTGGCACCTTGTTTAACCTTGAATATCAAGTGCAAAATTTTCTATCTCTGTTACTAATAAAGGTAATGCTTTGAAACTTTTAGAAGTGTTCAGAGTCATGATTTAACAAATACAGTAAAACCCCTCCTTACGACCACCCCGGAAATACGGGCACCCCTCTATTACGACCGATTTTTTAAAGAACGGAATTTTTTTTTCTTTATTTCAATGGTCGCGAACCCCTCTAAAACGGGCACCCCGCTATTCCGAATTACGACCACTAAATTCAGTACCAACTATAGCTGATACACTATTTTGAACCCCACTAAAACGACCAGTAACTCCACACGTTGAGACCGACCACCCGAATGTCACACTTGATAAGAGCGATACTAATTGGGTACGAATACATTGTAAAAACATTATCGGATTTTTGATTATGTGATATCGAACCCTTATTATAATAGGTGTTATGATTATAGTAGCCGATCACTTTTAGAAATTATAGCTCGTATTATTTTTAATTGTTATTTGAATGTGTCACAGGTTTTGACTCGATTAATAAATTCGAGAAGTTACGATTAGTTTGTTTAAGGCGTTCCGAACAGTTAATTAGCAATTAAATTTTGATTTCAACGTAATTGATGCTTGGTATTCGCATTATAGAAGATATGATATCGACAGTTTGATTCTTTGAGCCTGTACTTAGGCATAAACAATCTGAGGTCGGACTTCTGAATCAGATGGATCAAATGGAGAATAGCGAAAGTAGAACTTATCGAAGATCGTAAATTTGAAAATGACATAAGATTCCGCTGTAATACACGTTCTTATAGTTTCATTTTTGTATTTATAGTATTAATATATTCAAATAACGAAAATGAAATTAACATTAATTACTTGACAACAAACGACCAAACCTCAGTATTACGACCACCCCTCTATTACGACCACTTTCAGAAAGTACCGCAAGTGGTCGTATTAGAGGGGTTTTACTGTACATGTTATTCTGACATTCATGTAGTGGAATTATGCCCAATAAAGGCATTGAGTTGCTGTTACTATCCAGCTCTCAGAAAAGTTAGTTTATACTAATTTATTTTAGTTCGATTGCGACGAAAGCTTTAAGCTTATAGGGTCGCTCTCGAACACACAAACCAGATGTTTTCACGTCCCTGAAAGAGAGGCAGTGGCTTAACCCCACTGCTACCGACTTCTACAGCTGGGTAGACTGAGGCTGGCTATTAAGTGTGTTGCCGTGCATAGCCCAGTTGGAAGCGCATCGGACTGTCAATCTAGAGGTCCCGGGTTCGATCCCCGACGGTGGCACTCATCCTTTCCGACTATTTGTCTCTCACCAATGGGTCGATAATCATAGACCTCTGTGGGATAGCAGCTGGAGGCTAGAAAAGGATGTAATGGTAGTACTGGTGTGAGAAATACCAGGATTCCATTGGTAGGTGCTCCAGCAGCCACGATATAACTGAAAGATTGTTGAAAGCAGCGTAAAACCCCATTCAAACAAATAAATAAGTGTGTTGCCCATGAACACACTTCGGTGACGGTGGGGCTCGAACCTGTGACCTTCAGATCAAGTACCTATACCACTCGGCCATCAAGGCAGTCTCAGAAAAGTTCAGCACTGCTTTCCTCTAACAGCTTTTGTTATATCTTCCACACAAATTTAATTGCATTAAACTAGCATTTTTACTCATTTGTATCAACACTTCACTTGTAAACTTCAATAACTCAATAATTGGTTTTGAGAAGATACATGACAAAAGTGTCTTGTGTTGTAATTATGGTCAGATTTGGACCAATCAAGAAATTTTGTCAATATTGGTCAGATATCAGATAGCTAGTTAAATGCAATAGTTATTCATTTAACATAAAGACTGTGATATTTCTGTTTTTCTTAGCTGAAATATTAACAAAACAAACAAAAAATCTATAAATGACATACTCATGTGTGTAAAATTTTGAAGAAAAACAGAAAGACTTAGTAATTGGAAAAAACATTCGGAAAAATAAAATAGCTTATTTTTAGGTTTTTATTCCACAATGTTTTGATTTTTTCATTATCAAAAACGTTTACAGCCTATTTGCCCTGCTTCCTCCTAATAGGAGAGGGAGAGTAATGCAGAAAAATTAGATATCATTTACAAAGTGACATCAACTGTTTCAGGTTGCTATGGGACAAGGTCAAGCTGATATAGCCATGCAGTTGTTAAGAGAATGTTCCCAATCTGGAGACTGGCTGTGTTTGAAAAATCTACATTTAGTAACAGCCTGGCTACCTGTGCTAGAAAAGGTTTGTATCCTTAATCATAAAACCATTTTCTTTTTTTTTTCTTTTGAAATTTTAGACTGGTGCAATTTCAAAGGTTTTGCCCCAGACGGCGGCACTCATCCTTTCTGACTATTTGTCTCTCACCAATGGGTCGATAATCATAGACCTATGTGGGATAGCAGCTGGAGGCTAGGAGAGGATGTAATGGTGGTACTGGTGTGAGAAATACCAGGAATCCATTGTTAGGTGCTCCAGCCGCCACAATATAACTGAAAGATTGTTGAAAGCGGCGTAAAACCCCATTCAAACAAACAAAGGTTTTGAAGACAACAATTTTCAGTCAAATTTATCTAAAAAATAATCATTCAATAGAGAAAATGTTGTGGAAAAAGGAGAAACTGCTTGTTGCAAATGATTTGAGAAAAGAGGATATTTCTTGACACAAGCAATATCTCCTTTTTAGCTCACCTGAGCACGTAGTGCTCAAGTGAGCTATTGTGATCGCCTTTTGTCCGGCGTCCGTCCGTCGTCCGTCGTGCGTCGTGCGTCGTGCGTCGTGTGTCGTGCGTCGTGCGTCGTGCGTCGTCCGTCAACAATTTCTTTAAACGACATCTCCTCCCAAACCACTGGGCCAATTTGAACCAAATTTGGCAGAAATGTTCCTTAGGTGGTCCCCTTCAAAAATAGCTAAAAGATTTGAAATCCGTTAAAAACTCTGGTTGCCATGGCAACAAAAGTGAAATTTTAAAATAATCTTTAAAAATCTTCTTCTCCTGACCCAGAAGACGTAGAGCCTTGATATTTTGCATGATGCAACAGTATAATGACCTCTTTCAAAATAGCTAAAATCATGATCCTCGGGTCCCCAGGGGCGGAGCCCCAGGGGGGTGGGGTTTATATAGAAATAAAGAATGATTATTTAAATGACATCTCCACCCAAACCACTGGGCCAATTTGAACCAAATTTGGCAGAAATGTTCCTTAGGTGGTCCCCTTCAAAAATAGCTAAAAGATTTGAAATCCGTTAAAAACTCTGGTTGCCATGGCAACAAAAGTGAAATTTTAAAATAATCTTTTAAAATCTTCTCCTCCTGACCCAGAAGACGTAGAGCCTTGATATTTTGCATGAAGTATCAGTATATTGACCTCTTTCAAAATAGCTTAAATTAGGATCCTCGGGTCCCCAGGGGCGTAGCCCCAGGGGGGTGGGGTTATATAGAAATAAAGAACGATTTTTTAAATGACATCTCCTCCCAAACCACTGGACCAATTTGAACCAAATTTGGCAGAAATGTTCCTTAGGTGGTCCCCTTCAAAAATAGCTTAAAGAATTGAAATCCGTCAAAAACTCTGGTTGCCATGGCAAGATAGGTGAAATTTTAAAATAATCTTTAAAAATCTTTTCCCACTGACCCAGAAGGCGTAGAGCCTTGATATTTTGCATGAAGCATTAGTATATTGACCTCTTACAAAATAGCTTAAATCATGATCCTCGGGTCTCAAGGGGCCGACCCGGGGGGGGGGGGTTATAGGCATGAAGCATCAGTTCAAAAACTTCTTTCTTATTTCTGAAATTATAACCCATGGAAAAAGTTTTTTCCTTCTTTCAAATCAGCACTTTAGCCTTGGAATTTGTAATTTAGACTTGGATCCCCAAGTTCATAGTGTTTATATGTAATTGTGGCCCCTTTGTTTCATAATCCTAACCTTAACATGAAATTAGACTGTTGAAAGAAAAAGAGCCTTTATCTCAGGTGAGCGCCCCAGGGCCAACGGCCCTCTTGTTTAAAATATTTTCCAATGTTGTTTTTCTTCAGTGATTTTATGTGAGGAAATGGGTGAAACATTTTCAAGGTCCAAGATAAAGAACTTGACTACAGTTCAAAAGGTCCAGGGTCCTAATCCCTTTAACATTTTTCAATATGAAACTGAGTTTGAAGCCATTGACCATCTTTAACCATTACCAAACAGCAAAATTTAAGACTGTTCCAAATTGAAAGGGGTGGCCGTCATAGCGCAGTCGGTAGCGCATCAGACTCCTAATCTTCAATGATGTGGTGGCATGCATTCCTTCCCTGCGGCGGCACATATCCTTTCTGACATTTGTCTCTCACCAATGGGTAGATAATCGTAAACCTAAGTGAGATAGCAGCTGGAGGCTAGGAATGGATGTTGTGGTATCCATTGTTAGGTGCTCCAGCTTCCGGGATATGACTGAAATACTGTTAAAAGAGGTGTTAAACCCCAACCAACCAACCAAATTGAAAAGAGTTGCAGACATCAAGTTAAAGTTCATGAAATTTTGGATTTTTTCAACTTTCTTGGACGAAAACATTGTGTAAAATGAAGAAATTGCTTGTCACAAGAAATCTTCTAATTTTACACAACATTTTCCCAGTTGCTTTTCTTGAGGTGTGTCCAAAAGCGTCATTTTGTGGGAATGGGTTAATCCATAACTATACAACAACATTTTAAACTTGCCCAAACAGAAATAAGTAAACTGTAATTATGTGCAGATGACATTTGAAATTTGGAAAAAACATTAAACTCTGTGTCAGATAGGGAAGAAAATATTTTCGTAAAAGAAGAAAATGCTGGTCAGCAGTATTTTCTTTTCCCACAATTTTTCTACTAGTGTTTTCTTTCAGCATGTAAAAATGAGAGTTTGAGTTGTAATGCTTTAAAGATCCTTAGCTTTTGAGTTTAATGTTACATCAATATAATTCTGTAAAAATTTGGAGAAAATTACAGCCTGTTTTATGTTTATGAGTAGGAACTGAACACCCTGAAGCCACACAAAGACTTCCGTTTATGGATGACGGCTGAAGTTCATCCCAAATTTCCAACAATCCTGCTGCAGTCAAGTCTCAAGATAACATATGAGGTGAGTTAAATCAGATCATACTACACTCATGTTTAACTTGATGACAGTTGTGTCATGTTAATAAAGTTATTGATAATTTGTATTATTGAAGATCTGGTTTGATTTTTATGTGATTGGATTTTTATTAATAAATTGTAAAATTCATTCAGGAGATTTGCATTACGAAACCAAAGAAAAGATCAGGAACGAATACCAAAAGCAGCGCAAAAATTCCTTAAATGATCCTGATCTAGGATAGAATATCCTAATGTGTTGGACATCTTGTTTTGATTTTCAAACTGTTTTTTTTTTTGGTAGTTGATTTGTTGATTTTATCATTTGTTCTTTCAGTCACCACCAGGAGTAAAGAGAAACTTGTTCAGAACCTATGAATCGTGGAGTCCTGAATATGTAGCTAAGGGAGGTAATATTGTCAGAAGTCAGGCATTATTTGCTCTTGCCTGGTTCCACGCAGTGGTACAGGAGAGAAGAATGTACATTCCACAGGTAAGGATTCCTTTTGAACTCATTTAACTTTTTTCTTGCTAAATGAAGTGACCTGTTCTGTATTTATGCACAAAGCCTAATTTTGTCATAATGCCTTCCAATTTGTTGATCAGCACTGTAATCATAAAAGACTTGTTAACATTTTGAGTTACTTTAAATCCTTAGATTTCCTTCAGCATTTAATTTCTATTCATTGAAATATGCTAGAAATGTTTAGCTTTTCCAATAGAAAAAAATAATTCAACATAACAGGCCATTCCTACTTATTTGTAAAATAGTAGTTAAAAAGATTGAAATATATACAGTTTAAATTTACATAGTATGTTATTCAATAAAACACACAATATAATATTTCAGGGATGGACCAAGTTTTATGAATTTTCTCTCTCCGATTTGAGAGCTGGAGCAGATATTATTGATAGACTATGTGGTGGAGGTAGGCTTCCCAAGTTGACTGTAATTAGATTTTCTTTGTATTGTTTTGGTCATGTGTAGGCTTGGTATCTCTGTTAGTGCTTTACCCATTCCCACGCAATGACGATTTTGGACGCCCCTCAAGAAAAACAATTGGGAAAACATTGTATAAAATGAAAAAATCGCAATTTCTTCATTTTCCACAATATTTTCTACCTAGAAAGTTGAAAAAATCTTTTATTTCATAAACTTTAAATGGTGTCTGCAACTTCTTTGAATTTGGACCAGTCTTTAATTTGCCATCTAGTAGTGGGTTAAAACATTTCCCATGCATAAGCAATGAATTTATCTAAAAATTGTGAAAGTTTTTCATCTAATAAACTGTTTTAAAATGGAGTGACTTAATTACAGTGAAAGGGGCAGAATGTCTCGCAAGAGCTATTGTTGTATCCTTGGTGCTAGCGTCCATGTGCCACTTGGTTAGTTTTTTATCTCTATTATAACTAGTGCTAGGTGGCCCATGTATCACACATGCTCTCATCAGGTGATAACCCTTCATCTAGGACAAACACCTATGACAAAAGGCCTTGTGACCTTGACCTGTTTAAAAAAAACCCTGAAACTTTAACCTTGGATATATTTTCTGAATACCTAGGGTCATCATACTTCATATATACACTCAACCAGGGCTCCGGAAATTTGGAAATCTAAATCGGTCCGGGACATTGCCCCTCCCCTCTCCAGCCGGCAAATCGAACCCCCCCCCCCTACGCCGACAAAAACGAATACCCCCGCCTTTTTTCACCTTTCCCGTACGTAAAAGGGTTCATCTTTCATTCAGTAGTTGCCTCCTTTTTCAAATGTTCCGAAGATGATTACAATCTTCAACGAGTGGAAGATAGATGAAAACAACTGACAGATCCTACTTTTGTTTTGAATTTGAAAATTCGGCTGAGTATAAATTGCAATTCCGGCAATGTACGGCAGTCCACAAAGTTCGAATATGTTGTAAAATTAGACAGACAAATAAATTACATTATTAAAATTTCGGGGTTTTACAGAGCACCGCCGATTTAATTATAGTATATAAGATATACTTTTTAATTTTCATAAGCTAGTTATCCAAAGTTCTGTTTATTTAACACAGTCGTGTCGATTTTCTCTCAACGCGAGCATCTGTTGATGGAAAAACGCAGCTGACGTCACAAAAATGTCGGGTCAGTCCATTCTCCCCCATGGGATCACAGAGTCCTGAAGTAGATAAAAAAGACCGACCAGACAAACTCGAGTGGGTCTCCCACGTGTTGCACAATTTTCCTAGAGTGGAATTTGTTCACAAATCTCGGTCATTTATTTATTGTAGTTGATTTCCGATTTATTATTCAGACGCTTTCCATCCCTGAAGTAAGATTTAATTTCATTGACGGAACTGGGGATGTTATTAAGCTGTCGATTTCGTTTATATTTAAATCATCTGTATTCTGCGGATTTCCAATTAAGTTTGAATTCTATCGGCTATGTTTCTTACCGTGAATGAAAAACTATAAAACATATTAACGACGTGATTTCTTAACCCGGTCTCACGCCCTTACTTGTGATAAATTAATTTCATAAAAGCGTTGTGCTGAGCTATTCCGACTTTGACCGAACGGCAACTGAAGCCTGTTCATGTCTCGATTTATATACCTGTTCATGTCTCGATTTATATACGCATCCCATGATATACAGTTTCACGAGTAATGGCAATTTAAATCGATGCAGTATTAGATGTCCATTTCTTCGAACGTGTGTAAGTCAAACCGATTCTCTATTGCAAATAGTTTACAAAACTCGATACCCGAAGTTCGGTCAAGAGTGAAACTGCAAATTAGGTCCACGTGTGGATTGGCATTAGACTGGCCGGCGGGTAAACTATTTATCGTTTTTTGGCACTTTTGTATATCTCTTAATCTGCAGGTAACGTGTGAAACCCCTGAATTATTTCGGTTTCAAGTGGATTTTGATAGATGATGGGCGTATATCAATATTTGAACGTGAAATTTGATGAAAATTTCGGACCGATTTTGGTGTAATTTTTTGGGATTCCAATCGGTCTGGCAATTCAAAATTTGGTCCAGACTGGCAATTTATCGGATTTCAGGAGCCCTGCACTCAACTGGTGAGAGGCTTTCACCTATGACCAAGATCCCTGACCATGTAACCTTTACCTTTGATCTACTTTAAAAGCCTTAACCTTAGCAAAAGAATTAATCTTGCTTATATTTTCTGAAGATTTATAGAAATACGTCTGCTGATAAAAGGTGAATATAGAGAATTGACTGATTATGGCTGTCATTCAAATAATAAACCAATCAAATAATTTATTTAAACTCGAAGTGACCTTTGATCTATTTTCTACCTCATATGAGCTTTATTTTTCAATTTAAACCCAACTGTTTTGTCGTCTGTAACCTCTTTCAATTTAGACCACTAAAAATTTTAGTAATGGTTTAAACTTCTGTTTTTCATATTCAGCTGGTCAAGAGGTACAGTGGAAGTTTATACATGGACTGTTTGAGCTGGCTATATATGGAGGAAGGGTAGATAACCCATTTGATGTATCTGTTATGACCGCCTATCTAGAGCAATTCTTTGATCAGTCTAGCCTGGCCCCTGGTAGTAAGAACAAACGTCTAGGACCTCTTAGATTACCAACATCTACCAATTTTAGAGTAAGTACTAGTTTTATAGTCCTTGAATTGATGATGTATGGTTAGTGTGATTGTATCAGTATTGGGGTAAATTCCAGAACCTTTGATAAAAAATCTTTAGTTTTGATGATTTGTATGGAATGATAATGTAAACCCTTTCCTGTTTTATGAAATTTTAAACTGGTCCAATTTGAAAGAGGTTGCAGACGCAATTGAAAAATGCATGCAATTTGAAATCTGACCATCCTATGTGGTAGAAAATATTGTGGGAAAAGGAGAAATTGCTTGTCACAAGCAATTTCTCCTTTTTCCACAATTCCACAATGTTTTCTCAAGTATAAAATCACAGTGATGTAAAATCCTGGGTTTGTCCAGGAAAGGGTTTATATGTTTGTATGTTTATAATTATAAGACTATTTGGAGTTTTGACATGATATTGGTAAAATCTGTGGTCAAGTGATTGTTTGTAAAAGAGGAAAAAGACAACATCCATTCTTCTAACTGAGAGTTGTATACAGCAGAATTTTTTTACATGTTTTTTCTCATGAATTCTACAACTGGAAGAAATTTTGCTGTATGACCATAAATAGTGTAATATTCAAGGTAAAATATGACTTAACCCATTTCCACTCGATAACACCTTTTTACCCCTCTGTGAAACAATAACATTGTAAGGAAAAAAAGAAATAGCTTGTAACAAGTCATTTCTCTTTTTCCCCCTGCATTGTTTTCTACAATATTAATTAATTGTTTTTCAAATTACATGCGCTGTTAGATGTCGTCTGGAATTTCTTTCAATTTGGACCAGTCCAAAATTTTGTCTTTTAAGAATGGGTTAAGTTTATTTCTTTTTAATATAGATGATGTCATAAACCATGTTAGAATAACTAATATTAACAGGGATTTTATTCTGTGGACAACAATATGTTTGAACTTGTAACAACTTTATCAAATTTTCAACAGAAATCTTTTTAATTTGGACAAAACTTTTAACTATGTTGCGTATATAAGACTAAATAATGTAATTTCAGAACAATGAATATTAAAAGTTTTAATCTTGTTTCTCTTTTGAAGGATTATCTGGATGTGATCAATGATTTGCCTGAGTATGATAAACCTTCTTATTTTGGACTACCTGAGAACATAGAGAGGTCAGCCCAGAGAATAATCAGTGGTCAGGTGATATCTCAACTAAAAGTTCTACAAAGGTCAGACGCTAAAGCTACCAAGTTTGATAAAGAAGTCTGGGCTAATGAACTTGGACCTGTACTTAATCTGTGGAAAAAACTCAACCAGGTGATTATCTATTAACTGTTTACCAGACACCATTTTAGAAAAGTCACTCCCATGATTGTTGAAGTATAAAACTGTCCATTTATGTTGTATAGTATGAGGTCATTGACGTCTGAAATTATTTGAGCTCTTAATTTCAAAATACACACATATTATAATTTGGTTATGTGTGACACTTGACACGGGCCATCTTTTTCAACAAGTTAAAAGAATGATGGGAATTGGAGGGACAAGATGTTTATTTACACTAAATGCATTGAAACAGAGAAAAAATGCTGTTAATAGTAGATTTTGAATCTTGGATGATTGCTAGATTAATGTGTTTGATTTGCAAATGGACTAAAAGTTATAGCTTTATCGCAGGGTGAAATATTATAGCCAGTGTAAATCAAAAACTGGGTCAATAGACATGGTTTATGAATACTTAATTAGAATGACATTATACTTAACCCTTTCCTGTTTTTTGATATTCTGGACTGGTCCAAGTTGAAAGAGGTTGCAGACAACAATGAAAACTGGGTGCAATTAGAGAATAAACCATCTTTTTTGGTGGAAAATATTGTGGGAAAAGAAGAAATCGCTTGTTACAAGCACTTTCTTCTTTTCTACAATGTTTTCTCAAGTATATGGTCACAGGGACGTAAAATCCCGGGTTTGTACAGGAAAGGGTTATACAACTTCAGACACAAGTAAAAATGTTTACTCAAATTATTATATGACCTTTCTTTTTTTAATTTTAACAAGCTTAACAAGCTTAACAGACTAAAGAATTTCTTGAATTTATCCCAGTGCGCAAGATCAGAGTACATGCAAGATCATAGGACATGACTGCACAGATTATGAATGTGATACTCATGAAAATGAACACTTTGCAGGTCACTCAATGAAAGATGAATATATTTTACACTAAAAAATAACAATTATCTTCATTGTATTTACCCAGCTAAAAGGATACAAAGGCAGTTACTTAAAGTATGTTATAATTTTCAGGGTGTGAATTTAATCCAACAGAAAATTGCCCCACCAGCAGAGAAGTCTGGTAATGAATCTCCCATCATCTCATTTATCTTGTTGGAGCGGTATAATGCCATTAGACTGGTACAGACGGTCCATCAGAGTCTGGCAGCCCTGTCTAAAGTCATCAGAGGTACACAACTATTGAGTAAGGAGGTACAGGGACTGGCCGCAGCTTTACTCAATCAGGAGGTAGGTATTGACTTTCATCTGTATGTCAAGATTCAGGAGGAGTGGCACTTACCTGTTACAGAATTGAGACTTGTCCAAAATCAAAGAGGCTGCAGTTAATAATTCAAAGTACACATAAATTGTCAAAGGAAAGCCACACAAAGTGGAATATACTGATGAGAAAAGTAGAAATTGTTTTTTTTTACAAACGACCTCACCTTTTCTCTAGCTGTTTTTTTCAGTAACTTTTTTCAATGGATCAAAATACAGGATTTGGTGGTTATAGGCCTATTTCAAAAGAATTTATGTTTATGTTATTGTAAATTAGCCAAATTTCTGAAAGGAAATATTAGGCCTTAAAGAATTACTTCTTTGCTACTTTACTTTGCGAAAAAAAGAAAGACATGTTTCTCCTTAATTTTTTATTTAATGGAGAAATTACCATTGTAAAGCCATATGATAATATTAATACTTTCTACACAATGACGCTTTTGGACGCCCTCAAGAAAAAAAAGCTTTGAAAAATATTGTGGAAAAGGAAGAAAATGATTGTCACAAGCATTTCTTCATTATCCATAAAGGTTTTTTTACCCATAAATACAAAAGATTTTTAAAATTTCATCAACTAAAGATTGTTGACTGCAACTTTTTTTTAGTTAGGTGATGGGTTAATTGGGGTAATTTTGACATTCACAGACCCCTCTAAGCTGGCAGGATAAATGGGACGGACCAGAAGACCCTGTACAATATCTAAGTGGACTTGTATCAAGAGCTGTGGCTGTACAGACCTGGGTGGATAAAGCACAGAATAACTCACTGTTGAGGGACACATTAGATCTGTCTGAACTCTTCAGACCCGATACATTCCTGAATGCTCTTCGTCAACAGACTGCAAGGTATAGATAAGTGTAGTATCAATTACCTTTCAAAAATTACTAAATATGATCAAACAAAATTGTTTCCATTTTGATTGGAGGTTCGAGTCCTAGTAAAGTCAAATTTAAGTAATGCTCTGCTAGATAGGGGATATGAAAAAACATTGAAAATTTGAATCCTTGAAAAAGAAAAGTTGTGCTGCTGCAGTGCTAGATAGGTGAAAAAAAATGAAGATTTGAATCTATTTAAGATAAAAGTTGGGCTACTGCACTGCTAGATAGGTTATATAAAAAAAAGGAAGGTTTAATCCTTGTAAAAAAAGAAGAGCTACTGCATTGGTAGACAGGTGAAATAAAAAGGCGTGAAGGTTAGAATCCTTGCAAGAGAAATGTTGATTAACTGCACTGATAGATAGGTTATATAAAAAGATTGAAGGTTAGAATCCTTGCAAGAGAAATATTGATTAACTGCACTGATAGATTGGTTATATAAAAAGATTGAATGTTTGAATCCTTGAATAAGAAATGTTGATTAACTGCACTGATGTATTGGTTATATAAAAAGATTGAAGGTTTGAATCCTTGAAAAAGAAATGTTGATTAACTGCACTGCTAGTATTTAGGTGGAAAGATACTAGTATTTTAACCCATTACTTTACAAACCCTCCTTTTTATGCTCCTCAAGAAAGAACACAGGAAAACATTGTGGAAATCAAAGGAATTGCTTGTTACAAGCAATATCTTAATTTTCAACAATATTTTCTACACAGAATGACAGCAATTTTTAAAATTTAATCAATGTGAGATTGTCTTCCTCAAGATTTTTCAGTTTGAGCCGGTCTACACATTTTTGATGGTTAATGAGATAATAGAGATGGCAATATAAATCCACATTTGATTTTCCAGCTTGCAAGCACTGGCACATAAGCATTTAAGTATTTTTCCATTTCTGTATGATAACAGTAAATAAAACTGATATGAAATGGTATGTTTATTTCCAAACACACTTATCACCCAATTCATGTATTGCTTCATGTACATCTTGATAGGTTGTATCTTTATGTGAACATATATGTTATGGCTGTCAAGAAGAAAAAAAATATATCTCATATCATTTTTTTTACAAAGCATCTTTGTTAACCCTTTCCTGTTCAAACCCTGGTTTTTACCTCCCTGTGAATTTATGATTGAGAAAATATTGCAGAAAAAGAAGTTGCTTGTGATGAGCAATTTCTTCTTTTTCTACAATATATTCTTCCCTACTGAATGGTAAATTTTCAAATTAAAACCAAATTTGTCTGCAAAACCTTTGAATTTGGACAGGTTTAAAGTTTTGCAAAACAGGAAAGGGTTAATAAAGTCAAATTATCTACGACATGATACTTGTAAGATAAGTACAATGTGATATTTAAGAAACTGAATGACATTGTATAATTAATGAATTTTCTCATTGGTAGAGAGCTTGGCTGTTCTATGGACAATCTAAAGTTCAGTTGTAGCTGGAAGGGGTCACTACAAGGGGCCAAACTGAATGTGAAGATTGGAGGACTACAGCTTGAGGGATGTAGTTTTGATGGTAGCAGACTCTCAGAAAACCAGAGAGACTCGCCCAGTATTTCAGCCATACCTCCTTGTGTTGTGGCCTGGATCAAGGTGGGTACAGTTTTTACCTTGTCCTGCATTATAAGTGACATTCTAGAAGCTAAGACAAAAATCAGACAGTATTTTATGCACATCTTTACTCGCATACTCTTTTGTTACAGATTGCGCAACATTAAGAGATTAATTGAGCCCTTATCACTTATGCTGTAGCATGGATTAACATAGATTAAGTTTTAATGCTTGTCTAGTATAAAAGAAGCATGCAGGTAGCTTTGACAAAGATAAGACTGCACACAGACATATATATATATAAATGTGGGATAAATTGTATTCAAACAGTGTAAAATATATGGATTATCAAGTTATAACCCTAGCGCTTTCGAAACTAAAAGTTTCTTCATCAGGGGTTCAATGACAACAGTTAACCCATTCTCACACAACGACTTTTCATTCCCCCCCGCAAAAAAAAAGGGAAAAAAGTGAACAATATAGAAATGGCTTGTTACAAGATTTTTCTTATTACCCATTATGTTTTCTACCCAAAAGGCAGAGCTTTTGAAATTTCATCATCATAATTTCTGTCTGCAATCTCTTTGAATTTGGACCAGTCTTAAATTTTGCTGTCTGGTATAGTAATATGGATGTTAATGCACTAACGACTGTCAAAATCAGAGTAACATGGCGTGGGGAATTATTATTACTTACCCAGATAACAAAAATTAAGAAGGGTCTAAAGTCAAAGAAGCTACAAGCAAAATTTTCAGATTGATAGAATTTTGGACATATCTGTCTTTCGTGGCAGAGAACAACAAGGTGAATTTTCTACATTGTTTCTTGAACTATTTTCTAGTTGGTAGTAAAAAAGCAGGATTCTATGGGAATGGGTTATCCTTTACCACTCCTTTACCACTCAATTATGCCTTTTGAAGCCCCTGTAAAATATATTGTGGGAAAACAAGCCATTTCCTACAAATTTTTGTCATCACTTTTCAAATTACATGCGCTTTGAAATGTTGTCTGCAAATTATTTAGATTTGTACTAGTCCAAAAAATTGTTGTTTTGGAATGGGTTAAAAATTGGCTGTTACAATGGTATTGCTATTTATAAACAACATATTTCTCTTGTTTATATGTAGGATGATGCTCCAGATCCCTATGGTATAGATGAGACCATCTCTATACCAATCTACTACAGTGCTGACAGAGATCGGATCATTACCAAACTGAATGTTCCTTGTGGAGGCAGCAAGAGTCTCTGGGTACAATGTGGAGCTGCACTCTTCCTCAAGGGACACTGAGGGAAAGATGGGCTGAATAGATTGGAATTAATGATTAATTGACACTTTTTGACAGGTTGTTCTTTTAGCATATCAATAAGTGTTTGTGATATCTATTTATATTGTTACATGCGCTTTAAAATGATTATTTATACATAGGATCCGTCCAACGACCATCTGTTATGTTTTGAAATGGTGTCTGACCTAATTTGATTTATATGTTATAGATTTTGTTACAAAAAAACAAACAAGCAGTGAGAAAATGTCAATTTAATGGAACAAGTCTTGTTAGGGCATTTTATGTTTTGCAATCTTTATAAGATCCACTTATAATTATGTTCATTTTGAAAAAAAAAAGCAATAGAAAAAAATGGAAAATTGTATACCAATAGGTGTTCACAAATTTTAAAATAAAAAAAAGAATGAACTTTTTTTGGAATTGAATGAAGACAAGAAAAATAAGATTTTTGCCTTTTTTTTTACAATAAAGGTTGATAAAATTCTAATCTGTATTCAAAATGATGATGAAGGTATAGACAAACAAGTGTGTTTAAAATTATAGATTTTGGTTAAGTTAAGCTTTAAATCATTAGCAATAGGACATAATTTTATGTTTCACGATTGCAAACTTTACAATAATATATTGTGAAAATCAAAATTTAATGGGAAAAATTGTGAGAGAATGTTTAGCCCATTTCCACGCAATCCCACTTTTTACCCTTTCAAGAAAAAAGCTCAAGAACTCAATGTAGAAATGAAGAAATTGCTTGTTACAAGCAATTTCTTTATTTTCCAAATTGTTTTCTGCACAGAAAGACAGAGATTTTTTAAAATGATTTTAAATCAAATTGTCTCCTGCAATTTCTCTGACTTTCGGGCAGCCTAGAATTTTTGTCAACTGGTAATAGGTTAAGACATCTTGCATGTGCTTGTTGACCAGTTCCCACACAATCCCTGCTTTTTACGCCCCTCAAGAAAAAAGCTTTGGAAAACATTGTGGAAAATGAAGAAATTGCTTGAATCAAGCAATTTCTTCATTATCCACAGTGTTTTCTAGTCAAGAAGACGAAAAAAAAACACTAAAACCTAATCAACTTGAAATTGTCGTCTGCAGCTTCATTGAATTTGCACTAGTCTAAAATTTTGTTGTGTGGGAATGGGTTAAACTTTACATTGTTTGTAATGGATCAAAACCTTTTGAACTGTAATCATGCAAATAATCTTTTGAGTTTTTGTCTGAAATTAATGAAAATACTTCAGTTTCTTTTTTTCATAGAATTTATTCGTACTTTCTTGATTCTTTGGTTGATAAACTAAACTACCATCTTGATGAGCTTGTTCTTCGTTATTTCTTTATCCCTCGTTGTTTGACATTATTAGCTCAAGAATGGAGACTGATTGACTCGGTTGGTAAAATATGTCTAATTTTGCCATCAATTTTGCCATCAAAGGATGTTTATTTATCTTTGTCATTCATGCATCTCCATACAATAATGTATTAATCCGTTACCAGCCGGTACAATTTTAAACTGGTCAAAGTGACAGGTTGCAGACGACAATTCAGTGTGAGCTAAGACAGAGAAAATTGATGTTTAAGGTAGACATCTCTGTGAGAAAAGGAGAAATTGCTCATTACAAATAACTTTTCCCTACCTTAATAGCATATACAAGGCATGAAAATGAGGGATCGAGTGGTAATGTGTTAAGAACCACATGGAAATTATTGCTATATATAATTTTTAAGAATAGAAGCAAAAAATATTGTACAATTGTTTGCTGTTTGAAACTCAAAAATCTTGTAGTTATTTTTACTAGCTGTATTGTATAGAATGAATACTGGTTCAAGCTCGAACTCTGTAGGCTTAGTCGGTAAGGCACCGTGCTGTTTTGTGTTCCAATGCTGCCTCGTACATCATTTTTTCCCGATATTTGAAAAAAGTTACTTTAACATGCATAATTTGTCTCTGATCAATGAGCAATTGATAAAGTAGTGAGCCTCAGTGTAGCTGGTACAATGTTGTAGTTGTACAGGCGTGAGAAACGATTGGAAGCCATAGTTAGTTGCCAGTGGCATTAAACTCATTACAGTCAATCAATCATTGAAATAAGAGTCATCAATATGGTCGTACAAGTTTGAATATACCAGCTTATCTGATACATATTGTGTCAAAACATTGGGCATCTGTGTTGTGTTCTGGTAAGTTTGAAGTTTCAGAAAGCATTTTCATATTGTTGAATTAACTTAAAACCCATTCCAACTCAATCCCTCCTTTTTACGCCCCTCAAGAAAATAGCTTTTGAAAACCTTGTGGAGAATGAAGAAATTGCTTGTATCAAGCAATTTCTTCATTATCCACAATGTTTTCTATCCAAAACGACGAAAAAGTTCAAAATTAAATCAACTTGAAATTGTCGTCTGCAGCTTCTTTCAATTTGGACCAGTCTAAAATTTTGCTGTGTTGGAATGGGGGATAGGTAAACCTAGGACTTACCAAAGTTATAGTCTCTGTGGTCTAAAATATAATCAAACAACTTGAAAAACTTAAAGTAGAACTTTCGAATATAATTGGCATGGCAACTTGGTCAGCTTCACTCTGTAGTAAAAAAGTTAAACGGTGAGCGAGACATAGTTGTCATTATGACTAGTCGGTATATGTGTGTTAGTCCGTCCGTCCGAATTTGTCCGGACAATTACTCCTACATTTATTGATGGATTTCAAAATAACTTGATACAATTATTCTCCATCATAAGTAGATGTGCGATTTGAGAGTATTTACGGGATAGTTTTAATTTCAGGGTCACAGCTCAAGGTTAAATGCTAAAATTGTGATTGTCCCGTCGGTCTGTCCGAATTTGTCTGAACAATTACTCCTAAATTTATGGATGGATTTCTAAATAACTTGGCACAATTATTCTCCATCATGAGTACATGTGCCGTTTGAAAGATTTTTTTTATAGTTCTAATGTCAAGGTCACAGCTAAAGGTCAACACTAAAATTGTGATTGTCAAGAGCATTTCTCCTACAATTATGTATAGATTTCAAAATAATTTGCTTAACTATTCTCCATTATGAGTAGATGTGCCATTTGACAGAATCTTTTGGATAGGTTCAAGGCAAAAGCTCGAGGTCAAAGACTAAAATTGTGCTTGTCCGAAGCATGATGCCTGCAAAAAATTGCGGGCTCGACAGCAGTTGTCCTGGCACAACCATCTAGATTCTAGATTTGGTCCTCACTTATTGACTGTTCACAGAACATACGACAGCTGTGTTCAATATGCCAAAAACCCATACAATGTTATAATGCGGTGGCTGGTGCACTTAACGATTGTTTCCTGACGCTTCTCTCATCAGTACAATTCCGAGCTACCAACTGCTCATTCCACTAAGGCCCACTACTTATTTGCCCATTTTGTGAGAGGCCGTGACACCAATCACATAGCCTTTTACCAAATGTCGGAAAGAATGTTTATAAAAGACATTGAGCCAAGCATAAATTCTCCCACCATTGGTCTGGGTCTTGTTGTGATGGGAGAATTTTTGTTTGGTCGACCATGGTCTTCTTGCCACTATAACCATCTAAACAGATGAGGTCGATCAACCATAGTTGTGTTCAGGACTATTAAGCAAACGACGGACTCAAAGCTCAGCCAAGTGCACTGCGATAAGGCTGGTTGTTCCAGATGTCACCCTTTTGTGCCCCCGTATTGTTTTACCTTTGTCCGTGTGTTTTTCTTTTATTCTATCGCTCTGTGTGTCTGTCTTCTAAAACATAAAATTTACAATTAGTTCAAGCTTATTCAAAATATCTGTAGATACAAAGGAAGATGTTGTGTGACAAGGTCAAAGTCATTTGTCAAGGTCAAACTTCTGCAAAAACTTCACAAAAAACCAAGAAAGATGTTATGTAACAAGGTAAAAGTCATTTGTCATAGTAAAACTTCTGCAAACCGTAACATTTAGTATTGCTTTAAGCATATTCAAGATATAACGATCGTATTTGGCATGATAGTAACGCATATGAAATTACCAAGGTCGAGGTCATTTGAATAGGTCAAGGCCATTTGTCAAGGTCTAACTTCTTCATAACTTACCCCCCCCCCCCCCCCAAAAAAAAAAAAAAAAAAAAAAACCACACACACACACACACACACACACACAAAAAAAACCAAAAAAAAAACAACCAAAACAACAACAACAAAAAAACCCAACAAAAAATAAACATTTACAATTACTTTTAGCCATTCAACACAAAATGCCAACATTTGGCATGTTGATAGAGTTCATAAATCTGCAGATGCCATGTAACAGGGTCCTTGTCGTTTATCAGGGTCACATTTCCGAAAAAAGGCTGTCACAGAGGAATGGTTTTTCACAAGGACATCCTGTTGGGGGATTATACGATAGTCCATCGTAGACCTAAATCATTTTAGATAATACCATGCGCAAATGAGAGAGAGATCTGCCCCCAGTGGAACACTAAACCGCAACACCATCCGATTAAGAGTCGAGTACGCTAATGAGCCAGACTAAGCAAATAACGGATATCTACACCATAAATTGGCAAAATATAATGCCGTGTACATTAAACTAAAGCAAGTTACCCCCCCCCCCCAAAAAAAAAAAAAAAAAAACCACACACACACACACACACACACACACAAAAAAAAAAAACAACCAAAACAACAACAACAAAAAAAACCAACAAAAAATAAACATTTACAATTACTTTTAGCCATTCAACACAAAATGCCAACATTTGGCATGTTGATAGAGTTCATAAATCTGCAGATGCCATGTAACAGGGTCCTTGTCGTTTATCAGGGTCACATTTCCGAAAAAAGGCTGTCCCAGAGGAATGGTTTTTCACAAGGACATCCTGTTGGGGGATTATACGATAGTCCATCGTAGACCTAAATCATTTTAGATTATACCATGCGCAAATGAGAGAGAGATCTGCCCCCAGTGGAACACTAAACCGCAACACCATCCGATTAAGAGTCGAGTACGCTAATGAGCCAGACTAAGCAAATAACGGATATCTACACCATAAATTGGCAAAATATAATGCCGTGTACATTAAACTAAAGCAAGTTATTGGTAGTCGACCTAAACGTCGTAGATATGGCATATTTAGGCTGTAATTAAACGGAACTATTTTCAGTGTTAACGATCAACATTTCTCTTTCGGGGGTGATTGCATTGAGAAATCGCTGCTGTCAAATAAAGCATCGATCGATCAATCAAATAATGGACAAATCGCGAATACCAATAGAATAACCAATCGTTAAATCAAATGATTCATTTTGATCGGAAGTGAACTTTGAACTCCAACATTTATGTGACGCATTTTGTTGGTTTGGCGACACAAACATCGTAAATTTATCTTATTCAAGCTTTAGTTATGACGTTTAGGTCGCCAACCAACCATTTTATTTTTTTGTTACACGTTACTGGCCATAACTTTTGCAATAAAACGCTATTCAATATTGAAGCAGAACTTCCTTTGGAAGTCTTTGGGCGTGGCCTGTGGAGTCAGTGGGTGGGGCACGCCATCCGTCAATTGGAGAGACGGGGAATAATAAAATGTTACCCAATGGGTGTTTTCGAGTCTTAGACGATTTGTTGTGGTATAAGATATCGATATCAACAAAAAATGAACGAAAATCGATAAAAACTTATTTTTGTATGAACGTTTTTTTAAGCGTGTTGTCTGATTCATTTCCTTGAGAAATGCTCTGTTTTAATAAGACCCTATCACTTTCGCTTAGCCGCAGTCGAGCATGTCATCCGCCTTTATTACTAAGTCTACGCATAAATATTCAACTAAAGATGCACATTGATTCATTTTCTAAACAAACAGTTTATATAACCTCTGTTGGATCCTACATTTTTAAATGTTTGTAACGAAATCACCGTGTAACCCTCTTCGATTAACGGTCCACGAAACTGGTGTCCAAAACAAACAGGCCGCCGTTATAGCGCAATCGGTAGCGCGTCAGACTCCTAATCTTCAATCATGGGATGTCATGGGTTCGATCCCCGGCGGCGGCACTTATTCTTTCCGACATTTGTCTCTCACCAATGGGTGGATAATCTTAAACCTAAGTGGGATAGCAGCTGGAGGCTAGGAAAGGATGTAGCGGTAGTACTGGTGTGAAAAATACCAGGAATCCATTGTTAGGTGCTCCAGTCGCCGCGATATGACTTAAATACTTTTAAAAGCGACGATAAACCCCATCCAATCAATCAAACCAAACCATACAAAAACAATCCTCTTTTTAATCATACCGGTATATTTCTGTTTTGATCTCTAGTTGCTTTGTATAATGAAATGTAATATATGTATAATACTTACAAAGCTAATTTTGTAGAGAAATTTATTTAAAGTAAATACAAATTGTATTTGTAAATTTTACATTTCAGTGTTTATTACAATCGTATGATCACAAGCAAGCTTATCACAGGATTCGAACTTTGGTAACACCATAAACATTTGGAACCAAAATATAACACTATTCGTTGTCTCTAATCTTTTTTAATACGACGTCCAAAGGCCGGTTACACTACATGAAATCGAGTTCAAAATGTGTTTTCGATAGTTACATTTGTTAACTGATTTTCATGAAACAGTATTTTCACAATTCCACTGTATTTTTTTCCAGAGTATCTAAATTGTCTATATCGCCATCAGATGTGTGCTCGAAGTCAGTTCAACCTGTTGATATCAAATTTTGTATCTAGGGATCGAACAGCATTACCGGAATGGATGGGGCACTTTTGTAGCCCGCAATACCAGAACGAACCCCTTTAATCACTGAATTGAAAGAAGCTGCAGATAACAGTTTCATATTAATACTATTTTTCAGGGAAGAAGATTTAGAAATTGCTTGTTACAAATTACTTCTTTTTTTCAACTATGTTTTCCATTTGGGTCGTAAAAAGGCGGGATTGTACTAGAGTTATTTAATTTCAGTGAGAAAGAGAGGGGTGAGAAGTGAAAAATTAACGAGTGCGATATGATAAACAAGAGGCCATTTTTAGACTATCCTAAAGCGCTGCTTGTTGTGAAAACTTTGCGACAACCTCAGGACTATATTTGATAAATGGTTTCATGTCATCGGTCAAGGTCACTGATCTGTTGTATCCCTTAGCAACAAGAGATGATTTGACATTCATGTGTTTTAAACTAGCTCGGAGGTGATCAAGGGGAGGCAGTTTGGCGTCCCCGTGATAAGGGTCGGGACTGTTTGTTGTGAGTCTGTGACTTAAAGAGTACTGAGTTTGAGTCCGTAATAATGGCGACATTGAAGTGGGTGGGGTAAACTTCCCACCACTTACCGTTAATTTTGGCCGTTGTTTAGCTTTCCGTTCCTCATAAAGTTTATGCACAACTGATCCCTTTTTAATACGTTCTTTATTATACTGCAAGTCTCTTTCTCGCGCTTTTCTGTCCGGATGTGACCTCGGTCTAATGGCGAGGCTTCCGGTATTTTCCTGTCCCTCTATCCAGATCATGTCTTCATTTATATTGTCGTTTAA
Source organism: Fragum fragum (assembly GCA_946902895.1). Lineage (NCBI taxonomy): Eukaryota > Metazoa > Mollusca > Bivalvia > Cardiida > Cardiidae > Fragum > Fragum fragum. Next base: position 64,716,456 of record OX336369.1, on the reverse strand, counting down.
TCTATTGGCGACCATTTGTCGGTCTAATATCGCCATCTGGCGACCTGTTGATGTATTACTCTGTGTACTTTTATTAGTTTGTCGAGATTCGCTGCGACTGTCCGCCTTATTTTCCTTGTCCGTGATGGCGAGTCGTTGTTCTTGTTGACTAGCTAGCTTAGCTGTCAGTTTCTGTCGGGTTCGTGGTACGGAGGTCTTCGCTCGAAGAAGTTCAGCCTCGTCAACTTTTAAATGATTTATTTGGATTGGTTCAAAGTAAACATTCCCATTATAACCACGCCAAGCCTGAAAAACAACGACACCAACCGTGTCCTGTTTTTTTTTTTTTTTTTTTTTTTAAATTTTAGACTGGTCCAAATTAAAAGAGGTTGCAGACGACAAAAAAATTGATGTAATTCCAAATTAAACTTTCCTGTTTTGTAGAAAAATATTGTGGAAAAGGAGAAATTGCTTGTTACAAGCAATTTCTTCTCTTCAACAATGTTTTCTCAAGTATAAAATTACTGCAACGTGAAATCCCGGGTTTGTACAGGAAAGGGTTAACGCTAGTTAGAAAAGACTACAGCTTGCTATAATTTAACATGTAGAAGGGTCTACGTTGGAATTCCACAGACAACATGTAATATAAATGCTTAACCCATTGCCACAAAACATAATTTTAGACTGGTCTAAACTGATAGAAGTTGCAGACGTCGGTTCTTAGTTGATGGAATTTAGAAACCTCTATCTTTTCGGTTAGAGCACGTTGTGGATAATGAAGAACTGCTTTTTACAAGCAATTCCTTCATTTTAAACAATGTTTTGAAAGTTGTTCTTTTTTCTGTGTGGCGTCAAAAAGCGTCACTGTTTGTGAATAGATTAGATTAACTCTAATGAAATGGTTTGATCTCGCTTTAGAGTCAACCATTTTGTTGAAAACGGAGAGAAGAATGAACCGAACTTTGAACTGTTTATTCTGAACGAACTGTTCCTCGATGCTAAAATGTGCTATTTTGATGATTTGAGCAAAGAAAAATACAGTTCCGATTGATATAAGTTCGGGGATGACAAGAAGAGTTCTCCACATAGCTCTTAAGTGTTATATGTAGGGAAAATCGTGTTCTCGAGAAAAATGAAAATTGTTTCAAACGAGAGCCATACCTTGAAGGTACGCGGGTGCCGTGGTATATGGGAAACAGGCGCGAGTACTGTACGATATTTTCTATGTGACATAGACCACGTGATTATCTATGATTTCTTGTTTCTTTGTCTCTTTTATATGTGTCTAAATATGCAAATATTTTATAAGATTTCGTTTCAATTGTGAAGTTATATTTTTTGAGCCTTGCTATTTTTATTTTAAATGGGAGATTTTATTCGTACGAAACTTGTATTTAGTTTCAAAACATAAGTTTTATTGCTGTAATCTTCGGGTTTCACTAAATGTGAACATATTTTGAAATTATACAAATCAAATTTGAAATAAAAATTCCATCACATGTCTCTCCTTAATGTAGGAGAAATGCATCTGCTTCAACCCTGCTATGCCTATGGGATACTCCTACTCTGGCCAATAGTAGAAAGTAAACCACCACCGCCATCATCATCATCATCATCAACAACAAAAACAACGACAACAACAACAAAATAAATAAATAGATTGGTATATGAAACGGTCATGATTATCAATATTTCTTATAAAAACGGGTTGCGATGCCTGTTGCATTTGTTAGACTGTAGTAAATTAGACTACATCTGGATGAATAATTACCGAGACGATTGCTTGTAAGGTAATTTTATGAAACGGGAAACTATTGGGATTCAAGTGCGGGCTATCCTACTGATGGAGGCCGCCGTCATAGGACAGTTGGAAGCGCATCGGACTTCCATTCTTCAATCATGGGGGTGTCATAGGTTCGAACCCCGGCGGCGGCAGATATCCTTTCCGACATTTGTCTCTCACCAATGGGTTGATAATCGTAAACCAAGTGGGGTAGCAGCTGGAGGCTAGGAAAAGATGTAATGGTAGTGCTGGTGCGAGATATACCAGGAATACATTGTGAGGTGCTCCATCCCCCGCGATATGACTGTAAAATTGTTAAAAGCGGCGTTAAACCCATTCAAACAAACCTACTGATAGAAATATCTCGATCTACAATGCTCAGAGTAAATTCTTTTAAAATACTGCTCTCTTATTGGTTCATTCACTTCAATCTATGTCAGAGAAATGCATGTCGGTTTCCGTTAATAAAATTAAAAACGAGTGTCTGTGATCTCATGAGGGTTGAACACTTTGATTTACGTAAATAAATACAAAAAGTGTAATGACGCCAACCTTAGAAACTTGTTGATTCACTGGAGGTTGAGAATCGAAGATTTGATAATAATCACATATAAGGAAGAAATATGATATATTTTCCTCGTTTAGGAGGAACTTATTCTGACTGATCCAGTGTTTTATTAGCTTTTCAGTCATATGATGCGTGAGGTATGCTAATCAACCTAGTTCACAGCTCAACCAAATCGGCAAAACTAGCAAATCTAAAATGAACACTCATAACCTAATCTAACAGTTGTTATTGTAACCCATTGGAATTGTTTAAAGTTAAAATACAGGCAATACCTTTAAAGGTTCCATTGGTAAGGGTTTGTCTTGTGTCACGTAGAAATATTTCGGACTCTGAATTCCAAACGGAAGCCCACTTTCAGTTTGGTCTTGCTTCACACTAGTACATCGAGCGGATAGTAGAGACATGGCTCGGCGGAACATCGCCTCTCGAGATTCCAGAGCGAGTCGGGATGCATTTCTGAAAGTAGAATTTTGGAATTGTAAAGACACAGCAATAACAAAACAAGAGTATCACATTCACATGCCACGCTCGGCTGCAGATGCTAAATAGTAAAGATGTTAATAAGATGAAAAAGGGTCACAAAACCAAATTATTGGTAATGTGGATCGTTCCTGTGCAATGATAATGAAAACACTCTCCAAGTTTCAACTGTCTGCCTCGATGGCTGTGTAGATGCTTGACTTGTGATCTGATAGTCACGGGTTCGAGTCTCACCGTCAGCGGGATGTGTTAATGGGAAAGACTTAATAGCCAGCCCCAGTCTACCCAGCAGTAAAACTGGGTAGCAGTGGGTTTAAGCCACTGCCACTCTTTTAGGGACGCGAAAACATACGAATTGTGTGCGTTCGAAAGCGACTATATAAGTTCATGGATTTCGCCGCATTCGAATTAAAATCAATATGTATAAACTAAGTTTCAAGTGAATGTCTTAAGTAAAAAGTAAAATATAAGCATGGCTAAAGTTTGCCACACCAACGTTTATAACGCATACACCAACTACCCTTAGGTAATGCCAATAGTGCGACTTTTTGTTCCATAACAGCCGTCATAAAAATGTTCATAAACTCATTAGCGGAGAAGTTTCTATGTGCCAGACAGGAAAAACGTTTTGATTTCGCGATCGACCACGGTCAAGGACCTTAGGCTGGTACATTCTTCTGCTGTATGTGGTTCTCGCCAGAAGTCACGGTGATTCCTAGAACATTTCAAAACGAACTGGACTTATATATTCCAGTTTTCAAATAAGATACAAGGGATGAATTAGGTAAATGGACAGCACATACATGTATATAGGTAAATGTAGATATGCTTTCTGTATTGGAGTTTGATATTCACAACTTGTTTCAAACGACCACCCATGGTACGATCATAAAGTGGTCGCCCCAGAAATTGACAGTCAAACAAAATTATATGACGTTTATAAAGGATCATTCCGATGGCAAATATATCACGGTGCAGTTACTAAATAGTAACTAACTCTATGTCGAAATGAACATAATTCTACATATCGTCGTCGAGCGATCAAAATGTCGTCACTACAGATTGAATAAAGTTGTGGTTACGACATTTTGATAGCCCAACGACGATATATAGTTTTTGTCCATTATTACAATGGATAAGGCGCGTGATAGTGAAAAAGAAAATTATTTCAAATGGGTACCGATGACATAGAATGTCGTCGAATTATTTTTTCTTGGGTAAATACGCCCTCTTACCTAGAGAATAACGCTTTATAAAAGTATAATTATATTTTCCTATAAAATGGTCGCTAAATGCGGGTAGAAGGTATGACAAGGTTGAGTGTCTAATACTTCTAAATTCAATATCAACGAATAACTTTAATGTCGGGGTGTCGGTTTTAATCTGGGTCTATATCTTTGTTCAAACAAACCATTTAAAATAACACAATCAGGTTTAAATTGATCCGTTTGCTTTCTAATATCTGATTTTTTGGGCATGTTGACTCGATACACAATTAAATACCATTCTTGAACCTGTAGAAATATTGACAGTTTAACCCATTTGACGATTCACCTTGTTGTAAACAGATTCATCCGTAAGATAAACATAGGGCATATTATGGATATATCTTTTGAAAACTTGCTTCGTTGAAAAATATTACATTAAAATGTATAACCCGGAATAAATTGATGTGCTCAGTGAAGGTTATCCGAGAACAGTAGCCATAGCTCGCCCTTATTGTTGATTGTCTCAAGAACATCAGAAATGATAAAACCACAGGGAACAATGTATGTAGGCTAGGTTAGCAACAGCCCGCTCCAAAATGCGGCTGTATTAATCTGTCTCCTGTGACACGTACAGTCTAAAATCCCAAGAAAAAATAGATATTCCTCTTTTATTATGAGGTAACTTCGTGCAGATGTTTTAAACCTTTACTGTTCTTCAAAATGTTAGACTAGTCCTAATTCAAGGGGTAGGAGACGACATTATAAAGTAAACACAATTCTAGGAGTGACTATCCGATATGATAGATTGTAGTGACAGAAGAATTCACTTGTTTCAAGCAATTTCTTCTTTTCCCACAATATTCTATCAAGAATTGTATCACAGGAACGTAAAAATCAGGATTGTACGGGAGAGGGACAAACAATAACTCAACAACCCAGACCAAAAATGTCCACAAAGAATGCTGGTTCCCCAACTCCCCTCTCCAAAATACATTGTACTTGAATAACGTTCTTAAACATAGCGCCTTAAATGCCGTCATTTGCACATAGTCACGGGTATAAAGTCTTATTTAAAAAAAAAAAAAAAACCTGACAAACTAAAAGTCCAAGCCAGAACCCATTCCAACTCAATCCCTCCTTTTTACGCCCCTCAGGAAAAAGCTTTGGAAAACATTGTGGATAATGAAGAAATTGCTTGTATCAAGCAATTTCTTCATTATCAACTATGTTTTCTATCCAAAAAGACGAAAAAATTCAAAATTCCATCAAGTTGAAATTGTCGTCTGCAGCTTCTTTCAATTTGGACCAGTCTAAAATTTTGCTGTGTTGGAATGGGTTAAAAAACTGCAGTACAAAGGAAAAAAGACTGATCCAAACTGATGGATCGCTGCTGCCAATGAAAAATCGATTGACCAGTCAAATCATTCAGTTAGATCGTAACTGAACTTCGACCTTCGACATTTATGTTTATCATTTTGTTGGTTTGGCAACTTAAATGTCGTAACTACAGATTATTCAAGCTGTATTCATACGGCCTCAAGGTCACAAACCGACCATTTACAATTTATTTTGTGTCTTTGGAAACATAAATCTATTAACAAACTATTGTCGTTTGTTACCCTATTCAAACTGCATTTGGCGCGGCTACTCTTCACTCGCAAGAAAGGATAGGCGAGATTGCAAAGAGTGTGCAAATTGAAAATTATAATAAGTGTCTTTATCAGCCACCTTAATAAGGCATACACCTGCCTAAGTGAGCCAATTAAAGACACCCCATAACAAGAAAATACATACAGTTGGTGGGCGAACAAAATATATTTTCATTCAAGCTGTATGTGCGACATTTTGTTTACCTATCGACGATATAATGAACCTGAATAAGGATTCCACATATCTTACCTAGCCAACAGCCACTGTATTTTGGTCCCGAAATGAACCAAATTTTAAAAGAACCACTTCATGGGGTCCCGAAATGAACCAAATTTTAAAAGAACCACTTCATGGGTGTATCTTAAAATATTGTTTAATTCAAGTAATACAATTTATATACTGTCATCTAAAATACATTTAAGTCTGTCTGTCATGTTGACTGTCAGTGTACCAAACATATCATCTTTTCTGAATAGACCAGACATCCATTTGATACATGGACTTAGATAAGACAGCCATCTGTATAAGAGAGCCACTTTAGATAAGACTATGGTGGATGTTTTATACACTTTGACTCTGCTACCTAAAGGGACTGGAAACCCATACCTTCCCTATTTCTTTATTTATCTAATTCTTTTTTGGCACGAACAAAAGGGATTGTTAAGTACGCAAAAAGTTATTTCAAAGCAGTAAACCGTCATTTCATTTGCCTCTTTCTTTAGACATAGACCTACAGCCAACAGAAAAGTCGATTAACAACGTGTTAGAACCTGTGACGAATATAAAAATATACATACAAAATACATTTATTTTTTCAAATTACACATTCGGTCATTTTTGTCAAAATATGAAAAAATCTCCATCCTGACCTAAATATCAATCTCTGAACATTCCTTGGAGAGGAAGGTCCGCTTGGTGCGAACCCACCTGGTCCAACACTCCTGGGAGAGATCAAACTTGGTGAAGATCTATTATCCAAACTATATTCCGAGTCCTCGCCTAAGTCCGACTGTTTGTACACAATTTCAACACAAAGAACGTTAGGTTGAAATGTCGTTCTATTCCCATCCGATTCCATTTAGCATGCAAGATTGCTATCAACGCACAAAAAACACGTTTAAATTCCAATTTAGAAAATGTGATAAATTTGAAAGCGATTGACACCTTTTTCAATACCGACTGATAAATTGCGATGTACTCGCATTTGAAGTTAAACAGATAAAAAGAGCTAAAGAAAGCTATGTCGGTAAACCCTTTACATAACTATTTTCTTTTTTTTCCACATACGCACCCCTGATTTTTGATCTTGCGAACAACAGAATTAAAGAGCTACTTAAACGGTTGATGAAAACGTCACACATCTCTGATTACTTGGGAAAGCCATCATAAAGACAAATATGCGATTGTTTGTCTTTATTTCTTTCTCACTTTCTTTTGTTGAATTAATAAATTCAGAATTTTCGCAAATCTCGTGTCGATTAGACGTAAGGGTAAATAAGAGTATTTCTTCAATACCCTCTTATAATGCTAAGTATCGGGTAGTTAAAGAACATCTTAAAGTTAAACCCTCTACGCTACAGTGATCAATATCTCCACAGTCTCGTGCGAGTCTTGATATCGGTCCAAATCATTCCAAATGACTTTGATCACCCACTCAAAATTGATCATATGTAAGGTTGCACATCTTCTACTTAATAAAAAGGACATAAAAATGAATCTTTTACGTTAATGAATAAGTGTTAGTTTGTAAACTACCAATCACCAGCCTTGCTTCACGAGAATTACCTCATGTTACAATGCTACAATGGAGTGTTTATACTGATAAGTATACATACATTGCACTAAGAAAGTCTGAAAAACAAGGAAGTGTTATAACTAAAAAAAAAAAAAAAAAAAAAAAAAAAAATAATAATAATAATAATAAGTACAGTAGAGTTATTGGTCTTGAGCACTGCACTTCCCCTTGGTGAGATCTATGCACATATAACGTTTCGTGATTGAACCTATTACACTTCTATCCACACAAAAAGTTTCATGGTCATAGCTATTATACTTTCAGAGATATGCCGCGGACAAAATTCAAGTCTGAAAACAATAAAGGGCAATAACTAAATGCAATAAGCATGGTAGAGTTATGGTTCTTGTGCACTGCTCTTCCCCTTGGTGAGATCTGTCAACAGGGAAGGTTTCATGATCATAGCTATTATACTTTCAGACATATGCTAGAGCTACGGGCAAAATTTAAGCCTGAAAAAAAAAAGGGCAATAACTCAAAAAATAAGCATGGCAGATGGCAGAGCTATGGTTCTTGTGCACTTCACTCAGTAATCATGCAATGAATACATCTGCCATCAGACATAAGATTCAAGAGTTATGCTCCAAACAAAGAATTGGAAACCGCCCTCCAACCCGGAAGCCATGGGTAATTCAATAATACGCTCTGACTTTCGACGGGCGTATAAAAACAAGGAAAGTCGAACTACATCTTATTATTTACTTAAATCGATTCTTTTAAACCATTACCACGCAATGTCGCTTTTTGACGCCCCCCAAGATAAAGTCTAAGGAAAACAATGTGGAAAATGTAGAAATCGCTTGTTACAAGTAATTTCTGCATTTGTCACATTATTTTCTACCAAAAAAAGGCATACATACATGAAATTATTTTTACTTGAACTTATTTTCTTCTTCTTTTTTGTTGATTTTGGATCAGTTTTATCTTTTGTCGTCTGGTAATGGGTAAAAGAGTTAATCTGCCTTTCTTTTATTCTTTCTTTGTTTCACCTTTCAAACTCAATTCTTATGACAACTTAATTTTTGGAATTGCAAATAATCTTTGATCAAGAGTTTCCCTTTGATTTATGGTCAAAAAAGTTTAAACGGTATAAAATTTGGATAAGTATATCTCAATCGTTGTTAAGTAATAAGGGTAGATCGATATTGGATATATCGAAAATATTGTAAATGGAGATTCGATAGCGGATGAAATAAGAGTTATTGAAAACCATTATTAGTCGGACTTGCAGGGTGATATACTAAACAAGTAATGCTTAATCCTCCTCAAATTATAACCCATTACGTGGCTTTATTTTATTAATTCAGTGAGATGATAACGAAAAAGCTTTTTTCAAAAGCCCCTGAATAGAAAAGTTTTAAAAACATTGTGGAAAATAAAGAAATTGCTTGTCAATAACAATTTCGTCATTGTCCACAACTTTTTCTACCCCAAAAACAAAGATTTGAAAGTTTTCATCATCTTAAAATTGTGTTCTGCAAATTCTTTGAATCTAGACTAGTCTAAAATTTCGTTGTGTGGTTGTGGGTTAACCTTTTCCAGCATAATTCCATATATAGACGAGCCGAAAAATAGTCATACATGGGAAAATATAGTGAAAATTGAGACTCGTCTGTAACAAGAAATATCTCATTTTCTCAAAACGTTTATTCCTTAAAGTAATTAAATTTAACTAAAATTGTCGTCTGCAAATTCTTTCAAATTGAACCAGTCTATTCTTTTCGTCTGGTGAAGAGTTGACTTAAACCTTTCTAAAAAACAATCGTTTGTTTTAAAGACCCTTACCAGATAGATTTAGGGTAGCACTGAAGTAATAACTTTTAACAAACAATTTATCTCATTTCTTGCTGTGTTGTTATCTTTTAATGTCAACATTTCTACATAAACATAGACTTTGACGCTCTCCAAACGCCCTTAACACATTCCGACACAATCCCTCCTTTTTACGCCCCCCAAGAAAAAAGCACTGGAAAACATTGTGGAAAATGAAGAAATTGCTTGTTTCAAGCAATTTCATCATTATCCACAATTTTTCTGTCCAAAAAGACGAAAAGATTTTGAATTCCATCAACCTGAAATTGTCGTCTGCAGCTTCTTTCAAGTTGGACCAATCTTAAACTTTGTTATGTGGGAATGGGTTAATCGAGCAATTTACAATATTAAAGTCAAAGTTTTTTCTAAAATGTTGAGCCGGGATATACTTCAAATATTATATCAACATTTGTGGTTTCAAAACATTCAATGAACTAAGCTTAGAATATCAAATAAAGAATTTTCAAAGTTTTTACCCGATAAGCTCTCTTAAAATATCATTTTTGTCGTATGATAAAAAAAAAAAAAAAATTCTTCAATGAATCTGACATGTATGTCCAAAAGACCACTTATGTGAATTTTGGATATTATCAACCAACTGATTACTGAGAAAATGATGTTTAAAGGAAAAAATAACAACCAACCAAACAAACAAACAAACGCACCGAAGTACAACAGACCATCACACATGCCACAGTTACCTTCGGTTAGCATAGAGCTTTACTCAAGGAAGATAAGCATACAAACTTTCGAAAAAATAATTTTTGAGGTATTCTCCCCTGGATTTACAAAGCTTACCAGATATTAGGCGAACATTTCCATATATGTTCAAAGGTAAATAGCAAGAAAATCATACATTAATCAAAATCACTTGACCCTGTGGTCTTAAATCAGTAGGTTCATTTATCTTGCCTGACGTAACTGAACAAATAAACGTGAGAAAGGAATTGGATAAAAAGTTAAGAGTAACTTTAGAAAGGCCAAAAGCTGATATCAAATTCATGACAAGTGACCATGACCTTTAAATTCACATGGAATAGGTATTACACACACCAAGTTTGAAAGCGAGTGGAAAAAATACGGGATCTGAAGAGAGGCAACAAATCTTAAACAAAATTTACGCTGTGAATTTGTCATTCGACCTTATGAACCGGAAACCAAATTCCACGAATCAAAGTTCCATTAAAAGTTTTAAAAGATAATCTTCAGTGATGCTATAAAAGTTAAATACTAACACAGGCCCTTAATTTTTAATCTCATAACGTCTATATCGAAAGAGATATGCTACTGATTTAAGGGCTTTCAAAGTCTAAAAGAGGCCGGTTGAAAATGCGACATGTAGAAAACAACATAAGAAGTGCACCGAATAGAACATGTACTTTGGCCTTCATTGGCGGAGATGTGAATATCCCGTTTCTTTAACCCCTTCAACATAACATAGTTTCGAGAATGAAATCGTATTACAACAGGCGTGCGTTACGTTTCACTTCAAAATGTTCAGCAGGGCTTGAATTTGGTTGGAAAATCAGGATTTTGCCCCTCAAAAATATGAAAATATCCTTTTTTCGACCCTTAAAAATTTCCCCAAAAGGGATCATTTTGACCCTTCGGGAGAAAATTCCAGGGCCGGTCAAAATAGGGCTTTATCCTCCGATTTCCTATGATGTATCTATTTTACTATTGATTATCGTACACATTAATTCTTTATTTCATATCTTTACAGATAAAAGACAGTTTCAAACTTAAACATGCATACGATTCACCCCTTTGGTTGTTTTTAACCCTTCAAAATCAGTTCTGACCTACAGAATTTCATGGTCAAGAAGTCAATGACTCCTTAATTTTAACTCCTAGCACGATACTTGTTTTAGGCATGGCTGTGATAACATATCGTATTAGAATATTTGTCACCATAACATGTCTATCGTTGTTTCAGAATTTATTTTGTCTTCGTTTTACTTTCGGGGTATAAAACACTGTGAAAAATGAACAAGCAATTCCTTCATTGTCCCCATTTTTCCTCAAACCCTTTGTCTTGGGGAGGGGGTGTCAATAGCGTCATTGTATGGCAATGGATTGAAATCTCCGAAAAGGACATTAGTTTAACAGTTTTACTTACTTTTCAAACATTAGACTACTTCAAAATATATTCCTTCAGTCCATTAAAATTCTACCTAGAGACAGTGAATACCTTCATATCCTAGACTGTCTATCACTGAGGTTTCACTCTCTAATTGATTACATACCGACCGTTCCATATGAAAAGGATAAACTAGGGCATGCAATCAATTAAAATGAAATAGCTAGGCGAGCATAACCCGTATCTAGAGCTTAACAACTGTATATTCCTTGGCATGAGATTACCAACAAATGTATTAGGTATACAGAGGCGAGGGTTAACATCTTTTATTTTTCAGTCGGAAATTTATCGTCATATATCCTGGTAAGAAGTTGCCAAAAAAATAACATATAAAGTATGACGATTTTTTTTCATACTGCAAAATTCAACATTATTTTCCATGTCCATGGTGGGTATAAATTTGAACGTGCTGTAAGGCGCCTCAAACTCGGTCACTTTTTTTTCAATTTTCGTCCAAGTTTCTGAGGAATCAAGACTTGACCATTCGCCTTTTTGCATAAATTTATTTTGGCGGTTGAGGCTCTTTGGGGGTAATTATGTTATACCACACCGTAACAGCCGTAGATATGACAAGCTGTGAGGGGAGTATAAATCAATGAGCCAATCGCTGGGCTCGCCCACTTACTCCCTAGGCCCCGCCCATCGACTCCAACAAGAAGTTCTGCTTCGATTTTAAGGGCGTTATTTTGGGAAATTTATGGCCAGTAAACAGTAAAATGGCTGGTTGGCGACATAAACGTCGTAACTAGAGCTTGAGTAAGCTGTAGTTACAGGGTTTAAGTCGCCAAACCAACAAAAAAGGTTAACAAAAATGACGACCAATTTCGATGATGAAATCTCATCTCATCATATTTGATTGGTCGACTTGTTCCTTGATTGACAGACTTGATTGGTCAATTAAATCAGGACATTGTATTTCCCACACCAGTACTATCACTACATCCTTTCCTAGCCTCCAGCTGCTGACCGACTTAGGTGGAGGACATTGTAAGAAAAGAAGAAATTGTGACAAAAAAAAATACTATTTTCAAACTATGTTTTCTACCTCACAATGCCCTCATTTCTAATTTTCTCTAACTTTATTTTGTCGTCTGCAACCTGTCTAAATTTGGATCGGTCTAAAAGTTTGTCGTTGCGATTGAGTTAAGGAGTTTCAGAGAAATTTTCACGTTGTCCAAACCCGAATAAAGACTCACACAGAATACGTGGTCCACGAGAATACTTCTTTTATAAGTTGCTATTTTAGAATTACATACAAGTTTCTAATAAGTCAAACATGTTTAATTGCTCACCAACATCTGGCTACTTGGGGTGACTGAGCCTCTGGAACAGCAAAAGCTGCTTTTCAAAGATAAAGAGTCTAATTAATTTCTTTATTAACAAAACGAGCATGTTCTTCAAGTCAATGTTCATTTTGAAGGTAAGGATTCATTTGCATATCTACCTAAACAATATGCATTCAATATGCATTCATACATCAAAAGATTTCGTTTGAACATTGCAAAGCGAAAAGAATTAATGTATCTTTATTTAAGTGAAGGAAAGCTCCTCGGACCCAAGAAATGATTTTGGAACTGAAGCTTCCTAAATCAAAATTATTAAACATTTTAAGAAAAATGGTGTATTTTTTAAATAAAGGTTTCTAAGAATTCTGCGATCGTAATTTAGAAGAAGATAAGACTTAATTTTTTAAGAAGAAGGACAAGCGGATGTCGGGAATATTTTACTTTGAATTCAAAAGTTTTTTATGAAGTTTAAAATGTCAAATTTCCATAATTTATTCTGCGAATCTGTATTTACCTTGGCTTTAGTTTCATAATGAATTGCTACAATGAAGATTTGGAGGGAAATTGCCATTCGCTTGGAATATCCTTTCACTGTTTGGACATGTTTAATTGATTTTAAACATTCTCTTTTTTAAATTTAAAGCATATAATTATAATTAAGTTAAAAGGGATCTAATATGCTTATCTTGTGGCAAAATGTGAATTGACGATTCTTATCATAGGAGTTGTTTTTTCGTCTGTTTTTTTATCCATCTTACACTATTCGTTAACCGTGTTGTGTCTATTGAGATGGAGGGGGGGCGTAAGATGATAACTTCATTACGGATTGTGTAGTCAGCCAGATTTTTTAATTTAAGAAATTGAGAGAATTTTGTTTTGTTTTCATTGACCTTTGAACCTAAAAACGGTATCTCACTGTATGAATCCGCGTGATCATAAAGTGTGATTAAGTATTGGGTTCGTACCTCAGTGAAAATGAAATATATTTATTTTATTCATGTCTTATCATTTAATGCCACCAAGCAAAACAAGGCAAAAATCTTACTAGTTTTAAGTAAAAAGTTCTTTCTGTATAATTATCTCGTTTATCGTTCACTTATAACTCACATCACGTGTGTCGAGAAGAAATCGAATGACGCGCATATAATACTCTTTTGAAGCTGCTCTGCGGAATGAAAACAGAGAAAACAGGAAACAAACCATTTACAGTATTTACATTTCAAATGGATTCTGACTGTCAAATCTATTGTTACATGTTCATTTATAATACCTTTGAATTTGATTTGATTTTTACGCTATCAACCTCGACTGTAAAGTAGACATCGGAAGTGTTGTGAAAATGGAAGAGTTTTTATCTTCTTCAAAACTGCCGATTATTGCTTTGAATATCGGCGAGTCTAGATATACCGAGGGTGAAGGGTAAACTTTAAATCAAAAGTCAATCATGTCAAAAAGATAAGGTTGACGTTTTGACATGAATAAACGTCTTTATCGTGAATAGATTGAGTTATGAAAGTTATTGGTCTCTTATCCTACACTAGTCTCTTAACCTATTACCAGAGGACAAAATTTTAGACTGGTCCAAATTGAAAGGAGTTGCGGACGACAATTAACAGTTTAAGAAATTTATTTGTTTTTTCAACTTTTTGGGTAGAAAACATTGTGTGAAATGAAGAAATTGCTTGTTACAAGCAATTTCTTCATCTTACACAATTTTTCCTTGTTTTTTTTTCTTGAGAGGCGTCCAAAAGGTGTGTGGGAATGGGTTGACCCAATATTAGACGACACAATTTTAGACTGGTCCAAATTGAAAGAAGTTGCAGACAACAGTTCAAAGTCCAGGAAACTTTGGATTTTTCAATATTTTGGGTAGAAAACATTGTGGAATACGAAGAAATTGCTTGTTACAATGTTTTTTCTATTGTTTTACTTGGATTGCGTCCAAAAGCGTCATTGTGAGGGAATGGGTTTATTAAGGGGATAACTTAGATTTCAGATTTGTAAACCTTAAATACTCTACCACACAGCCTAAGTTGTTGGTATTGATGAACAATGTCTCATTAAGACGATTCAGGTGAGATCTGTGATGCCTATGGAATTCACTCTCTCTCTCTCTCTCTCTCTCTCTCTCTCTCTCTCTCTCTCTCTCTCTCTCTCTCTCTCTATCTCTCTCTCTCAGTAGTGTTGTAAACCGAATTTTCTCCACTTGTCCTCGGATAAGGAAGACGCGAATTTCACTTGGCTAATTGGCCAGATTAACAAAATCGAACTTGTCAGCAATAAGGTGAAGCATATAGCATGAAGCATGCAGTTTTTAAATATAGTGCAAAGAGGAAAACATATTCAGCAGGACAAGGTTTAAAAAAGGTACTTGACCACACGTGGAAAATCCCATGTCGGACAGACCGGAGATGGGTATTCTATGTCCCTACTCTTACCCCTCTAACTCGGAAAAAAAAAAAAGCTCGGTTAAGCTTGATATTTCATTGTATTGTTTCAGATGTTATGGAATCACGAACTGTAGTATATAAACTTTCGGAACAGCTTTCAGCCAACGAGATTCCCTTGGTAACATCCCATTTGGTCTACTCCCATTTCGTCTACTGTATTTTTTTTGCCAGGAGTCCCATTTCGTCTACTGTCGCATTTCGTCTACTGTCCCATTACGTCTACTGTTTTAATTTGTATACAATGGTTTCTTATATCAAGGATAATTACAAAATATTTACAGCTTTTTGTATAATAAATTTTTAAATGTAATATTGATATTATAGAATAAAATCTGTGTTAATGAAAAATATAAATAATTTAATCTGACAAAAAGACTTATTTTCGTTTCAACAAGTAGTTAATATTTAATATTGAAGTATTATAAAAAGAAAAGAAATTAACTGTATTGCCAAATTTCTTTACATTTTCATAATAACTTTAAATGTAAATATTATTCTAGTGATTGTAGACCTCAATTTGTCATTATATTTCTATCTTAATGAATAATGCCATTATAAATAAGATTTAAATCCAATAGATACAGGTGTGAAAAGGCAAATTAACAAATGCCATAGTAATCCATCTTCTCAACACCTAGTCTGAAATGTGTGAAATATATCGGCAACAAATACCAATATTTGATACAAATATTGGTAAAAATGTAGAATTCAAATTTTTAGGTAAGAAAAAAGCATAATAATAATTCAAAACCATAAAAAAAATAAAATCTAAAATGTAGACGAAATGGGACTCCTGTGCAAACCAGGGGTAGAGGAAATGGGACTAGTGCGCAAATTTGTAGACGAAATGGGAGGAGACGAAATGGGAGTAGACCAAATGGTACTAAACCATTCCCTTGTGTCGAAATAGTTCACTGTCATCAAATAGGGTCATGCAGCTTCTTTGAATATTTCGGAAATAAACAAGAGATAAATTGGTCAGTCACCGCAACAAGAGGTCCATAGTCTGTTTCGATATTTGCCATCATATGTTAATACATCGATGGTTATATCGCGAAACAGTTGTAACTGCCTATATGTTTACAGGCAGTAACAAGTGTTTCGCGCAGACCCATCGATATGTCATATCAAATAATTGACGTATCGTTTGCCATGCCCTCTGTCCTCCGAAAAAACAGTTTGGCCGAATTGACAACTGCCATTAATAAATGGCGATCCGTAAACTAGGAGAGAAGTATTATTGAGATTAACAAATGGCGGTCCGTAAACTAGGAGATAAGTCTTTTTGAGATTAACAAATGGAGATCCGTAAACTAGGAGAGAAGTATTATTGAGAATAACAAATGGCGATCCGAAAATTAGGAGAGAAGTATTTTTGAGATTAACAAATGGAGATCCGTAAATTAGGAGAGAAGTATTATTGAGTTTTACATTTCGCGATCAGTAAACTAAAGAGAAGTATTATTGATATTAACAAATTGAGATCCGTAAACTAGGAGAGAAGTATAATTGAGATTAACAATTGGAGATCCGTAAACTAGGAGAGAAGTATTATTGAGATTGACATTTCGCGATCATTAAACTAAAGAGAAGTTTTATTCATATTAACAAATGACGTGCCGTAAACTAGGAGAAAACTATTATTGAGATTAATAAATGGCGATCCGTAAACTAGGAGAGAAGTATTTTTGAGATTAACAAATGGAGATCCGTAAACTAGGAGAGAAGTTTTATTGAGATTTACATTTCGCGATCAGTAAACTAGGAGAGAAGTATTTTTGAGATTAATAAATGGCGATCCGTAAACTAGGAGAGAAGTATTTTTGAGATTAACAAATGGAGATCCGTAAACTAGAAGAGAAGTTTTATTGAGATTTACATTTCGCGATCAGTAAACTAGGAGAGAAGTATTATTGATATTAACAAATGGCGTGCCGTCAACTAGGACAGAAGTATTATTGAGATTAACAAAATGCGTGCCGTAAACTAGGACAGAAGTATTATTGAGATTGACGAAATGCGTGCCGTAAACTAGGACAGAAGTATTATTGAGTTTAACAAATAGCGATCCGTAAACATTATGGAGTAGCATTATTGAGATAAAAAAACATGCCAATACTTTAGATAGTCTTATTCTCATTTATGGAAAAGTGTGCACCCTATTCTTGTGCCTTCTCCACAAATATTCAAGAGTGATTGCGTCAAACGGGAAACCCATTTAGATTTAGCAAGTGCGATACGTTTGTTTTCTTAGTCCTCTCCCGTTTTAGAAATTTTAGACTGGTCCAAATTGAAAGAGGTTTCAGACGACGTTGAAAAGTACATGTAGATGCAATTTAAAATGAAACATCTTTTTAGATAGTAAATATTATGGGAAAAGGAGAAAGTCCTTGTTACAAGCAAGTGTTTCTTTTTCCACACTGTTTTCCCAATTTTAAAATCACAGTGACGTAAAATCCCAGGTTGGTACAGGAAAGACAGAATAAGGTTCGGAAGAAGTCAGACCTAATAAAACTTCATTTAACAATCACACCTAGACTGCAAATCGTATTACAATAGATTTACAAATGTACAGGTACTAAATGCTCTCTCAATGGTCAAAGTTCCCTCTGAACTTTAATGTACGTTTATTAGGTTCTTATTTCATTATTATGAACATAGTCAATATAAACAGAATAAAGCAAACATACCCCAAGTCATGTTCAGTACACGGCATTTGACTACCAAGAGTAAATAAATCTCACTGTTAAACTAATTAGATTTAAAATCGGGATTATAAATCTGCAGAGGCGAAACCTTTTAAGATTTCAAATTTAAAATAGGTTTCATGATCCTTGTCGCTTGTTTAAATTAAGAAATGAAGAGGATAGTTTTTGTTTTCAATGACGTATGAACCTAAAAAACTTAATCACACTGTATGAATACGATAAACATTTCTTATAATATAATGCAATCAGACAGAAACATTTTACTAGATTTGAGTATAATAGTATGTAAATAATTTGTGCACAAACATACGAAATGTGGTTGCGTGTTCAAAATTTTGCTCATGGGAGTATGAAAAGAACATTTCAGCCAATCAAAGCTTAAACCTGACGAAACTGAAATTAAACTGTTGTAGAAAAATATGAACCTACAGTAGGAGATGACTTCGACCTGTAAGGGGTCTTAAGGGAAGCGCGAAAAGTTTCTTTCTTAGCCAAACTGCGCAGTCTGACCAGGATCGAAACTCTTCACTATTGTTAGATCTTTTTGAATACCGAATTATCATTCTACCTTAATGTATCTATAAAGTTGATTTACTATATCGAAATGACCTCTGACGGATCCTATTTCTTTTTCAAATATTCATCCCTTAGAGTTCCAAGAAAGACCCTTGTCGTTTGACGGGTCACATCGGCGAATAATCACAACCAGTCATACTTAAGATCCATTACCCTTAGACCACTTATAAGTTGAAACAGACGGCGGTACCAGTTTACCACCACCCTGTAGTTACAACTATTAAACATTGGGTCGTTACAGGTATCTATAAACTTTTAAAGTGTCAGTGCGATCTGAGACAATTTAACACTTAACATTACTTTAGTCTTCATATGATGGTTTGAGTAGCATGTCCCTTTCAGTTTAAGATTCTGTTTTATCGACCCTTTTAATTTAGTGTTGGGTCTGCACGCCCAATGTCTTATAGCCTTTTGGGTTTAGATCGTGTGATATTTTAAATTAAAGAACAAAACCTTTTGATACTGGCTTAAATGTTTTCAACATGACGTAAATTTGAAGTTTATAGAGCATGGTGATTTTTTCTTGGATTGTCAATCTTCATCCGAAAATCATCCTTTCAAAGCCAAAAGTAGCGGTTCGTAACGTTTGACTAAAGTTCATAATTTTGGAGCTTCGCAGTAGCGTGAATGACCCGTGACAAGAATCTTCTGGTAAAATTACTAGTGTACGCTTCTCTCTTCAAATCCACTTTTGACAAAATTACACATGCAAGGAAAGCGGGAGACAATTACCGACAAACGACAACAACAACAAACATTATCGAGCATTTTGTTGTCCTGAGCCCAGGGCTTTTTCAAAGCAATATTATGGGAGACGCTTTTTTAGGAACTGGCTTAATTCTTGCCAATTCGACAAAGGACTATATGTGCTCGAAAGCAAATTCTGTTCTGCTCTAATATGAGATAAGACAGTACTAATACCTTCTTCTTGACCCAAATGACGTATACAGATGTCTGCACGTGTAACACGAGTGACGTTCTTTAAGTGTCACCACAGGTAATGACAGAACCAGTCCTGATTTGGTTATATCTACGAACGGTAATCGAGACAAGTCCGATAACTCTCGAATATTCGGAAATCTCGTCATATCCGGGTCATCCTCTGACGTCACATCCGATTTCATGTTCTTTCTTTTAACTCACACAAATCAATAACCGCTAGTTCATTTTTGTTTAAATTCACGGGTAGTTAAAGAACTAAGGTCTTTGTAACGTCCAATATATTTCAAGTACATAAATATGACTTGATGAATAATTATTACGGATTTTTGTGTATTTCAAACTTTTCACACACAACGAATTGGAAACTTTGAATTCGATCTCGGCATTTTTTTTTCAGAGACAAAAATACCTTTTTGTGATGCAGTAGAGATGGCAATAAAATAAAAGAATGATAGTATTGATAACTGGTAACAGAAGAAAAAGGGGCAGTAGGAGAGGAGAATGTAGACGAAGAAAAGAATAAGAAAGTAAGTCACACACGATGAAGATGTTGAGGATGAAGATAATGTAACAAAGTAGACAAGAACACGAAATAGAAAAGAGAAAAGACGAAGACGATGAAATAAGACGATAAAAATAGATGACAATGAGGTGTAGTAGAAAAGGAAGGTTTCAAAAAATGGAAGAGAAGAAATAGAATGGGATAGATGAGGGTTAAAGAAAGAAGAAGTTAATGAAAAGAAAGAAAGAAGAAAAGATAAAGAGGAGTTAGAAGAATAATAATGAAACGAAAAAAGAGACGGAAAACGACGAAGACAACGACGTTCAAGACGACGAAGAAGAATCAGAAGGAGAAAGAAGAATAAGTAGGGTGAAATAATGGGAATAATAATTCGACAAGGACTAATAATGACTTGAATAAAAGTAATAATGATAATAATTATGATTATTAGAAATGAAAATAAATTGTGATAATAATAAGATGAGCAGAAAGATAATTAAAAAGAAAGAAAAAGAAGGAGAAGGACTAGGAGGAAGAAGACGAAGAAGGAGTAGACAGATAAAATGAAGATTGCGAAAATCAATACTAAACAAGAAGTGTTAGTAGTAGTATAATGACTTGTAATTTCAGAGACAACTCGAAGTATATCCTAGAAAATACAAAGCAAGCATCACGTAATTTGTTCCGTAAATTCACAAAAACTTTTATCCCCTGACAAATACTTTTATTTATCTTGCCAGTTGAATATACCATCCATGTAATGTCAAATGAATCAATAAAGTGAATTAATAGGTAACAATATAGACAAATAATGGTTCTTTATAGAACCGCTAACCCGGGCTTCTCAATACGTGTTGCTGTAATACGGTTTAATTGAACAGTAATGATTGAAGGCGGCCCGACCTAATGGACTATTGAACATTTACAATCTGCTTACAGTTTGAGCTTGAATTATTTAATTAATATGCATTATATAAACCTTTTCTAAAAGTTTTGAGTATATCTGGGTCCGTTTTCACAGACCAGTCTTGATAAATGTTTGCTCTTTGGACTCATAACGAGAATTCTGAGTGGTCAAGACTTACGTCCAGTCCAATCAAAACCCTGATTATATTCGTTGATTGGATTTTTTCATTAGGCTAACGTCTTTAGCCCTGATTGTTTCTTTAAAAAGATGCGCAGATGGTTTAAAAAAGCCAACAAAGAAAATGATATATATAAGAACCTTTCTAAAACGATTGTCCTACTTAGAGCTTAAAAAACCCGAGGGCCCCTGACCGTTCAATTTCTCACAGGTCTAAATGACAAAAATAGCAACTGTTTGACATGAAGAAGTAACTTTAAATATTGTTCATAAACTATAAGGGATAGGATGTTTATATTTGAAATGTTCTATTATCAGATAGTTTTCTGCTGAATTTGATTAAATAATACTGCCGTGGATAAACTGCACCGTCCAGCGGGTACACATTTTGAAAACAACAGCAACAACAACAACAACAAATTTAATCCCCCCCCTCAATTTGAGCTATTTGAAAAAAAAGACGTTATGTTCCATACTACAAGGCTTATCACAATGAAGTGTAATATTCAAATTTATGTCCTTGTGGTCTAATATACCCCTAACCCAGGGGGTAAAGTAAATCTTTCTTTGGGTGACTATCTTGTCTATTATGCGACCACTTACATTTTGCGATGAAAATTAAAAAGAAGCTGACGAGAAATGCTGCGGGAAATGAATTATTGCATTTTAACAAAATCCCACATAGTTGTTAATCATTAGAACATGAAAAATAAGGAATTTGAATAAAAAATATGTGGTGTTACCAATTAAAAAAAAGTCAATCTGTTTACTTGAGAATTTTATCGATATACTCGTTAACCCATTCCCACTCAGTCCAACTCTTCACGCCTCTCAGAAAACATTGTGTAAAATAACAAAAAATGCTTGTTACGAGCAATTTCTTCATTTTCTACAATGTTTTCGACCAAGATAGAAAAATTGAAAATTCTATGGACTAGGCTTTGTCGTCTGCAACATCTTCAATTTGGACCAGCCTAAAATTTTGTCGACTGGCAATGGGTTACCGGCAAACTCCTCCAGCTGTGACGTTTTGACGTGTTTGACTTCAGTACGTGTTTGTCCCACAGTGTAAGGCAATACAGCATTATGGTACGCAGAAAAGTGATAGCCTTAATATTGTGTGTGAACTTGCAATTTTAAGCGTGAACGCTCAGTATTTTAGCGCGCCTAAATTTTGTAAGCGCACCTGTATTGTTTACGCATACAAGCGTTCATTCCAGCGTACCTAAAGTGGGCTTTTGACACGTTAATGGCACCACATGAAACATTGAATAAATTATGGTTCCGCAACAGAACAGGTTTTCATATTATCATTTTACCCATTCCCACTCAATCCCACCTTTTTACGCCCCTCAACAAAAAAGCTTTGGAAAACATTGTGGAAAAATGAAGAAATTGCTTGGATCAAGCAATTTCTTTATTATCCACAATGTTTTCTATCCCAAAAGACGAAAAAATTTAAAATACCATCAACTTGAAATTGGCGTCTGCAGCTCCTGTCAATTTGGACTGGTCTAAAATTCCATTGTGTTGGAATGGGTTAACAAATAACAGACCCCGGTCGAACCTCTTATTCACTAAATGATTTAATCTGTTAATCCTAAATGTTTAAATGCATGTAGTTATGTATAGTACTTCAAAAAGACTGGACTAAAGAGGTCAGTAGTGCAAGACCCTTATACCGGGCGATGGATGACCAAACTGTCATAACTACAGCTTATTTAAGCTGTAGGTGCGACATTTTGGTCGTCCACTTACGATATGGTGCTATATCTTGTAATAAAGGGTATTGCATGTTTTAACCTTAACACACTCTGCTTATTGCCTCGCAAATCACAATATCTTTTGAGTGCGTGTGTGACATTTCCAACCATTACACAGGTGCGCCAAGTAAAGACTCAGATCAGTCTGTGCATCCGCACAGTCTGATCAGAGTCTTCACTCTGCGCTCTGTAGTAGGATACTGACCCAAAGCTGCTTTAAACAATCAGCGAATATTCTAATTGTCCCAAATGGCTGTCAAGGGTGCTCAATGTGTGCAAGTCACGCACATGCGAAATTGTTGGAAATGTCACGCACAGGCTCATTTGTCTGTTAGTTCATGTGTTTTAAGTTACCTAACAAGTTAACAAAATTTTGTCAAACTAGTCGACCTTGTAAATTCTAAAGTAGTTTCCAACTGTTCCTTTCGTCCTCTATATAGGCGGAGTTCATAAACCAGTGGACTTTGATTGTATCACGGGTAGGGTATTTACCCCAAACTAGATACAACACAATAACAGCTGAAATAAGCAACATATATGGTGCTTATACATTATACTGGTTGTTAAAGATAAATAGTTATTTCGTCCGTGGGTGACCAAAAATAACATATATACAGCTTAAATAAAGCTGCATTTACGACATTTTTCTTGTCAATAACGATATTTGGAACAAACTTTTAATGTAAGCGTTAAATAAATAAACAATGTATAGCGATACATACTTTTCGTAGTAAGATATACCAATGACAAAATTAATGTATAAACTCAGTCAGATAACTGACTCAAATTATACGATTCTTTTAGTTGATTTAAGCCTTTCCAGGTTTGCAAAATATTAGACCAGTCCAAATTCAAAGGTTTTGCAGACAAACATATAAAGTGGATTTAATTTGAAAAATAACAAACACGCAGGGTAGAAAATTTTGTGGTAAAAAGAACAAATTGCTTGTTACAAGAGTTTTCATCTTTTTTCACAATATTTTCTCAGTTATATTATCACAAGGACGTAAAAAACAGGGATTTAACAGGAAAGGGTTAAGAAGGAAATGCATCTAAACTCGGTGTAATTTGTAAATTGTAAGTTTAGTGTTAACGATTTTAACAATATTACAGAAACAAGTAAAATTATAATAATTAATATAAAATAACAAAACTATATTCTCTTACTTCTAATCTTAGGGTCCAGATTTGAGTATTCACAACTTCAGTTTATGCTTATACTGAAATTAAAAAGTCTTTAACGTTATACCAATGAATTTCATGTTTAGAAATTTTGCCGTTTCACTGGTTCTATTTACAGTGAAAATTTGTTACGGTTATTAATCTTATGTTTAGATATTAGATATTATAATTTTATCAATACTTGTGAATCGATAGAGAAAAAAAGTTTTTATTTGAAAAGATCAAATTCGCTTCGTCCGACACATTTAAATCGAAAATATGCACATTAACAAATTCACACACAATAACGCTTTTTGTTACATCAACCCATTCACACACAATAATACTTTTTGACGACTCCTAGAAAAAAGGGAAAATATTGTGACTAATGAAGAAGTTGTTTGTTTTAAACAATTTCTTTATAATTCTCAATGTTTTTCTACCTCGTTTGCAACTCCTATCAATTCGGACGAGTCTAAAATTGTGACGTCTGGTAATGTGTTAAGATAACACATGAGATGAATGTCGGATATAGAAAGTATCAGTTGCAAAACAGGTTCATTGGCGGATCGCTTGTCACGTGAACTGACCTCTGGTAAGGTAGTATGGCTGAGGTATCAAACGGCTAATTGCAAAATACATGTATATGGTCATGAACATAAAACATAATGCAAATCGGTGGTTTGTGAATTGAGTAGGCTGTAAGTACGACATTAAAATCAACCCCCCCCCCAAAAAAACAATATAAATGCTTGACAGAAATGCAGGAGTTAACCCTTTCCGGTTAATCCCTGGTTTTTTCGTCCCTGTGCTTTTATACTTGAGAAAACATTGTGGGAAAAAAAGAAATTGCTTTTACCATAATCTCTTCTACCTTACTGAATGATTATTTTTCAAATTAATTTCAGTTTAATTGTCGTCTGCAAAACCCTTGATTCTGGAGAAGTCTAAAATTTTTTTTAAAAAAAAAAAAAAAAAAAAAAAAAAAAAAAAACCGAGAAAGGGTTAAAAACTCACTTTCGGTCTAAATGAATGTTTTGAGCGGTCAATCGATATATGGAATGACAGCGGCGAGCCGTCACTATACTGTCAAAAATACGAAACAAAACAAAACAAAACAAAACAAAAGAAAGCTGTCTCAACTGTGCTGTGTGAAAATCTTCAATAAGTCTACTCTTTTCAAAATTCTCAGATGGCCAATTTATTTAATACTAAAAGGGATGGTGGGAAACGATATGAAACCCAAACGAATCATTTGATATCTTTGAAAATTTGTCATTGTACTATTTATCTTTTCCGTGTCTAATACTGAAAGAAAGTGGCGGATTTGGTTATCCGGAGCAGAACAGAGTGTGTTAAATGTACCTAGATCACTTGTTGCGATGGTACTGTCCCAGGTAAAGTTGAGTTCTGTTAGAGTGTTTTTTTTTTTAGGTCAGCTGAAGAAAATTAACCTTTCATGAAAAGTCATGATTTCGATTTCTGACTGCTTTTTATAGGCGTCGTAAAACAACAAATAAATTCGTCGTAGTTATTACATCAAATCCACTTTTACGTTAATTATCGAAATCACTTTAGTATGAGATTGATATAACGAATTATTTATATTGTAACTACAGTTTGTTTCAAAAAGCACCATTTGACGACTGTCAATCAAAAATAAATAGACCAGTCAAATAATTAATTTAGACAGGAATGGAACTTTGAAATCGTCGTAATTACAGCTTATTCAAGTTGTAGTTACTATGTTTAGGTCGCCAACCAACCGTTTCATTTTTGTTTTTACACGTTACTGACCATAAATTTTGCAAAATAACGACGTTTAATCTTATACATGAACTTCTTGTCGGGGGTAGTGGGCGTTACCAGCGATCCGTAAATTAAACTTTGCTTGTTTTATATCACCTAAAAGACTTACCTTGCAAAGTTAGTATCAATATCAGAGAAAGTATCTTCTACTATTTCAACATTACGTCCGAATTTAAGAGGTTCTGTATACACGTTTAGTTTATTATCAAATGTCACACCGGTTACAGGGTTTGGGTAAACTGTATCACCGATCTTCGTGTCTTCCATTTTGTTGTCGATGTCGAAATCTGATCCAGTATCTTGAAAATACTGGTTATCCGGAGCAGAACAGAGTGTGTCTAATGTACCTAGAGCACTTGTTGCGATGGTACTGTCCCTGGTAAAATTGAGTTCTGTAAGAGTTTTTGTTGCAAGACCTAGCTCGGCTAGTGGTGTTGTTATTTCATCGTGAGATTCACCTCCATCGTCAGGACCGAAGAGATCGCTTATCTTAGTACCACTCTCAGAGTCTTCAGCAATATTATGATCAGTTGAGTTTGTAATACTTTGAAGAGCAGCTAGAATTTCATCTCGATCGTTTTCGTTGTCACTCAAGATGGACTCGCTCTGATCCGTACTTTTACCATCAAGAGGTATTTCGTCATCTATATCCAAAACGGTTTCATCAGCGGCTTCCTTCTTAACTTTTCTTATTTCACTAAGTCCATCATCAGCTTTTGTAAAATCAACTACGCTTTTTGAGTTATCTAAATCTGTTTCATTTTCGGATTGTTCTCGATGCTGTATTTCTGTTTCCCTTCCTAATTTGATACTTTCATCCACGGGCTCCTTTTCAATTAAGCTTTCATGCACTGACAACTCTTCTTTGTTCTGAGGTGAGGAATGATATCCAGGCACATTTAAATTTCCTTTTCCGATCGGGGGTAAAATAGGGTTTCTGTCCACAATAGGCATTTTCGTGCTTTATTGTTCCTGTCTGTAAACTGCCTTTGTTATGTAGCAAAATTTAACCTAATCATCTAATTAAGATTCTTCAAAGACACATTCAATTTTGTAGGTAATTGACAGCGAATCGATAATTTCCAATTATCGTTTACAGCGTTTTTTTCTCAAAACAAGTCCAAAGTTGTAAAGTGTTCAAACTTTTTTTTATTTATTTAGTTATTTCTTCTAAACTCTATTCCTGTCTAAGATTGATATCATTGAAACATAAAAACTATAGTTAATCTTGCTCAGGCGACTACCTCTAACACGTTCATAATTGGACGTTTATGTTAATAAAGTTACCAAAAGCTACATCTTAAGTTTGATTGATCCATTAAAATCACCTCAATGAGTTCTGTCAATATGGGTTTAAGTGAGAAGCCTGCAATTCATTAGGTTTTCAGTCGAACAGAACACAAATATGTGTTTTAAGCAACTACTCTCTTGAACAACCTCATTTTCGCCGTCTCTTGAGAGGTCGCTTTATACAAAATTAAATGTTCTTATAACTAGTTATAAATGTCACGTTTAAATCATTTGAAGATAGAAAATACAAGAAACCTGTAACAGCCACATAGATCATCCACAAGTGACTGAATTTAGTTATCTGTTCCTATCTCCATAATATTTTAGATTACAAAAAAGAATCAATGTACCGATCTAATTGATACACATTATCCAACCCATAATCTAATTAGGTCGTTGAATCAAACAACTATAAAACTGTATCCGGACGGGTCGCAAATAATAGTATCCTCAGAGTATCCCTTAGCAGCAGAATATATTTACCCCATACTTAACGATATGAATATATTTGAGATTTAACAGAAACAGAATCAAACTATCAATTTCACTGATAAAAACTATCCGACCTTTTATACAATAGACGGATCACTGGCAACGTTTCCTGTCTTCCGACAGAGAAGTTCCGCTGAGATAGCAAACTAGTTTTACAAGATATATAGGGAATATCTTGTTACGATAGTGGGTTACGATAGAAATATAATGTTTTATTTGCTTTGAACTCCGGAGAAAAATGTTGATATTTCACGAGACCGACTTTTACTCCGCATCGAGAAGCAGATGAAAGATGATGTATCGCAATCGCACATTATTATTTCATTTATTATATACCTAATATTTTTATTAAATTGATTCAATGAAATAATAAAAATATGTATATCTACTGGTATTATCTATCTTCTTTACCATTCTGATAACGTATTGTTGTGCGCAGGCAGCTTGCAACTCCTCACAAAAATCTGTCGAAACGGCGGCGCCGAAGAGAGTAAAAAAACGAATCTGTCAGCTCAGCTCTGGGGAGTTGAATAATTTGATGTCTAACCGTGAAATGGAAATTGTATCGTTATTTCTAACTTCAAAACCCTTTTCTGATACGACCGAAAAGGGGTTGCCCTCTAAAATTTTGTTGTGGAGTGGAGACCTCGACTGAAAGTACGCAGGGGTATTTATACTTATCCGGAGCACACAAACAAATAATGCGTACACACAGAAAAGTTTTTGCGGACCTTGACAGTACGCTAAAATAAATTGCGTACATGACGGCATTCGATTGGTTAACCCAATGCGCCCAGAAAATTATTGTGTACTGGCAACCAGTTCTCGAAATTAAATTCTAAAACGATTTGGATAGAAACCAAAAGCGTACAAAACATTATAGTAAAAGGAATATTAAATGCTGAATCGGCATACCGTATAAGACCTTTTCATTGTGGAAATCAGTGTTTTGACCTAAAGGCGGTTGAAATTCAGCGTCATAAGGGTTGCTAGGGAGAAATTTACTATTACACCTAATTACACCGTGTAAACCAAAATGGCCGACGAAGATACGGAAGCGCGTGGCTTCAAGCTAACAAATGCTTATTACAAGGGCAAATAGACATGACAATGTACAAAGACGACAATAAGTAAAAACTTAAAATGACCGGCTGACAAAAATTGCTACATTTGCATGTACCAGTGAAATACTGGTTTGTAAATCTCGCGTACCGCAAAGCACGCGAGTATTCACGCACACAATTGAATCTCGTTTCAACACGAACCAAAAACAATAAATAATTACTGTAGAAGAAGCAAGGTTGAGACCCTACAGTATATCCGCATTATGACGTCATCTACAGAATGAAAATGACGTCATCCTAGACCACCCTATATGGAACCGTAGATTCGGACTTTTTTATAACCTATCCGACTTTGTTTTTGTGGAATTTGTATATTTTACTAGAAATGCTTATACTGGCAAGGAACATCAAGGCAAATTGTTTTACGGTGACCTTAACGTCGTAACAACAAAAGGAATAAGCTTTATGTACGGCGTTTAAGACGCCAAACCAAAATAATGCTTGACATAAATATTTAAGATTAACTTCCGGTCTACATAAATAATTTGATTGGTCTCAGATGGTCAATCGGTCGCTGAATCAAACCAGTATAAAATGGCATTCATAATGTGACATTATATACATGTAATACATTCCCACAAAATGATGCTTGTAGACGCCTCTCAAAAAAAAAAAAAAAAAACACAAAAAACAAAATGAATAATTAAAAAAAAAAATAAAATAAATAAAGAAATAAAAAAACACACAAAAAACAAAATGATTAAAAAAGAAAACAAATAAATAAAAAAATGGGAAAGATTGTGAAAAATGAAGAATTTGTTTGCAACAAGCAATTTCTTCAATTTTCAAAATGTTTTCCCCTAAGAAAATTGGTCCTGTTTAAAATTTTGTTGCTTGGGAATGTGTCAAACCCGAAAGATAAAAGCCTGTACACGGATTAAGAGCGTACACCATTACAAAAACAACAACGATAATGTCGACGAATTCGGCTACAACAACAACGAAATAACGACTTAATGATCAAGTAAATTGACAATTTACGGATCGGATAATTCGATTGACAAATCCAACAATTAATTTAGTCCGAAAGTGAGTTTTGAGCTCCGACATATATATTTTAAGAATTTCGTCGTAAATACAGCCTATTTTAATGGATAGTTACGACGTTTTGTCGCTAACCGACCGTTTACTATTTTGTTAAACGTCACTGACCACAAATCTTGAAAAAAAGCACCGTTATATATCTAAGTCGACTCCCCGTCGGGGTCAGTTGGCGGGACCAGCGGTCCGTCAATTAGACATATAATGAGCAGTTGTCTAGATTCTTCTATCTTTCACTGCTTTTAATGATCCCGTCAATACTCATCACATTCACTAAATGGTAATTTTACGAATCGTCGTAAAAATATGGCTAAATGTCTGATCTCTTTTCCATTATTTATCATAAAAAAGTAAAGTTAAAAAAAAAAAAATCGTATTAAAGAAAGGGTCAATCAATCGACCGATCAATCGACAAACCGACCCATCCGGCCATCCATCCATCCATCCATCCATCCATCCATCCGTCCAACCACCCGTCCATCCACCCGTCCATCCACCCGTCCATCCATCCATCCATCCATCCATTCATCCATCCATCCATCCATCCATCCATCCATCCATCCATCCATCCATCCATTCATCCATCCATTCATCCATCCATCCATCCATCCATCCATCCATCCATCCATCCATCCATCCATCCATCCATCCATCCATCCATCCATCCATTAAAGCGAGTTTCAAAAAGACACCCAAGGAAGTTGTATAGTAAACCTAAGCGAAATTCCCACGGCGCTGCCTATTTTTCTCTCTGCGTAGGTGAGCTATTCCCAAGATTAAGAAAGCTGGACATAGGAAATATAACATAAGAAAATAAAGGGACTGATAGTGCTTCTAGACTACAACGTAAGTGTTCATGAGATCAAGGCTCTCTTTTGCATGTCACAGCCAAAAACAGTTGATCTAATCTTATCAAATAGTATCGATGGAATTATTACAACAAAGAATGTATTCTTTTTCAATAACCTTAAGATAATTATAAGATATAAAATCCGATAGAGTATATGGTATGACGCAGTTAACTATATTGATCAGTCGGAATGTTCGAAGGCGCAAATAAAAAGGCGATATAAGACGAAGTAATGGTTTCTTATTGGGGTGGCAACATTATGTTTGGATGGCTGGTCCCGACATATGACTATGTCGAGAAAATATATCACATCTACAGATCATTTGTCGACAGATCCGTCAATTACACGAAACTGTATTTAAAAGAAACACACTTGAAACATGGATAAGCTCGGTTTGATGGACAGCCATACTCCACACCTGAGCCTTCCAATAAACTGTCTTGAATCTTGCTATACATCGAACGAATGGCTGATTTGGCTTAAATAAAGAATAATCGCATGTAACTTAACATGCTTACAGTTGTTTGTGGACGAATCGTGCGTGTATTTCCGTTTATTTATCCTGGCTACCGAAGCACATGCCCATATGAGCGATGCCCCCAGAAGACGGTTAGTTTCAACGAGGGATAGAGTGCAATGATACAAGACGAAACTGTTGAGAGCCCCACCTGGTTCTTTAACATGCTCATAGGATAGCGTCGTCTAACAGGGCCTCTGTTTAACGTCTCAACCAAGAATTTACAAATCGCGGCCTCCGATCAAATAAACAGTCGATAAACGAAATCCTTTCTTTGTTGGGTTTATTTTAAGTCAATTAATGTAGTATTTTTCCAGATGAAAATTTCATTGAAAAGGATAAAGAAAAAACTTGTGAACAAGGTAAACAGCTAAGATTTAAGAACGATAATCTAAGATAAACACATTACTCAAAGATAAAGAAATCGATTAATCAATGTAAAATATCATTTGAAGGGCGGCTTATTCCACCCTTCATATCAAAACACGCATATTGACGGTCGGTGACTTATATGGCGTAACCAAAGCTTGGACACGCTGCAGTTACGAAAATTAGTTGCCCTAAGCTGATAATGTCCTTGGCTAGTCATTGCCACAAAGTTGGGCGGCTTATAAAGCTGGTTCACTAGAATGAGATATAACATAAATTAAATATAACGACATGTTTCATATTTTCTTAAAAGTATACTAATAAATAGGGAATATTACCACAGTGTCTTTTTCTATGCGTTGTTATCGTGTTCGAGAATCGTGTGTAGGTATTTTTTATTGGATGAGACCGAAGGTCGAATCCAATAAAAATACCTACACACGATTCGAGAACACGACAACAACAAATAGAAAAACACACTGTTGTAATATTCCTTTTATTGTATACCTTTTAGGAAATGACATTTAAATGGCTAAGAAATAACCAACTTTCCGAAAAACCCGGATTGTCAATACACAAAAAAAGAAGTCAGTGTTAAACGATACTCGACGAATACGGTTTTTTGCTACACGCCGAATATTGATTTTTTTTCTGTCGAGTTGTATTTGACAGCCAGGTTTTACTCCATATCTTTTATAGGTATATAATAAAAAAAAATTGAAGAGGCAATTAACAAAAAATTCTCTCCGTTTAATCGTTAGTCAATGTACCTTTTTCAAGGACACGAAATGGTCGAAAATAGGAATGTTTTCAGTTTGTTGGTTATTTGTGGAACAAAATAAATCAAACATGACCAAGAATTTTTCTAAAGTTAGCCCTAAATAATTTTTAAATGTCTAAAAGTTTAATTGACCAATCGCGGCTGTCAATCAAGGAATCAACCGACTAATCAAAACCTTTATTCAGCCCGGACCTGAGTTCAACCTTTTGTGTTCGTTTGGCGACTTAAACGTCGTAACTACAGCTTTTTCAAGCTATAGTTACGACGTTTAGGTCACCAACCAACCATTTAACTTTTTTGTTACATGCTATTGGCCATAAATTTTGAAAAATAACGCTGTTAGAAATCGAAGCGGAACTTCCTGTCGGAATCAGTGGGAGGGATCAAAGAAGTAAGTGAGCGGGGCCAGCGAAAGGTCGATTCTGATTCTCTAGAATCAAAGCAGACAGTTAGTTACCGGAGTTAAGCACATGGGCCGCTATAATAGTGACGAACCGCCTGTCCACCCGATCGAAAAAATAAATACTGAAATTAGAAACAGTGTCACCAGGATCTTTTGTTATTGTTTACTTATCAATAGAACTCCGACCATTGGCTGACATTTTGTGCAACAATTTTGGTTATTTGGAGACTTAAACGTCGTACCTACAGCTTATCAAAACTGTATTTACGACGTTGAGATCACCAACCAACTATTTTAACTTTTATTACATGTAATAGGCAATAAATTTTGCAAAATAACCCCGTTTAACATCGAAGTAGAACTTCCTGTCGGAGTCAATTGGCGGAGCCAGGGATCCGTTTATTAACGCAAAGTTTGGCTAAAAAATGCTGTTTAAATATCAAGTAGCAATCAAATACTTACTTGAACGTTGGTCACGTTTTTGTTGATAAATAGGCGAAGTTATCAATAGTTAGATCTTTAACCTGTATGGCCTGTATGTAAAGGTCCACGGACAATTGGCGCTATTTTGCCAAGTTCTCACCTATTCCACTGAGTCCAAAGCAATTTTGTAATTTTCAATTATAAGGTACGTACTTTTAACGCTATTCACCTCACGTAAATTGTTTTTCTGGTACTATCATTTTCATCATCGTGTTGAAGAAATGCCAACGCTCATTGTGCGATGGCTTTTTGATCTCATGAGCATTTCTACAGAAATTTACAAGAAGTTGAAAATTTTTTACCCTTAACTTCGTTCGAAATATTATTCTATACTTTAAGCAAAGGTTTTTTTCCCTGAAAATTATTTTAACTCGAACCAGTTACATCTTGTTTCTGATCACTGCATCATCTGCTATATTCATTCGTGCCCAAAGCACTAAACAAACTATTCAAGTACGTGTATATAGTTTCTGAGGGGGGTCTGTCGGTGCCCAAACCAGGCTGGTATAGACCCTGGTTGGCTGGTAATAAGTTGTCAGTTTAAGCACAGTTCATACAAAAAATATTTCATCTTCCGATAAAATAGGATTTCAAAAGATCCTTTAACCCATTACCAGACGGCAAAGTTTTTTAGACTGGTCATATTTGAAAGAGGTTGCAGACGACAATTTATAGTGTATCAAATTTTACAGTTTTGTCTTTTGAAGTAGGAAAAGCAATTTCTTCATATTCAACAAAGTTTTCCAAACATTCTTTTCCTTTGGGGCGACGGAAAGATTCATTGTATGTTGGAATGGGTTAAATTCCGTCTGTCTATAACTAGAAATAATGTATTGAACTGTTGAATGGAACTACACAGAGTCCAAGGGAAGTAACTGTACAAACGGAGTAACTCTAAAAATCGTTAGAGGATAATTGACCGGTAAGGGCTATTTGAAACTTTCTAACAATTTAAGTTCATCACATCAATTGACCGATCGAAAACGTCAATCAAAGAACCAATCGACCAATCTAATCATTACTCAGACCGGAAGTAAACGTTGAGCTGCGATATTAGCCAACATTCTTTTTGAGCATTTGTGTTGGTTTGGCAACAAAAATGTCGTAAACAAAGCTTATACAAGCTCTAGCTACGAATTTTTAATCGCCAACGAAATCATTTTATTTGTTATTACAGGATACTGGCCATGCGTTTTAGACCCCCCCCCCCCCGAAGAAAAAAAAAACGCCTTTTAATATTCAAGTGGAACTTCCTGTCGAATCTCGGTAGGCGTGGCAAGCGATATCCCACTCTTTACTAACAGATGTGTATTACCAAGCCCTCGAACGGACCGGGCTAGAAGTTCGGGTTCCCTGAGCTGTATCCTATCCATTACCAATAATCACCCATGTGACCCCTTACCCCATATCTGATCGGCTTAGAACAAAGCACAATCTAGTATTATTGGAAAGAGCGATAAGTAAAATAACGAAATTTAACATCTATGGAAGAGTTGTCTTTCTTTTAAGGATAACCGCGAAGTTTTTTCAGGTTATCTTGTTTTTTCTCCTCTCTTTTTGCTATAATGCTTAACCCTTTCCCATTTTTTGAAATTTTAGACGGTTCAAAATTAAAAGAAGTTGCAGATGAGAATAAAAATCGGATGCAATTTGAAATGAAACCATCTTATGTGGTAGAAAATAATAATTGTGGAAAAAGGAGAAATTGCTTGTCACAAGCAATTTCTTCTTTCAACAATGTTTCTCAAGTATAATATTACAGCAACGTAAAAACCCGGGTTTGTACAGGAAAGGGTTAAGAAGGCAGAGGCGTTATTCAAACAATTCCAATAGTTTCAACGTAACGAATTGTCGTTATAAGGAGTACAACTCCACTTTTACCAATTCTTCATTTATTTAATGGCGAAAATTATCAATTCGTGCGTCTTCTGAGTTGAGCAGTTCAAGGTTGGATATATGAAATGACGGAGGAGGTTAAAAAATGTAGTGTATTCCATTAGACGGTATCTGCAAAGTATCCAATTTCAAATATTACCCTATTTTAGGCCCCAAAGAAATATCTAAGGAAAACTGTTTGTAACAATCAATATCTTTACTTCCCGCAATGATTTCTTTCTAGAAAGTCAAAGCTTTATTTAATTCGTCACCTGTAACCTCATTCTATTTGGACCAAGTTATTTTTACACCCTGGTAATAGGTTGATCTTTATACACAACAGACATTAGCTGTAACGCTAAAAGGTACAATCTAAAACGATAAATTGAAATAGAGATCATACTCGTCAATGATCAATCGGTAAATTTGTATCGCAGTAAGGTAGAATGATCATTCTATGTACAGATATCCCCCGGAAAGCGAAAATATATTATTATGGTAGGACTACACAAAATGTGAAGTCTGAATAGGTCCGAAACCTCTAGCGGCCGAATGAGAATTCAATATTATTTTCAAACGCTTATTCCCGTTGTGTCACACGACCAAGGACTATTAGGATCTAAAGCCAAGATAATATTGTTTCGAGTTTTTAGAATTATAATAATTCATAATGTACTTTTACTTACATTGATTCCTCAAGTTGCTCCGCCATGTTCGTCATGTGATCAAGACGGCTAAATGCTGATTGGCTGAACCCAGCTTTCCTCTTGACTCCCTGTGCATGGAGAGGGTCGGTAAGAACATTTTTCTCCAAATAATCTTCCACTTTCTGAGTTTTATCAGTAGCATCTTCAAGTTCCATACCACCTCCTGTAAGAAAAGTCGAGTCTTGATTTTCTCCTGGTTTCTTGTCACCCGCATGTCTAC
This sequence comes from Fragum fragum, assembly GCA_946902895.1. NCBI lineage: Eukaryota > Metazoa > Mollusca > Bivalvia > Cardiida > Cardiidae > Fragum > Fragum fragum. Next base: position 64,680,607 of record OX336369.1, on the reverse strand, counting down.
CATCAGCACCTATTTCCACCTGATGTTCTCTTGCCTTCTTTTCCTCCTCATCGCGTTTAGCCTTTTCAGCCCTTAATTTTTCTATTTTAAATTCCGTATCGTCCAGATCGTCACCTTCACTAGGATCATTATAGATACCCAGCTCCTCGTCCTCCTCGGAGGTTGTTTTTATAGCTCCATCTCTAGCAGGTTTGTCTGGTTTGTTGGTCTTTATTTCGCCTTTCTGGCCTTCTTTTGGATCACCATCGCGATGTTCTTTATCTGTAGTTTTTTGTTGCTCTTCTACGCCAGGTGCTGTATCAAGCTTCATAGCTGGTTCATAAAGGTCTTCAATAATCGGTTCTGAAAAAAAAAAAAAAATAGATATGAATTCCATTTTTTTATTTAGATTAACTGATTGGTGTTTTACGGCGCATCAACAGGTGGTCATTTAGCGCACAAGAAATTATAAGAAAGAAAAACATAAAACATACCAAACAATACAAAGACAACAAAATGGTAGGAGGAAAGAAACAACAACAACCAAAAAGATAAACGAAGACCCTTCAGTCGCCTCTTACGACATGCCAGTTGTCATGTTTGTTCCGCCAGGTGAAATGGCAGATGGGACTGTTGATTAGCCCATTCCAACAAGTGACGCTTTTTGACGCTCCTCAAGAAAAACAATTTAGAAAACATTGTGGAGAATCGAGAAATTGCCTGCAACAAACTATTTCTTCTTTTTTCCACAGTTTTTTATACCCAGAAATTTGAAAAAAGAAATCTGGAATTTCATATAAACTGTAAATTTTTGTCTGCTACTTCTTTCAATTTTGGACCAGTCAAAAATATTGTCGTCTGGTAATGGGTTAAGAGTACGCAAAACGATATATGATAAATATATAGCATTTCACACATTTGAGACCGCTACTAAAGTAAGGTCGTTTAATCTCATTCGAATAAACCCATTACCAGATGAGAAAACTTTATAGACTGGTCTAAATTTAAAGAAGTTGCAGACGACAATTTATAGTTGAGGAAATTTTGAAAAACCTTTGTCTTTTTATGTAGAAAACATTGTGGATAATGAATGAATTGCATTTAACAAGCAATTTCTTCATTTTCTACAATGTTTTTTAAAATCTTAGAAATCATTAAAATCTTTCCTAGAGGGATGTAAAAAAGCATTCTGTGGGAATGGGCGAAAGCGAATTGGTATAGACTATTATTATCCCATTTGGGCCTTTTATTTAGTATTCCTTTTAATTTACATCTTCATTTTAAAAACCAATGACAGAAGCTGATAATCTTACTTAAAAAAAGAAGAGAGTTTATGTTTTCCGTACTTTATACGGAGATGAATTACTAAATTTTGTCAAAGAAGGTAAACTGTACATTTTCATTTTCTACCTCTTCTTTTCCAGGTCTATGAAATCGCAACGATACAACTGAATGAAGAAGCATTTATTTGCATACATATATTTTGCTTTTTCGATTTCATTTCAATTGAGCAATGTACCTAATTAATTTTACAAAATGGTGTCTGAAATTGATCAATTACGGCTGTTTCTTCTTTTATTCGCCGATGACCAAGCTTTGTTTTCGACATCACCCGTTAAGCTACAACTAATGTTAAAAGATATTGAAATGTATTGTAAAAAGTGGCAACTTAAGATAAATACTGATAAGACTAAGGCAATGATCTTTGAAAAGAGCAGAAACCATACTTCTTACGACTTTTACCTGAACAACAAAAAACTCGAGATCGTACAATGTTTCAAATATCTAGGGGTTTATTTATACAAAAACGGTAATTGGTTAAGGTCGCAGAAACGGTTAGCGGAAAATGCCACTAAATCCTTATATGGTCTATTGTCTATATTCAATTCATTTGACTTTAGTAATATGGTCTTATAGTGCAGGCCTAGACATAGAGCAAATACATTCAAAATTCATTCGTAAAATTTTAATGGTCAGAAAATCTACAAATTTGTCCAGTATCTATGGCGAAGTAGGAAGAGTTCCCTTAAATGTTATTCGCAAATGTAATATGATTCGCTACTGGATTAAAATCCTACATCTTCCAGAAAAGAGTGTTGTTAAACAAGTTTTTAATATGCAAAAAGATGACGCAAATAAAAATCACACCTATAATAATCTAAATTGGGCGTTTCATCTCAAAAAGCTCCTGGAATCACTAGGTTTTCACGATATGTGGATCAATCAAAGACAAGAAACAATAAATTTCAGTCTCATTAAACAGCGAATATTTGACCAATATTATCAATCATGGTACTCTGACATTAACAACTCATCTCGTCTAAAATATTACAGTATGTTCAAGCACTCATTCGTACAAGAATCCTATTTAAGCTTCATATCTGATAAAAAATTAAAAACTGCCCTTTCTCGTTTTAGAATAGCATCCCACGATTTAGAAATTGAAAAAGGAAGATATCAAAATGTACCTTATAAAGATAGAATTTGTAAATTATGTAATCAGAATTCTGTTGAAAGTGAATTTCACTTTTTACTAGTTTGTCCTTTTTACCACAACATCCGCATTCAGTATATAAAGCCTTATTTTTGTAGATGGCCTAATCTCAATAAGTTTGCAAACCTTATGTCTTCTAAAAACAAGAAAATCATTTTTAACTTGGCAAAATTTATATTTGAGGCTAATAATTTAAGACAAATAGAAATTATAACAAGTAATAGGTAATAAATATAGTTTCTTCACTCACTTTTCTCCTACATCATGTTGAAGTTCGTATTGTTTGTAACTTGTATATTGCTATGTGTGCAAATAGCACATTTAATTGCAATTAAAATGTTTGTATTGTATTGTATTGTATTGTATTGATATTCAAGAAGATTTTCAAAATTCTTACAGTTTGATTGTTATAAGTAATTAAGTCCCTTTCTTTTATTTTTAAATACATGCATTTAAACTGTGAAACTAATTTTGTAAATCGCTGTATGATCATTTTTAGAATTATTTGTTCGATTGTTTTAGAACTTTGATATAACTGGTCCTAGAATTTAACTGACAGAATAATTATGTTCGATTGTTTTAGACCACTGGTACAACTGGTCGAAGAATTTTAGTGACAGAATTATTATGTTCCTCTGATACAACTGGTCCATGAGTTTTAAGTGATAGAATTATTGTGTTCGATTGTTTTAGACCTCTGATACAACTGGTCCTAGAATTTTAGTGACAGAATTATTATGTTCGATTGTTTTAGACCTCTGATACAACTGGTCCCAGAATTTTAGTGACAAAAATTATTATAGACCTCTGATACAACTGGTCCCGGAATTTTAGTGACAGAATTACTATGTTCGATTGTTTTAGACCTCTGATACAACTGGTCCCGGAATTTTAGTGACCAAATTATTATAGACCTCTGATGCAACTGGTCCCAGAGTTTTAGTGACAGAATTATTATATTCGATTGTTTTAGACCTCTGATACACTTGGTCCAAGAATTTTAGTGACAGAATTGTTATGTTCGATTGTTTTAGACTTCTGATACAACTGGTCCTAGAATTTTAGTGACAGAATTATTATGTTCGATTTTTTTAGACCTCTGATACAACTGGTCCAAAAATTTTAGTGACAGAATTATTATGTTCGATTGTTTTAGACCTCTGATACAACTGGTCCAAAAATTTTAGTGACAGAATTATTATGTTCGATTGTTTTAGACCTCTGGTACAACTGGTCCCGGAATTTTAGTGACAGGATTATTATAGACCTCTGATACAACTGGTCCCAGAATTTTAGTGACAGAATTATTATGTTCGATTATTATAGACCTCTGATACACTTGGTCCCAGAATTTTAGTGAAAGTATCATTATGTTCGATTGTTTTAGACCTCTGATACAGCCGTTCCCAGAATTTGGTGACAGCGTGAGTGTTGGAATGTTTGTGACAGCGTTGTTTTTTAGATTGAAGATGACAATAATGTTCTTTTGAATAGTTGCGAAAAGAAAGGCACGAAGCTTTAGACATCTGCTTGACCCACTCTCAAACGACAAAATTTAGACTAGGCAAAATTGAAAGATGGTGCAGACGACAATTCTAAAATAGTAGAATTTTACCCTTTCCTATACAATCCCTTGATTTTACGTCCTTCTGATTTTATACTTGAGAAAACATTGTTAGAAAAGAAGAAATTGCTTGTAACAAAATTTCTTCTTTTCTCACAGTTTTTTCTAACCTTTTGGTTGGTTACTTTTCAAATTTTACCAACCTTTAATGGTCGTCTGTAAGTCCTTTCAAATTGGACCAGTCTGAAATTTTGAAAAAAAAAAAACAAACGGAAAAGGGTTAAAATGTATTTGCCTTATAGGACAGAAAACATTGTGAACACTGAAGAAATTGCTTTTAAAAAGCAATTTCTTCATTGTCCACATTGTTTTCCAAAGCTTCTTTTTTAGGTTGTGTAAGAAACGAAATTGTGTGGGAACGTTTGGTAAGAAAACGACCAACTTATCTTAAATTCAAAGGCCAAATTAAATCTAAATATACACTTGAGAATAGAAGGAACGCTTGTTCTACTATTGGAAATACTCATTCTTTTCCTGTTTTGCAAAATATTAGACCTGTCCAAATTGAAAGGTTTTGCTGACAAAAATTGAAAGTGGATTTTATGAAAAAGATAACCAGTCAGTAGAGTAGAAAATATTGTGGAAAAAAGAAGAAATTGCTTGTTACAAGCAATTTCTTTTTTTTCTACAATATTTTCTCGATTGTGAAATCACAGGGATATGAAAACTAAGGATTGACCAGGAAAGGGTTAAAAACTCGACATTTTTGGATTATCAAAGTAGTTGTTTTATCGCCGTATCTTCACACTTTACTGTTATTTACATCCCCATGCTTGATATACGATAATACCCCTGACGACGAATATAAACACAGATTCCCGTGTTAAATGTCACTATCTCAATCATTGATGGATCGCGACATAAGTTGACCAATCAAATTATTCGTTTAGACAGGAAGTTGAACTTCGCCATTAGACGTCGTTTATGTGAAACATTATTGTTGGTTTGGCGACTAAAATGTCGTAACTGCAGTTTTTCAGGCTGTAGTTACGACATTTAGCTCGCCAAATATCAATTTACTTTTTTTGTTAAATGTAACTTGTTATACTTCTTCAAATTTATTTCCTTTAATATTGAAGTTGACCTGCTTGTCGGGGGTAAGTTGGCGTGGTCAGAAATACCGTCCATTGCAGTTTAACCCATTCCCACACAACGACGCTTTTAAACTCCCCTTAAAATATGAAAGTTTTTGAAAAACATTGTGGGGAATAAAGAAATTGCTTGTTACAAGCAATTTCTTCATTATCCACAATGTTTTCTACCACAAAATCAAAAATTTTGAAGATTACATCAACTTGAATTTGTCGTCTGCAACTTCTTTGAATTTGGACTGGTCCAAAATTTTATTTTGTGGGAATGTGTTAAGTCTATTCTTGCTTTGATGAGTCTCACGTTATGTCTTTCTGTGTTACTTATATTGCGTATAGGCGGCATGAGGGTCAATCATCGAAAATCCAGAAGTATTTTTTCGCTAGTTTAAAGCTCTTTGCGAATCAGTGCATATTTGACAACATCAGAGGCGTATTTTTTAGTGCTGGTCGTTCTACATTTGCTTATCTGCAGCTTATGCGCTTACATTTATTTTTGTGAGTCAAACGTCACGATCTGAGGGGTATATTCTTCAAAATTAAGACGGATCTTATGTAAAAGCGTTTATGTAACATTTCTGTGACGTTGAAGTGAAGTTCCTTTGGTTTTATTTGAGTTTAATTTTACTTCAAGGGGCATAAAGTGCGGTGATCTGAGACGCAAGATCCATTTCTGTGGCGTTGCCACCCCATATTCATCACCTACCTAGCGACAATGACTTTAAACGATTGAATCGATAAACCTAGTAATTTATATACACGGTATTATATTTTCAGGCATATAATACACTCTGAATACAAAAGTGCGACTTGACAGACGTACCATGTCGCTACGTCGATTCTACGAAGGTACACGCACTACGGCGCAGTCAAGACGTTCCTTTCTTATACGTGCGAACTAGTATTATACCAGAGCCAAGGCAGTTGATGTGTAGTGCAAAAATTTGAAATCGGTATGTCGTCGGAATTCCTCGAATGACGTCAACGTATTTCTGTTTCAACAAACTTTGCCTTTCTGGCGTTACAATAACGGCCCAGTTCAGCAATAAATTACTCTAGCAATTCAAAATGTCTCCCGAGGAATCCCAAAGTTTGAAAGATTTCAAATTTGCTTATTATTAGTACGTATTTCCTAGCTTAGTAACGTGGAAGATCCACCACGCTTTTGTAGCGTTTCTGTGGCCTTCTCATTTCGGTGAGTTTTATAGTCATGAAATAAATCGACGTGAATTTAATAACGTAAAATTGGTGATGGATGGTAAATTAGCGTTTTGTTATATAATCAAAGGCGGGCCATGTATTGAAACTTAAATTGGCGAAAATATTAAAATGACCCTTGATTGCAAAGGAAAACCTCTTACAATTGTTTATTTTATCATTTATAATAAATACGATCCGGGTTTTTATCTCTCACTCAAACTTCCTTTTTGATCCTTGAGGGGTCCTGCGTGACTCAGTGATTAGGAAGGCGAGGAGTCGTAATCTGACAGGTCAAGGGATTCGGGTTCGAACACCCCGCGCGCCGCTGGTTACGTGGGAAGATGGTATGTTTTTTGGCACCTTGGTAATATTGCTTCATCGTGTAGACAACCTCTAGACCAAAGCGATACCATTTTAGCAGGAAATATTAACGTATTACCCTTTGTGAATGTGACATTAGAAGCTGTAAGTTAACATTAATCTTGTGAAAAAGTTGATACACCGTTAGTGACGTAACGTAATATTGGTCTTTATGTAAACCGCCATTCGTGAAATGATGACCAGAAGTTGAAACATTGACGGGACAAGAACCCGCTTAATTGTTCCTTGTTTATTATCATATTTATTGTTACAGCCCGAGATCTAATAATATAATCATCTTATGTCATATGACGCCTTTAATAATAAGTTGTAGATTCAAAATTTTCTTACCTTAGTCATTAAACTAAAGCCATCCCACTGCCTATAAACCTCCTTGCTCTGTCAATACTGTTTTAACAAAGACTAAGAACACTGATATCCCATCTATCGTTTATATTCATTTCGACAGACTATAATCAGTATCACACTTTATGTGTATTTGCATTATTTCCCACCTATTTATTGTTTAATTTAGTAATAGTTTTATAAAGAGACATATCAAATTTCAACCCTTGAGCATGACATTTGAACCTAGCGAATAAAATACCAGCTTTGTCGTCTCGAAAAGGGAACCAAAATTAAGAGCATCAAAACTATCATCCTGTGATTTCCGTTATCAACATGCTCGGATAACCCTTTCTCAAGCGGCGAGGGTTGGGAGTTCTGTAATGTTCTTCATTTAGTGAGCAAAATGTCGTACTTACAGCTTGAACAAAGCTGTAGGTACGACAATTTGGTTGGCCACTGACAAAGCGATACTTTAATTTCCAGATTTTCTTAATTTTATATTTTTGCCGAAATTCCAGTGGGGTGGTGGTAGTCTGTATCTTCTAGTGCATCAGCGTATGATCAGGATAAAAAATTGATTAATCCATTCCAACACAAATTTTTTTAGACTGGTCCAAACTGAAATACGATGCAGACGATGATTTCAAGCTGACGAAATTTTAAATTTTTTCGTTTTTTTTTGTTTAGAAAACATTGGGGATAATGAAGAAATTTCTTGATACAATCAATTTCTTCATTTTCCACAATGTTTTCCACAGCTTTTTTCTTGAGGGGCGTACAAAGGAAGGATTGAGTTGGAATGGTTTAATGATATTCCAGAGTCCGTTGTCAGTAACACGATCTTTGTTAAGATGTATTTTGAAATTTTGAGAAAGATCATATTCTTAAATTTTTGCGGAAGACAAATCTTAAACTGGTGAAATTTAAATATCTGTGTCTGGAAAAAAGATCATCGTGGATAATGAAGAAAATGTTTTCTTAAAAAAATCTCCATTTCCCACAATGTTTTTCTCAATTTTTACCGGTGGGTTGGTTGGGCTGGGTCTGGGTTAAGCTAAAGTCTGATGTATTGAGGTAACAGAAAATAACATCTTTTGTAGGGAGTAGTATTTCCCTTTTTTACAAGACGTACTACCTCTGATTGAAAATCACCGAGGTGTAAACACATAACTATTGTTGAAGAACTTAAAATACTCATATCTGATATCAATTTGAACGATCCTGTTTGGAGTACAAAAAGTCTACAGTCTAATTGATTTGTCATGTTTCTTTTGAAAACAGAGCTAAACTCGAAACAAGAGTTTGCACCCGGAAAAACTCGATATTGATGGAAGCATAACAGTTTTTACGAAACAACCTGTTTTATCATTTTTTACTTGATATATCTATGAACCATATAACACCCACAAAAACCCCAATAAAAACACGCAGTTTCCCGCAAAGAGAGTATCAGAGGTCATTTTTCATAACCGAAATAATTTTCTGGGACATATCAGCCATCAGACCGACCAACCAGTATACCCCCCCCCCCGAAAAACTATGTTTGCAGGGGTATAACGTAAGCTATCGTCGAATGTGATTAATATTCCATAATAGCTCCCTGCCGAGGCAAATATCCTTTCCGACATCTGTCTCTCACCAACGGGTGGATGTTCTTAAACCAAAGTGGGATGAGCAGTTGAGGGCCCGGATAAAGTGAGATATACCAGGAATGCATGGTTAGGTGTTCTAGTTGCAGTGATATAGCTGAAATACTATTAAAATTGGCGTTAAATCCCTTTCAAACAAATTATACATTCCTTCAATTGGGATCCCACGAAATACATTCTATATGATTTAAAAACAATGTTGAGGGATATTTTAAGTGTTTTTGATGCTTTTTGATCAACACGTTCGACTATGTTTTGATCGAATTAAAGTGATATCAGAACATTACTACACATATACTAAGCTTTCGGGCGACGAAAGCCTCCTCGCCAATACTTTCAATGATGATTGCGAGATTCAAATTTATTTGTGCAGAATTGTAATTTTGGAATGAAGATGACACTATAATCATATTACAATTATTTTCACAATTTTAATGCCCATTATAGTGGCCATGATTGAAAAGTTTCAAACAAATTGCTCGAAAATTATATTTTCCATGAGTATCTTTGCAATAATAGTACCTCAACTCGAAACACATTATGATATGACGTCGTTTAATTATTGCATGTCACTTTTTTCTGCTTTCTCCAACGCCTTAACCCATTTCCAGATGATAAAATTTTAGACTTGTCAAATTGCTCTAAAATTCGAAAGTAAGTACCTGATAGGGTAGAACACATCGTGAGAAAAGAAGAAAATGCTTGTCAAAAGACATTCTCCTTTTCCCATACCGTTTTCTGTATTTCTTCAGGGCGTCAGAAAGCGTCATTGTGTGGTAATGAGTTAATCAAAGTCTAGAAAAATGTAAAATTTCGTTTATTGTAATTTTTCATATTCTAAATCTAACTATTATACAAAATGAAGTATTTTGTCCATTTTTGATTGCTGGTTAACATATTGACTGAACAAAAAAAGACTAGCAATTTCCAGCTGCTATCCCACTTAGGTTTACGATTATCTACCCATAGGTGAGAGACAAATGTCGGAAATGATCGAACCCATGACCCCCAATGATTGAAGATTGGGAGGCTGATGCGCGCAGTTGGTAGCGCATCAGAGTCCCAATCTTCAATTATGAGGTGTAATGAGCAACTAGATCGCCCATTTAAACAGGAAGTGAACATTGAATTTAGACATTTGTGTGAAGCATTTTCGTGGCTCGGCGACTTAAATGTTCAAACTGTAGCTTATTCAAGCTTTGGTTGCGAAGTTTAGGTCACCAACCAACGACTTGCCTGTAATTTAACGAATTCCCACCCAATGACGCTTTAGGCGCCAACAAAAAAAAGCTTCAGAAACATTGTGGAAAATGAAGAAATTGCTTGTGACAAGCAATTTCTTCATTTTCCACAATGTTTTCTATCCCAAAAGTGAAAAAAAATCTAAAATTTCACAAGCTTTAAATTTTCGTCTACAACTGCTTTCAATTTTGCCGTCTGGTAATGGGTTAAAAGTCGTTTGTTACCGTGACCTCAGTCGAACTTGCATGTCGGAGTTCAGTGGGCGTGGTCAGGGATCCGTAAATTGTCTATTTCTGTCTAATTTGCTATTTTGTCTTTTATGACTTTTCAAGCAGAATTTTAAATCTTTGACAAAAAAATAGCGTGATTTGTTAACCCATTCAATTCGACCTTGAGCTGTCAAAGAAGTAAAAGGGGACTAGATATTGATAAATAGCTTAATATGTAGACCAAGATAATTTAGGAGATGAAAAGATAAACCACAGATTCAAGAAAGACATTCAGATTAAAGAGACCGAAATATCGTAACTACAATTTTATTTAAGATGTATTTACGAGAATTGGGTAATCTATGATCTTTTACCACTTTGATAAGGTTATCTAACAATGTACCCTTAATAGAGCTGCAGTTACGACTTTTAAATCATCCACTTAAGAAAATGTTTGACGTTAATTTTGAAGATCAGCATTCCATTTCTGATCTCAATAAATAACTTGAGTGGTCAATCGTCCATCGTAATCACACATTACTAAATCGTTATTTAATACCAATATTACCGTTCATCCAGAAGCGCCCATCCCGTTTCAAAACGATCAATTTTAGACTGATCCAAACTTAAAGAAGTTTCAGGCGACAGTTCAAATAATGTGAAAATGAGAAATGAGAATCTTAAAGAGAAAGAAAACTTTGTGAGGAATTGCAAATCACAAACAGTGTCTTCTATTTCGACTGTGTATTCCTCAATCTGTTCTTAATGTGCGCTAAAATACTTGGGCAAACCAATTGCAAATAACCGCGCTAAATGAAGATAAGATGAATTAGATGTAGGACGGCGCCGAACCGTTAACCCATTACTGTTCAATCTCTGGTTTTTACGTCCCTGTGATTTTATAATTGAGAAAACATTGTATAAGAAGAAGAAATTGCTTCTGACAAGCAATTTCTTCTTCTTCTACAAAGTTTTCTGTCCTACTACGTGGTTATTTCTCAAATTAAATCTATTTTAGTTTTTCGTCTGCAAAACCCTTGAATTTGGACAGGTCTAAAATTTTGAAAAACGGGAAAGGGTTAAAATAACATCAGTCACCAGATCCAGAGTCGAAAGCGTGTCAAAATATAAGATGGTTATAAATCTGTACGATATCACTGGAAACAACGAGAAATCCCAAACAAATTCTACTGTATGCTGACTTCTAAATCTTTATTTTTCGTTTGCTAAACCTTGTTCATGCGTTTACGCTTTTCTCTCGAAGACCACGAGGAAACATAAACAATCGATCAAGTATAAAGAACGCTGAAAAAAATGGTACATACTAAAAACTAGTGAAAATTCTTTATCAAAACTGTCTAAATTACATACCAATACGTTATTTAATAGATATCATTTAAAGTCCAGAAAAGGAATCATATTTCAAATAATACGCACTCTTATTTATCCTACTTGAATATCAAGCTTTTAATAACATATACTTATGCTCTAAGAAAACACTAAATCCCGAATCTTGAAGAAGTTATTTTGAACTTTTCACTTACATCGTACCTCAACATACAAGGGATTTTTACATGTCATTTCTCGCTTGCATCTATCCATTATACATTGTCAATTATTTGTAAACCTATGAAAAGTCCCTGTTTGCTTATTGTTCTACGTTAAGTGTGTCAGAGTTTCCTTTGCAGTCATATAACCAATGCTGATTAAGTAATGGAATTACGCATACAATTTTGCTCACATTTACAACGTCTTAGAGACGAAAGTATGGTTAACATTTTGCATTCATTAAAATTAGTTGAAAGGTAACGCAACACCCTTTGATTAGTATTGTTTTCAAATGATTTGAGCAATAATCGAAATGCCTATTGTCACCAGGTGCGCTGTTCATATGATGTCGATCGAAAAATATTGGGTACTATTACCTGTTTGAGGCATTTGCCCAGCTCGCAGCAATCTTTCCGCTATGTGTGAAAACATTTGTTCTATTTTGAGTACCGATCTCTTTGGGAAAATCAACAAAAATACTAGGTTTGCGAAACCAACATTCAGATATGTGACTTTTAGAACAGTCAAACATTTTCGATTACAACGGTTACGTTTATGCGTCTGCCATCCTTACATGATGAATAAACTTTGACCTAGGTTTTGATTCCCGGTCGCGGCGAATATACTTATTAACATTTGTCTCCAACCAATGAGTGGATAATCGTAAACTTAAGTGGCAGCTTGAGGTTCGGAGAGGATGTAGTGGTAGTATTGGTGTGAGAAATACCAGGAATCCATGATTAGATGCTCCAGCCGCCGTGATGTGACTGAAATTAAATCTCATTCACGCAAATAAAACAACGGATAAACTTTAAATGTCTACCCTCTATGAATATTTTTCGATTTTATTATGTTAAAATCATTCCCACATGATAAAATTTTAGACCAGTCGAAAGTTAGAGACGCTGCAGACGACAATTTTAAGTTGATGATATCTTCAAAATCTTTGTCTTTTAGGATAGAAAACATTGTGGATAATGAAGAAATTGCTTGTAACAAGTAATTTCTTCGTTATCCACAATGTTTTTCAAAGCTTTTATATTGAGGGGCGTTTAAAAGCGTCATTGTGTTGGAATGGGTTAAACAAGAAAAATCCGCACATGTCATCTCTATGCCACTGTAAATGTCTAACAGGCAGTGTGGTTTCTTTGTGTGTCAGTATACTTTATACTTGGATCTTTTATCGACTCGATGAACATGAAATATTCTACTTTCAATTCCGATTGGATATTGCTACAATTGTACCTGCAAATATCTCTCCAATTTTAACCCATTCCCACACAGTGAACTTATAGACCGATCCAAATTTCAAAAAGTTACTGACAACAATTTAAAATTGTTGAAATCTTTAGATCTGCATTTTCCTCATTACTTTCCTAAACTATTTTCTTGGGTGCGTAAAAAAGGGATTGTGTGGAAATGTGTTAAAGACCATTTTCAGTAATTTGCTTGAACTATTGTTTACGATAAATGTTTGACGTTTTATCTGTTTTTTTTTTAATCCAGAATGGCCGATCACTTCAGAATAAAGAATAAAGAGCGTTTCTTTCAAATTTGTATGAGACTGTCTTTATTCAGTTAACACACATTCACTTAAATCTAAAGACCAACCTAATCAAAATTCGATGTAGAGTAGGAGTTGGGTTTATTTCATAAATCTCTTTCAAGAGCCCTATACAAAGCAATGTAAGCTTTTCTATTATTTGATTATTGCAATGTACACATCACAAACTTTGGTATCTAAACAACCAATCAGTTATTGAATATACTGCGTCCTTAACTCGTGAGAAATAACCCAGTCGCTTTTATATGACTTTATGACTTTATAAAGGACTATGTTGCGCACAAATTGATCAATCGTGACTGTCAATCAAATAATCAGTCAACCAATGAAACCATTTATTTAGACTGGAAGTTAATTATGTGCTGCTATTTGTGTGAAGCATTTTTTTTTTTGGTTTGGCGACCTTAACATATTTTAGGTCGCAAACAAAACATTCTACTTTTCTGTTTTATGCTACTGGCCATAAATATTACAAAAAATGACGCCATTGAATATCGAAGCGGAACTTCCTGTCTGATTCATTGGGTCGGACAAACGGGATAAGTTGGCGGAGTCAAAGATCGTTAATTTGTTTAACTGACTTCAATTTTAACACAAAGAATACTTAATGAGTGATTAATCAACCAGCTTAGCGTAGTCAGTAAAATTTTATTGTGAAAATCTCTGTCGTTATGAAATGTTCCTCCGAGACTGAAAGAAATGTGCTTCCGATATTTATAAGGCGAAACACTGATGAGGTTGGTGTTTACGTCACGTTTAGTAATGTCGAATGGATCATATTAGGCTCGACTATGGTAGAGCTTTAAGTCGTGCAAGCTCATGTCGTCGTTGCGGGAGCAAAATGTCGCAACTAAAACTTTATTGAAGCTGTAGTTAAGACATTTTGCTCGTGCTCCGACGATATTTCAAGATACATTGATATTTTGTAACAAAAGTTAAATACATGCGACGAGGCAAGTAGGAAGATAGCTAAAATAATCGACCCTGAGACTGTTCGAGCGGGGCAGCCTAACCGAGGTCGTTAATTTTCGCTCATTACAGATTTTCCGAATCTAGAAAGATCATTTTACTTCACTAAATGCTTCCATTCAAAATACGGTAAATATCTTGCATAAAGCGACCACTCAAGTGGTCGCTTAAAAGAAAGATTGCTTAAAACACTTTACTTCAAAAGATATTAAGGAGTGATTGAATTAGATTAGGGATTAGATTAGTGCAGAATTATCACTTAATCCTATGCTGTTGGGACTCATTACAATCGTCTCTTTTACACGATTTAAACGAGTTCCAACAACAAAGGTTTACTTTAAACCCTTGTCATGCTGAACACGGAATATTCCGGTTTTGGTAGGAGGTGAAGACCAATATCAGCCTGCACATAAGTGCAGTCTGATCTTAGTCTTCACCTCCTGCTTGTACTTTTTCTGTCAGAGTTGTTTATGAAATTGATTTCTAAAAGAAATATTGATTTTTGTAGAACAAGTTCTGTCAGTACTTTCAGCCCTTTGATTGTACAGCAACTCAGTAAGGTAATTTATACAGCATGACAAGGGTTAAGAAAACGCTTTCATTTCTTAAGAGATTTTTCTTTTTGAATTGAGATTTTGATTATGGCCTCCTTAAAGGAAGTGGTCGCTTATTGGACGTGGTCGCTGAATGGGCGTGGTCGCTGGAGCAAAATCGACTGTACTATTTTTATTTGACCTCTTCTTTGCGCGGTCCATTTTTCAAATATTTGTGTCATGGATGGTTACCTAGTTGTAATAAATGCCACACGATTAGGCTCTACTACAACAGAGCTCTAGTTCGTGCACTCAGATACATCGTTGTGTGAGCATAATGTCGTAACTACAGCTTTACTGAAGCTGCAGCTACGACATTTTGTTCGCACATGGACGATGTTTCAAGGGATTACTTACAGAAAATGATTGTAACGAAGACCGGATTCTGTCCGATTCTAGAAATATACCAAACGCCTCGTCTAAAGTTTGGAAATCCTCTAAAAGTGGAAAGTTTCCATCCGTGTCTGCCTCTATAGTGTGCTAAGGTTTATCAGGCCTGTTTTCGACATTGTAAACACTAGTGAGCGCTTTTCTGACAAAGATGCACGAGCTAAAAGTAATACAATCTTTTAAAAGTTAGCGGCCATTTTGCAACCTTGGTGAGGTAAGGAATGATGCCATATATCCTTTCCAGATTATCACCTTTTGCCTGATTGGTCATATTTTTTATGAAAAATGTCAAATCATAGAGTTCCTTACCGATCGCATTGTCAATCAAAGAATAAATCTACCAATCAAATTATTTATTTAAACTAGTTTGGACGCCGACATTGATCGCCATTTATGTTAAAGCATTCTTGCTGGTTTGGCCACTTAAACGTCCTACCTACCATTCTACTTTTTTGTTACATGCTACAGGCCATAAATATGCAAAGTTACACAGTTAAATATCGAAGCGGAAATTCCTGTCGGAGTCAATGGGCGGGGCCAATGGGGTCAGTGAGGGTGCTCAATAAGAGTAAGTTGGCGGGGCCAGCGACTGGTCAATTGGCAAATCAACAGCATTAATCAGAGAATCGATCAATCAATAAAATCACTTATATTGTTCGGCAGCGAACCTTGAAATTCGATGTAGGAAAACAAACATGTGAAGCATTTTTGTTGGTTTGATGACTTAAATGTCGTAACTACAACTTTTCCTGACGGAGCACAGCTAAGGTAGGCAGCGATCAGTCAATTTCTTTATGATTATCGTCTACAGACTTTTAGCCTGGCCTTTAATATAACAAAATTTACTTATATAGCTCACATCATTATAGAATTATATGTCATGATTATCCTTGTTTAGCTTTCCCCTATCAGAAGTTATATGAAAAATGAAAATTTGCTTTTCGATAAACGAGCATCGTTTATTACAGATTTGAGAAACGTAGGCCTATGACTGGTGAAGACATGCACCCAAGTTTAGAATGGATAGGATTTGGCAGAAATTTACGCGTGTGTTTTTCAATGAAGCATTAATCTAAAAGGTACAAAGCCAAAAATCGTAACAGAGATTAGGTCTGATGGCAGAGTATTCAATTTCAAACCTATATATTGCGGACTGGAGTCTATGGCTGACCAAACTAACTTATTATATCACAACTTAGACCATATTAAGATATCGCTCACATTGGCTACCGATTATAATGAAAATGTCTTTGTTTCAAGAAAGTAAAACATTAAGACAATCATTTTTTAAAAAACAGTTTGAAATTAAATCTTTTACAATGTTTCCTTCACTGAATGAAAATTAAGTGAATTTAAAGATTGAAATAACAATGATACCACGTCATACACACGCTGAAACAGAACAATATATGATGATGTAAAAAGGATGACATATTATGAAATTACGATAGATGGGTTTGATGGGAACAAATGCAAAGAAGCGATTAATCAACGGAATAACAAAAACGATATTGCACACACGAAACAACGCCCTGTAATGGTTTTATTCAAGAGTGTGTGTGTGAGTGTGTGTGTTTTAAAGAAGGCGATACTTAGTTTATACATTAAGAAAGGTTTATTATCCAATTGGTATGACTTACTTGGTCGTTTTTTATCCATCAAACTCACGAATTGTCCGAGGTTTCGTCGAAACCTGGATTTGAAGTACCACATTATTAACTCTCTTGTCTTTATAAGTGTTTGATAAATATTTGAACTCGGTCTTACTAACTGTACGTATATAACGACATCAAACAATCACATCATGTACCCTAAAGTGATTTTTTCCCTGGTCATATTTTAAAAAAGAAAGGAAAAAAATACATTAAAAAATAGACAGAAATCGTAAGATACAGATGATATGATATCCAATTCCCACACAATGAAGCTTTTGGATGCCACTCCGGAAAAGCAATTCGGAAAACATTTGGTAAAATGAAGAAATTGCTTGTCCCAATCAATCTCTTCATTTTCCACAATGTTTTCTCAACAGAAAGTTACTCATTTCTAGAATTTTATTTTATTGTCGTCTGCAAATCGATTCAATTCGGACTGATCTAAAAATTTGTCGTAATAATGGGTAAAGCTGTGGTTACGGGGTTATAAATTACCATTGTTAGGTTGAAAATAGGGGGTTCAAAAAATCGATTTCAATTTGATGAAAAATTCGATTATATCAATAGTTCTTGGTAGAAACCGTTATGGAAAACGAATAATTTGCAATTTCTTTATTTTCTTAATTTTTTCTCAAGCTTTTCTCAAGTGTGTGTGTGTTTTTTTTTTTTTTTTGGGGGGGGGGGGGTCAAAAACGTTCCCATTCTAAACGTAAAGGGAAAGGTTTATGATTTATGAGAAAATGCTGCATGGTTGCACAGTTCAAAGCCACCAAAAATTATGGTGCCTTTAGGTAAGAATATACTTAATTTTGCACAGTTCCTAGCCAACAAACATTATGGTGCCTTTAGGTAAGAAAATGCTGTATGGTTGCATAGTTCCTAGCCAACAAACATTATGGTGCCTTTAGGTAAGAAAATGCTGAATGGTTGCATAGTTCCTAGCCAACAAACATTGTGGTGCCTTTAGGTAAGAAAATGCTGTATGGTTGAATAGTTCCTAGCCAACAATCATTATGGTGCCTTTAGGTAAGAAAATGCTGTATGGTTGCATAGTTCCTAGCCAACAAACATTGTGGTGCCTTTAGGTAAGAAAATGCTGTATGGTTGAATAGTTCCTAGCCAACGAACATTGTGG
This sequence comes from Fragum fragum, assembly GCA_946902895.1. Classification (NCBI taxonomy): domain Eukaryota; kingdom Metazoa; phylum Mollusca; class Bivalvia; order Cardiida; family Cardiidae; genus Fragum; species Fragum fragum. The sequence continues at coordinate 64,662,560 of OX336369.1, read as the reverse complement.
TGCCTTTAGGAAAGAAAATGCTGTATGGTTGCATAGTTCCTAGCCAACAAACATTTTGGTGCCTTTAGGTAAGAAAATGCTGTATGGTTGAATAGTTCCTTGCCAACAAACATTGTGGTGCCTTTAGGTAAGAAAATGCTGTATGGTTGAATAGTTCCTAGCCAACAAAAATTGTGGTGCCTTTAGGAAAGAAAATGCTGTATGGTTGCATAGTTCCTAGCCAACAAACATTGTGGTGCCTTTAGGTAAGAAAATGCTGTATGGTTGAATAGTTCCTAGCCAACAAACATTGTGGTGCCTTCAGGTAAGGAAATGCTGTATGGTTGAATAGTTCCTAGCCAACAAACATTATGGTGCCTTTAGGTATGAATAAATTTCATTTTTTGCATAGTTCCTAGCCATCAAATATTATGGCGCCTTTAGGTAAGAAAATGCTGTATGGTTGAATAGTTCCTAGCCAACAAACATTGTGGTGCCTTTAGGTAAGAAAATGCTGTATGGTTGAATAGTTCCTAGCCAACAAACATTATGGTGCCTTTAGGTAAGAATATATTTCATTTTGTATTGTTTCTAGCACGCAAACATTATGGTGCCTTTAGGTAAGAAAATGCCGCATTGTTGAATAGTTCCTAGCCAACGAACATTATGGTTCCTTTAGGTAAGAAAATGCTGTATGGTTGAATAGTTCCTAGCCAACAAACATTATGGTGCCTTTATGTATGAAAATGCTGTATGGTTGAATAGTCTAAAGCCACTAAACATTATGGTGCCTTGAGGTTAGAATTTACTTCATTTTGTGTTGTTTCTAACCCGCAATCATTATGGTGCCTTTAGGTAAGAAATGCCGCATGGTTGAATAGTTCCTAGCCAACAAACATTTTGGTGCCTTTAGGTAAGAAAATGCTGTATGGTTGAATAGTTCCTAGCCAACAAACATTATGGTGCCTTTTGGTAGGAAATAAACTTCATTTCTGCATAGTTCCTAGCCAAATAACATTTTGGTGCCTTTAGGTAAGAAAATGCTGTATGGTTGAATAGTTCCTAGCCAACAAGTATTATGGCACCTTTAGGTAAGAAAATGCTGTATGGTTGCATAGTTCCTAGCCACCAAACATAATGGTGCCTTTTGGTAGGAAATAAACTTCATTTTTGCATATTTCCTAGCCAACAAACATTAAGGTGCCTTTAGGTTAGAAAATGCTGAATCTTTGAATAGTTCCTAACCAACAAATATTATGGTGCCTTTAGGTAGAAAATGCTGCATGGTTGAATAGTTCCAAGCCACCAAACATTATGGTGCCTTTAGGTTAGAATATACTTCATTTTTGCATAGTTCCTAGCCACCAAACATTATTGCGCCTTTAAATAAGAAAAAAAATGCATGGTTGCACAGTTCCTAGCCAACAAACATTATGGAGCCCTAAGAATTCAAATATTTTATTATTAGAATTAATATTAATTATAACAATAGTGAATAATGGCTGTAGACTTAATTTTTTATGATATAAAAGCGCCTTGTTTCCATAACAACTAGTCTTATACACTTGACAGTCGTGATCTTCAAGTCGAACGAAACCAAATTTATACTCTCCGTTGCTTCTGATAATAGATACCCGAACCATAGGGTATGTTGTCGTTTGGCTAGCAAGATGTCGTAAATACAGCATGAATAGAGCAGTATTAAAGACATTTTGCCGCAGTCGCCCAACAGCGATGTCCTGTCTAGAGGTGGGGTAAAATGTCCATCTCACAATGGGAAAAAGGCAAACGTACTCTGAGTAAGCAGACTGTGCACGTGAAAACAAAACAAACAAACAAACAACACCACCACCACCACCACCACCAACAACAACAACACCAAACGGTTTGTCCTATATCCTAAGTTTTTCAAAATGAAACAGAACGACTTCAGCCCCATAAACTCAGTTGGTAGAGCACTCTACTCTAACACTCCGGTTAGATCTTTGTGCTGACCCAAAGCAACAAACTGATAGTCTTTAAGATCAGACGTTAAACCGAGACTCCGTGTGACAGTGCTCTATACCGAGCACATAAAACAACCAGGCTGAGCGCTCAACAGTTTCTTCCTGTATCCTCGTTCTAATCCCAGAAAACTACTAATCGCCCAATGGAGGCGTCGCTCTAATGGACATGTGCTGCATTTGCGACGATAAGTAAGATGAAATACATAAGCTCGCCATTGCTTGATTACCAAATGTTTGAATGTGACAAAACGCTAGGCCTTGGATCACAAATTTGTATCCAACATCCATTTAAGATAAAATTTAATCTAGGTTAAATCGATTCTACAGAAGAATAATGAGAGAGTAACTTCCCTTAGACTGTCTATGGCGAGTATGATGTATTAAGGCTCGACAACTTAACAGTCTTTGACAAATATCAATGACAGAGTTAATTCTCTTATACCATCTATTATAAAAGAAGAAAAGAAAAGCGCTCAGTCAATTCGACCCACTTTAACCCATTCCCACACAAGCCCTCCTTTTTACGCCCCCCCCCCCAAAAAAAAACCACAGTAAAGGTTTAACATTTTGTCGTCTGGTAATGCGTTGATATAGATCGAGTCTAGTACAAGAAAAAAAAAAGATATCATTTGAGTCCGGGCGAGCCAATTCTAAGTACTGCACAGTTGCAAGAGTCACAAACAATGACCATCCCGTACATCTACTCCGTGAGATAGAATAGTCGATGGTGGTCTTAACTAAATGAAATAATAGAGTGGTCCGAATTTAAAGAAGTTGTAGATGACATTTTAAATGTAGCCAAATAACATGTCAGACAATATTGTTGCAAAAGAAGGAAATGCTGGTTATAAGCATTTTTTCTTCCTTTCCCGCAATATTTTCTGCAGTTGAATTTCTTCATTAAGTAAAAACTTGGGATTGTGTGGTAATGAGTTAATGACTCTTTAGAGCGCAGTGAAGACTCTGATCAGATCGCATGGGTTCACAAACTGTTCTGAGTCCTTACTTGGCGCGATTATGCAATTATTGTAAACTTCACACACAAAATTAACACAAACTACTGATAATAATAAAAAAAAAGTTGAGTATGATTTAAAACATCTCAGGAAATATGAAAAAAGGACAGTTTTGAGTCTGACACCCTTCGTAAACGGCACTGGCTTTCCCGTTTCTAGAGGGGCGTATTCTGAGTGTAGGCTCACAAATTTGGCTGATCAGTGCTGCCAATCAATTGACCAATCTATTCGTCCCTATTGACCGAAAGTACAAGGTTGAACTCCATCATTTCTTTTAATATTTTCTTTTGTGGGCGAATTAACCCTTTCTTGTTTGTTTTTCCTCAAACTTTTAGAACTTTTCAAATTTAAAGGTTTCGTAGGCGAAAATTTAAAGTGGATTTGTTATGAAAAATAAGCATTTGGTAAGGTAGAAAAAGGAGAAATTGCTTGTGACAAGCAATTTCTTCTTTTTCTACAATGTTTTCTCAATTATAAAATCTTAGGGGCGGAAAAACCAGGGATTGAACAGCAAAAGGTTAAATTTCCTAGCCATACTTTTATGTCCGTATTTACCTGGTCAAATATTTCACAAAATACTGTCTTTATAACCTTAATCGAACATCATCGTCGAGGTCAGTAGGCGTGGCCTGCCCTCCATCAACTGTACTCTTTCCTTTTATTTCGACAGCGCTATAATTAATTTATTCGAATAACGCCGATCATTTGGTCAGAGTCGAAAAGTACATGTATTTATAAACTCTAAAAAAAAAAAAAAAAAAAAAAAAGATACCCCCATTTTCTAGGTCAGTGTTTGTTCTTGTCTTCAGAGAAAATGATACGCCCACAAAAAGAAAAGAATCCCGATCTATCTTCATGTTTCAGTAAAATTCAAAACGTTAAGATAAAAACAGTTTTGGCGGGAGATCTGAAGCCCCGATGGCGATGTATTGTCTATACATGACCTATTTTCTTTGTTTCTCTATTATCTGTATCATATTTGTAACAAACTTTTTTTTTCTCAAATTCCTAGATATTCGATACAAAGTTCCATTTATTCCGTAAAATTTGATGCTTTAGTTTCATAATTGACGATTCGATGGCCACGCCCATTGAGCTCCAATGGGAAGTTCAACTTAGATGATTTAAACCCCATTCCCACACGATAAAATTTTAGACCAGTCCAAATTCAAAGAACTTACAGACGACAATTTTAAGTTGATGAAATCTTTAAAATATATGTCTTTTTAGGTAGAAAACATTGTGGATAATGAAGAAATTGCTTGTAACAAGCAATTTCTTCATTTTCCACAATGTTTTCAAAAGCTTTCATATTGAGGGGCGTTTAAAAACGTCATCGTTTGGGAATGGGTTAACGGCGGTATTTGCGAAATTCAAGGCGAGTACCATGTAACATGTAACAAAAAAATAAAATGGTTGGCTGGCAATCTGAACGTCGTAACTACAGCCTAATTAAATAGTTATGACGTTTAATTGGCCAAACGAACAAAAAAAAATTATAACGTAATGTCGGCAAAAGTTGGATTTTTAAGTTCACTTCCGGTATAAATGAAGGATTTGATTGGTCGATTGATTCTTTAACATACAGGCGAAATCCACCAATTAGCCGGCATGCCAATAACTCTCAAGATAGACATATCCTAGTTTTGTGACTTGCGCTGGGATTTTTAAGCTTTCTAAATCAATGTTTCAAAATAGTCCCTTTAAATACTTACAGGCCTTTTAAATACAAACAATCAAATATGAAAGTCATGTCCTATTTATTAAAGACTGTGGTGAATTCAATCGTCTGCGGTGATAAAGGCTTCGGAGTAAGTCCTGAAGATACCCTTCTTTCTAACTCGAAGTCCACAAGATTTGGTCCACGAAGTTTGATCTTGATATTCATCTCAGCATTGATTGTCTTTAGATTCAAATTGTTAGAACAATAAAGTTCTGTCACAGAGATTGTACGATTACAAGGTGTAAATGTGTGAAACATGCCTCACTGAGTATATATTATACAAATACATGTCAGGGCAAAAGAGCTACAGTCAATAATCGTGTATTTCCACGACTCTGCAACTTTATTGTGAAACCAACCTTTTGGCACTTTTATGAATACCCATATACATATAACAGAAATTGTAAGTCGTGACTCAAATTGGTTTTTCTCTAAAAACAAGTCGTAAGCCCTAATAAATTGAAAAGGCTGGAATTAATATTCTTAAGAATGATTACCGAATTTCAGTTAAAAATATATTCATGTTTAAAGATTGTACTTGAGGAGGTAGAGTGTGCGAGAGAAGGTGGAGAGAGAGAAGGGGGTAGAGGAGTGAGAGAGGGGGAGAGGGGAGAGAGAGAAGGAGGAAGAGGGGCAAATGCGAGGACAGAGATTCCCCCCCCCCCCCCCAAAAAAAAATGTTAGAATGTCTCGGAAAAATTATTTGTGATGTATTCGTAAAAAGAATCTTAATGAACACGACAAGGAATATACTACAAAATTGGAGAAAAAAGTTTGGCTTACTCATGATATCAAGAACATTATATGGATTTTCATGGAACCCCCCCCCCCCCATAGTCCAGCTTTACATACTTAGTCATAGATGGTTTTAATAATACTGGGGAGTATATATAAATACCTCTTGTTACTTTGAATGGTAGGAAGAATAATAAGTTTTATAATTCACGATCTTTTGTACATGTCGGAGATATATGAGTACAATAGCAGATGATTTAGATATTGTCAACACTGATTGAAATGATAAGTGTGGTAATAAAACCCACCGCGTGTGAACCTGTGAAGTAGGGTTCACTTGGCACCCTAGTTAGGATCTTATCATAGAGCAAGGTCTTGATTGAGGAAGATTACAATAAATACGATCTGGTAGTTGCATATAGTACTTAAATTGAGAAAGCGACTGGAAATATATATAACCATAGCCATATGACATAAATTCCCGACGCTTTTGCATTTATTTTGCCTAATTAGTAAAAGGAAAAGTATACAGTCTATAATTTCGATATAAAGTCATAGACTACGTATTTAAGTTCTCTGATTCGGTAGACTTCTTTGTGATTTTTGAAATTATCCTTTGCCAACTCTAGGCTCAGAAAAAATGGAACCCGGTGGAAATATTACACGAGTCTTTGTCTTTACAATACCGTTCATAATGTAATCCCTTCAAAAAATTTATCTGAACTTGTATAGCAGCCAATTATAACCAAATTTACCAATCAAGATCACACAAATGAGTCCGAGAAAACAATTTTGAAGAACCATTTGTGTTCTACTGGCACGGAAAGATGGACAGCAATTCCTCTAAATGTTCGAATACCTAAAACATCTTTTTCTTAACCCTTTCCTGGTTTTTGATATTCCAAGGTTTTGCAGACGACAATTTGAAGTCTAGTTTCTCAAAAAATAACCATTCAGTGGGGTAGAAAATATTGTGGAAAAAGAAGGAATTGCTTGTTACAAGCAATTTCTTCTTTTCCCAAATTGTTTTCTTAATTATAAAAACACAGGGGTGTAAAACCAGGGATTAAACAGGAAAGGGTTTAACGCTCCCTGGGAATTAGTTGACATAAATTAAGGAGAACGATTTACTAGACGTTGGCGTTCATGATTGACCATGTCTTATCGAGTGAGAAACTACCAACATCATCAACTTTGTACCAATTTTAAAGGCACTATAGTTCTCTTAGGGACACAGTTTTTCAAAAAAAAAAAAAAAAAAAAAAAAAAAAGGAACCCCTTCTTCTTTAAAATTGTCCACAAACCCGTCTATGCATTATTTCAGAATAGGTCACAAACGCGCTATGAAAAACCTTGCTAACATAAAATAATTTTGAAATTTACTTTCATATTCTGTTCGGCAAAACTTTTCACAGCGGGTTTGTGACCTATTATGAAAGTATTGGTAAAGGTGGCTGTAAACGATTTTAACGAAGATTTTAGACTCCTAATCTTCAACTATGGGATGTCATGGGTTCGATCCCCGGCGGCGGAACATATTCTTTCCGACATTTGTCTCTCACTAATGGGTGGATAATCGTAAACCTAAGTGGGATAGCAGCTGGAGGCTAGTAAAGGATGTAATGGTAGTACTGATGTGAGACATACCAGGAATCCATTGTTAGTTGCTCCAGCCCCCGCGATATGACTGAAATACTGTTAAAAGTGGCATTAACCCCATTCAATCAATTAATCTCCCTTCATAGAACACCCTCCATGTAAAATAGTCCAAATATCTATAAAAACTGTTATTTCATATATCCATTGTTGGGAACACCCGCCGCCAAGATATGACTGAAATACTTTTAAAAGGGACGTTAAACCCCAATCAATCAATCAATTAATCCCTTCAAAGAACACCCTCCATGTAAAATAGTCCAAATATCTATAAAAACTGTTATTTCATATATCCATTGTTGGGAGCACCCGCCGCCAAGATATGACTGAAATACTTTTAAAAGGGACGTTAAACCCCAATCAATCAATATATCAATCAATCAATTAATTAATCAACCAATTAATCAGCCAATTAATCAACCAATCCTTAAGTGAGGAATGTTGTCCCTACGAGAATAGTAAAGCCATCAACTATTATCCTAAATGTAATGCTCATTTTACGGATATGCTTATAGCTGTTGTAGTGCTTTCATATCGCTTTCAATAACAAATGATTTCACAATTTCTTTGAAACAATTCAATAATTTTAAATATAACTTGTAGGGTAGTTGACTAGCCGCTGATCCACCCACCCCCCCACCCCCCCTGAATCCGCTTGTCCTGCTCACTGAATTCAGTCAGGGTCAGGAAGTTTAAGTTGGATGTTAAACGGCGTTAATTTTCAAAATTTATAACAAAAATCGTGTTACCAAAGCGTAAAAATAGTTGGTTTGCCACCTAAACGTCATAACAACAGCTTTATTAAGCTGTAGTTATGACGTTTAAGGTACCAAACCATAAATAATGCTTCACTTAAATGTCGCGCAATGTTGGAGTTCATAATTAACATCCGGTCTAGATGAATGCTTTGACCGTTCGATTGGTTTCTTGATTCAGAGACGCGACCCGTCAATAATCAGTATTATGATTATTCCTATCATTTATTTAAACTGAATGTGAAAAGTTTTATAATTTTATTTCTTTGTAGTGTGAAAGTCAACAGAGCTACTGTTTTTCTTCTGTTATCATCATGAAGAGAAATTTACAGGTATTTATGATGATAACTGCAATATTCTAGATAGAACGATATTCTAGATAGAACGATATTCTAGATACAACGATATTCTAGATACAACGATATTCTAGATACAACGATATTCTAGATACAACGATATTCTAGATGCAACGATATTGTAGATACAACAATGTTCTAGATACAACGATATTCTAGATACAACGCCATTCTAGATACAACAATATTCTAGATACAACGATATTATAGATACAACGCTATTCTAGATACAACGCTATTCTAGATACAACAATATTCTAGATACAACAATATTCTAGATACAACGCGGGTATTTAGTGATATCTCTTAAAAACCTGAACACTAACGCAAACGAAAATCTTACGCGTTTTCCCCACAAAATCCATTACTTCTAAAATCAGTATTACAGGTAGTTCGTATGAAATTATCTTTGAATTAAAACAGCCAGAAATTTAAACGATTCGAACCTTTATTAAGGAATCAAGAATGACTTAAATTGTTTGTCGCAAAACCTCTTCGTCTAGAAAATTGAAGTCGTAATTGAACTCCGAACGAAGGATGGCAATTATTACGTCATCTCGTCATCACCGGGCTTTAATCAAAGAGCAGGTGGTTTATTGGGTAAATTATAAAGCGATCAGATAACCTCGAGGTAAAAGGTGAATGAACATTGATGTGAAACCAAATATATATACTCGCCTATCAATTAAAGCCCTATTTAGCATATTCAAACTTGTAGGGAACACCCCAAGAAGTTGACGTCTACGATTTCCGATTTCACATTGCGGTGACAGGATATAACCTCGGTAAATAATAAGACATGTGTTGTTATTGGGATGCTAGAACTGTGCGAGTTCTTATACTTGTCGTTATCCATAACAACAAAATGTTAGATACTTAACCCTTTCCTGTTTTGTAAAGTTTTAGACCCGTCCAAATTCAAGGTTTTGCAGACGAAATTTTAAAGTTAATTTTATTTGAAAAATAACCATTTAATTGGGAAGAAAATATTTTGGAAAAAGAAGAAATTGCTTGTCACAAGCAATTTCTCCTTTTTCCACAATGTTTTCTCAATGATAAAATCATAGGAACGTAAAAACCAGGGATTAACCAAGAAAGGGTTAAGCAAATATGTAATAGTATACCGTAAGTAGGAGATCGAAATGTCATAAATAAAGCTCTAACGAAGCTGTACTCCAGTATTTTGGTTGCCAAAAGAAGATACCAATATTTCATTATGATTTGAGGACTAAAAGAGAAGCCGTCATGCAGGGTTTTGACGAGTTTGATAGAGTAAGATCCATGTTTGTATTAATTAAGAACCCTACACCTTTCAAGCCGTTAAGTTTTATAAGTTTCTATGCTTTTCTGGCTTGTTCTTAAATGTAGTTTTCTTACAATGATGTACAATTACGGGTATGTTTTTCTCATGCAACCTTTCAGAATGAAAAATGGAATAAATGATAACCCCTTTCTCACGATTGTAAGTTGCTATTGTTCGCCCTGTAATTCTAGAACGGTACATGGTGACAAATAAAGATGGCGGCCGTGTTGTATATTTCATCCGGGTGTCCAGGTGTCGACATGAACCTCCCCACATGTCAATCAAATAATTAGTCACGTGTAAAGGTGTTTGATTCATATTTCGAATGAAATAAACATCACACGGTAAATGGTCCAGTTCAAGAGTTCTCTCATTGCCTGACGAAAGAACGGGAATCTCTTCTCACTGCTCCATTTCTTTATATCGTTTTATCAGCAAAGCATAAACTTTGAATTATTGTTTGAAACTTTTTTTGAAAGAGGACAAGTCTCAATTAAAACCGTCTGGCAATGTTTAAGTCAAGATCCTAAGAACGTGTATTGATATCTTCATCAAAATTTTAATGATCATTTATAAATTCCCAAGACACTAGATTGATTGCAGCCACGTCATTGGCCAAGCTCGATTTCTTTCTTTTCCAATATCAATAATGAATTTTTGTTAGTTCTTTGTTGTATCAAATTCAATTTTAAGAAGAGAATTTCATTTGTTAATGGCATTTTCCCAAGATTGATTTAACGAACAACGTGAATACCACTTGCTAAGTTTACTAGGCTTGACAAAAATACTTTTTTTTATCCGAAACATTTAAAATAATGTTTGTGGATAGTCTTTGTTGCTATACGTCTTCAAACTATGGAACAAGGAAGTACTTGTCCATTTTTTTCTATTTGAGTGGTTACTAAATTGAGATACCTAGACTGGTTGTTTTATATTCGATCTTAGATTTGGCGTGCAAAATGTCGTAACTACAACTTGAATAAAGCTGTAGATACGATATTTTGCATGTCAAGGACAATAGGTACCCCTTGTTTCGAGAAAGCGGGTGGTTTGTTTGTTTTCTTGGGTTAAATGCCGCTTTGAACAGTCTTTCAGTTTTATCAAGGATAAGTTCATCCACGATCTTCCTGTATATCACCTGACCAAGACCGGGGCTCTGAGATTTCTTACCAAAGGACAAACCCACGTGATCAGCGCCGCGACCGGGATTCGAACGGCAACCGTCGACTTCTCTCAGATTACGAGCCTGTCGCCTTAACCATTGAGCAGGTAAAAAGCAATGAATTAAGCGGTAGCAGATATCAATGAATTGGTTATATTAACTTGATGAAATGTAAATAAAGCGAGTTGGCGCCAAGAGTGTCCATAATTACAGGCTTGACTATGTGATCCGTTGAGCTTTAGGCAACAATGAATAAGTTAACAAAAATATTGTTCTGTGGTCGCTTGTTATATTAACAAGGTTGTTTAACCCATTCCCACACAATCCCTCCTTTTTGCGCCTCCCAAGAAATAAACTTTGTAAACATGGTGGAAAAATGATGAAATTGCTTGTATCAAGCAATTTCTTCATTTTTCACCATGTTTTCTATCCCAAAAGATGAAAAAAAAAAAAAAAAAAAAAAAAAAAAAAAAAAAAAAATAATAATAATATTCCATAAACTTGAAATTGTCGTCTGCAGCTTCTTTCAATTTGGATCAGTCTAAAATTTTGTTGAGTTGGATTGGGTTAAAAAGCATTTAGTAAAATTACCTATCATGATATAATGGCCTTCGACGTGGCCATCAAATTGAAAGCCGGTAAGTAAGTGCGATTCTTTCGAAGTCCTTTTAATCTATTTAAAACACAATGCCACTTTTTGACGCCACAATGATCACGAAATACTTTTTTTGGAACAGGAGAAATTGCTTGTTGCTTGTATTTTGTCGTATTTTGAGATGAAAATCATTTTGGGGTTAAAAAAGCTTTCAAGCTCGGAAAAAAAGATGAACGCGAGTCCTGTAATTTGGTCCCCATACTTTTGTTTACTGTATATTGCATTTTCCACGGTTTTCACAAACTAAGCCAGATTGAGTCCGATTCCTCTAGCAATGTTATTCCATCCCACTCATTGGCACTTTTAGACGCCCTCAAGAAATAAAGCATTGGAAATCTTTGTGGAAAATGAAGAATGTGCTTGTTACAAGCAATTTCTTCATTATCCACAATGTTTTCTACCCCAAAAGTATAAACAATCCAAAATTTAATGAGTTTTGAATTGTCGTCTTCAACTCCTTTCAATTTTGACCGGTCTAAAATTTTGCCGTCTGGAAATGGGTTAAGGAGGTTGGTGTTGTCGCAGACTCTCACATCGAACTTAAGCCCTACTTTGTCGAACATTTCATCGTTGATATACGTTACGGAAGTATTATTTTGATTGGATAATGGAAAGAAAACAGAAAAAAAAAAATCTTTGTAGTCAATCAAAATATTTATCCTCACTTGAAGGCACAGAGCGCATAATTTAGTCCATACATACTTGTGGTAGGATTTTAGTTTTCACTACGTTCTTTGAGCAAAAGAACAGATTCTTAGCTGTTAGAAGTCCCGAGAGCGAGGTTAGGCCCCCTCACCACCCTACCCCTAATTTAAAAGCTTTTTTGATGGGTTGTGTACGGACATTTTCAATGGCTATCATCTTACCCGGATGAAGATGTCACTACGACAAATGGAAATGACCCTTTTGGTACATTCGACATCGCCGACTTGACCTGTCCTCTTGACCACGTAATCTGATCCTTGACCACACTGACCATGGTATAAGCAACAACAACAACAACAACAACAACAAAACATGGTTCTCTTTATCGATTGTCAGACGACAAACCTGATGGCTAATCCAAATTGAAAGGCATTTATATAAAGAAAATCCATCAAATCTATGGTCAGTAATATGTAAATAATACCCCGCAAAATATGTCGTAATACTTAACCTTGAATAAGGTGTAGTAACGATGTTTGAATCGCCAAACCAACGAACATGCTTAATAAAAGTATCGGCCAATGTCGGAGTTCAGAGTTACTTCCGATCTAAATGAATGATTTGATTGGTCCACCGATTTTCTGATTGATATTCGCGATCCGTCAATGAACATTAATAACTTCGTAAGAAAATAAATTGTTTAAAGTTTTTGTTTTACTTTAAAGGCACTGTTTTTCGAGGCAATACTGTACATTTTAAATATTGTGGAGTTGAAATCCAGAATAAAGTGTCTGCGATCGCCCATTTCAAACACAATGATGCCTTTTCAAAAAAAAAAAAAAAAAAAAAAAAAAAATCAACTTTGTAAAAAAGTATGGATAATGAAGTAATTCCTTTTTTTCACAAGCATTTCATCCTCAAAAATTTGATTTTTTTAATACCCCGAAATTGTCGTCTGCTACTTCTTTTAATTTGGACCAGTCTAAAATTTGTCGTCTTGTAATGGGTTAAATACCTAGTTAAGATTTGATTTATTTAGAATGTGACACGACCAAGCTCATTTGTTTTAACTGTGCACTATAATTACTTCAATTGTGGTCACTTGAAATATATACCTTTGGCCTCCACAAATAGCAGGGGTTGTTGTTTTTTATCGGCTCCCCGGTTCAAAGGTCATTGGTCTGCGGAAATGATCCCATCATTTGATACCCCAAACCATGTGTTGCTTAGGGCATTTTCAATCTTTAAAACATGGAAAGACAGCTACAGCTTGGCTCTTCATGTCAATAAATGCGAAGCAGAAATTAGAATTAATGAGTCTATCAAGTGACAGTAAAGAAAAGCCGAGTTGATGATGACCGAATTTTCTTTACAAGATTCCGGTTTTGGTGTACAAGTCTACGGAAACTACTTTGGGAATTTATTCCTTGGGTACATTCAAGCTTCCGTACCCTTGTCTTTTTGAGCTGGTCGATAAGCCCAACGAGACGTGATACATGAGTAAATAAACATTTTTATATAGCAAAGCGTCAGTTTTGATAGCTTAAGTTAACCGACAAAATTTGAGGTCGTCTCAAAGTTCAACGAGTGCAAACCGCCACTGGAGGCTTAACCACTATATTCTTTATATACATACGACATAAAAATTAGTTCTTTTATATTTCAATCTCTGCCTGCATGGTCATCTACTAGGTATTTTAGCTCACTTGAGCACATCGTGTTCACAATGACTCTGATCAGAGTATTCAATAAGTTGCAGACGACAATTTCAAATTGTTGTAAATTCAAAATTATTTATCTCTCTACGTAGAAAACAAAGTGGAAAATGCAGAAATTGCTTGTAACAAGCATTTTCTTCATTTTCCACTTTGTTTTCCACAACTATTCTTCACTATGATAACGTTTGACAAAGAAGATTACTGAACAAATTAATGCTTTGCTAGCTAACAGTACTTTCAGTACTTTGATTGATGTCAAGTTAGGTGTTGAGATAGAAAGGCCATCTTGCTCAACAAGGCACCAGTAAGTAAGATCAGTCAAAGGGCTTACAATTTCCCAAACAAGTGAATCACAGATAGATATTCATGCAATATCTAACATTTTTCTATTCATGCTCTTTACAAAATTAATCAAGAAAACACCAAAGAGAAGCAAATGGAAATTTAAGCATTCCGCAGTTATGGATCTTTAGCATCTTCTCAATAGCAACTCACCACCAATAAATTTTGCAGTTCGATAGCTAGATTTGTTTTATAATATGCTCTTGATAGTATTGTAGCCAGAAAAAAATAGGATAAAAGAGTTAAAATTTGACCTTGATTTTAGACACATAAACCTCATTGTGAGGGCATCAGACCCACAAATGGAAGGTCGCAATTTTGCGTAACATTGTGCCACTGATTGAAAAATGGAATATACATTGATTGTGACTATTGGTACACAATCAGAAAAATGGAAAGATTTTGAGTTATTGTGGGCACAAGAAAAGGACACATATATGAAAATTCATGTAAACACACTGAACCCTATGGTCAATAGTATGTATCAAAAAAAGCCATAGCAGCATTAAAGTTAAATGTATGTACACGAGGCACATGGTGTTAAACAGTCGATCTTGCACGAGCAACCACCTCTAGTAAGCAACCTTTTCCATTTATCGACCACAATCGAAATCCTCTTTTCAAAATCAAAATCTCCCATAAAGAAGTGTTCAACACATATCATACCTAAAACCAATGTTGTTGGAACTCATAAGAAACGTCTCACTGAAAAGAGTTAAAGTACGGTAAATCTTGAATAAGGCGAGCACTCATTTGGACGAACAAAATATGGGCGCTTATATAAGAATTGTGGTTCAAAGCACATTTTTTGTTAAATGTATGAAGGATTGGCTCGTTTGCATACATCACAGAATTGTCGCCAAATACCATGTTGCAGGGACTCAAAATAGATTGTAGGTTTGTCTCTTTTTTATGTTTATTCATTATTAAAACAGCGATATTATATCAGTTTTAACAAGAACTTTTAATTTTTAAGTTTTAGGGACAGGCCGATCTGCGACTTTATTGTAAAACTAGGTAAGCCTACAAATTACATTACCCATGCCCACATAACAAAATTTTAGACTGATCCAAATTGAAAGAAGTTTCAGACGAAAATGATAACATTGATGGATTTTTTTTATCATCTTTGGGGCAGAAATCATTGTGTATAACGAAGAAATTGCCTGATACAAGCGATTTCTTCATTTTCCACAATCTAACCCAAAGCTCTTTAATTGAGGGGCGCAAAGAGGAGGGATTGTATGGGAACGGATTTAAATGTGTATTAAAGGAATTTTAAGATTATGAAGATTTTTTCTCAATAAATCAACTTACCAACAAAACAAACAAACAATCTTACATTCTTTTCTGAAAAGAAATAAATTTCAAGATTTGGTTGTTATGGCTTCTATGTTTGCTCTAAATTGACATATCTTGAGCACGAGGCATATTTTTAGGGAAGATTGTTCTGGTAATTCGAAACTAATAGTTTTTGAGGAAGCAATAGTTTCGTATTTTTGATAAACAAAAGCCGAAAGAGACGCGTTAGTGCTGATAGCATCATGTTAACGAGCTGTGTAAAAATAAAATTTCTAAAGAGACACATTTTTCTTCCTACGGACAAAAACTTTATATTCATAAAACAAAAACATCTTTTGTTGTGTTGGCTACAAAGTAACAACCCGATGACATGGCAAGATACGAAGACAAAAGATTATAGAAAGATCGACCCATTAAGGCGACTTGTTTCGATGACCAAATAGAACATGTTCATAAACTGCGTCCTGGCTGAGTATTACTTTTCCTGTACCATTTAACCTTCTGCCAGATCGTTAGGATAAAAGATCTTTTTTGAATTTCCAACGTAAAATGAATAAATTTGTCTAGAACTGATGTAAACCTCAAAACCATACAAGTAATTGACCATTCTTTGATGTCAATCAAATAATCATTCGACCAATGGAATCATTTAATAAGACTGGAAGTTGACTTTGAACTCCGACATTGTCTGCATTTTTGACAAGTTTTTTTTTTAAATTTTGCGACAAAACCGTCGAAACTACAGCTTTTTTTGAGCAGTAGTTACGACGATTTTGTCGCAAACCAACCATTTTACTTCTTTGTCACGTGCTACTTGCCATATTTTTTTTCAAAATAACACCTTTTGAAATCGAAGAGGGACTTTCTGTTGGAGTCAATGGGCGGGGCCAACTGAGTAAGTGGGCGGGGCCAGCGATCGATCAATTCGATACATATACGAGCTAAGAACACAGCATGCACATTCTTGTCACGAAGGATTTTTTTCTATTTCGTGATGATAGATTTATGGAAAGGGGGTGGTTAAGGATACTTTAACCCATTCCCGCACAGCAAAATTTTAGACTGACCCATATTGAATGAAGCTGCAGGAAACAATTTTAAATCATTGGAAAGTTATTTGGCTTTTTTGGATAAAAAAAACCATTGTGGAAATGAAGAAATTGCTTGATCCAAGCAATTTCTTCATTTTCAACAATATTTTCCAAAGCTGTTTAGGGGCCTAGAAAGGAGGGCTTGAGCGGGAAAGGGTTTATTGAAATAAATCAAGGGATCGAGAGCTACGATCACTAAGCTCCGACAGGAAGTTCGATTTAGATATAAAATGACGTTATTTTTCAAGACTTATGGTTAGCAACATAAAGCAAAAATAGAACGGTTGGTTGACGACCTAAACGTCGTAAGTACAGCTGGTATTAGCTGTTTTTATTACGTTTAAATCGGAATACTATCGAAAATGCGTCACATAATTGTCGACCAATGTCTGTTGGGACAGAAAACATTATGGATAATGAAGAAATAGCTTGTAACAAGCAATTTCTTCGTTTTCCACAATGTTTTCCAAAGCCTTTTTCTCGAGGAGCATCAAAAAGCGTCATTGTGTGGGAATGGGTTATTTAGACACTAGAACTTCAAAACAATTTCATAATTCGAAATCTGTCTAAGTCAAACACTCTTATCCCCCATAACATTTTCAACAAGGGTATCCTGTGCGGTCATAGATGGAAGGACGAGATAAATATTCAAAATTTATCATAAATCTAAATCTTTTCAAAAATGTTATCTCAGTTAAAAGATATAACATCTCTAGGAATATAATATGAACCACAAAATAGTCAAAAGGATGTTATCTCGAGACCTGTTAACGACTTCTCAAATTATACTAAATCACGAAAACACCGATCTAATATATTCGCAGTTTTGTTGCGATCCGTGTGCCATGATCTCGGAAAATTATGGGAAAAACTAGAAAAGATTTCCTATCAATATAGATAAAAAATAAAAGTGGATAATATTTAAATACGTACCTAATTATATTTTATTTATTTATATGCTTTTTGTTAGATAATTCTGACTTGTCAAGCAAAAAAGGGGCCACCCGGGAATTTTTATTAAACAATGTATGAAAAATATATCGGATCCAACAAGAGCTCGTTATTTAAAAAGAAAAGTATTGTGAGACATATATCCATATCTAGATCAGACTGTGGTCGAATTTTAGCGTGCATGTATCTTGACTCGAGCGTTGTACGTAATTTCACTGCAAATGACACGATGGATTCTCGTTAACAAACTGCATAAAGAAGGACAAGCCAAGTTTTAGATGTCGGCGGGCGTGTGAGAGAAGAAATACGAAAAGTATATGGGACGGTCCAGCTCATTCTAAACTTTTTATGTTCAGTATATTGTTGTTGGGCGTGAAAAATGTCGTAACTACAGCTTTATTCAAGCTGTAGTTACGACATTTTGCATGCCCAACGACAATATAATATGTAGTTACAACATATTCGTTTTAAGAGGCTCCCTTACCTTGTAGGAACGTGAGATTTAAGGTCGTTTTATTTTAGAGACTCTATAATTGGCTACGTGTACAAAAGCAGCAGCGACCTTAATCGACGAACCAACGAAATCAAATGTACATAATACAGTTTTTGAAAGGTTAAAGGTTTAATTTTTTGTATTTTACATCGATTAGGAAACACGTCCATTCAATTTAGATTAATCCCTCTCGATTCTGCTTCCTGTAATATACACCAGTACTCGCGCCGATTATGTTGGCCAAAGACAGAACCAAGATCGATAGCCGCTCCCGGGAATATAACTCGGGACCTCTTGATCGGGAAGCCAACACTTTACCTCTAGTCCACACAACGTTTGAAATACCCAAATGATCTAAAATGTATGATGAACTGTAATTTCCTTCGTTGGACAATGTGAAGATTCACTGGATATCGAACGAAATTTCGGGTACTACTGGGTTCAAATCTCTTCAGATGCATTAACCACAAAATATACCTCCAGTTAATACAGATTAAAGGTCAAAGATCAAGTGGTCAGGTACGATTATTGGAATTTCTTGTTGACCTTTTTGACCTTTAACAATATTGACTTACTGTATCTTTATCCCACGTGTTTTAGTGTAGAATAATAAGCCGTTTTCAGACCTGGGTTGTGCACTAATTACTAGCTATAAGGAGACCTTTGTATGTATCATTTGACAGTTTGACAGTGGCCAAGAAGCCACACATGGGATTAAAACGACACCCTTGTAAGCGATTTGGTGGCGGTTAAAGATGCTTCTCTTGATCCAAAAGTTTATATTTTAATGCCTTCTTGTAAATTCAAATACCCAAAATATATATTTGACCATATAGGACCATATCGTCTGAATATTGTAATACTGTTCTCCGTGTCTTTTACAATGTATAGTCACTTAGAACAGTATTGTATTTCGCAATAGATATCTACTATGCAGAAGAAGAAGAAAACAAATCCATGTATTTAAATCAAATAGATGCTTTCTTTGTCAACTGTGAATTAAGATGTTTAACCCATTACCAAACGGCAAAATTTTAGACTGCTGCAATCTGAAGGGATTTGCAGACGACGATTTAAAGTTTACGAAATTTTATTTTTTTCAATTTTCTGGTTAGAAAACAATGTTTCAAATGAAGAAATTGCTTGTTACAAGCAATTTCTTCATTTTACACAATGTTTTCCTAATGACGTCCAAAAGCGTCACTGTGTGGGAGTGGGCAAAGGTAAGGAATTCAAATCGGATGAACTAATCATAGTTATGGTCAAATATTACCTTGAACCTGTGCGTGACGTTTCCAACTACATTTGTATTTTACATCTGCGTGAGGCGCAGACATTAAACTTCCTGAACATCCATATAGTACATATAGAATATTTGCTGGTCGCCTGAAGACTAGAAAAAGAGAGCAAAGTGAAGACTCTGATCAGACTGTTGGGATTCACGGGCTACTCCTTGTCTTCACTTGGCACACCTGTGATTTTTTTGAAATATCACGAACAGGCTAATTTTCTAACCCTTGCAACATACAAGATCGTCACCCAACAGTTTGTCCAAAGTTGAAAGAAGCTGCAGACAATATTTTTCAGTCAGCGACTTTTTTAAAAGGTCTTTGATTTGGAGAAGAAAACACTGTGGAAAATGAAGAAATTGCTAATTGCAAGCATTTTTTTCAATTATCATAATGTTTTCCAAAGACATTTGTTGAGTGGCGTAAAACATATGTGGACAGGGGTACGTTACAGTAAATAAATCATCGTCTTTTCGTTGGAATTGAAAAAAACAACAACATAAAGACATCAAGTAAACAAACCATGTTCCTGACCCATCATAAATACCGATGAAGATTGTTTTCCCTTGCCCCTCAAATAGCTGAGTAAGTCTCATGCCGTCAATTCATTACCAAACTTAACATGATACTTATAGCCAACATTGATGGTTTTAAAGCGATTCGTAACAGTTGTGTGGAGCTGAATATATCAAATCAGCATGCATTAATCAAAAGTACTTAACACTTGCAGTTTCTCTTGTAAACAACTATTTAACCTTTTCCCACACAAAGGCGCTTTTTGAAGTCCACCAAGAATAACATTGGGAAAACATTATGTAAAATGAAGAAATTGCTTGAACCAAGCAATTTCTTCATTTTGAACAATGTTTTCTACCCGAAAATTTGAAAAGATCTAAAATGCCACAAACTGTAAATTGTTTTCTGAAACTCCTTTCAATTTGGACCAGTCTAAAATTTGCCTTCTGGTAATGGCTTAACAGTTTCGATCATCATGTCCAATTCCAATTCTTTTTATGCTCTATTTGTAAGAGTACAAATCATGGCCTAACTCCTTTACTAAATAGAATCAATATTAGGAAAAATTGGTTGCATCAGTTAGAAAAAGGTCTTTTCGAAAACATTTAACACGAACAGCCGTATTATAGGGCGTTCTTCTCCGTTTAAAGCAGTGTTAAAAACAGAAAAAAAAAACAGCGACGACAATTACAAGAAAAATAACAACAATAATGAAAAAAGGGGAAGCCAGATGTCCTATAAAATGAAGATAAGATAAATTAACATCGTGATTTACAACGTGCTATTTTAGACCATATATTTCTTTAAAAATCTATCAATTATTTGTGATAGGTTGTCAGAAGATTATTTACTGGCCATAACATACATGAACATGTATAAATCAGAGACAATGTAGAGTACGCTGTCTAACTGGTTGATTTTTTTCTATGATCAATTTCTGAATATGGTCCTGAAAAATGTCTAGTGTGAGAAACCAGATCTAAGAAAATAGGAATAGTTTGTAAAACTTACTCAAATGTTCAATGTTCTAGTCGGACTGTCAATCTAGAGGACCCGGGTTCGATCCCAGACGGCGGCACTCATCCTTTCCGACTATTTGTCTCCCACAAATGGGTCGATAATCGTAGACCTATGTGGGATAGCAGCTGGATGCTAGGAAAGGATGTGATGGCTCTACTGGTGTGAGAAAGACCAGGAATCTATTGTTAGGTGCTCCAGCTGTCGCGATGTAACTGAAAGATTGTTGAAAGCGGCGTTAAACCCCATTCAAACAAACAAACAAATCAAATGTTCCAGTAAATATGCGAAACTAGATCTTAGAAACTGGAGGAATAGATTAACTGACTTATATGTCAAGCTTGCTCAAATGTTCTTCGTTAGAATTTTTTTTTTGTTCTATCTTCCACTCTAACGATTTCTTGAAGCATCTATTCGCACGGTGGATTGCTCCTTCAAACCATTACATGATGTCCAAATTTTATCCTGGTCCAAAGTATAGGAAACGCAGACGACAAATTAAAGTTTATGAAATTTCAGTTTTTTCTTCCCGTAAAGTATACAATATAAATTGAAGAAATGACTTCCTTCATTTGGTGCGTTTTTTCCCAATTCTTTTTCTTCAAGTGCGCCAAAAGGGTCATTGTGTGGAAATGAGTGAGCACAACATATCAACCTTTATTTTTTAAAAAAATACCCGACTGTTTAGCATGGGTCTTATCTTGATAATTTTTTTTACACCCCCTGTTAAGTTAAATCTATCTTTTTGAAACCCGGTCGAGAAAAGTGCGTTGGTTTAAGAGCGGATAGATATCATTCCGAAATTTGAACTTTTACGTCCGAGTATCGGTAACTCATTAAGAGTACCTATTTCCACGTAAGCCAGAAAAACAAGTTTCATTCCAGACTTAGAAATCATTTTATAAGTAATTTTGTCGCAATTAATTGCATTTAGCCTCTGTTTATAAAATGCACTTCACTGTTTAACCTGTCAATTAAAACAAAAGCTGGTAGGGGTAGGGGTAGAGGGCAGTGGTCCAGCGGGTAACAAGTTTCACATTTACGAGAAAACATTAACTTTTTTTTTATCTTATTTTTGTCTTGTTTTTAAGTTTACATTTCACATGTACGAGGAACATTCGTTCATTTTTTGTTTTTGCGTTTAACTTTTTTTTTTGAAAACATTCGCCTGACACATCCCAAGCTTGAAAAGAATCGCATTTTTGCTGCGGAACTCTTTTCTTGGAAGGCGTAAAAAAGAGGGTCGTTTGGGAATGGGTTATGACACATATGGTAATAATAATTACTTTCCATCCAGAAAGATAGATATATACAAAATTAAATGAATATGAAATTGTCGTCTGCAATTTTTCAAAATCGGACCAAACTAAATTTTTATCATCTGGTAATGAGTTAAATAAGACGCTCCCCCGCGATGGTGTCAGCCCGTCCAGGCCCGGGTACGTGTCGCCTTTACTGTGTGACACCACATGGTGTAAAAGGGTTGTGAAAGACCAACGATTAATTACTGTTAACATTCGATACACTAGCTCTTCTCTGATTACAACCTTGTTTATAGGTCTATTTCCTTAAATCTTGGAGTCCATTTCAACAAAAGGTTTTCAAAATCAAAGTGAAAAATATATCTTGATCAGATAAACCCTTCGACTCTGAGCTAATGCCGATGACCCGTTTCGTAAAAAAAGGACAAAAACAACAACAACAACAGCAACAACAAAAAAACCCAAAAAACAAAATAAAAAACTAAGCAACAACACTAACAACATTAACAACAACAACAACAACAAAAAAGCAAGTTAAGAAGATATGAGCCCTTACACGACATTCCCAATTATATTTCATATGCGTGAAGTACAGACACTTGGCAGCCTTGAAAGCCAGCCAATGCATTTAGAATATTCACAGATCGCTCAAAGGATCTTTCAGTTGGTATCTATTTGTAGAGAGGATAGTGAAGACTCTGATCAGACTGTGCGGATGCACGTGCTGATCGGAGTTTTTACTTGGCGCATATTTGTAATGATTGGATATGTCACGCAAAGGCTCATATAAACTTTTATTTGAAGGCAAATTGTCCTAAGGTAAATGGAGATTCATTGCAGACAATTGTATTTGTTCTATCACACACGTAGAGTTCGTTTCAAGAGTTCTTACCAAGCGCTAACTTATGTACCCCCTCACCCTCAATACCCTACTGAAACTTGAGGCAAATAAGTATCACCATGAAAGGGAACTGAAGACAGCTTGTTGGAGCAATAGATTGTAGATTTTGATCGCATGTATTTGCCTGGCTTTTTTTTTGGAACTATGCTTTAAATGAAGTTGCCCAATTTTAGAAGTAAGATATTTTATTACATCTTTGAGATATCATTTAGACCATTCTTTCGTCTAATGAACCCTGAAACTGTAGGGTTCTGTGAGTAATAATTTCCATCCCCTGCAATTAGTTAAAGTCTACTTTTTTAGCAAAAGAAAGACCTTTTTATTCGGAAAGCAAATAAAGAATTTTCGAATAAAACCTTTCAATCATAGAAAGGTTATTTCTCGAATTTCGTTTAATAACCTGATTAGAAATCAAACGGTTTTTGAAAACAAAGGCGTCATTTTCAGGTCTGTAGACTAATGAACGATTAAAACATAAGATAAACTTTCTGTACAGTTTGTCGGCGAATATCACCCTTTAATTAAATCATTACGAATCGAAAATACAAGAGAGACATAGAAAAAAATCAAACTTTTTTTTCTCAAATATACCACTGAAATTTTTGATACAATCTCTTTAATGCAATTCCCACACAATTCCACTTTTTTGATGCCACTTAAGGAAAAAGCTTTGGAAAACATTGTGAAAGCAATTTCTTCATATCTCATAATATTTACTTCCCCTTCGGAAAAATATTCAGTTTTTTTTTACTTGAAATTGTCGTCTGCAATTTCTTTGATTTTGGACGAGTCTAGAATAGTGTTGTACGGTACCTTCCATAACGATACAAAATGTCCTTCGAGTATCGTCATAAACTGAGTTCACCGCCTTCTTAAACTTGTATTCAGAAGACAAAATTTTAGACTGGGCAAAATTGAAAGCAGTTGGAGATGAGATTTGCAAGTCGACGAAATTAACAAAAAATCTTTATATTTTAGGGTACAAAAGATTATGGACAACGAAGATACCTCTATGTTACTCATTTTCAACAGGTTTTCCAAACCAGTTTTCGTTTCTCGTTATTTTTGCGGTGAAATAAAATGAAATAAATAGTTATATTCAATGAAAGACAAAAAGTTCAAAATATTGTCCTCTAACAATGGTCATCTGCAACCTCTTTGAATTTGGACTAGCCTAAAATGTTGTCGTATTTTAGTTGGTTAAAAAGTTTAAAATTTGAAATCTAAAGAAGAAACAGATGAGTCATGAATCTCAAAGACAGCACATTTTACCAATTCCCACACAATGACGCCTTTTAAAAATAGAAAAACAATAGCGTAAATATTGTGTAAAATGAAGAAATTGCTTTCAACAAGCAATTTCTTCATTTTATACATGTTTTCTACCACGAAAGTTAAAAATATATATAAAATAATATAAACTTTAATTGTCGTCAGCATCTCCTTTTAATTCCGAACATTCTTTAATATTATAGTCTGGTAACGGGTTAAAGCATCTTCCTCGTGATTTTTTTTAAATAAAAATGTACCTTGACAGATAAATATGAAACGACCGAATAATGTATGATGAAAAACTAAGATGACAAATCTTGCAAATTTATCAAATTCAAAATGGTTGTCACGCCAACATCAATGAATGATGGGAACTTAAATGCTTGTAATATATCATAATTTGTAAAAATAATGACAACCTTCAGTCTCTATGTGGTGTTTTCGGGTGTTTTCCATCAATTAGATTACACAATATAATGCGTTTATGAATCTAAAAAGAATAAAGACGAAAGCTCAAATTTATCATTCTTTGTTAGCGTATTAAATATACGACGATTTGGAAACAAGTAAACAATCTCTCTCGGTTCTGCTTCCTGGCGAATACACCAATACTCGCTACGAAGAAATGGGCAAATGAAATACTTAAGATCAGTAGTCGCTCCAGAGAATCGAACGCGGGACCTTCTGTCCAACGGATAGATAAAGGTTGTGATGAAAGGAAACATTGCTTTGAACGAATAATTTTGTCATTTGTCTCATTATTGCATGAATAATGTATCGAGTTGACCCGAGAACTATTTTTTTAACAACGAAATTATGGTTCGAAGATAGTGTAATACAGTTTACTGCGTTTAACCCATTTCCACACAACAAAATTTTTAGACTGGTCTGAATTG
Organism: Fragum fragum; assembly: GCA_946902895.1. Taxonomy (NCBI): domain Eukaryota; kingdom Metazoa; phylum Mollusca; class Bivalvia; order Cardiida; family Cardiidae; genus Fragum; species Fragum fragum. The sequence continues at coordinate 64,637,519 of OX336369.1, read as the reverse complement.
AAAGGAGCTGCATACGACATTTACAAGTTGATGGATTTTTTTGCAACTTTTTGATACAAGCAATTTCTTCATTTTCCACAATGTTTTCCAAAGCCTTTTTCTTGACGGGGCGTGAAAAGGAGGGGTTAATTGGAATTGGGTTAAGGCTTAATCTCAACACATTTTGATTTTTATGAATATCATATGAATCACAAATTTTCATCAGTGTGATATTTTCTTTGACACCTATATGAAAAGGCCCATTGAACTCCTACAAGACATTGGTGTTCCGTCACGCCTATATGAAAAGACCCATTGACCTCCTACAAGACATCGGTGATCCGTCACGCCTATATGAAAAGGCCCATTGACCTTCGACAAGACAACGGTGATCCGTCACGCCTTTATGAAAAGACCCATGACCTCCGACAAAACATCGGTGATCCGTCACGCCTATATGAAAAGGCCCATTGACCTTCGACAAGACAACGGTGATCCGTCACGCCTATATGAAAAGACCCATGACCTTCGACAAAACATCGGTGATCCGTCACGCCTTAATGAAAAGGCCCATTGACCTCCGACAAGACATCGGTGATCCGTCGCGCCTTTATGAAAAGGCCCATAGATCTCCGACAAGACGTCGGTGATCCGTCAATATCGTTCAATATCTGTCCTTTAGTTATTAATTAACTATGTTCATGGTTTTATTCAACAAGAGCTACTGCTTACAAACGTTTATGAAATATTATGTTTTTATGTATAATAGCTGCCTATTGTTCACTTTGATAATGCCTCATGACCGTATTTATAAAACACGTTAAATATTTACATGTATATGACTTTGGTTTGAATTGTCTGAAATAAGCCAGTACGTTCAGAAATATGTTGATGTAAATTATAATTGTCAATTAGCCTTAATGTATGCGATTTTGATTTCAATGTTTTTGAACATTTTCAATACTTTTAGAATTATGTTAATGTATTTTACAATGAACAACATCACAGTGTTTCCCGAGAGCTTCCGAGGAAGATTGGTTTGAATGCGTCCGCCTTGAAGACAGGAGGTCGAAGGTTTGAATCTTGTCGCTATCCGGTGCATGGGTTAGAAATGATACGAACCTGTTGGTAAGTATCAGCTTATCAAAAAGGCCTTCTTTGGAAGGCGCCATGCAATTCAATGGTATGGATTTCGGAGGCAATGTGAGTAACAACAACAAAAAATGTTTCATGAACCAAAAGTGTCTGACCCCGTTGAAAAGATGATATGTTTATCCTTTAGCTCACAAGAAAATTTTAGAATATTCTAAATTGAAAGAATTTACAGATACAATTTCAAGATGATGAAATTTTATAAATAAAACATTGTGGATAATTAAGAAATAGCTTTTTATAAGCAATATCTTCATTTTCCACAATGTTTTTCCATAGCCTTTTCAAGTAGCGTCAAAAAGTGTCATTGTGTGTTAATGGGTTACTAAAAACCTATATTTTCTTCATCCTTTTTTCGATCGCTATTTCCCTTTTCTCCGTTACGGATTACTTGTTACTAAAAATATTTGAGCTTTGATGTTCATTATTATCTTTTAAGTTAAGAAATATTTGCCATGACCTAATTAGTTCCTCTGTTCATATTGTGAAACTTTATTATAAAGATAACAGGTTATTGAACAGAAGAAAATAAATTTTGAAACATTGAAAGATGTTGATGATAGGTGAACTTCTTGCTTGTGATTCTGTAAACTACATCTAGTTGGTGTTTTTCTATCTCTCTCCCCCTCTCTCTTTGTTTGAATGGGGTTTAACGCCACTTTTAACAGTATTCCAGTCATATTGCAACGACTGGGGCTTGTAACCGTAGATTCTACATTCTTTCCGAGACTCCAGCTGTTCATACCATTTAGGTTTAAGATTATCTGTCCATTGGTGTATGGAGACAAATATCGGAAAGGATATTTGCCATGATCGGGGATCGAACCCTGGACCCCATTATTGAGAGTGCGAGGCCCTAAACGTACAAGCTGCGCGATGACCACAGCCTAAAGGTGTTGCAGTTACAGTACTTTTAGAAGTAAGAATAGAGATAGCATTTTTAGCTAGCAAAGAGTTAGCTTTGATATCTTAAAGTACTAGTCCAGCCCAGAATTTTTTTTTCTGTTTTCTTTAAATTTAAACAAAGCGATGTTTATATAGGACACTACACTTTATCGCACCATTCAAATATTTGTAGTTTTGCAGTAATTGCTGTGTAAAGTCTCGATTTTTACCTGTCGAGATGTACACTTCCGCTATCGCAACCTGTTAATCTCCGATAACCCGATGACGTCAGCCTCTGTAGAGGTGCTCTATTTACACACTGGGGGAATAGCGAATGAAGACAGTAAATCGGACACAAGTTGCGATCTTTCACTTTCATGTGGATCCTCACCATTCGAATCCGATGCCGAATCTTTAGATTTATAATATGGACAACAGGCAGACATTTACGAATCTATCCAACCTTATCAATTCGAACCGTACTTGTCCGATACATCGGACCATGAAACATCCATGCCGGGTGACGAATCGACGAGTGACGAAAGGAGACTTATTAGTAACAAATGGTAATTGATTGAATTTAACTAATTTATAAAATTTATAAAAACAGAGTATAGATTGTATATTTGTTGCAGAAAAAAGACTTATCGTACGTTACGTCAGAAAATCGATTTTCGTGTCAATTTCCTTTTTCGAACCAGATTACGTTCGCACCTGATTTTATTACCTTGATGTACGGCATATTACCTTTCGTGGAGATTTTCAGAGTTTTCTTTTAATGAAATATGGCCAGTGGTCGTCGTCTACGCCACCCGTCCTCAGACACAAAATGCTTGCTGTAGCTTTAAAAATTATAGTCCCTTCGAATTAGAATTTTTCACGATAATTAACCATTAAAATACGATCCCGCATTTTACGCATTGTCAAAATATTTATCAATATATAAGAAAATAAAAAAGAAAAGCAGAAATATCTAGGTAGAAATTTAATCTTTTCTCTCAATGTTTCCTATCCTGTCTGACACCACATTTTTAATTTGTGCAAGTAAACAGACAAAAAATTGAGGTTTTCCTAGAGTTTAACAAGTAAAAACTGCCACTGGAGGCTTAACCACCAAATTCATTGGATGCCTACGCCATAAAAAGCAGTTCTTATGTATTTCAGTATTATTACAACTCTGCCTGTATCTCAGGAAACAAACTTTAGAAAACATTGTGGACAATGAAAAATTGCTTGTGACAAGCAATTTCTTCAATGTCCACAATGTTTTCTTCTAATTTGAACCAGTCTTAGATTTTGTCATGTTGTAATGGGTTAACTCATTGGCTACTTTTTTTATCATATTACCAGCTTTGATAAAGAAAATTACTTAACAAAACCCTGATTTGATGGCTTACAGTACTTTCAGTACTTTGATTCTTTTTTTGCGGATTATCTTCATTTACACTGAAATGCAAATAGTGGTGTATTGGCTAACATAGAAGAGGCACATAACAATATCTGCCGAGTAAGATTCTTATAAAGACGAGTAGAAACATAAGAATCCGATGAAAGTCCCCGTTGTGTACCCGCAGGTTCTATCAACCCCGAGGAATGAAGTTATTAGATAGTCTACACCGACTTTTAGACTAATAAACAAGTCACAAAAGGTACGTCATGTCTCTATATACCACGTTATCATGACCTGATACATAGACACTTGTGTAGTTTTTTTTAGAGATTTGGTCCAAAAGTCGGTAGAAGCTACTCCATGTATTCATTTTCAAAGTACATACACAGATTTTTGCTCAAGTATTGGATCCGTATCGTGACATTTTTATATATCTTAAGTTAATCCATTCCCACACGGTGACGTTTTTCGACGCCCTCGAGAGGACCAACTGGGGAAACATTGCGCAAAATGAAGAAATTGCTTGTGACAAGCAATTTCTTCATTTTACACAATGTCTTCTTTCCAGAAATGTGAAAAATCTAAAATTTTGTGATCTTTAGATTGTCGGCTGCAGCTCCTTTCAATTTGGACCAGTCTAAAATTTTGCCGTCTGGTAATGGGTTTAAATGTCGTAGAGTATAAGTCGAAATAGGATACTTGATTCGCTCCGATTCCAGGGTCACACAGGAGCTTCCGTACACTCCGTAGATCATACAGTGCTTTTAAAAAACCTTGACATACCTATACCAATCAAAAGAATACTAATTGTTCTAAATTCTATACGGAGCAAACCGTTTTTGATATATTTTGTAATTTGTAATATGTGTAATTTAATTTAGTTTCGACTCCCGAAATTCTCATATTTTGATCAACGGAAAAAATCCTTTCATACCTCAATGAAAAAAGATTTTTGATTGCGCAGCTATTTTGAAAGCTCGCACACGAAGTAGTTCCATAAAGCAGCTGTCCCAATCTAGTAAAGTCTTAACTTATTTAACATTATTTATTAAAGAATAAGTCATAGAATTATGATTTTTGTTTATTTTTGGTATGAAACCAAGTACACTTTTGTTTGCATCTAAATTCGCTTTTTAACAATAATTCTTGTTTCATTCTTGAATGGAAACAAAAATCTCCCAATCACCAAAATGTTACTCGTTACAGATACCCTCGCTGTCTGGGTGACAATTAAGTATTTCAAACTTAGCGATTATAGCTCAAGTTACCTCGTTTTGTATATAAGTTTGTAAGACTAAGTCTCTGTCTCCCATTTTTGATAAAGAGGTCCCATAACTCATCTTACTTTAATTTCCTAGCCGAGTTTGTCATAAAACATTAAAGACAAATTATTTTGAACACTGCAGGAAGCGATCGTATCTGGCGTCCTGACACACTGATTTATTGCTTAAAATAGATTAAATATCATACATTGGATAGCCGCCTTTTTAACCCTTTCCCGTTCAAATACGGGAGATTACGTTAGAGTGATTTTATACTTGAGAAAACATTGTGGAAAAAGAAGAAATTGCTTGTAACAAGCAATTTCTCCTTTTTCCACAATATTTTCTACCACATATGATTGTTTTATTTCAAATGGCATCCAGTTGTCATTTTCATCTGCAACCTCTTTCAATTTGGACTAGTCTAAAATTTCCAAAAACGGGAAAGAGTTAATTAAATAATACTTATAGTCCGCCGGCGATAATGTGTCTACTGGTGAAGACCGACTATCATCTACGGTCAAATTTAAGAGATGAAGAGAATATTTTTTGTTTTCATGGAGGTATGAACCGAAAAACCTAATCACACTGTATGAATACGCGAAGCGGATTCATACAGTGTGTGATTAGGTTTTTCGGTTCATACCTCCATGAAAACAAGAAATATTATCTTCATTTCTTATAATTTAATAGCATCGAGCGAAAAATGCAACAAATTAACAAATTTTGATACCTTTTTGTACTGAACTATTTTGTGCGGAAGCATTCAAAATGGCTGCGTACTCAAAATTTTGTTCCTGGAGGTATGAATTAAATTTTTAGACCAATCAGATCGCTCGTTTTTGATAGACGAAACTAACAATTAAATTATAATGCTGGTTAAAAAAGTCAGAGTTTGATAGATTAAAAATCGAGATCACCTAAAATAGACAAATAGACGCTAATTGGTAAAAACAACACGGTCGCCAATGTTATAATTAGAAAGATTTATGTTTGTTTGTTTACAAGAGAAATGTCTCCCCTTGTAAGTATATTTGCGTAGCTCCAAATCATAATTGCATTTTTTATAAAGTTAGTACTTCTGTGGACAATGAGATATTCAAGAGATGAAGAGAGTACTTATTTCAAGTTTTGATACTTTTTTTGCGGAAGTATACAAACTATCTGCGTGCTCAAAATTTTGTTCATGGAGATATGATTTTTTTTCCGACCAATCAGAAATCCCGTTTTTTATAGACGAAACTAGAAATTAAATTAATACTATTTCCCCGTTTAGCAATTTCCTGCAGAAAAAACAATGCAATCTAAGATATAACTTTGTAAAGAAATAAACCCCGATTTCCAACCCCATCCAAACAACAACAACATCATCAACAAACAAAAATATGCGGATTTAAATGCCTCGAAATTACAATAACTGAAAGAGAGGTTCTTTCATATAGTTGTTTGTAAAGTGAATTCTTACATTTATTTCTTAAGATTTATTTGTTCAGAATTACAATTAGGAGGCTCAAAATGTTTTTTTTAAAATAAAACAAACGATGTTGAAATGAAAAATTGTGAAATTTTTAGCCTGTCTTAATCATAATTCAATACAGGGTGCAACAGGGAACTATGAAAGCCTGTGCAGGCATAATATGTTAAATCGATTCATATTTATGGAATGAAGCCCGATGAAATTAATTTTATTAAAGAAATTGGGAGAATTTTGTTTTGGGTTCAAGGACGTTTCAAAATAAACATTACCGAAATTTTGTGAAAATCGGATTCGCTGCTTTATTCAATCCTCTTTTTGAATGCGATATAGTCACGTTGTATGATATTGTTTACTACACGATAGCTCAAGTAAATATATTATGCATGCGTTCGTTACGACCGAATCATCTTCAAAGGAATTGCAATATGGTATCATGTCGTGTAGACGATCAGATCAGGTCCTGTGAAATTGGAAGCTGTGCCGTAAATCTGTTTTTGTAACACTTTCATCGATTTATTCTAATATTCTGACAGGTGAGAAGTGGTATCAAAAAGCAACGTGTAATAAAAAAAGTCTCGCGCTAATGTGAAATAGGGCGCCGAAACTAGACACCAATTTTAAGGTTGTTTTAACCAACTTTGCAAGTTTATGTCCAGAGTGGTAAGCCCGATTAGACCAACCGACTTCAAACCTCGAGATGACGATTTCGAGTACTTGGCTGACCAAATAAACAAACTCATTTTCTGACGGATGAGAAGTTTAATCGACACCCCTTGTTACGATGCTAACTAACGTTGTAATTTCGTGCTGCATCCTTCCACTATCCCCGTACCTAATAACCATCCAATGGGGCGTCGCTCATATTGGCGAATTTCGGTAGCGACGATAGATAAACACAATACGCCTTTTTCCAGAGAAGTTACTTACATGAAATGACAGTTTTTATAGAACGTATTGTCACGGACTACCTTAGCCTAGAAAACAGTCGTTTTGTAGAATTATAAAAAGGCTTAACGTTTTCTTTGGATGATCATTGGGTGCTGCTCTTCTTGTGAATTTATCTTTTCAAAACCGCCGTCAAGCTTCAATACCTTTATAAAAAGTAAGGATCAGAATAAATGTTCTTACAGTTCTTTGTCACTAAATTAAAGTTCAACGTTAGATGAAAATAAGGTGACAGTGAAACTAGAAAGAGTCAACACCGGGCCAAATCTGGTATGAAACCAAGATTTTTGTTTAATATAGCGGGAGTTCTAAATGTTCTAAACAGCGCGTCCAGATCTTTATTTCACAACTTCGGTTAAGGGTTAAATAAAAGTCAAGTTTCCATTTTAATACAATAAAAGTTGCTAAAAAGGTTTTTGAAATTTTAATTATTATTTATATTTTTGCACTGACCCTACAACACTGCAGACAGGTAATAAAACCCTACTGGTACACAAGAAAATAAACCACAAACCATTAAATTTTTTTGGACACGGCCATGTGCTTTTAATATGCTTTTTAAGAATTGAAACGGTACAGGTCTTCCAAAGAATAAAGAGATCTTATTACTGGACAACGTGTCAGTTTTAGCAAATAAGCATCTATTACAAAATAGAATACTCATCTTGATATTGAAGACACCATCCGCCGTTTTCTCTCTTCGAATTGTGAAAGAGAGTAGTACGTGAACTTTTATATATATTGCTTATTTATTTCTTATATTTATATAAAGAAAATGCAACAAGGAAGAAAACATGACGTTCTTTAAAGTTTGCCCATTTGTGTTGCCTCCTTCCACTATCCCCGTACCAAATAACCATACTTTTGGCCGTCGCTCATGGGAAAATGCTACGGTATAGACGATAAATAACATCGAGATTGAGATTTTCTTTGAGACCTGCTGATCTTTACCTAGTTTAGAAAAGAACGGTAAGTAACTAAGCTTTATGGTTAGTTTGACTGAAAGAAAAGAGAGATATTCTTTTCCTTACCAAATCCTTCAAAACCTTTAGATTCTGAGGAAACATCATTACCGCACAATATCATGCGGCCTACGACGCCATTCAAATCCAGTGCTTCTCAAATGTGAGACAAGTGTATTCCTGATGACTTAAGAAAACAACATCAGCTTTATTAGAAAAGAAAGAAATCGCGGTAATTCCTTTCCTTTCAACAGCTTTTACTTTCAGCTTTTATCTTTTTCAGAGAGTACTTTTGCTTAGGTATTATAAGGTAACTGGCCTAAGGTGAAGAGCCCATCTGATATTATGAAACCGACAAGAAATTTCTTCATTCCTAACAATCTTTTCTCATACTTTTTTCCTGGGTTGCGTAAAAAGCCTGATTGGTGGCGAGTTGGTTAATCAGGTACGTTTTCTCGAGTCCAGGGAAACATTAATGCAGAATGTTTGATGTGAAAAATATGACAGATATTCATCATGATTTGTGTGTCGTATGGCGACTAATTTGTTTTAAATTGGCTTCACGTGGAAAATATATTACTTCTGACCAATGACCATGGGTACGTTTATCTTTTATCACCTTCCACCCAAAAATCAAAATTTGTTTCCCAGGTTATGGTTATGTAGATTAATTCATTAATTATCTTGTAGTTTCATATTGTTATCAAAGTGGCACATATTACAATTTGAACAATACATTGTAATTGAAAGAATAGGTAGAAGATAGAATACCGAGAACACTACCAAGCCACAAAACTGGCTTATGACCCAATAGATATTAACCCGCAAATTCATTACCGGTATAAACTATTATGTGAATATTTCAAGTCGGGAAAGTATGTATATTTTCATTGTCCAATTAAAGAAGATATTGTAAATGCAGTTACAGTATATGTAATTAAGTCATATGCCCGTCAAGAAATTGTTATGCAAATAGTAGTAATCTCTTATACATTTAGGACTCAAAATATCTTTTATCGTATCAGTAGGCATTCTTGAATGAAAATAGCGGACTTCTTTATTGCGCATTTGTCTGTGAGAAAAGGGGTCAGACACAAGCGAATGTGGTATATAAGTGGAATTCATCTACAATGCTTACACTTTCAATTTTGAAAAAGTCTTTCGGCTAGTTTGGGTTATCTAAATCGGCCTGTTTCAACTCTTAAAGGTAGTTTTCTAGTTCGTAGTTCAGCAATAACTGAACGTAGTTATTTAGGTAGATTCATCGCGACGACGTTTTCACATCACCAGTTAGATTTAAGTTCCCAAACTAAAGATATAAATGTATTTAGTTAGCAATTTATACAAATATAAGCAATAGTCGCAGTTTTTAACCAATATTTTTATGTAATATATAAGAGGGTCTATCAATAATTTATTGAACTATTTCTCCTATAATAGTATGAGTAATTTGAAATATTTATTCCTTCTAACTCTGTTTCAATGTATTAACTCTTAATTTACCATCCGATAACTGAAAGAAGTGTTTCCTACAGGCAAGTGAAAGAAGGACATATCCTGGAAGGTCAGATTACTGCACACCGCATCCAATCTCGGAATACAGGTTTCATAATAATTACGTTCAAAATTTGCGATGGTCAATAATCACAAATTTACAGATCAGGGATGTTGGATAGGTGCTGTAATACTAATCTACCAGAATTATTATGTAATTGAATTTTGTGACTTGGCGTGTTATCACGAACCAGATTTCAAGACCACGGATGTTCAGTGTGAGTTTGCCAGAAGGTCAAAATTAGCTTGTTGTTATGACTGCTGAAAAATAATCCGAATGAAATGCACTTATCCACGGAAAAAAATAAAAAAGCATATTCCATTGATATCATATATTACTTTTTGAAGGACTCTATCTATAGATTTGAAAATCTATTTTTCTTTGTTGTTGTTTTCAAAAGGAAAACAAAACAGTTTAACTTTTCTTCATTATTTGATTTCCATTTTTGTTCAATTGTTTACCTTTAATGCCAAGCTACACAACGACTGACACAATTGAGGTTGTTTTTCTACATTAATCAATTCCCACACAATCCCTACTTTTTACGCCTCTTAAGAAAGCAAACTTTGGAAAACACTGTGAAAATGAAGAAATTGCTTGATACAAGCAATTTCTTCATTATCCACAATGTTTTTCATCAATAAAGATGGAAAAAATTAACATTTCATCACTTTCAAATTGACGCTTATAGCTTCTTTAAAATTGGACCAGTTTAAAATTTTGTTGTGTAGGAATAGGTTAACCGTGATTTGATCCGGAGTGAACGAACGCGGTACTCATCTTAAGAGATGCACATTCCATTCTAAGACCACTAGCCCTAAGTCATATGAGCTAACGGAAGACTAAAATGGACAACGCTTTAAACAAGTTTGCTTCTAACTTCATAACCGTTTTATAATCCGATTTTGCCACATTTTACTGCTAAAAATGTTTTCATTTCTCGAGTGTTTTTCTAAATATTGTCCAGGATTCGAACTCCGATCACAGCAAATATTCTTTCCGACATTTGTCTGGTAACAATTGGTGAGTAATGATCGTAAACCTAAGTGGGGTGAGTGGCTGCCATGGAGACTCAGAAAGAATGTAGTGGTTGTACTGGTGTAAGCATCATTAAAGATGATTGCTTAGCTGCTCCAGCCCCCGCAATATGAATGGAATACTATTAAAAAGGTGCTAAGCCCGATTCAAACAAACAAACAAACAAACAAACAAACAAACAAACAAAAAGACAAATATTCAATATTTACTTTGTTGAATGCTAAATTCTTCTGATACAGGGAGATTAGAAATGGGAAAAATGATAGGAGAAAAAGAAACACTACAAGTGAAATAATTGATAGACTGTTCGTGGTCAGTTACAAAAAAAAGGTATTTTCGTTTTCAGATAGAAAACACTGGGTCACTTTGCATGTAAATATCTAATAAAAGAGTGAGATTGGATTTTTAACGGAATAAAAGCGGTCGAAGATAAAAGCGATAATGTGGCGGATGAACCCTAATTGATTTTTGTTACTGTATAAAAGTGAACTAATTAGATTTGATGTCTTCTGTCAGATAACAACATGAAAAATGAGACCCGATCTCACTGGTATTAACCTTTCTCTGGGTATGCAAATCTTTCATTACATGTATCCGTCTAAATTGATGTTTATGATTAAATATCATGGTCCTCTGGTCCTCTTTTTTAAAATTCACGTTGATTGAGTGTGTGTGTGTGTGTGTGTGGGGGGTATAACGAAACGTTAAAAATGATTATATTTTCGTCTTTACTTTATTATGTTAGTTTAAATGTTTGGTTGCATTGCTTTATTAGTTTATTACTTACGCATGACCCGGAAGGAGGGACCGTATGGGGAGATCGAAAAGGATCAACACTGATCAGACTGTCACTGCTGGATCGCATCTCTTGTTTCAAATATATATTTCACGTAGTTTCCTTGATGTTCCCCTTTAAATTGACCAATCGCTGGCCCCGCCCATTGCCCCCTATGCCCAGCCCATTAACTCCGACAGGACGTTCCGCTTCGATTTTTAACGGCATTGTTTTGCAATATATTATGGCCAGTAGCATGTTACAAATAAGTATAGGATGGTTGGTTGGCGTCATAAACTTCGTAATTACAGCTTCAATAAGCTGTAGTTACGACGTTTAGGTCGCAAAACCAACAAAATGATTCACCAAAATGTCGGCCAGTAATGGAGTTCAAAACTGGACTTCCAGTCTAAATGGATGATTTCATTGGTCGACTGATTATTTAATTTACCGCCGCGATTGGTCAATTTACAGATCATATTTGTAAACGTCGTAGTGTAGATTTGAATCAAGTTAGTCCGAGAATCTTGCTCGGCCGAACTGAACTTTTCATTTAGTCTAGTCTGAATAAATCTAAGCATTATGTAAACATATTTTAGGTTCAATTTTCATTTTTTAACCGACCATAGCTCCATTGATCATATAAAGTTGTTCTGAATATTGAATGACAAAATGATAAAAGATATTGTAGTTTTGTCCGATTTTCAACTGTATGCATTCACATATTAATCGATAATAAAGGTATATTTTTACTTTTTTTGTTGGATCAAATTTTGATTCTTAGGGAATGCTAAGCCAAATTACATTTACTGATTACATTCTGTTTTGTTTAAGAATACTCCAGCAACTGTATGCTGTACAGTTTTATCAGAAATATAGAAATTTAAGTTTCAACCAGACTAAATAAAGATTCTAATTATAAGAAAATTTAGTTTTCTTAATCTGGTTAAATTCGGATCTAGCCTAAGACACATACGGCTTGTTTTTGTACTAGTTTTCCATCGGAGTAAAGTGAACGGGGAAAACCCAACGAGGTCGAAACCCCATATGAGATTGCTTAAAAATTGGGGGGGGGGAGGTTCTGAGAAACCACTTAACCCATTCCCACAAAGTGAAATTTTAGACTGCATGGTCCAAATTGAAAGAAACTGCAGACGACAATTTCAAGTTGATAAAATTTTAAATGTTTTCGTCATTTTTTTTTTTTTTTTGAGGGGGGGGATTAGACAACATTGTGGATAATGGAGCAATTTTTCATTTCTCACAATGTTTTCTAGAACTATTTTCTTGAGGAGCGTAAAGGGGGGGGGATTGTGAAGGAATGGGTTATTTGATCAGCTGGCTCTAAAATAGCTCACAGAAGGAAAAAATCCGGATCTTTCATTGACTCTCATTTTACATGCTTGACGTGTTACAATATGGTTCACATGGTGAAATGTGACACGTGGAAATCGCGTTTGTTTGACGAGTAGTTTATATATTATCAGTTTTTGATGATATCAGTAAAAATGAATTTTAATTTGCATATCGCTTTTGAATTTCATTAAAAATCATATTTTCACTCTTGTCAGTTAATGAATCTTCAGTTTCTCATTCCCTATTCCTTTTCGTTGTTTTGAAAATTATATTATCAATGCTCAGTAGAAAAGGCATTCGCGTTTTTGAATATTTTTAGAATTGTTACGCTGTTGAGTAAATCTAGTTCATGCGCTAAAGTCTTTTCATAACGACAACATTTCTGATCTCTGTTATTTGTTTACGCTGTCATGTTCGTTTTTCATTTGTCGGTATGATGAAAAAAGGAATTTATTTTATTTGTTTTCAAGTACCGCCCTTTTAAAAAAAAAATCTATTACGTGAAAAGATGGTTCCTATTTTTTCAACCGATTATCAGACGATTTGGTTTTTGCCTTGCCCGAAATCAAAGAAGTTACGGGCGACAATTCAGTGTTAGAAAAATGAAAAATTATATTCACAATAATTCACAATGTTTCCCCAGATTCTACAAATTCCACCAACTACAAAGGTCGTCTTCAACTTCAATTATTTTGTACCAGTCTATAATTTTGTCGTCGGAAAATGGGTTAAACAAGAAAGCACACAGCAATACTACCAACAGCGACAGGGGAGCATCAGTACGGTCCTGTCATTCATTATAAAGAACTTGCTCCCATTTGAGCGCATGCGTGACATTTCCAACCATTACATATGTACGAAATTGTTGGAAATGTCACGCATAGGCTCATTTATTTCTTATATTTTGATAGACAAAGTTAAATATTAAACCCAATTGAATATGTAATTCGGGGCATTGATTTATTAACCCCTTCCTATGTGATCTCAGTCTTTTACGTCCAATTCATACTTGAAAAAACATTGTGGGAAAAGAAGAACTCGCTTGTAACAAGAAACTCCTTCTTTTCTCTCACATTTTTGTTATATTTCTACCCTTTGAAATTCTTTTTTCTCAAATTATACCCATATGACGCCTGTAGCTAGGAAAGGACAGTAAACCCGAATATAGCTGCTCGTTGTGACAAAAGGTTCGCTTACATTTCACAATAACAAGAAAAATGTTTACCGTGTCTGTAATAATCTAACCTTGATAAATGATTCCGAATGAACCATGTCAGTGATTGCTTTTATCATATTTAGACAAAAATTACAGATGTCTACTGCCTAACATTTATTTGATGTGAATTTTGCTTGCCTTGCAGAGAAATTTCATTTAACCAATTACCATACGACAAAAAAAATAGACTGGTCGATATTTTTTCAACTTTTTGGATAGAAAAACATTGTAGAAAATAAAGAAATTGCTTGTGACAAGCAATTCTTCATTTTCCACAATGTTTTCCCAGTTGCGTCCAAAAGGGTCACTATTTGGGAATGGGTTAAGGTTGTATCGTTATGAAACTTGGGCAAAAACGGGTCCTGGTTGAGGATTAATATTTTATTAAATTATTTTTTTCGTGGGTAAGGATTAAAAAAAGAACACATGCATATGTTTAGATGCTAAAATTATACTGGAAATTTCAACCGTCGTTTATTTTTGTTTACTGTTGAAAATAATTTGTCGAATACAACTATTCTTAAAGCCAAATATAATGAAAAGTCGCTTGGAAAGTAATTGTTGGCCTTGAGTGTCAAATTCTTCAGATTTTGGTGTAAAAATGACCTAAAGTAGATCAATGAGCAATGAATATGCACAAATATATTTTCCCACTAGACTTGTTCAATTACTATTTGAAAGTATTTATAATACTGTTTCAAAGTTAGATTCGAGTCTGAAGCAACGAAACGACCATAGACAATTCGTTAAACCAACGTGCTCTCACGCAATCAATGTCTTTTGTTGATAAATGGACAAGACTCGTTTAAAGGTCAACACACAAAATTCTTCATCTGTTGTTTTCCAGAAATGTTTATTCGTAGAGGCACTTATTTAGAGTGAAATATATGACAAGCCCATTTAAACAAATTTCGAAAACCTGCAATTGACCATCTTGTTCTTCATCGATCTTCATTCGTCCATCATGGCTGAAGTCCCATGATTAAGATAAGATTGAGCCCTTGATAACAATCTATAAATCAATTTTGACCATTCAATGATTATTGACAAATTTGTCCAGCTCCTGTTCGGGTTAACTGGTCCAATTTGTCATCTATTCTCTTCTCGGATTGATCATTTAACGAAGTAGCTATTTAGAGTGGACCATACGATACCCCCATTTCTCACATGTTGTTCAGTATTTTGGTCATGTCGGTATGCCAATTAATCATTCCTACATTTTACAAAGTTTGCATCTTAATTAAGCTGTTGCAATTTCGTGTGACCTTAAAAGGTATTTAACCCATTAGAAGAAGACAAGTGTTTAGACTGGTCCAAATTGAAAGAAGTTGCAGACAACAACTTCTAGTTGACGAAATTATGAAAATCTATGTCTCTTTGGGTAGCAAATATAGTGGATAATGACTTAGGGATTTAGGGATGTAAAAAGTGGGATCGTGTGGGAATGGGTCAAGGAGCTGTGGAACAAAACCCCAACCTCAGATTGCTTCACTAAATTAAACAGCCGAGATGCGACAGAGATCAAAGACTTAGTTTCTGGATGGAAATGAAATTATTGGTTCTGGGTTGAAAAAAGGGATCTAAATTCTGTATGGAGAGATTAGGATCAAGGTATTTGGCATTTATTTTGATTAGAACCATTTAACATGTAAAGCTGTGAAGCTAAGACCGACTTCTCGATGGGCGAATCTGCTTCTTGGCCATCTCGACCCTTGCATTAATGTAGACTTACTGAAAAGATAAATCTTTAAAGAAATTTCAATTTCAAAATGTGTTGAATTTACCACATCTTTAAAAGATACCGATCTATGTTTAAACGTTATCGTGGTATTCAAAAGAGTATGATGATAATGCAAATTATGTTATAAATCAAATTTCGCAAAAACGGATGAAATTTGCATAAAGTTATATCTTTCGGAAGGATGTGTGTCTTTATACGAGCCGGTAATTACGACCTTTCAAGGAAAGAATGTACGGAAACCTTTTTTTTCTAATCTTATCTAATTTCACTATTTGAAGACGTTTTCCCCAAATATTTCTCTTGTATGTAGAAAATGGGGATTTTATGTTTCAACGAGGCTTGAAATGAGGCATGGTTTTAAAACTGAGAGTTTAACAAAAAAGCATTTAGTAAGTCAACTGTGTGCGTGTGTGTTTATTAATTGCTATAGGTGTGAATGCCTCGATGAGCTTAGGGAAAAGCAGCATCAAATCCTTAATAAGAAACTTATTTGATTCAATACTTGGTACTTTCACCATGGAGTTAAAGTTATTTTGGAAAGCATGTAGATGTTTAATCGTGGACCAACAAAATTCACAAAATGATTGATTTAAGTCGTAGTTTATTGAAGTTGTCTGACTTACTGACAACTTTTCCACTATTTCAATTTGCTGATCTACGACCGAAATGTCGAAACTGACTTACCTCGGTCGTAGATAATAGCCATAAGCAACTTTTCCACGTTCGCAATTTGCTGATCTACGACCTAGATTGCCTTCGAATTAACGAGGCTAACTGCACTAGAACGTAGAAACTAGAATATTTCCACACATGTTACTTGCTGATCTAGGTTTACTTCTTGTATAGAATGTTACTGAATCTTACTGTATTTCAGTTACATTAGGATAGATTGTGCACCTAATCATGGCTTAATGTTTTTTTCTCAGTAGTACAACTACATCTTTTTATCCAACTCAGTCAGGTCCACAACTTACCATATACATTGTATATCTGCCAACTTTTATAATATCGAGATTGCCAGACCTATGTAGTTGACCCTTTCCTGTCCAATCCCTGGTTTTAACAGAACAAAACAGAGTCTTTATTCAATAATTTGACTTGAACACATACGGTTCATCGTCAAAATAAAACATGTACATACATGATCATCATATTATAGGAATTTTTAGGAAAAGGGCAAAACTACCATGTGCAAACAATAACGTTACAATAACGTTAACGTCTTTTTTTCTTTTGAATTTTACTCACAACGCTTTAAATATTCTTTTTTCCTAAGTCTAAACCGGTATTTCAAATCGATCACCCTGAAACAAGTTTCCGCGCTTTTCCGCAAATTTCCACGTATACTCTTAAATTTGAAGTGAAAATCTACGTGAGTTTAGTATGGTCGTTACAGAATTGGCCAAATTGAGGGTCAAATAATCATCGAGGTCATTGATTTCTTACTGTAGAATCTGTTATTCTCTGTTTTCAAGATTCTAAAAGGAGTTCACGTATTACAGTTGATCAATAGGAGAATGTTATGCTTGAAAATTCTAATTTTGCTGTGCGTGACACTAGCTTAAAATTGACCAGTCCAAATTCAAAGAAGTAGCAGTCGACAATTGTTTGTTGATGAAATCTTTAAAATCCTAGTCTTTTTGGACAGAAAACATTTTGTGGATAATGAAGAAATTGCTTGTAACAAGCAATTTCTTCATTTTCCACAATGTTTTCCAAAGCTTTCATAATGAGGGTCATTTAAAAGCGTCACTGTCTGGGAATGGGTTAAGAGAATGCTAGTTTTTTTATTTCTGTATGTGTATTTATGTTTTTGTGCGTTATTCACGCAAATATGTACACGAATGGGAATGCTGGTTTAAGTTTAAAGGAGGAGGCTTACTCGGAAAGTAATAAATGAATTTGAACCGAATTCCACACTTATGACCCTTTCAGCGCATTCCAACTTCTGAGTAATTTCAGTCCTTTGATTCTTTTGTGATTCGCTTTTGTGTTAAAATCCCAATACTGTTACAAATTTTGACGTTATTTGAATTCAACAAAAATCTATTAATCAAAACATACTCGGTTTGCTGTGATAATATTTCTTAAGATAAACTTGTCTTAATTCTTTATAAAGAAAAACTAGCAGGAAATGAAATTCGTCTTCTATTTGACTAAGGTTACACAGGTTACAAATTCTTTCATTCCTAGTGACATTTCTATGATGTCCTGTTTCTATAAGAAGCTGGTGTGCTGATATACGCAATTTGACTACTGTATTTCTATAACTTGTTATTTTCAATTTATCTAAATACCAAGAACAACAAAAAATATCTTTTAAGTTTCAAAAAATCAATAAAGATGACCGACTACCTACATCCTGAAACCACTCGCAGATACAAATATCTATTAATCTTTTACGAAATATCGGTAAAAACCCTTTTAAACAGACAGATTCAGGTAATAACCATACGCCATAAAATCCAGTTCTCTGTAGTAAGTCCCTTACTTTATAGGTCCCGGGTTTGATCCCCGACGGCGGCACTCATCCTTTCCGACTATTTGTCTCTCACCAATGGGTCGATAATCGTAGACCTATGTGGGATAGCAGCTGGAGGCTAGGAAAGGATGTAATGGTAGTACTGGTGTGAGAAATACCAGGATTCCATTGTTAGGTGCTCAAGCCGCCGCGATACAACTGAAAGATTGTTGAAAGCGGCGTAAAACCCCATTCAAACAAACTTTATAGGCCCAAAGATTTGGGTTGTTTATGTTACTAATTTCATTTAAAACTGTCCTTAGTATACAATTTGATTTTTTTTCTGAAAATAGCTATAACGTTCCTGTGTTTTATTGCTTGAGAAAATATTGTGGAAAAAAAAGAAATTGCTTGTAACAAGCAATTTCATCTTTTTCCACAGTTTTTTTTCTATCCTACAGGATGATTATTTCAAATAAAATGGACTGTGAATTGTCGTCTGCAAAAACTTTGAATTTGGACAGATCTAAAATAATAAAAAAAAAAAAAAAAAAAAAAAAAAACAGAAATGGGTTACCCGTATATCACCCAACTTCCCCACACCCGTTATTGACCGATCCAGGTAATCTATCAACTTCGTTCATTTACGTGTGAGTTGTTAGCCCATTCCCAGGCTTTTTGGCGCCCCTCAAGAAAAAAGATTTGGAAAACGTTGTGGAAAATGTTGGGAATATTCAAAATTTCGTAAAATTTAAATCGATTTCCTTCAGCCTACGATTTTCTCCTGGCAATTTCGAATTATTAAAATGAACTCTCATATATCATTTCACTTTTTATGCAATTTGATACACTGTTCCGTTCAAGAGTGTAAAAGTATACTTTAATTGTACTCTAAGTGGTGCATCTATTAACATAGGGCATCCCGATATGTAATCATTACCTGCAACAGGGGAAAGATATAAGATAAGTATCATTACAGAGATAGTTTTTTTTAAATCCTTTTTTTTTTTAATATTTTCTTTCGGATAACTAGAAAAACGGGGACCAGAATCGCTCAAAATATTTCGCTTCTTTTTCTCGCCAGTTTTTAGGTCAAGCTCTGCATTTTTCAACTATTATTTGTATTTTTGAAGAATTCAGTAATTGATATGTCCTATAGATCAAATAATATAATCAGACATCCATACCTCTTACTTGGCCATACAAGATTCTGCGAGGATTATGCAATCATGCCCGCATCTTTTTTATTTATTTTGTTTTGAGGAATTTAAAAATCCTTTTTTTTGCGAAATTTTCTTTAAATTTCATTCCATGCGAGTTGTCTAGAGTCCTAAAACTCTGCATATCACCATGGGGCGAGCGTAACCTCGTACCTCCAGCTTGTTTTACCCATTCATACTCAGTGACGCTTTTAGACGCCCCGAAGAAAAAAAAACCTTTTCAAAAAAACATTATGGAAAATGAAGAAATTGCTTGTTACAAGCAATTTCTTCATTTTCCACAATGTTATCTACCAAGAAAGTGGAAAAAATCGAAAGTTTCATAATCTTTATATTGTCGTCTGCAACTTCTTTCAATTTGGACCAGTCTAAAATTTTGTCGTCTGGAAATGGGTTAAACTGTAGTTACGATGTTAGGTCGTCAACCGACGATAAACATATTTCAGACATTCAGTTAGATGCGTTAGGACACTTATCTATCACACTCAATGCTAGTTTAGTTTTCAGTAGCAGCGAAATACGTCCGAAATAGTATTCAACCCATTACCACACGACAAAATTCTAGACTGGTCCAAATTGAAAGATGGTGCAGACAACAATTCTTAGTTGATGAAAGTTTAAAATTCTTTGTCATCTGGGGGTAGAAAACGTAAGGGATAATGATGAAATTGCTTGAAATGTTTTCCGAAACTTTATTTCTTGGTGACTTCAAAAAGCGTTATTGGTAATTGATTAACTCTAATTTCTCATAACGGCCTTGTCCATAATCGTTTAAATCAGAAAAAAAAAAAAAAAAAAAAAGAAAATTCCGCTAACCAGATACTAGTAGGTCACTAAAGCCAGTTTTCTCTTAATATTTAATGGTATGTCACCATATTCAATTAGAAACGTCTGGAGAACATATCAACATTTTCAGTAGCCTTGAGACCGATTTAGCCAAACATGTACTGTTGATGCAAAAGTGAAAGGTCTGTTTTAGCTCTCGATTCCACCAAATACAACCATTTTCAAGGGGAGGGGGGGGGGGTCTTCTTCGTGATAATGCAACAAATTTCTGCAAGTTTGTGGAAGATTCATCTATAATCGTAATCTAAAGACGACCAACAAACGAAGCACAATCAAAATGTCATCATGAACGCCAGTTGAAATGATGTTGAAAAATAAGTCTAAATGCAGAGATTTGCTGCTGATTCTTAATTTTTTCACCCCGTTTTGTAATCCTACCCCCCCCACACACACACACACAACAAAGGCAATCGGAAACAACAACAACAACAAAAACAAAACAAAACAAAAAACTCACACACACTCACACCCACACAACTCTAACAAAAACAGTACAGTCAAAATAGTTCAGAGATTGAATTTGTAATTGTTTAAATCGTTGCGGATTCCCTGTACTTGGTAGAATTATTAACACTAGCTAAACAATGAAAATTGACCACAACTTGATTATGGTTAAAGTAAATTCGTTTGGATCACGATTCCATGAAGGAATAAGGGTGTGTAGGCATTAATGTATAGGATAGGTGTTTTAGTCTATAATATGATCCATAATTTGAACATTTGTATGCGCGGAGTTGTTATTATTTACCCTTGTGATTCATTTTACATTTTTTGTATACCACACAAAAAGGCGGCATTCGCCTGCGTGATCATTCCTTCAAAAGATCGGCGACGGCAGACAAGAATAGGTTGCACGATATTGTCGGATCGCTGGCTACACCCTGCTAATCTCCAACAGGAAGTTCGAAATATTAAACGCCGTTATTTTGCAAAATTTATGGTTAATAATATGTAAAAAAAAGAGAGTAAAACTGAAGGTTGGCGACCTAAACGTCGTACATACAGCTTGAATAAAAGCCGTAGTTACGACGTTTCATTCGCCAATCCAACAAAATTGCTATATTTCAAAGTTCAATTCCGGTCTAAATGAATGAATATTTTCCAGAACTACTACCAATGTTGTACATCATCTATAAATGTTTTACAAAGAAACTGTCCAAGATTATGCTGAGGAGACAGTACAAACGTATTGAATTGAGTGCAGCAAAAGAAGTTTTAGATTAGATCTTTACTTGTTGTCTTCCCGAAGGTTTTAATGGAGTTCTACGTAACCTGGGAGAGTCTCTATGCTGATCTCCAGTTGTTCGCTATAATGGGACATGTTTGTATGCCGCTCATATTTTTATACAAATAGTGTTAATGTTATTTACATCATTTACACCTGGGACCTTAGTTATGAACTCTTTCGATCTCATATTTTGTCAAGTCATTGCTTGTTTAATTTGTCAACTTGTCTGAAAAAAGTGCACTTGAAATATTTTAAAAACGGGGGAAAACGAATTCTTGCTTTCCAGGAAATAAATAAACTTCTTTGACCAATGGTGACATCCGTTGGAGACATTCCGAACTCGGCTAGCTCTGTCTGTAACATGCTGTGCTCTATATCCTGGGTTTGAAGCCCGAATCCCGGTCAACAATTTTTCTGACAATTGACCAAAGTCATGGCGACATGCATTATTTGTCTCTCACAAAAAGGCCCATGATAAATAGTGCGCGTAAGATGGTAGCTCGGATCGGAATTTGTGGTTCAATTGTATGAGAACGACTGGAAGCGATTGTTATGTACACCAGCTGCGGCAATACAACTTAAATATTTTTGAAAGGGCGTAAAACCCAATCCAAAATCAGTCTACTAGAGTCCCGAGATCGGTAACCTTTCTGGATTTTACCCACTCCAGCACAATCCCTTATTCTTACGTCTCTGTGACATTGTACTGGAGAAAACATTATGGAAAAAGAAGAAATTGCCAGTTAAAAATTTATAACAAGCAATTTCTTCTTTTACCGCAATATTTTCTTAAAAATTTATAACAAGCAATTTCTTCTTTTACCAGAATATATTCTATTTTATATAGGATGGTCACTTTTTGAATTGTCCTTATTTTATAATGTCGTCTGCTACCCCTTTGAAATTGGACAAAGCAATAATTTTGAAAAACAATAAAAGGTTAAACATGTCCTTTCCTACCCTTGTTCTTAGAATCTGGATAAGCTTTAACCCATTCCAAAACAACAAAATGTTAGACTGGTCCAAATTGAAAGAAACTGCAGAATGAACGAATTTATTTTTTTCTTTCTTTTAGACAGAAAACATTGTGGAAAATGAAGAAATTGCTTGATACAAGCAATTTCTTCATTTTCCACAATGTTTTCTAAAGCTTGGGGGGCGTCAAAAAGCGTCATTGTGGGGGAATATGTTACAAGGTTTCTTTAAATGCGTCCTAATGTATTCTTCAGGCCACACTGTCTTTCTGAACACAACACTCTAGCACCTTGTTTTATGAAATGTTAGATAACAGG
Organism: Fragum fragum; assembly: GCA_946902895.1. Taxonomy (NCBI): domain Eukaryota; kingdom Metazoa; phylum Mollusca; class Bivalvia; order Cardiida; family Cardiidae; genus Fragum; species Fragum fragum. The sequence goes on along the minus strand of OX336369.1, from coordinate 64,614,739 downwards.
CCTGAGTATATCCTCTTTCATATACTACTAGTTCCCTTTCCCAATTGATTTGAATAAAAAATAGTATAGATTTTTTAAAGTCAGAGTTTATATTTGATTGACTCCTTTTCGTTTTCGAAAAAAATACATCTTTATTCCTTTCCTGTTTTTCAAAATTTTATTCGTATTCAATTTGTAAGAAATTGCAGACGACAATAAAAATTGAGTGCAATTTGAAAGGTAACTATCCTAAAGAGTAAAACATTTTGTGGGAAAAGAAGAAATTGCTTGATGTAAGTATTTCTTTTCCCACAATGTTTTCTCAAGTATTAATTCACAGGGGCGTAAAAAAGAGATTTCACAGGTAAGGGTTAATATGTTTATGTGTTTAAGTTGCCTTTCAGGTGTTGAATATGGCATCTTTATTGAAAACAGGCGTTTTGCTAATAATCGTCGTTTCAGTTCTGCCAAAACTGAAAAAAGCCAGAGTGCTCTATGTGTAGACTAAAATGACGTCCTTGCTGGCTGCCAATGAAGGATTCCAACCGGATGAACAGACCAAGGGTTGTCAACAAAAAAAGGTTCAGGTGAGCGTGACCTGACACTATAGAACACTATAGAGTGAAGATGTTACACTCCAACAGGAATAATCCACTACAATCAGATTTAGAAAGGCTTGGCAGAACATCGCCAAAGGGTGAAAGACTTTAAGCGGATGAAGTGGTCAGTGTGCAGAATAGTGCATCTGTGCTGGACACAGCAATTATAGCCCTGAATGGTCATCGAAAAATAATGACCCTTATCTGTTTATAAATAGAATCCATCGCTTTCATTTTAACCCGGGGATGTTCGTTCTTTGCCCTTGCTCGAGAACATTTCAGGGGAACATGCTAGGATCGAATTAATGATTTTTCTTTTTTTCTCAAAAAAAGCGTGAAATTACGATTAAATCATAACGCACAACTAATATCGATAAACTTGTATTTAGCGAACAGGTCACTCAAGGTCGACCAAAATATGGTCGTATAAGAGAATGGTCGCTTAGTATACATTTTCGTGACATATATGAAGGTTCGGCTTGACTTTATATATGAATTATTGTAGGATTCTCACTTAACACTATGTTGATGGAACTCATTAGAATCGTTTCATTGAGACGATTCTAATGAGATCCACCAACATAGAATCTATTTGCAAAAGCGTCCATTAATGGCGATCCTTTAACTTTGGAAAGGGTAAATTGACGCTGGTCTTCTAACGAAAGATGTCGCATAATACAGGTGGTTGCTTGAGAAAGATTGACTGTATTACAGACTGTTATTATCTGTGAAAGTTAGATTATCGAAACTCAGCTCAATTAGAATGAAACGACCAAAATGTTTTGAATTTAACACGTTTTAAATTTCCTCAAACATCTTCACAAAATTCGATGTAATTTGAAATGAAACCACCCTATGTGGAAGATAATATTGTGGGGAAAGGAGAAATTTCTTGTCACAAGCAATTTCTTCTTTTCCACAATGTTTTCTTCAGAATAAAATAACACGAACGTAAAATCCAGGGTTTAAACAGGAAATAGTTAAGTTTCGAATTTATAAGAACAGCTTAAATTCCACCCACTTTTCAAATTTTAAAAATCTTATACCCGTATATAGCTTGCTACAGTGTTTATGGGTGAATCTATTACAACCCAATCTCACACCTGAAGGTATTGAAGATAAAAGTTTTTGAAAACTTAGTGGGACTATGAGAAATTATTACAAACAAGAATGGTCACCTTTCTCGTAATGTTTTTTTCTATCATATTTAAAAATTACTTCCCAAACTCTAGCTATTTTTAAGATATCGTCTGCAATGTATTTGAAATTGGACTGGTCTAAAATTTGTTCGTCTCGTAAATGGTTTACAAGACAATTTGTATAAGAGGGAAAGCTGTGTGACCACATGCTAAGTGAACGAGCAGTGATTTTATTAAGCTGCCTAATGCATTGTGAAGAAGAGTGCAGTAGTGTGAAATCGAATATTTAGCTAATTTAATGAGGTTCTTGCTAACCCTTGAGGCAACAGTGATGACATGGTCATCTTGATCAAATACAAGACAACAGAATTGAGGAATCCTGGCTCACAACGATAGACCAATCAAATCATGCATTTAGACTGGAAGTGAAATCTGAATTCCGACCCTTTTGACAACATCTATAGGAAGCTATTTTGTTGAATTGGCGACTTAATTGTCGTAACTACAGCTGCTGCGACGTTGAGGTCGTCAACTAACAATTTTAATTTTTGTTATTTTCGTTACTGACTATTAACTTTGCAAAATAACGCCATTATAAGGAAACTCGGAGGTTAGTAGGCGGGGCCGGCGATCTGTCAATTACACACTAGTCAAATTCAAAGAGTTTGAAGATTGCCTTCCATGATAGCATTCGATTGGACATAACGTTCTTTATTGGGCAAAACATTGATAGTTAAAGAGAAATTGCTTGTAACCAGCAACTTCTCCCTTCTCAAGAATTATTACCCAATATTCTGAGGTATAAAAGCACAGGGGGTTGGTTGTTAATGCGTTAAATTTTAGAATAATCATTTTTTATATAAATCTAATGTTTGGTTAGAACGAAACTACTGAGAAATTGTGACGACATTTTTAATTTTGGATATAAAAACTAAATCCAAATTGTATGTTATGAGGGCCAATGTCCACCACTAGGGTCTCCATTTTTTACAATTGTCAGGGCCTATGTCCACCACTAGGATCTCCATTTTTTACAATTGTCAGGGCCTATGTCCACCTCTAGGATCTCCATTTTTTACAATTGTCAGGGCCTATGTCTACCACTAGGATCTCCATTTTTTACAATTGTCAGGACCTATGTCCACCACTAGGGTCTCCATTTTTTACAATTGTCAGGGCCTATGTCTACCACTAGGATCTCCATTTTTTACAATTGCCAGGGCCTATGTCCACCACTAGGGTCTCTAAATTTTACAATTGTCAGGGCCTATGTCCACCACTAGGGACTCTAAATTTTACAATTGTCAGGGCCTATGTCCACCACTAGGATCTCCATTTTTTACAATTGTCAGGGCCTATGTCCACCACTAGGATCTCCATTTTTTACAATTGTCAGGGCCTATGTCTACCACTAGGATCTCCATTTTTTACAATTGTCAGGGCCTATGTCTACCACTAGGATCTCAATTTTTTACAATTGTCAGGGCCTATGTCCACCACTAGGGACTCTAAATTTTACATTTGTCAGGGCCTATGTCCACCACTAGGGACTCTAAATTTTACAATTGTCAGGGCCTATGTCCACCACTAGGGACTCAAAATTTTCAATTGTCAGGGCCTATGTCCACCACTAGGGACACTAAATTTTACAATTGTCAGGGCCTATGTCCACCACTAGGATCTCCATTTTACAATTGTCAGGGCCAATGTCCACCACTAGGGACACTAAATTTTACAATTGTCAGGGCCTATGTCCACCACTAGGGACACTAAATTTTACAATTGTCAGGGCCTATGTCCACCACTAGGGACACTAAATTTTACAATTGTCAGGGCCTATGTCCACCACTAGGGGCTCTAAATTTTACATTTGTCAGGGCCTATGTCCACCACTAGGGACTCTAAATTTTACATTTGTCAGGGCCTATGTCCACCACTAGGGACTCTTAATTTTACATTTGTCAGGGCCCATGTCAACCACTAGGGTCTCCATTTTACAATTGTCAGGGCCAATGTCCATCACTAGGGTCTCCATATTTTACAAGAAGATTTCTTGTAGTTCAATGAATCAGTCACTGGAATAGTAAGAAATGTGTTCATAGATACATATGTATCTGCTGTATTCAGCTATAAAGATTGGTCATTTTTTCTGGTCCGCATGTTTACGACAGTTTCTGCAAATATAGAAATTGCTTGTAAAGAGCCATTTCTCAATTTCATTTTTTCTTAGCTTTTTTCTTGGCTGCCGTAAAGTAGATGGGGTGTATGACAAAGGGTTAATTAGAACGAGGAAAACAATTTACTGACAACACTATATTTAAAACCAAGTATGAAGTAAATTAACCATGGCAAGATGGTGATATTTGTAGACAAATAAAACAGATTGAAAGTCAATAATCCCTTTATTTACCTACTTTTATCTGTAATTTGAAATAAATCAGACGGCTTCTACAGCGGTTGAAAATCAACACAAGTTTTCTGTAAAATCATATCGTTGACTTTTAATGAAGATCACAACGAATATCCATTATCGTATTCAGATTCCTAGCCTTTCATGTTTTGGTTATTTTGAAACGATTTTAACCCTTTCCTGTTCAATCACTGGTTTTTACGCGTATTGTACGCGTAAAAGGGGATTGTATGGGAAAGGGTTAAACTTCTAGCGAGATTCCTCTATTAACTTTTGAAAACGGACGGACGACGGACATTTGGCTATCAAAATAGCTCTTCGTGCTCAGTTGAGCTCAAAATCATCTACTACTTGCTTTATCACCAATGCATGGCAATATTTAAGTGTATATGGTGAGAATTGAAGGGAGTTGTCAGCCAAATACATGTTTTAAGAGCATCCGAAAATACAGAGAAGATTGTTCGAAACATAATGTTCATAGCGTAAAACTACTTATCAGAGAAGGAGAGTAAACTAATTTCATGTTTCTATAACCAGAAGCCACAGGTGATTTATTGAAATGACCTTTTGGGGTCAGAAAACAGTCCTCGTTAATTCGGGGTATATTGAAATTCATGAGGCGGACCGTTGGCCGCGAACAACAGTGACCCGTGGTGCGTGCCCACTTATCCTTTTACTGTTTATATCCAGACCCCCCCCCCCCCAATAAATCAGACAAATTTATGAAAACAGAGTGACAAATGAAACAAGATTAGAAAGAGCAAAACAACACCTAAGAATTAAATAAGATATCTATAGTTTGAATAAAGCTGTAGCTACGAAATCTGGTCTCCCCCAAACGATATAAAGTAAATACCGGACAGTCATCTTGTATCACCCGGTGAAGGTTCAAATGCTCAAAACAGTTCATTGTTTATAGATTTATACGATGTAACGAATCGTTGGTAGACTAAAACCAACGCGATCTAAAACAGTTCCCTTTTCTTCTTTTCTCTTTTCCGCTTTTTTTTAAAAATGAGGTTTTCCTATGGAAAAATCTGATTGGTTAACCAATTACCACACAGTGACACTTTTGGACGCCCCTGAAAAACAAACAAACAAACAAACAAACAAACAATAATAATAAAAAAACGGTTGGGAAAACATTGTGTAAAATGATGAAAGTGCTTCTAATAAGCAATTTCTTCACTTTACACAATGTATTTTAACCGAAAAGGTGAAAAAAATCTCAAATTCCATAAACTTTAAATTGTCGTCTGCAACTCCTTTGAATTTGGACCAGTCTAACTTTTTGCTATGAGGGAATGGTCAATAGACTGATGAATGTCGGTGGCTGGTGGCTTGGTGACTGGGAGGGCGTTAACTTTACCTTGTGTGCGCATCAACTCTTACTAGTCTTGGCGGATTTTGATGAAATTTTCACCAAAAGTTTGTCTTCATGCGATCTAGCGCATATCATCAGCGTTTTGTGATTCAATACCGCATCACGTACATGTACAAAGGAATCTTATTGTCAAAGTGATCATGTACTCAACTACTCCTATAATTCCTGGCAGTTTTTGATGAAATATTTTACCGAATGTTTGTCTTCATGTGACCCAGCGCATATTATCAGCGTTTTGTGATTCAATACCGCATCACGTACATGTACAAAAGAATCATATTGTCAAAGTTATCAATTGCTCAACTACTCATATAATTCCTGGCGGATTTTGATGAAATTTTTTACCAAATGTGCGCCTTCATGCGATCTATCGCATATTATCAGCGTTTTGTGATTCAATAGCGCCTCACGTACATGTACAAAGGAATCTTATTGTCAAAGCTATCATGTGCACAACTACTCCTATTATTCCTGGTGGATTTTGATGATTTTTTTAACCAAATGTTTGTCTTCATGCGATCTATCGTATATTGTTAGCGTTTTTTATTCAATACCGCATCACGTACATGCACAAAGGAATCTTATTGTCAAAGTTATCAATTGCTCAATTACTCTTATAAGTCCTGGCAGATTTGGATGAATGTTTTACCAAATGTTTGTCTACATGCGATTTAGCGCATTTAATCAGCGTTTTGTGATTCAATACCGCATCACGTACATGTACAAAAGTATCTTATTGTCAAAGCTATCATGGCAGATTTTGATGCATTTTTGACCAAATGTTTGTCTTCATGCGATCCAGCGCATATCATCAGTGTTTTGTGATTCAATAGCGCATCACGTACATGTACAAAAAATATCGTATTGTCAAAGTTATTATGTGCTTAACTACTCCAATAATTCCTGGCAGATTTTGATGAAATTGTTCACCAAATGTTTGTCTACATGCGATCAAGCGCATATTATCAGCGTTTTGTGATTCAATAGCGCATCACGTACATGAACAAAGGAATCTTATTGTCAAACTATCATGTGCTCAACTACTCCTATAATTCCTGGCAGTTTTTGATGGGTTTTTTTACCAAATGTTTGTCTACATGCGATCTAACGCATATCATCAGCGTTTTGTGATTCAATAGCGCATCACGTACAGGTACAAAAAAATCGTATCGTCAAAGTTATCATATGCTCAACTATTCCTATAATTCCTGGCTGATTTTGCTAAAAATTTTACCAAATGTTTGTCTTCATGCGACCCAGCGCATATCATCAGTATTTTTTGATTTAATAGCGCATCACGTTCATGTACCAAGAGTCTTATTGTCAAAGTCATCATGTGCTCTACTACTCCTATGATTCCAGGCAGTTTTTGATGAAATTTTTCACCAAATGTTTGTCTTCATGTGACCCAGTGCATGTCATCAGCGTTTTGTGATACAATACCGCATCACGTACAAGTACAAAGGTACCTTGTTGTCAAAGTTATCATGTGCTCAACTACTCCAATAAGATCTGGCAGATTTTGATGAAATTTTTTACCAAATGTTCGCCTTCATGCGATCTAGCGCATATCATCAGTGTCTTGTGATTCAATAGCACATCACGGACATGTACAAAGGAATCTTATTGTCTACGTTAATATGTACTCAACTACTCCTATAATTCCTGGCAGATTTTGATGAACTTTTTTACCAAATGTTTGTCTACATGCGATCTAGCGCATATCATCAGTGTTTTGTGATTCAATAGTGCATCACGTACATGTGCAAAGGAATCTTATTATAAAAGCTATCATGTGCTTAACTCTTCCTATAATTCCTGTTGGATTTTGATGAAATTTTTACCAAATGTCTTATGCGATCTAGCGCATATTATCAGCGTTTTGTGATTCAAAAGTGGATCAGATACATCGGCTCAACCACTCCTATAATTCCTGGCAGTTTTTGATGAAATTTTTTACCAAATGTTTGTCTACATGCGATCTAGTGCATATCATCAGTGTTTTGTGATTTAATAGCGCATCACGTACATGTACAAAGAATCTTATTGTCAAAGCTATCATGTACTCAAATACTTCTATAACTCTTGATGGTTCTGATGAAACCATTCGATGTATTACAAGACGGCAAAACTTCAGATCAGTCGAAATTGAAAGGAGTTGCAGACGATAATAAAAATGTTATGAAATACATGTAATAGATTTTTATTACTTTTGGGGTAGAAAACATTGTGAATAATGAAGAAATTTATTGAAACAAGCAATTTCTCCATTTTCCAATATGTTTTCCAAAGCTTTTTATATTGGGCGTCAAAAAGCGTCATTGAGTGGGAATGTTTTTAATCTCTTCCTTGTATGTCACGCGTTAAGAGTCCTGTCGGGAACTCTGAAACAAATATTAAAAAAGATGGTCGAGAAGCCATCAATACAATATCGAAAATAAACATAGGCCATTATAGTTTCAGATAATCTACAAAGGCGATAACTGTCGACCTAGTCAGTCTTCGCCGCAGTTAACGCAATCTAACTAGGGTCGATACTTTTCGCTTCGGGTAACACGTCTATCTTTTAGGGGTATAATAGCTAATGTGCCAGCATAACGCGTTTTTTAAGAAAACAAAGGAGGAAATTTGTACTCATAATGTAAAGATTTTCCTCTTAACCCATTCCCACACACGAAAATTTTAGACTGGTCTAAATTGAAAGGAGTTGCAGACGACAATATAACGTTTATGAAAATTTAGATTTGTTCAACTTTCTTCATAGAAAACATTGTGTAAAACGAAGAAATTGCTTGTTATAAGCAATTTCTTCATTTAACAAAATGTTTTCCCAATTGTTCTTCTTTAGAGGCGTCCAAAAGCGTCACTGTGGGGGAATGGGTTAATTCGAGCTCAAAAGTCGGGCAGATAGTCACTGGACGTGTAAAATGTCGTAACTGCAGCTTTATTCAAGGTGTAGTTAAGACATTTTGTACGCCAAACGACGAAACGTGTCAGTCTTGGCCATCCGCATGTTTGACCTCGAGGGTAAAAGAGTGAACCCCGGGACAAGGGTACAAAATTGAAAATTTAGGGAGTTTTTTGTACTGTAAAGTGCTAACATGGGTGATTTTTCAGTTTATAAATAAGGTAATTATATACCGCGGTCAGTTTACGCCTGTCATATTAAATCCAATTTGCAAAGAAGGGACACGGGGTTGATTGCAATCAGGGCCTTAATAAAGGACCGAGGCTGTTCAATTTTGTGTATGATCTTATTGGACCGGTTGACAAATACTTGTCTAGTGGTGTCCGTTGAGTCCTTGGTTCGTATTCAGTTCACCAACCAGAGTTTTCATTGCGGTAGAACTAAATGAATAAGGCATTCGTTTTTCGTCGAATCAGAGACCTCGTTATAAAGTTTAAGACATACTATTTAATCTTGTTTGTGAATAAGAACCACAGACTTGATCCCTGTAAACGACTCCCCCATTTTGTTCAAAGTGCCCTGGTCGCCATATAAATCACGATAAAAGTTGTTCAATAATATCATTTTGTCAATCTGAACGCGACCAGTCACAAATATCTACACGGCCAATTAGACCCCGTTTGGTAAGTACTTATTAAAGACGATGAAATGATACAGTATTGTACTCCAGACTGACAATCCTAAGGTATTTTATTCGAACCTTGACCGTGGCAGGATTTTTCCTAGACGCTTGTGTCGCCAAACCAGAAGTGAGCTGGTAAAAAAACATTGCTTCACGTAATTTACTCTTGGTCCGTTGTAGAAATAAGTAGCTCTAATTGCAGAAGGACTGGAGCACATGACTTGAATTCCCAAGTATTCACTTTCCCCTTCTCCTGAGGTGCGTTCTTTTCGTCGAGATTCTTAAGATTCTTATTTAGATTTTTAAGATGAAGCGTTCTTTAGATTAAGATTTGTAAGCCGCCAAATAAGAATCTTAAGAATTCTTAATGAGGAATTTAAGCGTACTCGGCATTGGCTTAAACGAGTAGCCTTGACGACGTCGAATATTTTCACTCAAAAAAACAAAAATCGTTCTTTATGACGTCTCAAAAATCTTATTTAGCGGGATTTCTCATCTCGACGAAAAGAACGCACCTCTGGTCTAAACCATATACTTTATGCGGGATTATGCCTAGAGCAGGGATCTATCTACGAAGAACATGGCTATACAAAGTCTTGCGGTGTATAACATAATGAGAGCCGGGGTAAAACATTGGAAATTTACTCCGTTCATCATTCGCTTCGTCTACTCACCAAATACTTGCAAACTACTAATCAGATGCATTAAGGCCCAAGAATGTTTCAAAGAAATCTAATAATGAGGGCTAACAGATTCCATAATTAGGGACAAATAGGCTACGCGTGTATCATCTCTCCCTTTATTTGAATTCATAACCAGACATTCTATGGAACAACAAAAAAGGGGGGGATTGCTGAAACATTTTAGAGCAGGTATACTGGTAATTTTTCCTTAACCTATTCCAACACAATAAAAAATTTTACTGGTCCAAATTGAGAGAAGCTGGAGACGACAATTTCAAGTTGATGAAATTTCGGGGGGGTTTCTTTGATGGATAGAAAACATTGTGGAAAATGAAGAAATTGCTTGCCTCAAGCAATTTCCTCATTATCCACAATATTTTCCAAAGTTTTTTTTTTATTTTAGAGGCGTTAAAAGGAGGGATTGTGGTTGAATGGGTCAAAGAGACAACAAAAGACATTTTTATTGGCCTAACTGACGGATCACTGGCCCTGCCCACTGACTCCGAAAGGTAGTTCCTCTTCGATATTGAATGGCGTTACATTGAAAATATTATAACCCTCTCTATCATCATCATTACTATTATTTATTGGAAATGAATTAATAGTTTTCAACATTTGAAAAAAAACTGAGAATTTTCTCCTCTCCTTTACTCCCAATCTTCAATTACTGGGTGTCATGGGTTCGAAGGCCGAAGGCGGCACATATCCTTTCCGACATTTGTCTCTCACCAATGGGTGGATATTCGTAAACGTAAGTGGGATAGCAGCAGGAGGCTAGGATAGGATGTAATGGTGGTACTGGTGCGAGATATACCAGTAATCTATTGTTAGGTGCTCCTGTCGCCGCGATATAACTGAAAACACCCCTCCATTCAAACAGGCAATTTTTGCACTAACTTCATCACTTTGATTTTTGCACAGAAACCAAAAACCCAACACCAGCGCTTATGATTGATATGATTTCAATGAACTTTATTTCTAAAAGAGAAATGTGTTTCTGTGCTACAACATTAATGTTTACACATTTTATTTATCAAAACTACGTTTTAGTGATAGCGTTCAGAGAAGTGCTGTAAGATATTGACACTTCTTAATGTAAAAGAGTTTTGGGTGTGACAGCATTTCTCTCAAAGGAATTGGATGCAACAACTTTTCTTTGTTCACGTATCGTTCCGCTGTGCCCATTATTTCGAAACTATCGGTCTCATTTCATTTTTGTCACTCGGCAATCTAATGAATACTTTTTATTAAAATTAGCCACTTATGCAAATTATCGCTAATGTTTTCATGCATAAGTGCACGGACAACTCTGAAGTGTCCACCATTCTTGACCATCTGCCCATGTTGACAAATAACCATTTTCGTGAATCGTTCCTTGCCATTAGAATGATTCCTAGAATGAATACGGGGCTGGTCACGCAAAAATCTCCAACCGTTAATACAGTAAAACTAATTATTAAGAAAGTAAAAGGACCCTTAATCAATCAAGGACTTACTTTTGAAAGTGGTTGCACAAATAGAAATACAGTCGATCTTTCTCTGTTGAACACCTCTATTATGCGACCTAGTCCATTAAGCGATTGTTTGTTTGTATTTCCGTTTATTTATCGTCGCTACCGTAGCACATGCCCATATGAGCGACGCCCCCAGAAGACGGTTAGTTGTTACGGGGGATAGTGCAAGGATACAGGACAAAACTACTGAGAGCCTCGCCTGGTTCTTTAACGTGCTCGATGGATAGCATCGTCACACGGGGCCTCGGTTTAACGTCTCATCCGAAAGACAATTAGTTAGTTAGTTGATATGGTCAGCCCAGGGCTCGAACCCGTGATCTTGAGGTTTGAAGTCAAGTGCTCTACCAACTGAGCTAATCGGGCTGACTCCATTAAGCGATCATAATTAATTTCCCTTTTAAACCTTTTCTGTTTTCCAAAATTTTAGACTTGTCCAATTTCAAAGAAGTTGCAGACGACAATCAAAAGTGAGTGCAATTTGAAAAGTAACCAACCTATAGAGTAGAAAATATTGTGGGATAAGAAGAAATTGCTTGTTACAAGCAATTTCTTCTTATCCCACAATATTTTCTCAAGTATAAAAACTCAGGGACGTTAAATCCAGGGATTAACCAGGAAAGGCTTAAAAAGCAAAAGCAATTAAGAAGCTTCGGCATTTCGCTAAAAAGTAAAATCACAACTGAATCCTAGGTTCTTGAAACTCTTTAGAATCTCATTAATGAGATGATCCCAACGAGTACCAACAACATAAGATTAAGCAAGAATTCTGTAATAATTTATATATGCAATCGAATTAACCCTTCAAATCTTTGGCAAAAAAGTGCACTAAGCGACCATTCTCCCATGAGTGGACGCTTAATACAAGATTTACTGCACTACTGCACTACTCAATGAATAAATGAGATCCCGCGTGTGACATTTCAAAGAATTTCACATATTCGCCAAGTTAAGACCCAGATCAGTCTGTGCATCTTACACAGTTTGTTCAAATTTCTCACTATCATGTGATCTGTAGGGTAGAGGGGGTATTTAAATTTTAGATCCAATCAATTCAACAATACTTACAAACAATTTGAGAGTAGACGAATGACTTTAACCCATTCCAACACAACCCCTCCTTTTTACACCCCTCAAGAAAAATGTCTTCGAAAACATTGTGGTAAATGAAGAAATTGCTTGCATCAAGCAATTTCTTCATTACCCACAATGTTTTCTAACCAAAAAGACCAAATAATCTAAAATTAAAACCAACTTGAATTTCTTGTCTGCAGCTTCTTCAATTTGAAATATTTTTAAATTTGGTTGTGTGAGAATGAGTTAACCTTACACTCAGGGCTGCCAATGATCAAGGTCGCAGAGCAAGGTCGCGAACTGAAACTCCATCATTTATGAGATCAAATTCTTGCTTATATCGATACCAGCCGTATTCTAGTATTGCATTTCAGTCATGTTTAATTTTTCTTGAATATATATATTTTTTACGATATATTCATATTTTGTGCGGTCAGTGCTGAATAAAATAAACAACTATATATAAATATATATAATAATTCATTGGCTCTATTTGGTGACGTTAAAATCCATCGAAATAACTTTCGGCACTAATTATCTGCCCCCCCCCCCCCCCCGCCCTTTAAAAAAAAAAAAAAAAAAAAAAAAAAAAAAAGGGATAGGACTTTCTTCTTAACCCTTCCCCAAACAATAACATTTTAGACTGTTCCGAATTGAAAAAAGCTGCAAACGACAATTTCAAGCTGCAGATTTTTTTTTTTTTTTTTTTTGTAAACATTGTTGATAATGTAGAAATTGCTTGAAATAATATTAATGGCAGTCGTTCAATCGTCAAATTTTTATATTTGGTTGAAAGAGCTCATCAGCGGTCTCGTATTACACTAAATCATAAGTAAAAAAGGGTTTCAATGGCTGTTCACAGATTTTTGTCGGCTCAGAGCTTGATCCTTTTTCGGTAAAATCAGTTGCAATTTTTGGCTCTTTAGACTCGAGATATTTCTTTATACCCTTTGACCTGTTTCTATTTTTCTTCTATCTTTTTTCCCCCAAATGGAAATAGCTTATTGATTTAGGTTTAAGAAACATTTTCTGGTACACTTATCCAGTTCTTAATGCGAAGACCACTGCATCTAAAATTTTAAAGGAAAGGTACAAGTTTGATTGTTTCACCCAAAGTGGCAGTTACTACCAGCAAGCATAGGAATGTGTCTCCACTGTAGGTAAAACAGGACAAATTACCCATATGGGGGCCTTTGATGTTACAAGCAATTTCATTATTTTCCACAAAGTTTTCTACCTCAAAGGACCAAAAAATAAAAATTTCATAAACTATAGATTGCCGTCTCACTATCTTTGGTTTTGGACCACGCTAAAATTTTGTCGTCCGGTAATGGGTTAAATTAATGTAATGTAATGGTATCTGGTTATATTTGATGGATTTTTGAGATAGGACATTAAAGCGAAACAAGAATGATCAGTAATTGCATGTAATTTTTATTGCATAATCAAATTAAATTACATAAAAGTGTCACTCGTCGTTTTGGTAAAATGAGTCTTTTACATATCTTTTTGAAAAGAAAAAAAGATATTTTTTCGTGTGTCAAAACGCCTTCTACTTTCCTTATTTTGCATCCATGTACAGACATATCTAGTTATAACGCCCTTTATCTCAGTTAAAGAAAACATTGTAGATACAGCGGGTCAAGTGTTTTCAATCTTCAACAATGTTTTCTAACCTTTGATTGAATTTTCATGAAAATTGACAGATCACCGATGCCAATTAAAAATTCGATTGGCGAATCAAATTATTGATTTAGACTGGAAGGGAATTATCAACTCCGATATTTATAGTAAGCATTTTTATTGTTTTGGCGACTTTAACATCGTAAGTACAGCTCATTCGAGCTGTAGTTATGTCATTTAAGTCGCCAGCCGATCATTGTATTTTCTTGCAACATGTTACTGACCATAAATTTTGCAAAATAATGCCGTTTCATACTTACGTTAACCCTTTCCCACAATCCATCCATTTTACGCCCCTCAAGAAAAAAACTTTGAAAAACATTATGAATATTGAAGAAGTTGTTTGAATCAGGCAATATCTTCTTTATCCACAATGATTTTTATCCAAAGATGCAAAAACCAATCAACTAGATATAATCGTCTGCAGCGTCTTTCAATTTGGACCAGTCTAAAATTTTGATTTGTGGGAATAGGTTAAGAATCCTATCAAGATCAGTGGACCGAGACGTGGTGTGCCATCCGTCAGTTACCAAAGCGTACTCAAACCCAAACGATCTTGTTTCTTGTCGCCTCGAAACCTTAGGAGCAATAATTTATATATTTGATATTACATGAGTAATATTACAGTAGCGTAATAATAAAACAAGTGAAGCAAAACATATGCTACCGCCTTTTCGTTACCGTGACAATGACGTCATAATTGCATGTAATGACAGATTTGTGTATACTCTCATAATGCAAAGGTTTATCGCTTGTATTTATATGTGGCCGTTATATAATAATTGATAGGATCAACACAGTCGCCATTGATTTAAAACATTACCAGACGACACATTTTTAGACTGGGTCAAATTAAAAGGAGTTGCAGACGGCATTTTTGAAGTTGATGTAATTTTAGATTTTTTTTCAACTTTCAGGGCAGAAAATATGATGTAAAATGAAGAAATTGCTTGTTACAATTTGTTGCAATTTCTTCATTTTACACAATGTTTTCCAATTATTTTTGTTAAGGAGCGTCCAGAAGCGTCAGTGTATGGATTGTGTTAAATAGTGATATTTCATAACCATTCGCTTAATATCCTCTTTGAGCTCATTGTGACTAAATTTCAACATCTCTTTTCTCCTTTCTTTCATTCTTCAGTAAAGCTGCAAGCATTTGACAGCACCTAGCTATATATGATTGCACACTACGGTTGCCCGAATCTTACCGTACATTTAATTTCTACTTTGTAGCTATGGCAACATAAGGCGTTGTTTCATTCGCTCTGGTGTTTCCTAATGTCAAATTAAACGTTTGATGGATGACACCTTTGCCCTTTACCCCGATGACAATACGTAGACAACTATATCGATCTACGCCTGATGTTTCATCTTCACCTTTTTAATTTCAACACCATGGACTCTTTGTTGGGTCTTTGTGGGAAAATAATAGTTATGAGTTTTGCAGTAAGTACCCAGTGCATTGGGTGCGGGTAGAGTCTGCACTACTCATGTATTAGGTAGAAAATGCTATTCTCGAGATGACTGTTCTTTTTTATTTTTTCACTATTCTCATTTATAAGTCATACAAAATGAACTTTCTCTAAGATAAACTGATCGTTACTTTTGAATACATAATTGGTAACAACCAAGTCAAACTATTTTTTTCCTATGACATTCAAAATAACGACTACATCGGTTGCTCTTTGATGGATCTCTGGCAAAATCACATGCTGCCAGCTTTGCAGTTCGGTTATATGGAATATATTTGTGTTCAGTAAAATATTATAAAATAATTAAACAACAACAACAAAAAATCCCCCATACAACAACATATCCTTGGTTGGTGACCCAAACGTCGAAACTACAGCCTGAATCAAATGTAGCTCTGACGTTTGAATTACCCCCCCCCCCCAATGTTTATAATAAATGTCGAAAGTCATTGTTTACCTCCGATTTAGGTGGGTAATTTGATTGGCCAATAGAGATTTTTTTAACAGCGACGATTCGTCATTTACTGACAAAGGCTAGGCGTAACGATTCGGTAAATTTGGTGTTTCTGTACAAGATTTGGTGCTTTTTTGAGAAAAATATGAATCATGGCAAATAAATGTAAGCCAGTATAATGTGTAAGTCTATTTGGCCTTTCGAAACCATTCAGCTACGAAAATATTTTATATTCCGTCCTAGGTATGACCATTTCTAGGTCTGCTCTGCGAAGACTTGCCCCCGTGACCATATAAACGGTCGTGATTCGAAACAATGCGTCGTTGTCGTTCTAAAACCTCGTAACTACAGCTTGATTCAAGTTGTAGTTATGAGGTTTTAGATCGACAACGACTAATAGCCTTTGACCCCACTCCGGTCCTGAGTTCGCCACCCTACCCTGGTTAGGCAATATGTCTCATTGATATATCAATGAGAGAACGAAGGGTAATAGGACAGCCAGATCGATTTGCGATCATTATTTGACAATAAACATCTTAATACCTCTGATTCGGAAACGAGGTTTTGATGACCGTAAGCCGAACCGCAAATACTCTTTACTATAGATTTAGTGGCAAAAAACTGACTGCGCTGCATGACATCGAATCGAGAAGAGGGATTTTTCAACCAATCTTTTTCTTATTTCCACAATTATTTGGTGCACTTTTACCTTACCCATATAATTCGAAAGTACTTATATCAATGCGAATACTTGAGAAAAAAGGTCCAATTTAATGTAAAGCGTCATTCCTTTTTCCTTTTTTCATTTTTTAAATTTCACTCTCACACAGTAACGTTTTTTACGCCCTATAGAAAAAAAAGTTTTCGAAAACATTTTGGACGATGCAGAAATTGCTTGTTTCAAGCAATTTCCTCATTATCCACAATGCTTTCAACCTCAATAGACAAAACATTTTAAGACTGCATCAACTAGAAATTGTCGTCTGCATCTTCTCTGCAGCCTAAAATTTTGTCGTCTGGTAATGTAGTCCAGCCAGGTCTGGGTGATGACTTGTTATTATATTTGTTTAATTTATTAGAGATGCACAGATATAAGGATAGCAAAGCTGACTTTTGTGTCAATCACGCTTTCGGATAGATCAGGACTACAGTTTTAAGACAACGATATTTAATGTTTATCCTAAAACTGGTTTGAAACTCACGTTGACCTGTATAGATGCGTTCTATAACTTGGACACGAAAGTACTTACATGTATTTATTTTACTTTAATCCATTTTTCCTAATTCTGTAAAATCTTCCAGGTAATCAAATATTTATACATTGCCACACAACAAAATTTAAGAGTGGTCTAAATTGAAAGTAGCTGCAGAAGACAATTTCAAATTGGTGGTTTTCTTTTTTAAATCTTTGTCTTTTTTGTGTGGAAAACATTGTGGATAATGAAGAAATTGCTTGATACAAGCAATTTCTTCATATTCCACAGTGTTTTCCAAAGCATTCACTTGAGAGACATGTTTGGAATGGGGTTATATATATTTATAAATGAATTTATAAGAAAAAAAAATGGCGTAATGAGATAAGGGCCTTGAATATCAGAATAATCAGAAACCTATCATGTTTTTATGACGACCTGAATTATCTTTCATCCAGGATGCGTCAGACAATTACAAATTCTAGAGAGGCATAAAAATTGAGATGTTTGAAATACCATGCACTTTATGACTTCTATCTCTTCTGTAGGTCAGCTCAATCACATAACAGATAAAATCACACATAACTCTCGAGAGATTCAGTAATTGTTTAAAATAACTCTTGATGTTTGCTATAATTTACAAAATTATTGTACCCTTGTCGTTCGGTTACGAAGTGAAAACAAGAGCACGGCCTGTCGATACTTCATACTCCACTTTTCGGTGCCTGATAACGAAGACAAACTCTGAATCGAAAAAGGGACAAAATTTGTACAAAAAATTAAAGTGACCCCCCCCCCCCTCGGTGGTAAAGATCGCTCTTTGGACAGCTGATTGATTGATAAAATAGGTTTAACGCCACTTTTAACAGTATTTCAGTCATGTCGCGGCTTCCTGGTATTTCTCACACCAGTACTATACCACTACAGCCTTTCCTAGCCTCCAGCTGCTATCTCACTAAGGTTTATCATTATCCACCCATTGGTGACGGACAAATGTCGGAAAGGATATGTGCCGCCGCCGGGGATCGAAACCCATGACATCCCGCTGATGTAGATTAGGAGTCTGATGCGCTACAGACTGCGCTATGATATCGACAGGTTAGTACAAAGACATTGTTAGTGTCAATACATTATATAGACACTATATTTTTGCACGAGCCAGTCGATATGTTTCCCAAATCTTGGGTGGATTTCTCCGGAGTAATTTCAGAGATGTCAGTAAATGTCGTTTCTGAAAACGCCAAGGCTGTAACATTGTCGTATATTCTCCAAAAACAACCGAGTATAAATCAAGCCAGTTGGAGATATGGTAAAATATACTAAACTATTATTTCTTTTACCGACAATCCTGCATTTCTATTGTCTGTGAAACGTTTTAATACCTGATAAAAAATATGATTACTAAACTATTTTCTTTGCTTGAGCACAAAGCAGTTCCATAAAAACTGTTTGAACGTATTCCCACATGACATGAATTTTGACTGGTCCAAATTGAAATATGTTGCAGACAAATTTTAGTTGATAATATTTCAGATTTTCTTTGCTGTTTGTTGCAGAAAACTTGGCGGATAATGAAGAAATTGCTTATCACAAGCGACAGTTACAATTTGATGGAATTTTATCTTATTTTTGTTTTCATTTTGTCATTTTGTCAGGGTAGAAAACATCGTGGAAATAAAGACAATGCTTGTTACCGGCTTAACCGATTGAAGGATATACCCATTCCGACACCATGACACCTTTAGATGCAATTTGAAAGTTTTGGAAAACTTTGTCGAAAATGAAGAAATTGCTTGTTACAAGCAAATTCTTCATTATCCACAATTATTTCTACCCAAGAAGATAAAGATTTTAAAGACTTCATCAGCTTATAATTGTCGTCTAATACATTTCTTTTAAAATTTGGACCGGTATAAAATTGTATCGTGTGGGAACGGGTTAAAAAGACACGTATTCAATGTTCAATCTTCAAAGCAGTGGGTTACACGTATCCCACGAAAGTGAAGATAAATTGAATATTATAGCATATTATGATAATGGGGCACCCAATTTACTTGTCGCTGTAAACCACCATTAAATATCTATTTTTTTTTATTTTTTTGCTTGATGAGGTCTCCATTATGTATTAGGTCATAAACGTTCTAGACAAAGTATCAAAGTGGCACAAAAATGAATGATTTACCGTTTTTAATTTTGCATCTTTACGCTCATTTGATGAACACTATCTTTTTTTACAAAAAATGAGTCCATCGTCGTATTGATTAACCCAATGCCTATTAATCCCTGTCTTTTAAGCAAAGAACATAAAGTGTTGTCAGAAAAGCAGAAATTGTTCGTTACATTTCTCCCAATGTTTTATACCTTATATGGCATTTTTTTTTAAATTGCAACATCGCAACCTCTTTCAGTTTGAACCAGTCTTACATTTTATTGTCTTGTAAATGATTGACAGAACAGGAATTATAGGGTAGTTGTCCTTTTATTGGATTGAAAAAAAATTATATGCAGGAGAACTAGTTATCCAGTTAGGCTATTCTAAGTATTTAAAGAACAACAATCAACACAGTCTATAAATTAAACCAACTATCTCATGTCAATTACCGATATATTTTGTATGCATTGGAATTGCAAAATAGGGAACTAGAATTGTCTCACAGAAACGGATACCCCCCCCCCCCCCTATTAAGTGCCTATCAGATGACTTTCAGCTGTGACCTTGAACTTTAAATATGGCACTAGTACTCAGCAAAGGTAACAAATGTGTCCCACATAAACACACCAACGCACACAACCACGCACACATTTGTAGCCGGGTTGTGTATAAGGGGTGCTCAAACTTACTCGTCGTACAAGCTAGCTTTTTTAGCGACGTGGTAGAGCGCTTGCTTCGAGACAGAAAGGTCCCTTGTTCGAATCCCAACGGAGTCGAACATTTCCCTGCGGGTTTCACACTCACACACGAACAGAAGTAACGCTATTTGCCCGTCGTCATGACATGGCGGGGACATAAAGAGATAGATAGGATCTACACCCTTTGTGTTAACCCATTACCAGACTGCTAAAGTTTGGACTGGTCCAAATTGAACGGAGTTGCAGACAACAATTTAAAGTTGGTGAAAGTTTAGATTGTTTCAACTTTCTGGGTAGAAAACATTGTGGAAAATGAAGAAATTGCTTGTTACAAGCTATTTCTTCATTTCACACAATGTTTTCCAAAGTGTTTTTCTTGAGGGGTGTCAGAGATCGTCTCTGTGTGAGAATGGGTTGATATGTTGTATCGGCCCTTCTTAATCAACACCAGCATAAAATCCTCTCATTGTGCGGGGGAAACTTTTTTTTACGTTCGTTAATGAAAATGTACAATTCTTCGTATTTTAATCGTTCGATCTTAATCTTAATCTTCTACTTTTTAATTGCATGTCAGCATTATTGTATACCTTGCCAATTTTGCACCATGATACCCACATGTATGCCTATATATTTCAACAGTCTTACTTCTGAGAACACGCCCAATGTCTTTTGCTATTTGTTTCGCCATAAATGTTACCCCTTTCCTGTACAAACCCGGGATTTTACGTCGCTGTCGTTTCATACTTGAGAAAATATTGTGGGAAAAGGAGAAATTCCTTGTAACAATTTCTCCTTTCCCCACAATATTTTCTTCTACAGAGGATTGTTTCATTTCAAATTGAACATAAACTGCTCTGTCGTCTGCAAACTCTGTCAATTAGGACCAGTCTAAAATTTCAAAGAAACGAAAAAGGGATAACGAAGATCAGACTACTTCAATAATAACACGATTTTGTGCGAAATACACCCGTTACACGATAAGGGGGTCATCAGGGACCGCCATAAAACAGGAGATGAGGATCATCACAAATAAGTCAGGATTGATATTACAAAAACGATACATAGTCAAGTAAAATGGCATTTAAGCATGTAGAAATTTTAAACATGGGCGAATAGCTTCAATTTACCAATCGCTGGCCCCGCCCACGGACTCCCTAGGCACCGCCCATTAACTCCGACAGGAAATTCCGCTTCGATTTTTAAAGGCGTTATTTTGCAAAATGTATGGCCAGTAGGATGCAACAAAAAAGTACAACGGTTGGTTGGTGACCTAAAAGTCGTAAATACAGCTTAAATAACTGTTGTTATGGCGTTTAACTAACAATATAGGTTAACAAAAACGGCGGCCAATGTATGAGTTAAAAGTTCAGGTCCGGGCTGAATAAATTATTTGATTGGTTGGTTGATTCCTTGATTGACAGCCGCGATTGTTCAATTCTGTCAAGCTAGCGCAATTTGGCGAAAGTTGATCCTTCTTTTCGCTCATAGAAAAGTGTCACAAATATTTCCTAAATAACTTCCGTTACCCAAGCAATATATCTAAATAAAAAATGGGAAAAGGTCTGTTGTTATAAGAAATAGGGCAGATGTTAATGTTCACAAAGACACATTCATGCAACAAATTGACACACACGACACAAATCTATCATGACAGTTGTTGTTCATCTATCCGTGAGGAATGTCCGCCGGTAAACACCCTTGCCACTGCCTTTGGTGGTGAATATAGTAATTCATGTACAGATTCTGCGATAACGTGGTCCTCAATTTCCCCTTTTTTGGATCCGTAGGGAACGCATTTATGAGGTAATGGATGTGTTCTCGGTTTCTGACACTCACTTCTACGTTTTCGATGGGTTATGTCTGTATAAGGTAAGTAACATGTACATATCGACGTCCCTGTGCATAAATATTGCAAGTGCTTTACAAGTAATAAAGGTCCACAATCGATTTCATTCAAATTCGTCCGTTCAAATTGCCATTCACATCATTCAAATGAATGATTCGTATCGTTCTAAACATTGCAAAACATCACCCATTCCCACACAACTAAATTTTAGACTGGTCCAAATTGAAAGAAGCTGCAGACGACAATTTCAAGTTGGTGGATTTTAAATTTTGTTTCGTCTTTTTGGATTGAAAACATTGTGGATAATGAAGAAATTGCTTGGTACAAGCAATTTCTTCATTTTCCAGAATGTTTTTCAAATTTTTTTTGAGGGGCGTAAAAAGGGGGATTGTGTGGGAATGGGTTAACATCGCTAAAACATTCCGCGATTTCATTGGCGGACCTTGCCTTACAAGTAACTGATTGTTTGTAGCAAAGTGACAAATCTATTTATTAAACTACATGCATAAGCAAATCTTTTCCAATTAAGGTAATTACATATCGTTCATTTCATTCCATTCAAAACGCCCCTTTTGTTCAAAACTCGCCCATTCCAAAAATAAAAACTGTTTCAAAATCATTCACTTATTCAATTTCACGACGTTCTTAGCTGTACGACCTTTTAGCACAAGGCCGTAGAAATAAGTAGCTATATAGTTCCTTGCTAGGGTATAGTGCGATTTATTCCTATCTTCAAAAATGATGTCTCCCGGGCCATAGGCGAGGGTTAAAATCATTTTTCATCCGGGAATATATCGTCAAATACCCTGGCAAGAAACTTTATAAAGAGTTTGTTTCAACATTATCTCTTTCATAATTTGTATCAAAATCATGTCCATTAGAGATTTAGATTTGATTTTACCGGAAAGTCGCCTGAAACCCTTTTTAGGCGTTATTCCACGAAGTGGTATATTCTTGATTAGACCTTGTAAATCCAAAATTATTTCAAAGTTTGACATCTAAACGATTAATCGCTTCAAAGTGTTTGTTACATTTTAAAACACGACTAGAAATTGGCGCGGCATAAAGTATGGGAGCAACTGTTACGTCACTTCCTGACTTTGTTGTTTAACCCATTACCACAGAAAATGTTTTAGACTGGTCCAAATTCAAAGATTTTGCAGATGGAAAATTCAAGTGGATTTTAAAATTATTTGTCTTTTGGGCCAGAAAACATTGTGGATGATGAATAAATTGCTTGTAACAAGCAATTTTTACACATTCTGCAATGTTTCCACAAGCCTTTTTTCCTGGAGGGGCGCCAAAAAGCGTCATTGTGTGATAATGGGTTGGTGTCATTAAAAGTAAAATTACGCCAATATGCTTTGCAGTATGATAAATGAATCAATACAACAAGGCTACACGCAAGAGTGGATAACAACCGTTAGGTAAGATTAGTAATTGACCAGTCGCTGGCTCCGCCCTCTTACTCCGTTAGCCCCGCCCATTGAATCTATATAAAGTTTCGCTTGGATTTTAAACGGCGTTGTTTTGCAAAATTTATAGCCAGTAGAATATAAAAAGAAGTTAAACTAGTTGGTTGGCGTCCTTGACTTCGTAACAACAGTTTGAATAAGCTTTAGCTACGACCTTTGAGGCGATGAAAAGTTTAAAAAAAAATGGCGACCAGTGTTGGAGTTCAAAACTCAATTCCGTGCTGTATGAATTATTTGATTTGTGGATTGATTCGTTGATTGACAGCCGCGATTGGTCAATCGTCATTAATAAAATAATATTTTTGTTATGACGTCAGCGTATGAAACATTAAAGCAAATTATGTACATTTTCCTTTTTGCGCCGTAACGTTATCAGAATAATTGACCAATCGCGGTTGTCAATCAACGAATCAACCGAATAATCTCATCATTTATTCAGCCCGAGCCCGAACTTTTTACACCGGCGGCCATTTTTGTTAACAGTTTTTGTTGGTTTGGCGACTTAAACGTCGAAACTACAGCTTGTTCAAGCTGTAGTTACGATTTTAAGGTCGGCAACCAACCATTTTACTGCGTTTGCAAAATAACGCCTTTAAAAAATCGAAGCAGAGCTTCCTGTCAGTGTTAATAGGCGAGGGTCTATGGAGTCAGTGGGCGGGGCCAGTGATTGGTCACATAAAGTAAGATCTACCGCATTTACCTATGCCCAAGTTTAACGGAGAGGTTACATAATTTCGTTTGAAAAGAATCAATTGTTGCATTATTAGCCTATGATTTTACCGAAGGAGACTATAAAATTCGTTTCCGTGTTTGCTACTTTTATCTAGCTCGTCATTCTAGAAGCGATAAAAAGGCTTTGCTTTTTTCATCTTTAGGAGAAAAATTCGTTGGAAACTTATGTAACACGAGTGGAAATATAGCTTTTGTTATTCACGACATGAAAGATTAATCAATCTTTCACAAACACAAGCGATTATACCATTTCTAAAATGAAGACAGAGATGTAGCCGGGTAGTGTATAAGGGGTGCTTATACTGCCTTGCCGTATAAGCTAGCTTTGATAGCGACGTGGTAGAGCGCTTGCTTCGGGACAGAGAGGTCCCTGGTTCGAATCCAGACAGAGTCGAATATTTCCTTGCGGGTTACATTTGGCGCCCACCGTAAATAACCCACATGTGATGGTGGTTATATGATTAGGGAGTTGATGTTGTTGAATATAGAAGATTCATGGAAGAATCTTAATTGTCGAGGGGGTGTATGTAGCTGGGTAGTGTATAAGGGGTGCTTATACTGCCTTGCCGTACAAGCTAGCTTTGATAGCGACGTGGTAGAGCGCTTGCTTCGGGACGGAGAGGTCCCTGGTTCGAGTCCTGACGGAGTCGAATATTTCCTTGCGGGTTACATTTGGCGCCCACCGTAAATAACCCACATGTGATGGTGGTTATATGATTAGGGAGTTGATGTTGTTGAATATAGAAGATTCATGGAAGAATCTTAATTGTCGAGGGGGTGTATGTAGCCGGGTAGTGTATAAGGGGTGCTTATACTGCCTTGCCGTACAAGCTAGCTTTGATAGCGACGTGGTAGAGCGCTTGCTTCGGGACGGAGAAGTCCCTGGTTCGAGTCCTGACGGAGTCGAATATTTCCTTGCGGGTTACAGAGAGAGAGAGAGAGAGAGAGAGAAACAGAGACAGACAGAGACAGACAGAGACAGAATTGGATTTTTTCGACCGCGCGTGTAACGCACGTGAATTACATAGCAACATGATAACGTCATCAATGTCTTGGGTCCGACTTGGATGACGTCCAGTAGCTCGAACTTAATTAAAGCTGGCCTTTATCTTTGTTGGAGTGAGGGTTTTTTTTTTTGGGGGGGGGGGGGGTGATAATTTCACCGGTTTTTTTCTCTCTCTCTCTTTCCAGGTAAAATTATAAAATAATGATTTGCCGAGAAAAAATCGATAATCCAGTTTAAAGTATCAAAGGAAGTTCTCTGAAAAAGTTGAAATTATAGAACTTGAATTTTGAAATAGAGGAAGGTTAAAAATTTCTGTGTTAACAATAAATTCCGTTATGACACTCTTGAGAAAGGACAGTCTATTATTTAGAAAACTTTAATTGGCAGGAGTAGAGATGAAACCAAAACAAGAAGTGTATCAATTTGTCACTGTCAGACTCCGGCCACTTCACTGACCTTTGGGTATCAAATGATTGTCCACTCTAATTCAGTACCTTTGTTTCTTGTCTTCTTTAACTCTTTTTCATATTTATGCGATTGTGAAATATCTCTTGTTTACTTTCAATGGGGCTGGTTTTAAAATGTATGATTTTTCTGTTGTTTTGTTTGTTGTTTCATTGCTTTTCTGCTTATCTCAAGCATAATTTTAGATACTTGTGAAGATTAACACTTTCTGTTTATCTATCTTAAGCAGGACTTTTGATCATATATGACTTTCTCTATTACCATTAATTTCCATTCACGACATAATCCGCAAAAGGGTACCAATCTTGTTCTTCAGGTCGGCATACATTCTAAACTCATTAGTTAGTCCAAACTTTTCTGAAACTTTCTCTTTTGATTTAGTATTTAAAACCATTGGCAGCTTTATTTGACACCCGCAATAAAGATATGTTTTATTGTACATTTCAGGCTCTAAAGCGAAGAATGAAATGTCATTCAAAGGATGGCTAAAAGTTGTAAGCGAAATGTGTTTATTATTATAATTATTCATTTATTTATTTACCATGATCTTTCGACAACATTGATAAACAATTTATATTGCCGAATGAAATGCAAAGTTTGGTTTACTAGTTTTTCGGATGACTCCCATTTTAGATACAAGTTTCAATCTCACAGAGATCAACGGGCATAATGCGGATAAAGTCTATTCTAGACGAATCCCCTCAAGTATGTTGTCGAGATGGTGTTACCAACAGGGTTTGGACCATGTTTTGTTTGTAATACATGCTTGACGCAGTCATCTGATACCACTTGTTTGGTAGCGTCAATGTCATTGCAATGTCATGACAGGATTTTCCCTTTTGCCGATTTTTAACTTTCCTGAAAGATATCTAGGGGTGCATTTTTTCTATTCCACAGTGTCGTAGTATAATTCTTTGAAGTTCATGTATTTTGGTGGAGGCAATGATTTATAATAAATGTCAAAGCTCTAGGGCTAACAAATTGCGAGAACATTTTTCCTACTCGGTTACCACTAAAACCAAAGTTCTTCATGGATTTCGATTCTTAGAAGGATTTTGAGAGATTATGACCTGTAAAGTTTAGTTGAAATTTCATGGTTGGTTTAGGATTGGTGTTGTTGTAATTATGAAACTATAGACGGGCGGACGCCGGACCATAACTACTTACAATAGCTCACCCGAGTACTTCATGCTCAGGTGAGCTTAAATCATAAAAAATGGATTCTCCACTTGAACCCTTGGAAAAATTGTTCTCGTTGTGCATCTTCTTGGCTTAGTATCCTAGAAAATATGTTTTTTCTGATTGCAAGAAAACAAATCTTTGTCCTTTCGTGCACATTCAGCTTTGCATCGTCATTGTTGCCTTATTTCGCATGCGATAACGTTCGCCCTGTAATTAGGATCGCCTGACTGTGCCCCATAATTTAACTTTCGTGTGTCATCGTTTTTCACTTTTCACAGAACCAGCCTCGCGACATTGTCTCGTCTTTTTCCTGTAATGTCGCATACACCTGGCATTTCAGGTAATATCCCCAAACTGCCTTACCCAATTCCACACAATCCGACTTTTAACGCCCCTCAAGAAAAACACACTGGATAAAACTTTATTGAGAAAGAAGAACATATTATTTTTTTAACTCAACCACTTAAATTCTTCAATTTGTGCCGGTCCAAAATGTTGTCATCAAGTAAAAGGTTTTTCACAATAATTAATTTACCCTTCATTTTAGAAAGTAAATCTTAGAAAAAAATCATTTTCGAATTGGTTCACACGCGAGGCCTCACGGTGATGTATCGCTTTTAAATGGACTAACTATTGTCAAGCTACGACTTTTCGTTTTCTGAGACCATATTACACATGCAGATCCACTATTGGTACACAGTGGATGATTGGCTCTATTCGTAAAGCTGTGGTAGAGCTTTACAGATATCATGTAAAATTGACGGATCGCTGGTCCCTTCCACTGATCCCGTTGGCCTCACCCATTGACTCCGTTTGTCACACCCGTTGACTCCAACAGGCATTTCCACTTCGATATCAAACGGTGTTGTTTTTTTTTAATATTCATGGCCATAGTGACATAAATTTAAAAATGGTTGGTTGTCGACCAACTTCGTAACTGGATGGAGATGTTGGAGGTCAAATTTTCCTTCCAATTCAAATAAATTATTTGATTTTATTGACACTCACGGTTGGTTGATTAAAGTTATAAGAAATATTCGGTATTAAGTCTTTAAAACGATATTTAGCAACGAGAATGTGGAATGGAACGATCCATTTTCTTTAACATAGTATCAAACATGGTCCAAATTTAAAGTAGCTTCAGACGACAATTTCAAGTAGGGGAAATTTTGAAAAAAAAAAAAACAAAAAACAAAACAAAACAAAAAAACTAACAAACCCCTCAACAACTTTATCCTTCATGATAGAAAATAATGTATGAAATGGAGAAATTGCTTGCTTCAAGCAATTTCTTCCTTTTCTTCGATCTTTTCCAAAGTTTTTCATCGGGGTGCGTAAAAAGCGGAATGCTATGGGAATGGGTTAAAGCAAAATGACAGAGGCTGACTAATAGCGTGTCAATTTTTCATCCTTTAATGTATTAAACAAGGTTAGGTTGAGATGAAGCTTTGTAATATATGTTTCGATTTTACCCATTACCACTCAATGTAGTTAACGCCCCAATGCATGGAAAAAACTTAGGAAAACATTGTGGAAAATAAAGAAATTGCTTGTTACAAGAAAGTTGAAAAATCTAAAATTTCATAAACTTTAAATTATCGTCAGCAACTCCTTTCAAATTGGGCCAGTCCGAAATTTAGTCGTCTGGTAATGGGTTAAAGTAATCTACGTGACAGATATAACATTACGTAATAACGAAAATGCCTTTCCTTTCTTTACCTTTCCTGTTCAATCCCTTGTTTTTACGCCCCTGTGTTTTTATACCTGAGAAAATATTGTGGTAAAAGTAGAAATTGCATGTAACAAGATATTTCTACTTTTTTTTCACAATTTTTTCCTATCTTACTGGATGATTATTTTTTAAATAAAATCGTCTTTCATTTATTGTCTGCAAAACCTTTTAATTTGGGCGAGTCTAAAATTTTGTAAAACAGAAAAGAGTTAAAAATGATGTCCATATGAAGCATTTTTCTTAATGCAGAGCGTAGTTTGTAGCGCGTAGGACCCCTAATTATGAGACTCGGCGGCGAATATTCTTTCCGACATTCATCTCCTACCAATGGCTGGATAATCGTTAACCCAAGTGGGACGAGTAAAGATAGGATCGGAGAGAGTGGTGAGAAATTCTAGGAATCCAAGGTTAGGTGCGATACAAACGCCGATATACGACTGAAATAATGTTGAAAGTGGCGTTTTCCCCCATTCCGCTTGAATTGAAAACCGCTCAGGAAAATATAACATGTAAGGGACCAGACAAGATCCTGCAATTAGATTGATTGATCGAATTGGGTTTAACGCCACTTTTAACAGCATTTCAGTCATATCGCGGCGACTAGAGCACCTAACGATGGATTCCTGGTACTTCTCACTCCAGTACTACCACTACATCCTTTCCTAGCCTCCAGCTGCTCACCCCACTTAGGTTTACGGTAATCCAACAATTGGTGGGAGACAGGATATTCGCCGCGGTTAGGGTTCGAACCCGGGACCACATGAATAAGAGTCCAACCCGCTACCATTGAGCTATGGCCGCGGCCCTGCTATTAGAAGCACAACATGCAAATAGAAGGTTTCGTAAGACAAGACTGGCTGGTCCATGGATTTTATATCACCTAATAGTTCACGCAATGGTGAGGGATAGAGATTATTTTTTATGGCTTCGTTTATGTCATGTTCTGAAGCCGATGGTTGCTACGATAACAGTTTAAATGGTTCACGAAGAATAGATGCAAGTACGTTAAAGACATAATTAAACCCATTTTCCGTCCCCGATATAGTTTTACCCTTATATTAGATAAGTTGACAAAGAAGATGACGACGATAAACGGGCTCATGGAAAACAATAAAGACATTTTCTATTGAAATGCAAAGTTTATTCATCATGGAAGAACAGCATCCTTCTATATAACTTTAACCCATTCCCGCACAATCCCCAAGAAAAGGGCTTTGGAAAACATTGTGGAAAATGAAGAAATTACTTGTTACATGCGATTTCTTCCTTATCCACTATGTTTCTACCCGAAATGACTTTCTTTTTTCAAAAAATCTTATTAACTAAAAAAAATTTTCTGCAACTTCTTTCAATTTGGACAGTCTAAAAAAGTTTGTGTGAAAACGTGTTAATCATAATACTTTGTGTCTATTTTCAAGTACGGATAACTGACGGATCGCAAGCTACGCCTACTGAGCTCCCTCAGGAAGCTAGACGGGGTTATTTTATGGTCAGTAACAATTTACAAAATGAAAAAGTCGTAACAAGAGCTTTATAGATGTAGGTACGACTTTTAAGTCCCAAAACCAATAGAAATGCTCAACATATATGTTGGAGTTCAAAGTTCATTTCCGGTCTAAACGTATGATTCGCTTGGTCGATCGCTTTCGAGAATCGTCAAATGTTTAAGGTTCATGAAAAATCTAATATTATCGTTTTACAAGAAAAAAGCCCAGATGTATTTAGTTTTACTTCGTTTTTAAACTATTCGATAAAATTATATCAGAACCATCATTGGGTAATGGACAAAAATGCCTGTAACGCAAATGTGCTCTTCTGCTGGCATTCACCGTTAGATATTATCTGCAATTTCTTTCAGTTGAAAATTGAAATGAAACAAATGTAATGGTTTGTATGACAAAATATGGATCTAGAACGTAGATTGTACCCATTTTTAAACCATTACAAGACGTGCATATTAGGATATAAGACGTTTTTAGAAAACAAGAAATTGATTGTAACAAGCAATTTCTCCATTTCCTACAAAGTTCTCTTTGGTCTTATTTCTTCAGGGAGTCAGAAAGCGTCATTGTGTGGTAATGGGGTAAAACACACACGTACGTGGTTCAACATAAGCTACAAAAATCCGCATTTTTTTCATAACTGAAAAGTATCAATCTTGTGGAAAGTGCGCGTGTTTGTAATACTCATTTCATGCCAAAATATAATGTACACCCTTTGTAAAAAAAGGGTCGACTCACCATCGTAGGCTGAATAACATTATCAGTTGGAAATGAATTTCTTATTACTGTTTCATTGTACGGTTTATACCTCTCTTTATGGTCCATCAACTTTAATAAGATGAGCAGACAAAATCACACCGATTACATTACCGTGAAGACTCGTGAAAAATTAAAAATAAATGTACCCATCGTATTTTAAAATTGACTGAAATATTTCATTGATTAGGGTTATTAAACATTGTTAACTCTTTTGTTTATTTCAAAAACATAGTAACATTTAGCTGCCTTTAAATGTTTAAATACTAAATTGTAATGTTCAAATGTTGAATGCATGTGCAAAAATCATGGTGTTGGAGAGTCTTTACAGGATTCGTGTTTGACTCATAAAACAAGGTTTTTTGGCCCTCAAAAAATATGAAAGTATCCTATATTGACCCTTAGAAAATTCTTCCAGAGAAATTTCTAATAGTCAAAACAGGGTTTATCCCCCAATTTTCAATTATGTATCTTGTATGATATTGAAAATTGTACGATTAATTGCTTACTTCATATCTTTATAAGAAAGTGTCAGTTGGCTCTTAAACCCTACAATCTCTAATCATGATTTGATCTTTCTGTTGTTTTGACCCGAATGTTGTTTGGCCAATGAGTCAATGACACCTCAAGTTCAAACGCTTGTACAAGCACTGTCTCTATTTTCAACATGGGTTTTTCGCTTGAAATAAAGCTTTTCGTATTTGCCGTGCTAGAAATAATCAAGTGATTGATTTGAACGAAAGGCTAAGGTCGCTAAATTTGGTATAAAGGTATCAGTTCCTATACCATATGAAAGGATATATGAACAGCTTTCTAATAACATTCTCGGTATCAATGTCAAGGTTGTCTACAGAAAAGTCTGGGTTTCGAAGTCACGAGGTCAAAGGTATTCGAACGACAAGTTTCCGACTATCACCTTATGTAAAGAATCAACATTCAAATAAGGGTCAAAGGCTTGAATAAATGGCACATCCGGCGTTAACCAAATGAACTCACTACAAAACGACGTAGTTTTAGACTGATCAAAATTCAAAGAAGAATCAGGCGACTATTTTAAGAAAAAGAAGAAATGAACTAGCATTTTGTCTTCTCTCCATATTTCCCCCATCTGATAAAATGGTCAGAGATTTGACCACATTTAAAATATCGCCTGCAATTTCTCCTAGTTAGGATCAGACTAAAACTTTGTAGATGTCACAGCTCGGGGGATTCTTACGTATTTGAACACTATACATGTATTCTGTTCTGAAACTGTGTGGTTAACACAACATTCAGCCAATACCAAATCCCAAATGTTGATGAACGAAGAAATTTAGTTATAGGATATATAATGATAAAATAAGAAATTGCTTGCCGCAAGCGATATTTACTTTTTCATAATGCTTTCTGCTCTATATAGACCTTATTTTGAAAATCGAATGCACTTTGAAGTGTCATCTGCAACATCTAATATGAACCAGTCCAAATGGTAATGGGTTACGCTCAACGCTTGGTGCTTTTCTTACACCTGCCATTGTGAACCAAGACTGAGCGAAGGTAAAACTCGGGGGGTTAAGTAAAATTTAATATAAATTTGAAATAATCATTTTTTATATAAAAGTTACATACTGGTAAGTTTTAATTGGATTTCGCCCTTCACTCTTGATATATGTGATCCCTTTATTACCACACTACAACATTTTAATCTGAACCAAAGTGGGAGATATTACAGTCGGCATTTTAAATATGGTCAAATATTTGACCATTTTATCAGATGGGAGAAATATGGAGAGAAAACAAAATGCTGGTTCATTTCTTCTTTTTCCACAATGTTTTGTTATTTTTTCTTCTCCAACGCGTAAAAATGCGGATTGTATGTAACGGGTTAACACAGAGACTGAAAGATTGCTTTTCACTAAGATAAATGTTCCATGCAGAATGAAGGTACTCATCTCATTCATCAAAACATTTGCTAACTGAAAAACTAAGTTAAACATGTATAATGGGTCGGAGGCCTATTTCATCCATGAAATTATTATAGTGTTTAGTTACTTTTTGTATTCTTAAGGGATTACATCTAAAAAATTCTTTCGTTAAATGAGATATGTGTTTACATATCGTCGTTGGGAGGGCAAATTGCCGTACCTACAGCTTTATTCAGGCTGTAGCTACGACATTTTCACGCAAAACGACGGCGATATGAAGGTTGGATGTAATGGGTCGGAGGCTTATATCACTCATGAACGAATTAAAGATAGATTGGTTCTTTTTTTATACTCTTAGTGGATAATAATCCGTTATAAAAATAATGTATATTCATCACTTACATGTTTATGTATGAAGGTTAAATGTACTTGGTCGGGGTTTTATCACCCTAGAAATAGTTAAAGTGTTTGATTTTTTTTTTTTTTTTACTCTGAATAAGATTATATTCTGGCATGAAATTTGTCTATTTAATCACTAATACCGTCGTTGTCATTCTAAAACGCCGCAACTACAGCTTGAATTAACGTGTAGTTCCACGTTTTAAAGAATGACAACGACGATTATTTTATATACGAAGGTTAAATGCATCGAATGATAGAAACTGAATGAACCTGTATACAAGTCAATGAACCGAGTTCTTCAGCGCTTTAAAACTCGCTGTGCTTTGTCGCGAGTTATTTCCTCTATTTTTAAGCGATTTTAATTTTCACGTGTTTGTTTTTATATAGTAGAAGTATACGCACTTTTAAGATATCCTTTACCATGTATATAAAGGAAAAGAAATCAGTCTGAAAATATTATTACGTGAATACTGTCAGGGGAAAAAAGGAATGTGTGGGTGGGTTACGAAAGAAAACATAATACGAAACTAAAGGGATTAGACGCCGCGTGTAAAGTTAGTAATAAATAATTATCTTGGTTAATGATTTCACGGTTCACTATTATAGATCTTTAAATCTATGATAGGTGAGAAATTGCGCTTTTCATTAAAACTGAAATAGCTCGGTAAATGATCTTTACCGCCGTCATAGCATAACGCTTAATCTTGCTTGACAAAAGTATATGGCCTGTTAAGAGAAAAGGATCCATTCGGTGGGGTCATTAAAACAAACATTTAAAAATGAGATATGATGAAACAGAGGTCAGGTAGAGGCATTATTGTTATTCTCAAATTATACATCGGGTAAACCTTACATAGATAATGTAGACTAAACATTCTAGATAGATAGATATCTACGAAAATTGAATTGTGCTGATCGTGAAATGCTGGGCACTGCACGAAGTCTAAAACAAGTCAATACTTCTCGCGTGTCCCAGAAGGTCCTTTTTCGCCTGACGGGTCACGTATAGTTTGTCACGCATTTGTTTTTTCTTCCCTTTTTCAAAGTTCTAGAGGTTCAAGTCATCCCATTCAAGACTTTACTCTTTTAACCCATTTCAAAACGACAAAATGTTATACTTGTCCGAATTCAAAGATGTTGCAGACGAAAATCTCTATAGTTGATGAAATTTTAATTTTTCTTTTGGAGTAGAAAACATAGTGGAAAATAAAGAAATTGCTTGTAACAAGCAATTTCTTTATTTTCTGCATGTTTTCCAAAGCTTTTACTCTTGTGTTGTCAAGAAGCGTCAATGTGTATGTTATGGGTTAAATTTTAAAACCACAATTAGAGTAAAGCCCATCTTGCTGAAAGTCTACCGGTCCCTAGAGCGTGTGGTTCAAACGTGCTTTGTTATTCATACCAGGTTGGCTGCCTTAATCAATGCTTAAACCAAATCCCACATAATTACGCTTTTTGATGCCCCAATGAAAAGACTATATAAAATATTGTGAAAAACGAATAAATTACTCGTTACTTACAATTTCTTCATAGTCTACGATGTTTTCAACTCTTAAAGACAAAACAATTAAACAACAACAACAACAACAACAACAACAACAACTCGAAACAATAAGATTTCATTAAAAAAAATTGTCGTCTGAAACTTACTTGAATTTTAAGTTCTGTCGTCTGGTAATAGGAAAATTAAAGCTATTCAGAGGCAGTGGTTGAGGCCATGTGTATTCGACAGTAACTTATCCGTGTCAGGTGTGAAAATTATAATACTCTGGATTTGGGATTCGAGCTTTCATAGAAAAGATATCAGCGATGAGCTTGAAATTGGCGGATCGCATGCCCCGCCCACTCACTCAGCTGGTAATGCCCACTGTTCGACCAGGAAAGTCCACTTCGATATTAAACGGCAGTTTTTGCAAAGTTTATGGCCGGTAAAATGTAACATAAAAGGAAAATCGTTGATTGGCTAGTTGAACGTCGTAGCTACAGGTTGAAAAGGCTGTAGTTACGACGTTTTAAGACCCAAACCAACGAAAATGCTTCAAGTTAAGGTTGGCTAATGTCGATATACGAATTTCACTTCCGATATAAATGAATATTTTTATTGGTCGAATTATTATATAATTGATAGCTGCGAGAGTGAGCTAAAAGGATGTAATTCAGATAAACAGTAGACAGCAGTATAATGAAATTTACTGTAATTTTTTTTTCAGAAACCCAATTATAAAGCAGAAAAAAAGTAATTTTGAAGAAAATTCAATAATACTGTAGTTTCATTTACTTTAATTGTTCAATGCAAGAGGCCAATGATGGTACTATATCGCTCACCTGAGTCTCATTATCAAAGAGCAAAACAAATCCTGTAACAGTTGAAGACCAAACCGAAATATGAACCCTCTAAGTCTTATGTCACTAGAATATTTATACAGATGTGTTTCTGTGTAATAATATGTGTCTGGGAGAAGCCCAATGTGGTCCACATTTTTTTAAATAACATTTAGAAAGTCGTCTCGCTATGTGTAAACTCTTCCGCCTCAAGTTAGGATTCAAGAATATTTTCAAGACTTTCTTCTTTGTTTTATCTGAAAAGAGGACACACTGGGCAGAGCAGAAATATGATTCTGAAGCATTTCTTAAACAAAGTTGTAGAGATCTTCAAGGTGTTGGTGCATACCAAATATCAATGCTCTGTGCCTTCATATTCAAAACAGAAGACTTTGACATAGAAAATATTCTTTATCTGGTTCTATGTTGAATATGGTGTTCCTGGGCAAAGCCAAAAATAGGTCCTAAACGGTATCACATGAACTGACTTTGTCGGGGACCACAGTTAGATGTAACATACCCAAAATATTAATGCTCTATGCTCCTTGGTTTCAGAACTTTGAAAGATTGTTTTCAATGATCTCCCGTTTTGGTTCTATATGTAATGGGACGCGAAGGGAAGGAACTCAAATAAGACCATTGGAGACATCACATGAACACACAACTTTAGTGGTATCACACGAAAAGGCTTGCTCGAGATTAGCAAAAATCATACTACTCAACAAGTGTCATTTCTCTATGTCTCTTGGTGTCAGTTGCAAAGTTGCTTCCAGGTTGATTATCTGATATATGAAGGGAGGATGCTTTAAAAAATTTTTGACGGAAGATATCGCACGAAGGACAAGGGACATCAAGGAAATACAATAAAAAAGAAGATAACCATGGTGCTGAAAATAAAGCCATGAACAGAAAAATATCCAAACATGAAATACATATTTTTATGACACTTCAAAGGAACTCCACTTGAATTATAGGACTGTTCTATATTAAAAACAAATGAGAAATAAATGCTTCTGTCGAAAAGAAAGTCATTGCTACAATTGTAAGACGTTTTTCACTGAATTAGAAAATAAGCATTAACTTCATCGAAAACAAGTGTTTGCTTCTTGTTTTCATTTCGACCAGCAAAACGTTGGTTAAATGAGGATTAGATGTGAACCCCCGATTTAAAATGCAGGAGGTTAAAATAACAAACCACCACAATGCATGTACTGTATTTGCACATTTTCTCTATTTACTCTAGCCTGCGGCATATCATTAAAAACATAGAATTAGGGCTCATTTCTAAATCTGTTGACACAAAGATGACTTCTAGCCACCCCATTTAACCCCCTTTCAAGCCTCCAAAAAGAAGAGTTCTATTCAAAGCTGGTAACCTGACGACAAGTAGTCTCAATCGACACGCCTTCTTCTTTATAAACGATATTGAGCCGGGGCACAGCAAAACGGAAACTTTATATGCTAACAAAAGCCACGTTTCGCTCATGACATATTTTATGGATCTAGAAAAATAATTTTCCCTTTCAGACTTGTCCAAATTCAAGGCGGTTGCAGACGACAATGAAATTTGGATCGATTTTGAAATGAAACTATCCTATGTAGTAGAAAATATTGTGGGAAAAGAATATATTGCCTGTGACAATAATTTCTTCTTTCTCCACAATATTTTCTCAAGTATAAAATCATAGCGACTTGAAATTCCGGGTTTATACAGGTAATGGTTAATTTAGAAATGACATATCTGATGGAGCCCTGTTCGTCCCGAACTTGTTTAACTGAGAACCCGATAGCATGCTTAGTTTTTATGCATATTTTTATTTTTCGTGAAGGCCTATTTGTTTGATTGAAAAGTGCGACGATTGAAGTTAACCTTCAGTTGGAGTAGCATGAAGTTCATCTAAGACTTGGAGAGATTTTTTTCATTGAGATATGAAATTAAAAACACCCTTGTATGATTTTTCTCTGGGGGGGGGGGGTATTTTTTATAAGATAGCTGTGTGCATAACGGCATTCTGTTGTATGTACATTGAGTCAGTGATGGCAGGCTGCTTTTGATAAAAGGACGAGATATTTTTTGAGGTTTGAAGTATCATTTGGCCATCTTAGAATGGTGTGTGGGTCAGCCTTTTAGTCGATTAATCATATCTAGCAATGAGAAAACGCAAGGTTTTGATTCCAGTAGGAGGAACTTGCATAGCTTCTCTTAGACGTCAAAATATCGACGATTTCGACAGTGTATGAAATTGATCCATATGGATTAATTACATTGTGACCATATACCGGAGGGGGCGTTTTTCTGCATGTTTTCCAAAGCTTATACTCTTGTTTTGCCAAGAAGCGTCAATGTGTTAGTTATGTGTTAGATTCTAAAACAACAATTAGAGTATAGCCCATCTTGCTGAAAGTCTACCGGTCCCTAGAGCGTGTGGTTCAAACGTGCTTTGTTATTCATACCAGGTTGGCTGCCTTAATCAATGCTTAAACCAAATCCCACACAATTACGCTTTTTGATGCCCCCATGAAAAGACTTCATAAAATATTGTGAAAAACGAAGAAATTACTTGTTACTTACAATTTCTTCATAGTTTACGATGTTTTCAACTCTAAAAGACAAAACAATTAAACAAAAACAACAACAACATCACAAACAAAAACACCTGGAAACAATAAGATTTCATTAAATAAAATTGTCGTCTGAAACTTACCTGAATTTTAAGTTCTGTCGTCTGGTAATGGGTTAATTAAAACTATTCAGAGGCAGTGATTGAGGCCATGTGGATTCGACAGTAACTTATCCATGTCAGGTGTGAAAATTATAATATTCTGGATTTGGGATTCGAGCTTTCATAACGGCATTCTGTTGTATGTACATTGAGTCAGTGATGGCAGGCTGCTTTTGATAAAAGGACGAGATATTTTTTCAGGTTTGAAGTATCATTTGGCCATCTTAGAATGGTATGTGGGTCAGCCTTTTAGTCGATTAATCATATCTAGCAATGAGAAAACGCAAGGTTTTGATTCCAGTAGGAGGAACTTGCATAGCTTCTCTTAGACGTCAAAATATCGACGATTTCGACAGTGTATGAAATTGATCCATATGGATTAATTACATTGTGACCATATACCGGAGGGGGGCGTTTTGCCATCAGATACTAGAAGTTAAATATAATGTTGTTTAAACGACTTCAAGTGTCGGAAACTGTGATATTCCTTGAACATATTTTACCAGTGCAATGATAAATTTCGATCCAAATCAAACTATCCCAAATAATATTTACTTTAACCCTTTCCTTACAAACTCGGGATTTTACGTTGCTGTGATTTTTTATACTTCAGAACATTTTGGAAAAACGATAAATTGCTTGTAAAGGACAATTTATCCTTTTCCCACAAAATTTTCTATTCAATAGAATGGCTTTCAATTTTTTTTTTGTCGTCTGCTACTGCTTTCAATTTAGACTGGTCTAAAATTTCAAAAAACGGGAATGGGTTTATCAAGGGCAAACTTTTACTCGTTGATAGTGAGTTTGTATCAATAGTCCTAAGAGAACTTTTGGCATCTGACTGAATTCTAGCTTTGTGCTTCTATATATTTTGAGAAAAGTAAGGTTAGATAACGTGCCTTCTTTTCAACTAAACGCCCGTGAATCGTCAACAAATTCACACAGTTTACAAAACAAGAAATCTGGCTGATTTATAGAAATACACTCGATGATATTGATAAGTTTGACTGTGCTAAATGACCCGAATAATTCTTGTGAAATCATATTCAATGGCTATTGCTCTTTAGTCAACCGCGTAATTGGGAGTTTTAACTTCCTTCAATGTGTTATCAGACTTCAGTAGAGAAATTAGTTATTACAAAAGTACCACTTCCTTTAAAAGTTATTTTCTAGTTTTCTAGTGTGACGTTCTGTTATTCTGCTTATGTTAAGTTAAATCCAGTCACACTCCCGAAAAACTACGTTACGGCCTCTGTCAAGTTTCAGCCATGGCTGAATACGATTGCTATACGGGTATAAAATGAGGCTGTACGATAGCTATTACAGCGATAAAGTGTGTCTGTCAGACGGTAAATCGGCCATAGCTTCAGCATTTGGTGCTCTTTAAAACAGGAACAAGGGTATCGATCAGAAACAACTCTAGTTTTTACGTTGTTCTCGGGGATGGCGGTGAATCTGGAATACTGTACCGCCTTTGCTAAAACTGACAAACCCTATTACTGAATTGTTTAACGAATAATATATTTTTAACACATTACAAGACTGCACAATTTAGACTCTTCTCAAATGTATCAAATATATTTCCTTCTTTCTCCTCATGTCCTCTTAACCCATTCCCACTCAAGCCCTCCTTTTTACGCCCCACAAGAAAAAAGCTTTGTAAAACATTGTGGAAAATGAAGAAATTGCTTGATACAAGCAATTTCTTCATTATCCACAATGTTTTCTATCCAAAAAGACAAAAAAATTCAAAATTCCATCAACTTGAATTTGTCGTCTGCAGCTTCTTTCAATTTGGACCAGTCTAAAATTTTGCTGTGTTGGAATGGGTTAAATATGATAGATCGTTGTCGTAGAATAGGACCGATTCGTTAGAATATTCCTTGTTATTTTTCAGACCAAAGAAGTATAATTTTAGTTTCGTCTATCAAGATTCCGGCGATTTGATCGGCATCATTTTTCTTTTCATACTTCCATGAACAGAATTTTGAGCATGCAACTATGGGTATGCTTGTGCTCAGAGTAGATCCATTATTTTTTACTTAAAGCTTTCTACAGCAGAATCTAAAATTAGAAATGAAGAAATAAGAATCTGCTTTTCACAAAGTTATTAATGTCATTTTCTCAATATATAGAGGATAATCGATATGAAAAATGTTTCACGAGAATGCGTTGTTAGGCGTTGAAAAACGAGTGAGCAGCACGATTTTTTTAACGCCTAACAACGCATCCGAGTGAAATATTTTTTTTCATATCTGGAATAACCATTTGATTATTCTGTTTATTATATACCTTATTTTCTTATTTTTTCATTAAATATCGGAAAAAAAATAATATAGAGAAGGTCTATTTAAAAAGTGCGGATGAATACACGATTAAAGACCAGAGCGACGCCCACAAAACTTAAGAAGTCGCCATTTTTATACTCTTATACATTCTTTATAATGTCAATTGGTTGGAAAAAAAGTAGTTCCTAAATAACGACAGAGAGTGAAAACTGAAAAGTGTTATCGTTACTCCAGTGACGATATCAAAATTTATTACACTGAGAAATCCAAAGCCTTCACAGCAAGGTATATAATAAAAGTTCTGTCTTCGTGTTAAATCTATTAAATTTACTATAAATTTATTTTAATGTAGCATTTTCCTTGTGCCCTACTTTGAAATATCGAAATTTATCGGGTGAGGTCGTTAGTTTTTGGGTGATGTCGATAATGCCTGAATTGCTAGCGGAAGGCGATGGTGTAATTGATACGTAATGGAAATCACAAATAAGGCAATGTTCCCTTAACCCTTTTCTGTTTTTTGAAATTTTAGACTGGTCCAAATTCAAAGGTTTTGCAGACGACAATTTAAAATCGAATTAAATCGAAAAATAATCATTCAATAGGGTAAAAAATATTGTGGAAAAAGAAGAAATTGCTTGTCACAAGCAATTTCTTCTTTCTCCACAATATTTTCTCAAATATAAAAACACAGGGACGTAAAATACAGGGATTAACCAGGAAAGGGTTAAATCGAAAAATAATGTATTTACCCGATAGATTTCATTTCATTCGTTGACTAATACCTAAATCAAAATACTTTTGCTTCTTTTCTTTTTCTAAAGAAATTAACTTGAGTTTTCATTACAAATCAGCTTAATCCCATTCTTTCAAATGTCTGAAAGCATAAAATTTAAAAAAAGTTGAAATTGAGAGCCAAAATGTTTCATTTATAGTCTTTTCAATGGCCGCTTTAAAAAAGTAAAGTATTACCTTTGTATTCTTGATGGCATTAAACTATGATATCTGAAGGTAATGGTTATTAGGTTTCATTGAGGTATGAAATTATAACCTTAATAATCCGTTTCGAGTTTTCTTACAGCGTGATTAAGGTTTTAGGTTCATACCTCAATGAAAAACAAAAAAACTCTTCATTTCTTAACCCATTCCTTTAGACTGGTCCAAATTGAAAGAAGTTGCAGACGACAATTTCAAGTTGATGGAATTTTAATTATTTTCGTCTTTTAAGGTAGAAAACATTGTGGATAATGAAGAAATTGCTTGATACAAGCAATTTCTTCATTTTCCACAATGTTTTCCCAAGCTCTATAATTGAGGCGCGTAAAAAGGAGGGGTTGAGTGGGAATGGGTTAAACCGTCGGTGGGCGAACAAACTATCGTAAATTCAACTTTATTCAACCCGTTTTTACGACACTTTGCTCGCTCACCTACGAAATACCCGGTACATAATTCTGTCTTATTTATCATGGTATGAAAGGGTCAATATTTCACATGAAAGTAACAAATTCTTTTGGTCCTTTATTCTTAATCATTCTATATGAGTTGATAGTTGAGACCGAGGAAATCAAAGTAAACAGTTCACAGCGTGCCTTTCTATAAAACATCATGGCTTTTTAACATCTAAGCGTTTGCACCATAACCCCCTGATTTTCATTATGACAAGTCAAACAGTCGCAAATAGAGTCCTAATATGTTGAAGCAAGATTCAATGGATTTTTGTTTGCGTGTGTGTGTTGTATAGTACTTTTTTGTTTATTTGTTTGTTTATTGAAGGTGCTCCAAAACGTCAACATTTTAGAATGGTCCGAAAGAGGTTGCATACGACGAAAAGAGTTTGGGTTTGAATTGAAAAATAAAAATTTTATGAGATAGAAAACTTTTCGAGAAAAAAATGCATGTTACAAGCAATTCCTTCTTTCACACCAATATTTTCATAACTACATTTTGATGTGTGAAATTGCTGGGGCTATCTGGTAATGGGTTAAACCCATAGAGATGCAAACCGTTTATGATTATTTTTATCACTATAACAGAAACGCATGATCGGGTAAATCTAAACTTTCAAAGACGCAGATGAGTTATCCTAGTTGAGCGTGCAAAATGTCGTAACTACAGCTTGAATAAAGTAATGCCAACTAGTGTATTAAATACATAAACGATTTTAAAGAAAAGTTTTTGTACAAAGAAATTTATGTCAAAGAAAAAAGGGAACTCCTTATGTTATCATTTTAAACTTTAAAGCATGATAAATACGGAAATACCATTTTCCCCAATGTATCTGCCAATTCGGAAAGGGTATATCAAGTTGACAGAGCTAATACGATTTCCATAAATATACATAATAATGCAGTTTCTCCTTGCTTGACTTCAGTATCAAATCCCAATAACATGGAGATACCATTGTACAAATGTCTGCTGTGAAAATTATTGTGTAATTCACCATAAAACACCATGCACTCAAGCAGAAGGGCAATAGGACATGATGAAAGCTTATGAGTGCCCGTACAATGTCGCGCCCCTTTGATAATCGCCAACAACATGTTTGTGCGGTTTTCCATGGATTTTCAGTCGCAAAGTAACACATTTCATATCTTTTGCTCCCAATAGAACCAATACATAGAAGGTCATCTAGTAGATTTGCATTAATTTATTAAAATGAATTTAGAGCATTTGAAGAGTATTGTTAGCAAAGAACCCTTTCCCGTACGATTTCTTATTTTTAAATCCCTGTATTATTATACTTGCGAAAACATTGTGGAAAAAGAAGAAATAGCTTGTCACAAGCAATTTCTTCTTTTCCTACAACATTTTCTATCATATTGGATGATTAGTTTTTGAATTGTACTTACTTTATAATCGTCTGCTACACCTTTGAATTTGGACGAAAAATTGGAAAAACAGTATTCAAAATTTTGGTTTTAGAGTTTTTTTTTTTATTTTTTTTATTTTAGTGTTTTTTGTTGTTGTTTTGTTTGTTTGTTTGTTTTTTCGTCTGGTACTGTGTTATAGGGAATCAACTGAACATATTACAACGTTGACAAACTGTGTATAACGTCTTGATATCATTTAGCAGTTATAATCCAAGTCCCAGAATGAATTTATGAAGCGGTCAAGTAGAAGAGCTGTGGTTGGAATTTCACGCTCGGAGATTAATTAGTTTGCATTATCAGAGATGCTGGAAAAAGAAACCATGAAAATACACGAAAACCCTTGACAATATTCGACCGAGTATTCCAACTTTTATCGAAGGTAAACCTTAGATCA
Source organism: Fragum fragum (assembly GCA_946902895.1). Lineage (NCBI taxonomy): Eukaryota > Metazoa > Mollusca > Bivalvia > Cardiida > Cardiidae > Fragum > Fragum fragum. The sequence continues at coordinate 64,571,122 of OX336369.1, read as the reverse complement.
GAAATACCTAGTTTAACCCATTCCCACTTGACAAAATTTGAGACTGGTCCAAATTGAAAGAAGATGCAGACAACAATTTGAAGTTGATGGAATTTTAATTTTTTCCACCTTTTTGGATAGAAAACATCGTGGATAATGAAGAAATTGCTTAATACAAGCAATTTCTTCATTTTCCACAATGTTTTCCAAAGTTTTTTTCTTGAAGGATTAAAAAAGGAGGAATTGAGTTGGAATAGTTTAACCCATTTAACACATCCCCGCTTTTCACAACCCAAGGTCAAAAAGGCATTTGGAAACAAGAAGAAAAAGAAGACATTGTATTAAATAATCAATACCTTCAAACCGTCCATGTTTTCTTTTGTGAATAAAAATATCATGAATTCGAAAAAAGTTGTTTTCAACTTCTTTCAATTTTGATCCGTCTTAAATTTTACCATGTAGGAATGGATTAACCCATTCCTTAACAATCACGATTTTGGACGTCTTCAACACAAGAAAGAAAGTGGAAAATATTGTAGAAAATTTAGAGATTGCTTTTTAAAAGCAATTTCTTCATTATCCGTAATGTTTTCCCCAAAGAAAAAAATCATAATAAAATTTCAAGAACTAAAAATTGTCGTCTGCAACTTCTCTAAAATATTTTCGTCTGAAAATGCTCTGAGGGTGAAGGAAAGTTGGCAGGCGTTGTCCTAGTAATGGATTTGTTTGCTTGTTTAAATTGGGTTTAACGCCGCTTTTAACAATTTTTCAGTCATATCGCGGCGGCTGGAGCACCTTACAATGGATTCCCGGTATATTTCGCACCAGCACCACCATTACATCCTTTCCAAGCCTCAAACTGCTACCCAAATTAGGTTTACTAATATCCGCCCATTGGTGAGAGACAAATGTCAGAAAAGATATGTGCCGCCGCCGGGGATCGAACCCATGACAACCCATGATCATAGTAATAGAAAAGGTGTGACACTTGATCCTGACTTGTATGAAGTAGGCAAGCCATTGCCCTTTCCATAAGATCGCATTGATACATCAAAGCTGTCATACTGTAACCCGCAGGTAGAAGGCATTCATGCGGTTATAATACAATATGACACACCCCCACACACACACACAAACAAACACACACAACGAGAGGACCATGATGGTCCTAAATTGCTCCCCTGAGTATGATGGTTCATGGCTTTATGGTATATACAAAATAGCAAAGCACTCTGTCTAATTATTTTGGAGATGTTTACGGATTTTCTCTTTTAAACCTAGGTATATTGATGATCCAATCATATAGCGCTAATTTCCTGAATACGGTATTTCTTTGAAGTATTTTGTTTGAGGGTCAAAAGACATCAATACATACCAAATATCAAAGCTCTAGGCCTAATGGCTTAGGAAGAGATAATATTCAAAGATATCCTTCTTTATTCCTATCTAAAATTAGGAATCGAACAGAATAGGGATAATTTTCAAAATACGTTAATTCTTTGAAGTACTTTGGTAGAGGGTCAATAGCTGATGATATATATCAAATATCAAAGCTCTAGGCCTAATCGTTTGGGAGAAGACGATTTTCAAATATATCCTTCTTTTTTAAATCAGGGATTGCACAGAAAAAGGCTTAATTTCAGAATACGGTAATTCTTTGAAGTATTTTGGTAGAGGGTCAATAGGTGATGATATGTACAAATCATCAAAGCTCTAGGCCTTATCCTAGGGGAGAAGAAGATTTTCAAAGATTTCCTTCTTTATTCCTTTGAGAATACGGTAATTCTTTGAAGTTTTTGGTAGAGGGTCAATATGTGATGATACTTATCAAATATCAAAGCTCCAGGCCTTTTCGTTTGGGAGAAGATTAGCAAAAATTTCCTTCTTAATACCTTTGTAAAATCAGGGGTCGCGCAGAAAAGGGCCAATTTTCAGAACAAGGTAATTCTTTGAAGTATTTTGGTAGAGGGTCAATAGGTGATGATACATACCAAATATCAAAGCTCTATGCCTTATCGTTTGGGAGAAGAAGATTTTCAATGATTTCCTATTTTATTCCTTTGTAAAATCGGGGATCGCACGGAAAAGGGCTAATATTTGGAATACGGACATTCCTTGAAGAACTTTGTTAGAGGGTCAATAGGTGATGATATGTACCAAATATCAAAGCTACGGGCCCTATGGTTTAGGGGGAGAAGATTTTCTTAAAATCAGGGATCGCACAGAAAAGGGCTGATTTGAACAGTACAGTAATTCTTTAAAGTGTTTTGGTAGAGGGTCAATAGGTGTAATTTGTACCAATTATCAAAGCTCTGGGCCTTATGTTTTAGGAGGAGAAGATTTTTTAAAAATTGTTTACGGACGGACGGACAAACGGACAGTCGGACGCCGGACAATTACCGATTCTAATAGCTCACCTTCGGCACGTTGTGCTCAGGTTAGCTTAAAACCAACCGAGAATTCTTTGTAAATCCATTTTGTAACACAATGCATGGATTTCGTCTGCCACCATGCAACCATGTCTAGTTGAACTGATGTTTTTACGTTCTCCTCGTATCATAGCTTATAAAATCAGCATGGATGATAGGACTGGTCGAAGAGCTAAGAACCGATTTATATGCAAGACCTGAAACCGATTTTCATGTAATGATAGGTGAAAAAGAATCAAATAAAACCAACGACAACAACAAACAAAACCACATATTATGTTCATATTTGGTACTTGTGGTACCCAAGGTGATCCTATTTGACTGCTGATATTTTTACTTCTCAATGACTTACGAACTAATACCGTTAAATGGCCTTATTCACCGGTCCAACTTATTCCGAATTTAGACTAGGAAAATAATTGGCTAATAGCTGTAGTTACTACGTTTACTACAATAAAGGTTAACAAAAATGGCGACCAATGTTTGGAGTTGAAAAGCTCAGGGCCTGGCTGAATAGATTATTTGATTGGTCGGCTTATTCCTTGATTGACAGCCGCGATTGGTCCATTGGACTGACGTATGCCATGGCTAAGCCAAAATATTATTTTGAAAGCATTAGAGTGATTGTACATAAGTAACAACCTGAGAATACCCTTTCGTGTGATATTTTTCTTCCCTTTCGTTACCAACAATGCGATTTTTTCTTCACAGTAGAATATTGAAACACAGAATTCTCAATGATTTACTATCAAGAGCATTTATAAAAGTGATCGCTTCCATTCCGATCATTTGTTAACTCACCTGAGCACGTAGTGCTCAAGTGAGCTATTGTGATCCCCTTTGTCCGGCGTCCGTCCGGCGTCCGTCGTGCGTCGTTAGTCGTGCGTCGTCCGTCAACAATTTCTTTAAACGACATCTCCTCCCAAACCACTGGGCCAATTTGAGCCAAATTTGGCAGAAATGTTCCTTAGGTGGTCCCCTTCAAAAATAGCTACAAAAATGGCAAAAGTGAAAATTTAAATAATCTTTAAAAATCTTCTCCTCCTGACCTAGAAGGAGTAGAGCCTTGATATTTTGCATGAAGCATCAGTATATTGATCTCTTTCAAAATAGCTAAAATCTTGATCCTCGGGTACGCAGGGGCGGAGCCCCAGGGGGGTTGGCTTTATATAGAAATAAAGAACGATTTTTTAAATGATATCTCCTCCCGAACCACTGGGCAATTTGAGCCAAATATGGCAGAAATGTTCCTTAGGTGGCCCCCTTCAAAAATAGCTACAAAAATGGCAAAAGTGAAAATTTAAATAATCTTTAAAAATCTTCTCCTCCTGACCTAGAAGGAGTAGAGCCTTGATATTTTGCATGAAGCATCAGTATATTGACCTCTTTCAAAATAGCTAAAATCATGATCCTCGGGTCCGCAGGGGCGGAGCCCCTGGGGGGGGGTTTATATAGAAATAGAGAACGATTTTTTAAATGATATCTCCTCCCGAACCACTGGGGCAATTTGAGCCAAATATTGCAGAAATGTTCCATTGGTGGCCCCCTTCAAAAATAGCTACAAAAATGGCAAAAGTGAAAATTTAAATAATCTTTAAAAATCTTCTCCTCCTGACCTAGAAGGAGTAGAGCCTTGATATTTTGCATGAAGCATCAGTATATTGACCTCTTTCAAATTAGCTAAAATCATGATCCTCGGGTCCGCAGCCCCGGGGGGGGGGGTTATATAGAAATAAAGAACTATTTTTAAATGATATCTCCTCCCGAACCACTGGGCCAATTTGAGCCAAATTTGGCAGAAATGTTCCTTAGGTGGTCACCTTCAAAATTAGCGAAAAGAATTGAAATCCGTTAAAAACTCTGGTTGCCATGGCAACAAAAGTGAAATTTTAAAATAATCTTTAAAAATCTTCTCCTCCTGACCCAGAAGGCGTAGAGCCTTGATATTTTGCATGAAGCATCAGTTTATTGACCTCTTTCAAAAAAGCTAAAATCATGATCCTCGGGTTCCCAGGGGCAGAGCCCCGGGGGTGAGGTTATTAAGAAATAAAGAACGATTTTTTAAATGACAACTCCACCAAAACCACTAGGCCAATATGAACCAAATTTGGCAGAAATGTTCCTTAGGTGGTCCCCTTCAAAATTAGCGAAAAGAATTGAAATCCGTTAAAAACTCTGGATACCATAGCAACAAAAGTGAAATTTAAAAATAATCTTTAAGAATCTTCTCCTCCTGACCCAGAAGGCGTAGAGCCTTGATATTTTGCATGAAGCATCAGTATATTGACCTCTTTCAAATTAGCTAAAATCATGATCCTCGGGTCCGCAGCCCCGGGGGGGGGGTTATATAGAAATAAAGAACTATTTTTAAATGATATCTCCTCCCGAACCACTGGGCCAATTTGAGCCAAATTTGGCAGAAATGTTCCTTAGGTGGTCACCTTCAAAATTAGCGAAAAGAATTGAAATCCGTTAAAAACTCTGGTTGCCATGGCAACAAAAGTGAAATTTTAAAATAATCTTTAAAAATCTTCTCCTCCTGACCCAGAAGGCGTAGAGCCTTGATATTTTGCATGAAGCATCAGTTTATTGACCTCTTTCAAAAAAGCTAAAATCATGATCCTCTGGTTCCCAGGGGCAGAGCCCCGGGGGTGAGGTTATTAAGAAATAAAGAACGATTTTTTAAATGACAATTCCACCAAAACCACTAGGCCAATATGAACCAAATTTGGCAGAAATGTTCCTTAGGTGGTCCCCCTTAAAATTAGCTAAAAGAATTGAAATCCGTTAAAAACTCTGGATACCATGGCAACAAAAGTGAAATTTAAAAATAATCTTTAAGAATCTTCTCCTCCTGACCCAGAAGGCGTAGAGCCTTGATATTTAGCATGAAGCATCAGTATATTGACCTCTTTCAAAATAGCTAAAATCATGATCCTCGGGTCTCCAGGGGCCGCCCAGGAGGGGGGGGTATAGGCATGAAGCATCAGTTCACAGACTTCTTTCTTATTTCTGCAATTATAACCCATGGAAAAAGTTTTTTCCTTCTTTCAAATCAGCATTTAAGCCTTGGAATTTGTAATTTAGATTTTGGGATCCCCAGGTTCATAGTCTTTATATGTAATTGTGGCCCACTTGTTTCATAATCATAACCTTAACATGAAATTCGACTGTTGAAAGAAAAAGAGCCTTTATCTCAGGTGAGCGCCCCAGGGCCAACGGCCCTCTTGTTTATATAATATTACATGCTTATTTCCACTTTCTCGTTGTACTTGTTATGAAATATCGATACAAATACAATACAAATAAAACATGTATCAAAACAAAATGTACAATTCTACAACAAATGTCGAAATGATGGGCTATAAATACCATACATTGAAACAAATAAGTGTTATTTTCAACCTGTACATTATCTACTTTTGTATTTGTTTATTGTTTATCAGGTACAACAGTTTTATTTTAGTTAGCATTTATATCTGTCAGTATACGGTAGAATAGGTGAGAAAAATCTCATTAGGTTTCATAGTTTATGAGTTGGAGTATGACCCAACACGAAGGGTCACACTTTTTACTGATGCCCTCATTACTGATTTTGTTTATAACATTACGAGAGTCTTACATCTTCGGTCAACCCCACACACTACATTTACCAATGCTCCTCCCTTTAGTGGTAAGTTGGTCAGGGAAAAGTTTAAAATCTCATATCCAAATAAAGGGGGATTTTCAAGCAAAACCTCCACTTAAAGAGTATCCTTATCATGAAAGACTCGCTTTGAAAAATCAGTTTGATATGGGTGTGTTGCATAGTTTATTTTATTAAATTTTTTCAAGACCATTTCCCCCATACGTCTGAATTTGATACTAAGAGAATATATCGAAGCCTCGCCGGCCCCATTGTCTGTGAGTCTTACAGATGGAAAATTGTAGAATCTTTCTTGCATTAAGGAATTATTACTGCACAGATAACTAGAATCATCGCAAAGGACCAAAATCCCGTTGCCACTATCTACTGAAGACCTATATATGAGAAAAACAAGCAGATTCTCCATTTGACGAATCGAAGTAAATTGAGATATGCTTTTGACGCGACATGTACTGATTCTGAATGCAAAAGGTGGTTTACCTTCGACAAATTAGTCCTAGACAAGTTGTTATTAAATGAAAATGGTAGTTTTAGATTTTAAAAGGTAAAGGTTAACCTCAAAACAAATGGATGTCGCAACCCGTGTCCAATGGCAGACACTGAAAAATGAGTTTTGTAGCAGAGAGTGTCACTCGAAACACCAAACCATCGCTGTCGGCGGCTGAACTGATATACCGGGGCTAAAATGTATCATTTGTAACTTTTATGAATAAGTACAGTTACTGGTCCGTATAATCTACATCATTGCATAGAAAAAAAAGTTAGATACTACTAGTGCAATGTTATAGAATTTGTTTCTAAAACTTATCCGTGACTCCGTATGATTAATATGTTATTTAAGACGTTTAGAATATGCATTATATGTGCTTTGAAAAAAGTTTAAATATATATTGCAATATTAAGTTCATAACATTTATTTTGTAGAAAAATATTTATCAAAAAGAACTTAGCAGAAAAAGCGGCAAAGTGGTTGACTGTGGAAGAAAAGTGGTGTAAATGTTATGCTCACTGAATTATGTGACATTATATGAAACAATTTTATATTTTTTAAAGACTTCATGATTTATTGCATATTTTAAACAAAATAATATGAAAGTTATTGGACTAGTAAACGTTAATGAATTATCTCAGGGAATGAATTGAAGAGCTGTTAGTACAAGCAACAGCCAACACAGCCGGCAGGTATTTCTAGTTAATTATAAAAGCACTCGTAATAACATTTTATTTCAGAAATTCCTCTTCAAAAATTATACAAAGATTTGGATAGGCCTAAAGATGCAAACTGCACTCAAATTGATTTTTGTGTGCAATCTCTTTGATATTGGGCTAGGCTCAAATATTGTCATGAGGAAAAAGGCTAGAATGTTGTAATTGATGCGACTCTGTCCCATATGTGGAAAGAGTAAATGAAAGTCTAGAGGGGTAATAATTACAAAATACCTTAAATAAATATTCAATTAAACACGAAAATGGAAAAGATAAACATTTGTACACTATATCCACGATTTCCGTGTTTCAGGAAATAAAATTTCAATTGCAATTATTTGCCATGGCACAAGACTGTTTACTTGGATCATTGACTTTGTATTGTTCCTTTATAAATCAATTATTTAGCTATTTTTGTTAGTAATCTCTGACAATAACATCTCCTCTTCCTCTCTCTGTACATTTGATTTTTTCTACATACAGATTAATCTATTGGGGAATTTAACCCCTAGGCCGTCGTCATAGCGCAGTTGGTAGCGCGTCGGACTATCAATCTAGAGGTCCCGGGTTCGATCCCCGACGGCGGCACTCATCCTTCCCGACTATTTGTCTCTCACCAATGGGTCGATCATCGTAGACCTATGTGGGATAGTAGCTGGAGGCTAGGAAAGGATGTAATGGTAGTACTGGTGTGAAAAATACCAGGATTCCATTGTTAGGTGCTCCAGCCGCTGCGATATAACTGAAAGATTGTTGAAAGCGGCGTAAAACCCCATTCAAACAAACAAACAATTTAACCCCTTGCCAAACAATAAATAAAATTGACCTATTGAAGGTCAACAGGTCATGTTTAATTATTGTTTTGCAAGGGGTTGAATAGGTCAGACTCGTGTAATACTCACTCAGATTACTCTATTTGGGGAAAAACAACAACATTTTGTGTGCAAATTTTCGAGGATTTTGGCTCAATCCAGCCTTTTGACACCCCCCCCCCCACAAGACATTTTTTCGAAGATTGTGTTTGGCTAAATAATACCATATACTTAAGATTAACCCATTCCCACTAAATCCAGCCTTTTGACCCCCCCCCCCTTGCAAGACATTGTGGGAAAAAAGAAATTGCTTTTAACGAGTAATTTCTCATTATCCACTAACCTCTAAGATGAAGAATTTTAAAACATCTTTGACAAAAATTTGTTGTCTGCAGCTTTTTAAATTTGGACCAGTCTAAAATTATGTTGTCTAGCAATGGATCAAACTTTAAAGTTTAAATTTGATTTTAACAAAAAATGATGAAACAGACAATAAACACCGAGAACGTGAGTATAAGCTCCGAGATTTTGTTGTTGTTGTTTTGTTTTCCAGTGATCTCAGCTAAGGTTTGGGAAGCAAGGGGACAATTTCCCAATGGTCTAAAAGAATTAGGGATAGTTATTCAATCCATTCCCACACAGTGGCGCCTTATGGATTCCCCTCAAGAAAAACAATTGAGAAAACATTGTGTGAAATGAAGAAATTGATATTAACAAGCAATTTCTTCATTTGACACAATGTTTTCTACCCAGAGAGTTGAAATAATCTTAAATTTCACAATCATTAAATTTTGTCTGAAACTCCTTACAATATCGGCCAGTCTACAATTGTGCTGTCCAGTTATGGGCTAATTTTGAAAGAAATGGAGCAAAAATGAAGTCTTGGCAGATCACAAGATTTTGCTTATATTATTGAAAAGTTTTTTCATATTTTTTTGTTGATACAATTTGAAAGCTTGTCTGTCAGAGTCCAGGGTTTAATCCAACAAATCTAGGTAAATATTGTCTTTCCATGGGCCCTAAAAGCTTATTTTAGCACCCAAACTGTATTATTAACACTATGAGATTGAACAAACAATTTGTCTTGTTTATAAAAACAAATCTATTATTGACCTTGTGCCTGCTTCAGATTTGGGACTTGGCTGACATTAAGCCCTTTATTTGATGCAGATGATGATAACTTGTTCATGGTCTTTAACCCATTAATACACAATTCTGCATTAATCCATTCCCAAATGGCAAAATATTAAACTGGTCCATTGATTCAAAGAAGTTGCAGATGACAATTTTAAGTTGCTATAATTCTAAAAATCTTTGTCTTTTTGGGTAGAAAATAAAGAAATTTCTTGAATGCATTGAAGAAAGCTGGTAATGGAATACATGATGGAAAAAGAAGAAATTGCTTATGAAAATACTCAACAATTATTTTAGTGAGTAAAAGAGAACTTGCCTAGAAAGTAGACTTAAGGTCACTATTGAAGATCACAGTTTTGAATAGCCTGACACTTTTTCTTTTAGCCAACCATATTGGTTTTCTTAATTTGCTTCATTTTATTGAGTTGCAACTTTTTAAAGTTAAATTCTCATTGAAACTGGTCCAAATTGAAATAAGGTGCAGACAACAATTTAAAGTTTATGAAATTTTAGATTTTTTGACTTTCTTGGGAGAAAACATTGTAGAAATGAAGAAATTATTTGGTTCAAGCAATTTCTTCATTTTATACAATATTTAAATTTGATATATTTTTTTTCTTCAGAGCCGCCAAATGGCATCATTGAGTGGGAATGGGTTAACCCATTACCAGACGGCAATTTTTTGACTGGTCCAAATTGAAAGAAGTTGCAGACGACAATTTCAGTTTCATGAAATTTTGGATTTTTTCAACGTTCTGGGTAGAAAACATTGTGGAAAATGAAGAAATTGCTTGAAACAAGCAATTTCTTCATTTTTCACAATGTTTTCTCAATCATTTTTGTTGAGGGGTGTCCAAAGGCGTCACTTTGTGGGAATTGGTTAATCCCCTGTTCAGAAATACTTGGGATTCACCATTTGTGCCCAAGGGAAATCCTTGGTCAAATGTAAAGCTTATGTCAAGCTTTTGAGAATGAGAATTTGTGGTTTACAGAAAAACTTTAAGAACAAAAATATATTCTGCAGCCTGTATCGATTCTGCAGCCTGTATCGATACAGGCTGTAGAAATGTCTTAACCCTTTCCTGTTTCTTGAAATTTTAGACTTGTCAAAATTCAAAGAGGCTGCAGAAACAATGAAAATTGGATGCAATTTGAATTGAAACTATCCTATGTGGTAGAAAATATTGTGGGAAAAGGAGAAATTGCTTGTCACTAGCAATTTCTTCTTTTTCCACAATGTTTTCTCAAGTAAAATATCACAGTAACGTAAAATCCCGGGTTTGTATGGGAAAGGGTTAAGGAGATGCAAACTTGTAACACCTATTTTTAAGGATGGATTACCAAAGCATTGTAAGAAAATCCCAAATCAAACTAATATTTACAAATCCATGAAGGTAAGGCAAACACTATAGACCTTCAGTTTGATGATCAAATAATTCCATCCTTTGAAGTCCCTAATTTTTAGATCAAAACTGTAAATGAACACCTATATGTCTGGGAAAGGCACACTTAATCTGATATAACTTTAACACTGCACTTTAATACTGTAAGCATTTCACCTTTCTTGCCCTTTTAAATGCATGCACATGCAGATACGAAATTAAATAACATTCTTCATGACTTAATTTCAAACTGTAATGTGAGAAACTGAATTATTGAAATATAATAAGCAATATCTGAAGATAATTTGATCTTGGTAAATTTGTCTTATTTAGATGGTGAGATTTTCTTATTTTTCAAGTAAAATGTAATTCAATAACTATGATGTGATTTGTTTAGCTTCTTATTGATTTAATGTGCAATTAATTATTCCAATTGATGCATCAAATTTCAATGATGTAAGATTTTTATGCCCCTGCCATGTAATGGTGATTGGGATACAGAGTTTCCTCAGTGTGTGTGTGAATTGAGGTGTGGGTGCATGCTTTGGTAGGTTTTTAGCTAGCAAAGCGTCAGCTTTGATAGCTGAAGTTAACTGACAAAATTTTGAGGTCGTCTCAAAGTTCAACAAGCACAAACTGCAACTGGAGGCTTAACCACTAAATCCGTTAAATGCCTACGCCATAAAAAGCAGTTCTTATGTATTTCACGAATATTGCAAATCTGCATGCAAGTTCATCTCCTAGGTATTTTTTAACTCACTTGAACACATCCTGCTGCAGACGACAATGTCAAATTGTTGAAAATTCTAAAATTTCTATCTCTAAGGCAGAAAACAATTTCGAAAATGAAGAAATTGCTTGTAACAAGCAATTTCTTCATTTTCAACATTGTTTTCCACATTGATTTCCAAAAAATATTTTCTTAGGAGGCGTAAAAGGGAGAGATTGTGTGGGAATGGTTAAACTCCTTGGCTACTTTAACCTCGTTTATTTATCGTAATAACCTTTTGCAAAGAAGATTACTAAACAAAACCATGCTTTGCTAGCTTACAGTACTTTCAGTACTTTGATTTAGTGTTTGTTGGTGTGTTTGTCTGACTCTTGTCCTTGAAGGGTACTAGTGTCATGCGTAAAGTTGTGTTGGCTACTACTAAGCTCAAATACTCATGCTGACAGGAAATTATCATCGCAGCGAGTGCATCTGTGTCTGTGACACTTTTCTCTATTCTTAACTCTTATCATGCTGTATAAATTACCTAACTGAATTGCTGTAAAATTAAAGGGCTTAAAGCACTGATAGAACTTGTTGTTAAATAAACAATATTTCCATTAGAAATCATTTTCATAAACAACTCTGGCAGGAAACGTACAAGCAGGAGGTGTAGACCAAGATCAGACTGCACTTGAGTGCAGGCTGATCTTGGTCTATACCTCCTGCCAAAACCGGAATATTCTAGGTTCAGCATGACAAGGATTAATTTATTACACAGGAAAATTATAGGATGCATTGAAGATTTTTAAGACTTTCAAGTACATGTATCAGCCAATATATTCAAGCTTAATTTGAGATACTAGCTAATCAAGCCCATTTTTTTTGAGATAAAAACTGCTTTTGAAATTTATATTTGCACATAACCCTGCAAAAAACCCAGAAAACAACAAAGTACTGTTTCTGAAATTTTCTAGAACTTAAGTTCAAGAATTTCTTGAACTCAAGTTTAAGAATACTAAATGGCAGTTCTTTTAGTTCTTGACCATCCAAGAACTAGTTCTGGATAGAGTTCCTGAAGTGGAGGTCTTTAACTGCCATTTAATGTTTTTTAATTTGAGTCACTCAACTAGCGCTTGTTACAAGCAATTTCTTAATTTTACACAATATTTTCCCATTTTTTTTTTCTTGAGGGGTGTCCAAAAGCATCACTGTGTGGGAATAGGTTAAATAATGTGGGTAGGGTAAGATCAATGTTTAGAATGAATGAAATTCTATTCTCTAGTATTTCCTAGTCCTGTCTTCATAGACATTTTTGGTAAATGGACGCATTTAAATTCTGTTACATAAAATCTGATATTCTCTTGTCTTTGACTACTGTTTTCTTCAGTTTAATGGAGCACCCTTGATTGATGGGCATTTTTCCAGAATTGTACCTCGGCCTTTCACTGTGGCCTGTCATAGGTAGATTGATTGATTGAATGGGGTTTAACACCGCTTTTAACAGTATTTCATCAGTCATATCGGGGCAGCTTGAGCACCTCACAATGGATTCCTGGTATTTCTCACACCAGTACTACCACTACATCCTTCCTATCCTCCAGCTGCTATCCCACTTGGGTTTACGATTATCCACCCATTAGTGAGAGACAAATTTCAGAAAGAATATCTGCCGGCAACAGGGATCGAACCCATGACATCCCATGATTGAAGATTAGGAAGGAGTCTGATGCACTACGGACTGCGCTATAACGGCGACACGACTAAAATAAGAGACTAACTACTGCTTCCCTTGTAACTCCTGGATAGCAGAAGCTTGCAAGTTTTTATTCTGAAGGTTATATTTTTCATCTCCATGTAACTAAACAAGATTTGGAATGAAAACACTAGCCTGTGTGTGAGACCCCATGTGGTTAAATGGGGTATAAGAACAAACTACTGTCACATCTGCCATTTCATCGGATGGAACCAATGTGACGACTAAAGAGTTTTCATTTATCATTTTTGGTTTTATTCTTCATCTAGCACTTTATGTCCCTTGTGATTGTCTTTGTATCATTCTGTATGTTTTATGTTATATACTATCCTTAATTTTCATGCACAATAAATGACCACAGCTGTCTATGCGCCATAGAATAACAATCAATCAATCAATCAATCAATCAATCAATCAATCATTTTTTCTACTATTTACCTCAATCATCTAGGAGCTTGGACAATCAACAACTGCAGATGATTGGGTCAAAGTACCAGAACAAGTTATTGAAGTTCTTGATCTGGAACTTTACTACTTCTATTACAACAAGATAGTGTGGCCTAGTGGATAACAAGATTTATGATACCCCTGCTATATAATGGTGACGGGCATTTAGAGTTATCTCTTCCTGTGTGTGAGTGTATGCGTGGTTGGGTGGGTTTTTCTTGTCTAGAGCATATGGATGGCTCAGCGCGAAACAGTTGTAACAGCCTGTATATATCAAGGCAGTAAAAACCGTTTCACGCTTAACCATCAAAATCTTCTGCATTAACTGATGCATCTTAAAATAACTTGACAGTTTCTCAAACTCTTTTCTTGAGGGCATAAAAATTGTGATTGAGTGGGAATGGGTTAACCCATTCCAACTCAACAAAATTTTAGACTGGTCCAAATTGAAAGAAGCTGCAGACGATATTTTGAAGTTGGTAATATTTAAATTTTCTTTGTCTTTTTGGACAGAAAACATTGTGGATAATGAAGAAATTGCTTGATACAAGCAATTTCTTCATTTTCCACAATGTTTACCAAAGCTTTTTTCTTGAGGGGCGTAAAAAGGAGGGCTTGTGTTGGAATGGGTTAAATGACACAAGATGGCCATCATTTTGGCTCAATCATACATAACAAGACCAGCACTAATTGTGTGAAAGTGTCCCTAGCCAATTGGTACTGGTGGGTGGGGTGCCACTAAATATGTCCTTTCATAGAGGTGACAACCTCCTAAATAAAGGTGTCATGGCCTGCTGGGTTGCTAGTTTGTCTGAATGACCAATTCTTACATAAATATTGCACCCTAATGATGACTAGATAATTAAGTAGGGGCTATTAACCCTTGACACTAGAGTAAACCAGGTGAAATTTGAAAAAAAGAAACACCCCAAGGAGAATGACAAAATTTAATGTGCATAAATTGAAACAATCACTGTAATACTTATTTATTCAAAGAAATGGAATTCATGGATTATAGTATGAACACCTACATTTAGATAGTAAAATTCTTCTCTCTACAGTTTATATATCAAAACTATTCAAAGGTATCTTTGTAAAAGTCTCTGGGAGCTCATGTTGAATATGAACAAAATGAATTCAAGGATACTGAATATACATGGGGTGTGTGATTTAATGAATGCAGTTAGAAACACGTCAGCTCTTTCTAAATCTTGTAGTCAACTCATTTATTTATTGTTTTTTTTAAACCATTCCAACACTGCAAATTTAAGACTGCCCAAATTCAAAGAAGTTGCAGACGACAATGTCAAGTTGGTAGAATTTCAAAAATCTTTCTATTCTATGGTAGAAAACATTATTGAATATGAAGAAATTGCTTGTTTCAAATGAAATCAAAGTACTAAAAAGTACTTTAAGCTAGCAAAGCATTGTTTTGTTCAGAAATCTTCTTTGTCAAACATTATCATGAAAGAGAAACAAGGTTAGGTAACCAAGGAGTTAGCCCATTCCCTAAGAATCCCCCCTTTTTACGCCCCTCAAGAAAATAGTTGTGGAAAACAATGTGGAAAATGAAGAAATTGCTTGTTACAAGGATTTTCCACATTTTTTTTTTAACCTATGAGATAAATATCTTAGAATTTTCTGCAATTTGAAATTGTTGTCTGTGACTTCTTTGAAAACTCTGATCAAAGTCATTTTGAACATGGTGTGCTCAATGGGCCCCTACCGATATACGGAGTTCTCCCGAAAATTGCCCTTTAATTAACTCCCTTGATTCTACTGGGTAGTTCCGGTTTAAATTTCAACAAATAGTATATAAGGGCTGAGACTAAAAGCGTCTGTTTTGGAAAGAATAAATCATTTTTTAGGTATTTCACACATATGAATATTGAGTACATTTGTAATACTTATAGATTATTAAAATGTTTTGGTAGTTTTTATTTACTTTACACGTTGTAATCGTCATCCCGTCCGAGTTTCATCCAGTTTTCATACTTTACTTCTCATTTTCGAAACAAAATTTGCAAAAGTGCCCTTCATTGTGAATTGTTTTCTTATTTCCTTGGCTTGAGAATATCTATTGAAATATGCAAACAGACAAAACAACAACGGGGGGAACAAAAGTATTGCGATAAAAGGAGTATTTTTACAAGGAATTTCTCCAAATCTGAGCGATTCGTTATTTTTGATACAAATGGATTTTAATATTTCGTCTGTATCCTATTTCGTTCTGAGATTATCTTTTATCTACAAAGGTTTAAATGGCAAGTTTATCTTAAGAATTATTGATGCCTGTTTTAATCCAGGTAACTTACACGTTTTGAATCGGTAAATTTGATTACGTAATAGTCCACGGGTGGTATCCGGATATATCTCATAACGATCGGCTATTTGCTTTGATTTTCACACGACTGCCCAGATGTCCTTCTTTTGATTAATTAACAAGGGATTCTGTTGACTTATATTATTTGGAATTTATCTAGTTGTAAAGATTGATTAATGTTTTACTTTCTGTCCATATATTTTATGCAAAAAGATGTGGTTTGGTCCCTAAGTAAAAGTACACTATCAGAGGTTAAATGCTCCTATTTTGCGTAGAATCAGATATTTTTTCAGATTTGATACAGAGGAATGTTGAGTACTCTAAAAATACTCTTAGAATATGGAATTGTTATGGAAGTTTATATTAACGTTCACACGTTTCTCTCCAGACCTAGGAACCAATTTCATTCTCGTCCAGTTTTCATATTTTACTTCTCATTTTCGAAAAAAAAATAGCAAATGCGTCCTTTGTAGGAAATCATTACGTTTACTTCTTTAACTTGAAAATACTTATAAAACAAGGAAACCACACAACAACAACCAAGAATAACAATATTGCGATAAAGAGTACTTTTTACGCCGATTTTCTCCCCAACTGAAAGATCCATTATTTTCGGTACACATGGCTATTAAAATTTCTTTCGTATCCTCTTTCGTTCTCAGATTTTTTTTTATGTAAAGGGTTAAATGGTAAATCAAATTTAAAAGTGCTGTTTTAATCCAAGTAACTTACACGCTTCTGATCGGTATCTCTGATTGCGTAATAGACCACGGGTGGTATTTTGGATATACACTGGATATATCTCATAATGATCGGCTATTTGCTTTTGATTTTTCACCTGATATCCCGTTATTACAAGTAACAAAGGAAGTCAATTGCTATTCCCTCTACTTCTAAGGCAATTACGAGTTTGTACATTTTAAAAAGGATTATAAATGCAAGAGGTAAAGGAAATCTATTTTTAAACGTTTCTCATTTAGAAAAAAATGGGAAAAAAATGTTAAAGTAAGAAAAATCTGAAAAAAAATGTTTAAGATCACTTTTTACAACAAAAAGATTTGAATTTTTAGAAAATATACATTGTATCATATATGTCAATGCATGATATATCTTAATATAGTAATAAGAATTAAGTAAATGGATTAACACGTTAAAAAAGATTGTCTTAGTTTGATCTTTGTAACACTTCTTACGGTCATCTCTTTATATTCCACATAATGGCGCTTTTAGATGTTCCCTAAGAAAAATAATTAGGAAAACATTGTGTAAAATGACAAAACTGCTTGTAACAAGCAATTTCTTCATTTTGCCGTATGTTTTCCGCCCAGAAATATGAAAATATCTACAAATTCATAAACTTAAAGTTGTCATGTGCAACTCCTTTAAATTTGGCACAGTCTTATATTTTGCGCTCCGTTTATCGATTGAACACCACTTTCAACATCAAATCAGTTACAAAGCATAACTGACATTTCATCTGAGTAACCAGCTGCTCACCCTACTTAGATTTTATCATTTGCCAATTGGTAAGGAATTAATGATATATTTTACTTGCCATTTGTAAGAAACGAATGATATTTCTTGGCAGGACCTACAGAGGCAACAATCATTTCCACAAGCCTTCGGACACTTTCCAAAGCTTGTTGAGGATCATGCAGTGAAATTCTGGTTAAATTTATTTCATATTCATCAATGAAAAGGGTATTTGGTAAATTCCCATGGTCATGAAATGAAGACGTATGGAGAGCTTCTTTGTAACAGTTCCCGTTTGTAAAATGACAGATATTTCATAAATTCAAAGCCCCGCTTGACATGTGAAACCATTTTTTAAAAAAGGAAATAACGGAATGTATTTCTGTGAGTATCATTGTATTTATTTCGATCAAAAAAACTCTTTTTATGGTAATTCATACGTATATCCGGAATTAGAGTATATCCGAAAAATACACTTTCATATCGGCTCATTTACGATTATAAGCACGGAAAACTTCACTTAGCTTTAAGATTTAGTTCAGCTGTTAAAATAAACAAGTCTCTAGATCATCTAGGGTTTCAACATTGATGACACGAAGTAAGAGCTGGCAACAACCTGTTAATGTTTTTGATACGGATATCATCGATTTTTTTCACCGGAACTACCCAAAGATTTAAGGGAGGTCACTCTAATACTAAAACTAAGCGGAGTAACTCTGGATATCGGTAGGGGCCCATTGAGCTAAAAATACCCAGGAGATGAACTTGCATGCAGATCTTGCAATATTCCTGAAAAACTTAAGAACTACTTTTTATGATGTAGGCATTGTATGGATTAAGTGGTTCCGCCTCCCATGGCAGTTTGCACTCATTAAACTTTGAGATGACCTCAAAATATTGTCTGTTAACTTAAATTATCAATGCTGACACTTTGCTAGCTAAAAATTGCTCGTTTCAAGCTTGTTTAACAATTTTTTCCAAAGCTATTTCAGGAGGTCGGCATCAAAAATTAGGACTGTGTGGCAATTGGTTAAATCTACCAATGATTTGTTCTTTTTTTAAATCAGGAAAATATTAAGAAAATGGAGACTAATTATTGTCTGCTACAATTCAGTTGGGATCATTTTCTAAAAAAATTATTGGCTTGTAATGGGTTAAAGATTCAGAATGACCAATTCATTTTTTAAGCCTCACAGATTGCAGTTACTGGTACTTGGTGTTTATGTTTTGAATTGCCAATGTTTGTCCATTCTAATCAGGGATTAAACTCTATTGGAGTCTTTTCTATTTGTTGATTGCTTATTTTAACCCCTTTTTGGGGTCTTATCTCCCATTGGTCAACTTGAAAATGATAAAATTTTCAACATATTTGGACTTTATCTTGATACAGGATTATCCTGAGAGGTTTATCAGTGCTAGACATTTCAATTGTTATTAAAATGATAAATCATAGAGCCACTCCAGATAGGTGGTGATCTATGCAAAAAGTCTTGAAAAATTGTCTTGCATCAACACAGAATACTTGATCATACATGACTTATAATTGGCAAAAAACATCGCTTAACCCTTTCCTGTTCAAACCCAGGATTTTATGTTGACATGATTTTATATTAGAGAAAACATTGTGAAAAAAAGAAGAAAATGCTTGTGACAAGGAATTTCTCCTTTTTCCACAATATTTTCTACCACATAGGATGGTTTCATTTCAAATCGCATCCAAATTTCATTGTTGTCTGCAACCTCTTTTAATTTGGACCAGTCTAAAATTTAAAAAATGGGAAAGGGTAAACTTTGAATTGCATGATTATGTGTACAAAATTGTCACTCAACACTTTTTCATTTTACATTGTCACAATCTGATGCCATAAGAAAAGTATAACCTGCCATTCTAAAGGGTCATGCGCAGACAAAGGATATAAATTTTTCTATGGCTTTCCAAATTGACCAATCGCTGGTCCCGCCCTCTTACTCGTTTGGCCGTGCCCATTTACTCCGGAAGGAAGTTGAGCTGCCAATTTAACAATGTTAATTTGCAAAATTTATAGCTATTAGCATGTAACAAAAAAGTAGAGTAGCCAAACCAACAAAAAAGCTTAACAAACCTGGCCGCCAATATCGGAGATCAAAGCTCAATTTCCGAGCTGAATAAATTATTTGATTGGTTGGTTGATTCCATGATTGACAGCCGCAATTGGTCAATAGCAATGGCACTAGGAACAGAACGAAACATTGACTTGTTTACATACAAATCTTACCCCTCCTTCTTCCCTAGAAAATAAAGAGAAATAAACAACAATTAAACCTTACCACTTAAGAAAATAAATCTTTAAATTAGATCAAAACACCTTGAAATAATAAAATTTAGAGAGATTGTTTCTCTGGAATGTCTAGCAAGTACGAAAAAAATGAAGTTTCAGAAGTTGCTTTGGAAAGAAAAAGACAAATACAATGTACTATCCTTTCAATTTATAACAGCCACCTTCATAGTGCAGTTGGTAGCACATCAGACTCCCAATCGTCAATCTTAGGGTGTCATGGGTTTGATTCCCGGCAGCTGCACATATTCTTTCCGACATTTGTCTCTCACCAATGAATGGAATTGGATAATCGTAAACCTAATTGGGATAGCAGCTGGAGGCTAGGAAAGGATGCAATGGTGGTACTGGTGTGTGATATACCAGGAATCCATTGTTAGGTGCTCCAGCCACCGCGATATGACTGAAAACATTGTTAAAAGTGGCGTTAAACCCCATTCAAACAAACAAAATCGATTTTTAACATATTTATAATCTGTTATCTAGGAAACCCTACCTAAATGACAATTTCTGTTTTCTTTTCAAATTTTAGAATGAACTATCTTTAGGTCACCTGACCGAATGGTCATGGTGACCTATTGCAATCATCGTTTGTCCGTCGTCGTGCGTCGTGCGTCGTCCGTCGTGCGTCGTGTGTCGTCCGTTAACTTTTAAACATTTTCATCTTCTTCTGAAGAACTACTGGGCGGATTTCAACCAAACTTGGTAGAAAGCATCATTGGGGGATGCCAATTCAAGTTTGTGAAAATAGGGGTTCTGGGGGTCATAGGGGCCCAAATAGGGGCCAAAAAGGGGTAATTTTTGGTACTTCTTTAAAAATCTTCTTCTAATAAACCGTTAATGCCAGAGCTTAAATATTTTGTGTGCATGACAACTAGGACAGGTATATTATAAATTGTGAAATTCATGCCCCTGGGGTCATGTATGGGGCCATACCCAGAGGTCAAAGTTCATCATGTTAAAAAATTCACATTTTCATCTTCTTCTGATGAAGTACAAAGCCAATTTCAAACTAACTTGGTGAAAAGCATCATTTGGTAATGGTTATTCAGATTTGTGAAAATAAAAAGGCTGTGGGGTCAGGGGGCCATAAAATGGGGACCAAAAGGGGGTAATTTTTGGTAACTTTTAAACATTTCATCTTCTTCTCAAGAACTACTGTGCGGATTTCAACCAAACTTGGTAGAAAGCATCATTGGGGGATGTCAATTCAAGTTTGTGAAAATAGGGGTTCTGGGGGTCATAGGGGCCCAAATAGGGGCCAAAAAGGGGTAATTTTTGGTACTTCTTTAAAAATCTTCTTCTAATAAACCGTTAATGCCAGAGCTTAAATATTTTGTGTGCATGACAACTAGGACAGGTATATTATAAATTGTGAAATTCATGCCCCTGGGGTCATGTATGGGGCCACACCCAGAGGTCAAAGTTCACCATGTTAAAAAATTCACATTTTCATCTTCTTCTGATGAAGTACAAAGCCAATTTCAAACAAACTTGGTGAAAAGCATCATTGGGTACTGATTATACAGATTTGTGAAAATTAAAAGGCTGGAGGTCAGGGGTGCCTAAAATGGGGACCAAAAGGGGGTCATTTTTGGTAACTTTTAAACATTTTCATCTTCTTCTCAAGAACTACTGAGGAGATTTCAACCAAACCTTTTTCTATTTCTTTCAAACAAAATCACTTGTCTTGGTGCTCTTTTACTCAGGTGACCGTTAAGGCCCACTGGGCCTCTTGTTTTGATTTGCAATGAAAAAAAAATCTTTCAAAACTTACTACTGTTTTTGCATATCTACCTACATGGATTAACAGACAACAAAACTGGTACAAATATAAAGAAGTTTCAGACAACAATTCTTAGTTGATGAAATTTTTGAAATCGGTAGTTTGGGGTAGAAAATATGAATAATTACTTGTGACAAGCAGTTTCTTCATTTTCAACTATTTTTTCTAAAGCTTTTCTTTCTTGGATGTCTTTATGAAGCAATACAATCAATCAAAACATTGGAATTTTCCATAATTACAAAGTAACAACATGTAGACAGGTTTGTATAGTGTACAGTTGGGTCAAAAGTCCCCTTAAAGTCGACTTAGCAATTAGAACGCATGCACAAAATGATATAGGTAAACCCTTTTAATTGAACCTTGCACACTTATATTTTGAAAGTGCATGTGTTAATATATGCGTGCACTTTCAAAATATTAGCATGCATGCGTAAAAAGTAAACACCTTTATATTATGCGTGCACTTGTATTTTAGGAATACACACACTATTTTTACTCTTGAACACTCAGTAATGCGTGCACTCGTAGATTTTGTGTCATTTACGCCTGCACTCTTTTATTTCAGCGTGTACTACCTATAGCGGACTTTCGACCCATTTAGTGCGCCATAGGTTTGCCTGGATTATGGATCATATTCACTGATACTAATTGTGAAGGAAAACTAAAAATCATTGCAAAGTTGACATTTTGCATTCTTTAGTTCCCTATATTAAGATTACATAAAACAGTGTACACTATTTGCTGATGTAACAGCCTGCAAATCTTCATCAAATACACCTGATTTGTCATTGTTTGAATGTGGTTTATATAAAAACAGAAAGTGACTTTGATCTGACCAGATATATTTAATGTAACAAATAAAGATGTTGCTTTGTGTAAATATTGACTAAGTCAATTCTTTTATATTTACCCATTCCCACACAATCTTGCTTTTTATGCCCCTGAAGACATTTTTTTTGGAAATCATTGTTTACAAATTAAGAAATTGCTTGAATCAAGAAATTTCTTCAAGTCAACACTGTTCTAATAATAAATACCCTAAAAGGCATTTTTTTCAAGATGCTTGAATTTACCAACTTGAAATTGTCATCTTCACATGAATCATAAAATTTTGACCAGTCTGAATTTCCCATGTATAATTGACAAAGGGTAGTTTTTAGTGCACTCAGTTAATCACAGTGATATCAAGCTAGATGATGTGGTTTGAATCTTGGCTGACTCGGAATGCACCCAACAATTTCATTCCAGCACTTGCAAGCATAAAGTCATTGTGCCTCTCATGAATTAACTAATCTTTTATTTGGGTTCAGAAGCTGTTTTCTTCGAACAAATATTTTTATTATCCTGGTGAGAGAAATCAATCATAAGAAGGCATAAATAGTTATGTACATCTGAGCAATATAACTGAAACAGCCTAAAAAGGGGGGGTATCAATAGTCAGAGATTTTAGTTCTTTAATTACATATCATATTTTGTTTGAATACAATATTCTTACAAGTCGATTTTTTCAGATTTCGATTATCAAAATGGGATATGGTATTTCCTTAACTGGCTGCGTATTGAATTAATCTATTCAAAGTTTTTTTCATGGAATGAACTGTGGGACAGTTATTTTGTGAGTCAAACCTCGCGCTATTACTTTGGAAAGAGTTGAATGACTCTCTCAATACCACAGTTATCATGCAATGATGTCACCTGGGGTTATATTGGCTAGTCAGTTTTCAACTCTGTGATGGTCACTTCAAGACTGTCCTTGGAGGTGTATAAATATAGGCACTACAACAGTTTTGCTCTAACCTCATCATATGATGTATTTCATGATATTGGTTGTTGCCCTTGTCACTTTGTTTTCTTCCATTGAATTTGGGTCTTATGAAAATGAGGTCATGTGTAGTTGAAATCCGAATGTTGTGAATTCTTTAAGTAACTTTCTTTACAGTAGTGCAGAGGTTAAAGACGTTGGACATTGCAGGGCTAGGCAGCGTTGCAGTATCCGCGTAGGTTCGAATCCCGTAAGAGTCAATTAAAATATTAGTTCTACACTAGGGTTGAAAATGACGAGAGTCACTGCCATGGTTGAGAGGATTCAATATACCATAAATAGAATTTCTTTACAGTGACATTAAAATTCATACAAACCATAAAAAAAATCAAATCAGAATTAACCTATTCCCTAACAATGATGCTTTTTGAGGTTCCTACAAAGAAAAACAATCGGGGGGGAAAAAATTTAAATAATGCTTGTCACAAGCAATTTCTACATTATCCACTGTGTTTTTATCTGATTAAGATTTTTTAGAATTTCATTGACAAAAAATGGTTGTCTGCAACTGCTTTGAATTGTGACCAGTCTAAAATTTGGTAATGGGTTAAACTACCTGAGTAAATTTTGCAAAAAAAAAAATGTATTTCTCAGGGAGTTTGACTGCAATTGAAATGTCTTACTTTATGATGCTTTCAAAGGTTTACATTTTTTTTATCGTTACCCCCATTTTACCCAAAATTCGAGAGGTGTGGATCCAGAACCTTGGTCTGCCCTCTGGAGCATTGCATGGGAAATATACCAATCTGACCGCAGCATTTTATGGCAAAATAGACATAATATTATCAGTAGCTGCTAAGTTCCCATCAACAAGTTTCTGGCTTCCTCATTACTAAAAGGATTAACCCATTACAAGATGACAAATTTTAGACATGTCCAATTTCAAAGAAGTTGCAGACAAACATTTTTCTTTAATGAAATTTTGGATTTTTTCTTTTCGGGTAGAATACATAGCGAATAATAAAGAAATTGTTTTTAACCAGCAATTTCTTCATTTTTCACAATGTTTTCCAAAGCTTTTTTGGGTATGGGTGTGTGTCCAAAAGCAACATTTTATGGGAATAGGTTAAAAAAAAGAATGGATTCATTACCCATTTGATTTTGGTCATCTTTTTTTTAAAATAAATGGAAAGGGTTGAAATGTTGGTAACATTTGGTGTCTCATTTGTGACAATAGAAACATGTGCTTGCCTTCATTTCCATTTATACCATGTCAATTCATAATTGAGCTTAACATTCGACTTGTGAAAGGCAGCCGCTTCTTCACAATTTTTTTAAATTCATCATATAAGATTATGTGAATTTATTCATTACCAGGCAACAAAATTTTAGACCATTCTTATGTATGAAAGCATAAACTTAGAAGACAACATTTCAAAGTTCTTTTGAATTAGAAAATGAGTGTTGAATTTGGTAGAAATCAATTTGAGAAAGGGACTATGGGTAATTGCTTGTAGTCCGTATTATTATCAACCCCTAAGGGTTCAGAGTAAGATCAAAGTATTAGATTTATCCTGTCCTGTTTTGCAAAATTTTAGATTTGTCCAAATCATAAGTTTTTGCTGACAAAATTTTACAGTGGATTTGATTGGAAAAATAAGCATCACTGTACAAACTATTGTCGAAAAAGGAGAAATTGCATCTTTTTTCACAATATTTCTCACATCAATGTGGACGTAAAATCAGGGACTGCACAGGGAAAGGAGTTAACCTATAACCACAAAGTCCAGCATTATGAAGCAATGGAGAATAATATTTGTTAAAAGGATAAGCAATATCAACTCATTGTTGCCTACCCTATTTTGGCAATCATTTTTCAGTATTTTAAATCCTTGTCATGCTGAATAAAATCCTTACACAGAATTGCATTAACCCATTCCCACACGACAGAATTTTAGACTGGTCCAAATTAAAAGGAATTGCAGACGACAATTTAAGGCTTATGAAATTTTAGATATAATCAACTTTCTGGGTAGAAAACATTGTGTTAAATGAAGAAATTGCTTGTCACAAGCAATTTCTTCATTTTACACAATATTTTCTTAATGGTTTTCCTTGAGGGGCGTCAAAAAGCGTCACTGTGTGGGAATGGGTTAAAAGGGAAGGGCTGAAAGCAGTATAGAGTGCCTGGTATTGTAGGTTATCATTTTTTTGTTTATTCATTTTATTTACAACTCTGAAATTAAAATACTATACAGGTGGTTTAGACTAAGATCAGACTGCACATATGTACCTACCAAAAACAGGAATATTCTGGGTTCAGTATGACAAGGGTTAATGTGTCTGCAATTTTGACTGGCCAGTTGAGTCTAAAATTCAAAATCTGGTAATCATGGTTAATAGATAGTAGAACGCATAAGGATTAATGTTGTTCTCATGTTTCATTTGAAACTGAAACAAGAGCCATGTAACTGAACCATGCTATTTTTGCTTCACGTTGGTTCAGCTCGTATGAGTGACATTGCATTTTTTTAGGCATATGTTCAATCCTTCCCTTTCTTTAGACATTCAATTTACCCAAATACTTTCACTCAAAGTCAGAACAGTACCTTCAACAAGTAATTTACCAAGAAAATTCTCTTTACCCATTACCAGACAGCAAAATTTTAGACTGGTCCAATGGAACTGCAGACGACGAAAAATTAAATTTTTTACTCACTGGATAGAAACAATTTTGTAAAATAAATTACAAGCAATTTATTTTACATAATATTTTTCCAATTTTTTTCTTGAGGGGCATCAAAAAAACGTCAAAGAATTTCACTGTGTGGGAATGGGTTAATTAATAAAACATCCTAGTAAACTCTGTGAAAACATAGACAAAGTTTAGAGCTTTTATTTCTAACTTTGATTTGCAATCATTCTGTATCTATCATTCTGAATAATTTTGTTTGAAGACTAGATTCTTGGATTTGAGGATAAATTCTTAAAAAAAGTGGTTTTAATTAAGGATTGTTGATGTTGATGATAGTTTAAGAATCTAAATTGTAGAGAAGTAGATGCCCCCCTTTTTTTAAACAAGTATGGTATAAGAGTGCACATAAAGTTGATTAGTCCATGGAATTTCTTCAAATGGCAAATTTCATTACAAAAAATTTAAGCTCACACCTGTTACTTCTTAACCCTTGTAAAGCTGAACCCTGAATGTTCCTGTTTTGGCAGGAGATATAGACAAAGATCAGCCTGCACAAAAGTGCAGTCCGATCTTAGTCCATACCACCTGTTTGTCCTCTTTAAGCCAGAATTGTCCATAAGATTAATTTCCAAACTAAGTATTGACAATTAGACCTACAAAGCCAATTCAGCCCTTTGTTTTTTAAGCAATTCTGTATAAGATTTTAACTCAGTTTCACAAGGGTTAAGTTCTGATCTCTCTTCTTATTCAAGCTAACATTAGTATAAGTTGCCTAGCTGAGCTATTGTATTCGATCAATCAATGTGTTTTGGAAACCCTGGTCCTGACTTGGTTCTTATGTGGATAAAGCAAGACACCATGTGTAATTGTAAAAAAAGGTAAAAAGACATTATTGCAGAAAAATGAGAATGCTTAACTGCTTTGATAGTGAAACAGTTCTCTGTTTTTTTTTATGTTGTCTTTGAACATCCCATAGTGACAAATTTGTATTCCATTATGAAGTAAAAAAATCTCAATATACTTAAACAGCCTGTCATCAATGATCTTTTCTTATTCACTTGTGATTTCTGGCAAATTTTTGAGAAACTTTTGTCAAGTAAATTTAAACAAATTGTCTGCCCTTATTTTTACCAATTGTCACATTATATAAACAAATTAATCATATTCCATTTGCCTTTTACTCAATACCATAAAATGACGCTGACGCCCCTCAAGAAAAATGCTTTGGAAAACAGTGAATTAAATGAAGAAATTGCTTGATACAAGATATTTTTACATTATTCACAATGTTTTCTTAACCCAAAATTCTAAGATTTTTAAAAATGTTATCAACTTGGAATTATCATCAGCAACTTCTCTAAATTTGTACAAGTATAAAATTGTGCACTGATAGACAGTATGAGACAACTTAATGGCATTTTGAAAATAATATATCTCAAAGCCTTTGCAGCCGCCGTCATAGTGCAGTTGGTAGCGCGTCTGACTGTCAATCTAGAGGTTCCCGGTTTGATCCCCAGCGGCGGCACTCACCCTTTCGGACTATTTGTCTCTCACCAATGAATCGATAATCGTAGACCTATGTGGGATAGCAGCTGGAGGCTAGGAAAGGATGTAATGGTAGTTAGTGTGAGAAATATCAGGATTCCATTGTTAGGTGCTCCAGCCGCTGTGACATAACTGAGAGATAGTTGAAAGCGGCGTAAAACCCCA
This sequence comes from Fragum fragum, assembly GCA_946902895.1. Classification (NCBI taxonomy): domain Eukaryota; kingdom Metazoa; phylum Mollusca; class Bivalvia; order Cardiida; family Cardiidae; genus Fragum; species Fragum fragum. The sequence goes on along the minus strand of OX336369.1, from coordinate 64,543,558 downwards.
TTCAAACAAACAAACATCAAATCCTTTGCCATGGTCACTTATCAACTCCCTTTTTAAGTTTTAACCCATTCCCACACAGTGACACTTTGTTAGAAACAATTTCATCATTATCCCCAAAGTTTTTTACCCAAAAAGACACAAAATTTAATCATCTAAAATTGATCATCTATATCATCTTCAAATTTGGACCATCCTAAAACTTGGTTGTCTAGCAATGGGTTAAATAACAATTCTCCTGTTGATCTGGGATAAACTTATATGGCATGAGTGTTTGCTCCATACTACCAAGGGAGTTAACCCATTACCAGACGGCATAATTTTAGACTGGTCCAAAATGAAAGGAGTTGCAGACAACAATTTAAAGTTTATGAAATTCTGGATTTTTTCAACTTCCCAGGTAGAAAACATTGTAAAAAATGAAGAAATTGTTTGTATCAAGCAATTTCTTCATTTGCCACAATGTTTTCCAAAGCTTTTTTTCCTTGGGGGCTTCTAAAAGCGACATTGAGTGGGAAAGAGTTAACTGTAAATTTGTCTATATATGGTTTCTAGGTTTTTTTCTTGAGGGGCAAAAACAGAGGAATTGTGTGGATATTGGTCAAACGTTTGGTAATCTTATGAAGATGCTGGAAGTCTTAGAGGCTAAATAGAATTAAAGAACAAGTTCATGGACATAAAGGAGATTAAGAAGAATATTGATGAAAGTAAGTAGATAAGGTAAAGTAGCTTTTATATTATCAACACTTACAACAATGAAGTACTTAAACTAATCCACAGATATAAATGGAAAGTTTACTTTGTTCTTTGATAGCTGTATATCAAATTATAACAAGATTAAAACCGTGCATCACATTATATCTTTGCTTATGTTATACATTTATGATTATTTATTGATTGATTGAACAATATTTTCTATCCAGAAAATTGAAACAAGAGGACCATTAAATATTAAAAAATTTGGTAGAGAACCATATGATTAAGCTCTATACAAATTTGAAGGCCATTGGCCTAGTAGTCTATGAAAAAAAAGACAAAACAAAGATTTACTAAAATTTCCCATTTTCATATGCCGTGGTTACAAGACTTTTTCCCAGAATGAAATTCTTTTAACAGTTTTTGAAGAGTTTTCACCCCATGAACATCCCTGCAAAATTTCAGCTTGATTGGCCTACTGGTTTAGGAGGAGAAGATTTTTAAAATATTTGAAGAATTACTAAAGATTCCCATTTTCAAATGCTGCGGCAACCAGAGGTTTTGACGGAATTAAATTCTTTTAACAACTTTTGAAGAGCTTCACCCAATTAACATCCCTGCATAGTTTCAGCTTGATTGGCCTACTGTTTAGGAGGAGAAGATTTTTAAAGATATTTAAAGAATTCCTAAAGATTCCCATTTTCAAATGCCGCTGCAACCAGCTTCACCCAATGAACATCCCTGCATAGTTTCAGCTTGATTGGCCTACTGGTTTAGGAGGAGAAGAATTTTTAAGATATTTAAAGAATTACTAAAGATTCCCATTTTCTAATGCCGCGGCAACCATAGTAGTCTATGAAAAAACAACAACAAAGATTTACTAAAATTTCCCATTTCATATGCCATGGTTACAAGATTTTTTGACGAATTAAATTCTTTTAATAGCTTTTGAAGAACTTCACCAAAGGAATATTCCTGCAAAGTTTCAGCTTGATTAGCCTACTGATTCAGGAGGAGAAGATTCTTAAAGAAATTGTTGACAGACGGACGACAGACAACGACCAATCACAATAGCTCACCTCGCACTTTGTGCTCAGGTGAGCTTAAAATCTAAAATTTCATAAACTTTAAATTGTCGTCTGCAACTCCTTTCAATTTGGACCAGTCTAAAATTTTGCTGTTTGGTAATGGGTTAATATGTAGTTTCATCAACTAGTCATATAATTTATTTGACTGGCTTAGTTTTTAAATGAAAAAATATATATTATATGAGTATACTTGCCATACAGAAACCTTAACCCTTGTTATGATGAATAAAATCCTTATCTAAATTTGCATTAAAATCAAATGCCTGAAAGTACTGGAGGCACTAGTTAAGGGTAAACAGTTATATTGAAATTAATTTTATAAACAACTATGGGCTGAAGGAGACAAACAGGAGGTGTAGACTAAGATCAGACTGCACTTATGTGCAGGCTGATCTTTGTCTATACCTCCTGTCAAAACAGGAATATTCGGGATTCAGCATGACTATAGGGTTGATGGATACATATCTACCCCTGATATCAAATCAAAATATATATGTAACATATAATATAGTGTCAATAGTCAAAAGTCCTGATCTCAAAAACTTCAAATAAAATCCTCATATATGAACACCCCAAGTGTTTGAACATAATTATATCAAGAAAATCATTGAATCCACTCATGAAGGTCTTATTTCATAAAGACCGCTTTCAAGCTTTACAAAACATGATCATTTTAACCTTCACTAAACTTTTTAATTAAGCATGTCAAAAATTGGCCAAATCTGATATCATTGTAAGAGATAATGCAATCAGTTTAATATCTCCTCAAGTTTCGACCTTCTGATATCTATCTCCCTATGAAGATGGCAATTTGTTCAGTAGTTCAAATTGCAATTAAGTTTGGATATTTCATGATAGTTAAACACTGGTACAATTTGATAACTTGTGGGTTAGTTGCAATACTGTTCTAAGTGACCATACATAGTATTGACCATTAAAACAGTATTGCAATTAACCTTCAAAATGGTTGTTTTTGACAGTATCATTGTTAGTTTGGTTGTCTTTGGAGAAAACCAGAAGTTTTGCTATAGCTTTAGTCCACATGTAGTGGGGTATTGTATTGTCATACATGTACAAGAGTCCAATGATACAAAGTATTCCAAACGGTAGGGAATTAATTTTAAAACAATGTCCAATATTACTCCTTTAACCCTTTCCTGTTTTATGAAATTTTAGACTGGTCCAAATTGAAAGAGGATGCAGACGACAATGAAATTGGATGCAATTCCAAATAAAACCATCCTATGTGGTAGAAAACACTGTGGGAAAAGGAGAAATTGCTTATTATAAGCAATTTCTCCTGTTTCCACAATGTTTTCTCGAGTATAAAATCACAGTGACGTAAAATCCCGGGTTTATCCAGGAAAGGGTTAATTAGTTTTCGGCTAATGCCTTATTCAGAATTGACGATATATTTTAACACTAGGAAAATGGATGTTACATAGTATTAAAATATACTGTCAATTCTGAAGAAGGCATTAGCCGAAAATTAATTAAAAGAGTTATGTTGAACATTGTTGTACAATAGTCATTAACCCATTCCCACTTTACAAAATTTTAAACTGGTCCAAATTGATAGAAATTGCAGGCGACAATTTCAAGTTGATGGCATTTTTTAAATCTTTGTCTTTTGGGGTAGAAAACATTGTGGATAAAGAAGAAATTGCTTGTAATAAGCAAATTCTTCATTATCCACAATGTTCTTCAAAGCTTTTATATTGAGGTGCGTTTAAAAGCATCATTAGTGGGAATGGGTTAAATACATAACTCAACCTTAGTAATCTTGTTTCATATTATAATTACCATTCCTGCTTCTTCTATAAAACAACATGGTCAATCATGTATATTGTGTTTTTGATTTGACCCAGTTTCAATAAATATTCGGTAATATAGAAATATGAAACACACACACACACACACACCCCGACCCCACCTGCAACCCCAATAGCAAGTTGAACCCCCTTTACAGAAGTTCAGAAGATCCACATGCTTTGCGAAGAAAGATCTTGACAGATGTCCCTGAACAAAAAGCTACAAGTCACACAATTTTAAAAAGCTCTATTGGGATAGGTATATATGGCCCAGTTAACCCCATAGAATCCCAACTTTTTACATACAACAATCCAGAAAATAGCATTGGAAATAAATGTGGAAAATCAAGAAGGTACTTGTAATAAGCAATATCTTCCATTTCAAACAATGTTTTCTTCTCTGAAAAACAAATTTACTTTGATTAATGTAAAACTTTTGTCTATAACTCTTTCAATTTGGACCAGTCTAAAATTGTGTCACTATTGATTTATCCCATTACCAATAAACAATCAATATATCTTCCAGGGTACAAAACAATGTGGGAAACAAAAGAACTGTTTGGCACAACAATACATCTTTTTCCACAATGATTCAGAAGTTTTTTTGTTGAGGGTCACAAAAAGTGGGATTGTGAGAGAGTGAGTCAAGGATTTTGATGGTATTTAAATAAATCTTCAAATTAAATATAAAAGTGTTAACATACAATCTGGACCTGTTTGATGTTGCACAATACAAATAAGGACAAAAATGTATTTAAAACAAAGAGCAAACATGGCAAATAAAGAGCATTTTTGTTCTCCAGGGTCACACCTTGATATTTGATCCATTTACTAACATGGGGACCCACCCACCTGAGTTTGGGAGGAGAATCATTTGACTATTGCACATTTAAAGTATCTTATTTCTGAAGTTGACAAAACATTAATGCATCAACTTTACGAAAAATGTTTTCATATTTTTTTTTCTTTTAGGTGTTGGAAAAATTAAACAGTGATGGGAAATCTGTTAATTAAACTGTATTATTAATTCTTAGGCCTTTTAAGATGCATGAATAAACGGCAAGTAACTGTTGACCCATTCCCACACAGTGACACTTTTTGATGTCCTGCAAGAATTAACTAATTGGAAAAACATTGTGTAAAATGAAAAAAAATTGCTTGTCACAACAAATGTTTCCTATTCAAAAGGTTAAAAAATATAAAATTGCATAAACTTCAAATTGTCATATGCAACTCCTTTCAATTTTGACCAGTCTAGAATTTCATTGTCAGGTAACAGATTATAGCCTTCTTACAACAATATGTAATTCATTATACCATCAAATTACACAGACTATTCACTATATAAAGTTGTAGCTACGAATACTTCATCTAAACCATTTCCACATGACAAATTCTTAGACCTGGCCATATTCAAAGATGTTACAGACAACCATTATTAGTTGTTGAAATTTTGGATTTTTCTTTCCTTTTTGGATAGAAAACATCATGGAAAAAGATGAAATTGCTTTTGACAAGCAATTTTCTTCATTTTCCATGATGTTATCAAAAACTTTTTTCTTTGGAATGGGTTAAGTATTAAGACATTCACTGTAGAAAAAAAAGAAACAAAGAAAGTATTGTTGAAAATCAGTATTCTCCAAGATGCTGCTGCATTTTTTACCATCAACTGGAAAAGAGTTTGCCAAAATGTTTTGATTTGCTATTTTGGATAATGACTATATATATAGAGTTTTATACTTTTACATACATTTTTTTCATCTCTGAAGCAGACTAAGTTGTTCCAGAAAAAAAAAAATGAATACATTATCAATAATTGCATGGTTACAAGTATCTGTAGTGGCATGAATTAATTTGCATAAAGTGCTTTATTGTCTCCTACACATTATTACCTGTAAATTAGTCTACATGCCTAATTTACATATTGATACATAATGAATATTTATGAGGTCTTTATTACTATTGGACAGGTTGTGTATCTGATAGTAACCCACTGTAGAGTCAGAAACCAATCAGAATGCTTGTACTGTCAACTACCCGTTATCAGTGTGACATCTTCAATATTGGAGACCAGAAGAGTGATCTGGAACTAAAAACTACAGAGTCCAACCTAAAGTGATAAAAACGTTTAGTATAATTGATAAAAATTGCTGGAGTAATTATTATTTACAATAACTTTCCATTCGAAAGAGATTGGTTGTGAAAAGTTACTTAAAGGATACTTTCTGGTGGAAATTTTACTAAACAGGTATGTATCATCCATTATACTTTTTTTTTTAAAACAAATGATATATCAATCTTTTTAAAACTGTTAATTTTGAAAAAGTACAGAAAATATTTAAAAAAAACATCAGTATATTATTTATTTACCTGCATAAAAATGGTTTAAATGGCTATTGTAAATTGGTTTGCTTAATTAGAATCATTGCAAGACAACTTTGAGTAAGTCCCTGTGTCGTTATTCCTTTGTGATTTACTCCTTACCAGATGGCAAACTTTTAGACTTGTCCAAATTGAAAGGAGTTATAGATTACAATTTAAAGTGTGTGACATTTTAGTATATTCTAACTTTAGCGGTAGAAAACATTGTGGAAAATGAAGAAATTGCTTGTCTCAAGCAATTTCTTGATTTTCCACATTGTTTTCCCAATTGTTTTTCTCTTGGGCATGAAAAAGCGTCTTTTTGTGGGAATGTGTTTGGGAAAGAATATGCAAATAGATTCAATAATTCAGTTACAAATTAGTTCTTCTCCATTGAAACACAAAGACTAGGTATCTTTTTAAAAAGGTTTAGGTATAAGTGATACTTGAAAGACAATGACCATTCGGGAGGATGGTAGCTATAAAATTTCGGAGTCTGGTTGCTTGTATCTGGCAATCAACCCATCTCATATCACATGGAGGGATCTTTGATGCGTGACACTTAGGTATATATCTAACAGATCTAACGTTGACAAAAGGTAAAGTAATAACACTGCGGTGTAGCCTTTACTCCTCATTATACCGTCACAGTTGTGGTTGTCTGAAATTCGGAAAAAAAGTGTGAAACAAAAAATTAAATCTATGAGTCTTTTTAAGTGTAAAACTCTAAATGCATTTTTATGGTATAGAGAATTGCAAATGTCATTTAAAGGTTTATACTGTATAGAATTAGCTACAAAAATCAACAAAAAACTCTTCCGGAGTAATATGACAATTAGGACATGGGTTTAAAGTGACAAAAGGCCTTAAGGTGTTTTTCTCTATAATAGTATGAGTGAAGCATTCAGTTGTAAACGTATTGTCAATGAGAGGGGACACCAATTGTGAACTGCAGACAACATTTTATATGGTCATACCCAACATGTGACTTCAGAAGTTCTGATTCAATTTGAGCTATTGGATTAAATTGGAAAGAAATAAGAAATATAGATGTTTTAGTTTCACAAAGCAGTTGTTAAAAATGGGATTAAAAGACTTTGTGAACTTAAGTTGATTAAAGGATTTTTGAAGTTGAAGAAAAGATCAAATGCAGCAAATAAAGCTTATTACTAAAGCCCTGGTGAATGATTCAATGGACGTCTTATAGTGCATGGCATAATAAGTACACCACAATCTTTCGATCTGATCAAGGCTTTTTGTGACTATTCAAGGATTTAGGCAGCATCTTTTCTGATATTGGGTAAGAAATTCTCTTTAAGTATGTTAATAAGTGCATGGCATTATAAGTACACTACAATATTTTGATCTGTTCATATGACTGTCTGTAACTATTCAAGGATTAGAATTGGTAGCCTATTTTAAGAAATTGAGTAAGAAATTTACTTTACTTAGTCAGTTCATGGCATAATAATTTTTTCACACAAGAATCAAGTTTCTGTAACTATTCATGGATTTGGCAGCATTTTTCAAACATAGGATGAGAATTACCTTGTCGCAATCATGTGTTCTGAATAAATCTAGTACATGCAATATCTTTTTTTCAATTTTGGGAAAAAGTTGCTGATATTTATTATAAGTTTTACATACAATTCAAATGAAAGAATAAAAAAAAAATCTTTAATGTGATGTCAAAAAGATAGTAGGCACATTCTTTTTATTTCCATTTATATGCTAACCCTTTCCCGTTCAAATACAGGATTTTACGTTCGTGTGATTTTATACTTGAGAAAACATTGTGGAAAAAGAAGAAATTGCTTGTAACAAGCAATTTCTCCTTTTTCCACAATATTTTCTACCACATATGATGGTTTCATTTCGAATGGCACCCAGTTGTCATTGTTGTCTGCAACCTCTTTCAATTTGGACCAGTCTAAAATTTCCAAAAATGAGTTACATGACATGGACCTAAGATTTACAATAAACTTGAAAACCATTACATTTTTCATATCTATGAATTTAGGACTGATAAAAAAAATCTCATGTACATCAAGAAATTGCATACCAGTAACTATGAGTATGCATTTATTATCATTAAGGTTTCTAGAATTTTGAAAAAAATATAAGCAAGTTTTATAATTTAAATCTTTGGTCTATATATCAAATGACCCTTTGACAAAGGTTCAATGCCTACTTTCATACGTATTCTTCAGACAAAACAAATTTTTTTTGCTTTATCTTTCATTTTCATAACACAAGTTATCCGATTAATAGTATTGCAGTTTAATTTATTAACTCTACCCCTATCTTAGCAGTAACCCATTCCCACTCAACAAAATATTAGACTGGTAAAAATTGAAAGAATTTAGATGCAAGCAATAATTCTTAGTTGATGGCATTAACCCTTTGCCACACATTAACCCATTCCCAAACATCAAAATAATAGACCGGTCCAAATTGAAAGGAGTTGCAGACGATGATTTGAAGTTTATGGAATTTTAGATTTCTTCAACTTTCTGAATAGAGAACATTGTGTAAATTGAAGAAATTGCTTGTTACAAGCAATTTCTTCATTTTACACAATGTTTTCCTAATTGCTTTTCTTTAGGGGCGTCTAAAAGCGTCACCATGTGTTAACACTTTTTGACGCCCCTCAATAAAATGGCTCTGGAAAACAGTTTGGAAATGAAGAAATTGCTTGTAACAAGAAATTTTTCATATTACACAATATTTTTATCTCAGAAAGTTGAAAAAATCTAAAATTCAATAAACTTTAATTGTCGTCTGCAACACCTTTGAATTTGGACTAGTCTAAAATTTTGACGTCTGGTAATGGGTTAAATAATAATTGGGGTCTTTATAACAATTTGTCATCCATCTGAAGCAGTTTTTGTCGATATCTATTGCCATCGTTCTCTGAATTGGCTTGTCAAATTGGTCACAAAATTGTTTCTCTAGTAAACTAATTGAAATGGGTTCAGGTGTTTAAATGAATTTTATTGAGTCAATTTATTTTAATGATTATTTATATTTTACTATTTCATAAACTCAGTGTGTGCTACAGTTTGCATTTCAGAAAAGTATTGTAAAAAACAGAAAACTTGTAAAATTCGAATTTGAGATTTTAACCCATCACTAGACCGCAAAATTTTAGTCTGGTCTGAATAGAAAGGGGTCACAGATGATAATTTTAAGCTTATGAAATGTGAATGTGTTAACTAATTACTAAAGACAAGAAAAGCTTTATTTGGTCCAAATTCCATAACTTTTCAAAGTACACTTGCACTTAAATTGAAAAATAAGTGCCAAAAATAGAGAAGAAAACTTTTTTTTCCAAAAAACAATTTCTCCCTTTATCATAATGTTTCCGAAGGGGTTTTTCCTGTCGGTGCCTCAAAATGTGAAATTGTGTCTCAATGTGCTAATTTGACAAACAAGTGCAAAAAATGGTAGAAATTATTGTTAGATAAGGAGAAAATGCTTGTCTGAATGTTTATTACAAATATATGTCTTCAGCACATCAATACATGGGATTGTGTAATAATAGGTTGATGCAAACCTGAGTCTAAATTATACCAAATTATAGTTGTTACATCTTGTCAAATCTAATTTTGTTTTAAATGATAAATACTACCAATTTCTTATCTTGTCAAGAAATTGACATTGTTATTCCAAACACTTTACCAATTTCATTTTGTACCATCAAATGTCTAATTCTTTACTGACAGCCGACACATTTTTTTTAGACCCTACCTCATAGATAATAATCAAATACTCTTTAGTTTAAAAATTTGTAAGATTTCAGGTGGACAAGGAGAAATCCTTTTACAAAATTGTTGTTTGACCTAACAAACCTATGTTGTACAATCCCTGATTTTTAAGTCCCTATGTTTCTATATTTGAGAAACATTGTGGATAAAAAAGAAATCGCTTGAAATTAGTAATTTCTCCTTTTCCACAATATAAGAATTTTCTTCCCTGCTTAAATAAAATATAGTTTGAATTGTCATTTTCAAAATCTGCATTTTTTGTTATTTGGACAGGTCTGAATTTTTGCAATACAGCAAAGGGTTAATATTTGATTCTTCTATTTGATCTCTGAACTTTTTGTAAAAATTGAGAATTTTTGTTAACTTTGTAAAAGAAAAAAATTTAAAAGCCTTGCTGCTGTATTTCGCCGGTTGAAGAATGACTGACCATACCATTAAAGTTAACCCATTTCTCCACAACAAATATTTAGTCTGTTCCAAATTGAAAGAAGTTGCAGATGACATTTCAAATCGCGCTAAAATTAGAAAATAAGTCTCAAGTAAGTTAAAAAAAATTGTCAGAAAAAAATTTGTTTGTAACAAGTTTTCCATGATTGTATTTTTCTACAGAGCGTAAGAAAGTGTCATTGGGTGGTATACAATGGGTTAAAGTATAAAGAGGTCTCTTAGAAAGTATCGGAATATACCTCTGAACATTTTTTTTTAACATTTCTTTGGTAAAATGATGGATACTAAAAATGCTTCAATTTTACGGAGTTTGCAATGAATTTGTTGTGTTGCAGTTTCACATGATAAATACAGTACAGTGGCTTTAGAAGCACATATTGAAAAGGTTACAAACATCCAATATAACAAATGAGATCACTTATCACTTTGGACAGCCACAAGTGGTCAGTGTATGGACAATAGCCACCTTTGCTTGACCAAGACAATGTAACTTTTTTTATGTATAAAAATCAATAAAACTGCCCAAACAATGATTGATTTCTTTATCATTTTGGTGTCATTCCTGTACTACTTTGAGTTGCGTCATGACAACTGGACCAAATTGAGTAAAATTTGTACAAATGTATATTGCAGTTGGTACCCTGCTCTCTTTGAATTGAGGTTATTAAAGTATTGGCTGCCTGCTTTTGAAAAGTCAGTTAGCCTAGCATTCAAGACACATAAATAGTACCTTCAGTAAATAAAATAAACAAACTGCATTAATAAAAACCAAGCATTTTGTTTTAAAATCAAATCATGCAATTAGAAAAATGATATGTAATATACTGAGTTATGAGTTTGGTCATGATATGCCTGATCTATTTAACAGTTAACCCTTGTCATGAACCTAGAATATTACTGCTTTTGCAGGAGGTGTAGACAAAGATCAGCCTGCATATAAGTGCAGTCTGTTCTTTGTCTACACCCTCAGGTTCTCGGCTTTAATCCAGAGTTATTTGAAATAGAATAATTATTTTTCCTATGGAATATTGACCCACTTGAAGATCTTCCAGTGCTGTGTCAGGCCTTTGATTTCAAAGCAATCTTGTTCGGATTTTAATTCAGCACGACAAGGATTAAAAGACAGTAACCATTCTGTTTGCTTCTCTTATACAACTTTGTGATTGAATAGAGACACTTTTCTGTTTTGCTTTCTTCTACCATGGACCATACATTAGGTTCTATTTTCTTCTATTATGCTTTAAACAGATTTTCAATAAAAGCTAAAATTCCAAACTGTTGAAACTGATATAAGATTAAGCTTCATTTTAAGTCTAGTTGACTTCCCAATACCTTCTTTTCTTCTGATCTGACTAAATGAATTTTGTCAATCAATCATCATAAAATAAAGTTATTGGCATGAACAAGGGCATAAACATATCACTGTTCATGTTCTTTTTATTTCATATATAGGTAATATTTGTAGACTTGATGATGTGTAACACTTTTATTATAAACATAAAACAGGTCTTTATAGAGCTTATGTCTGACAATAGGTTTGCTCAACCCATTCCCAAACAACACATTTTTACTGGTCCAAATTTAATTAAAGAGGTTGCAGATGACAAAACAACATCAGTTTAAATTATAAAACAAGCACGATATGGGGGGAAGCTATTTCATTTTTTCTAGATGCATGAAAATGAGGAAATGGATTAAATGACTTTTTTGGTGAAAGTTATCATCATTCAGACCAGTAAGCTTTCATAGGCTATGCACAAACATCTGGCCTTCAGAAAAAACATGTAGACAGTTACATGATATGAAATATGTGTAAGAGTAGCCTATAAGATACACATACTAGGGATCTTTTGATTATTATGTTGTGGACTTACTGGTTGCTTGAATATACAATTAGGTTTGTGCAAAAAACACTGCAAGTATCTATACATTGTATAGACACTTAAAATGCTGTAGCTCCAAACCGTCCATATTTTTGTAACATACTTGACTGTTTTAACAATGAAACTTTTTGAGCGATTTCTGCTAGTATTTTTCCTATTAATATTTTTTTTACACACCATCTTCTGTGAGGTCACCTGACTATATGGTCATCTTAGTATTCAGTATACAAATGTATATAGAGATATTTCTCCATCCCACACAGTTACTGTCACACTTTATGGTCAGATCTGTCTGTTACTTATGTTTTCCCCTTGATTTAACACAAACAAAAAAAGTGATCATGAATATCAAATAGGAGACTCTGTGTATCTTCATCCCCTCTGGTCATCCATTCAGTAAAATACAGTTAATGGGGTCATTTTTATCATGTAATAAAATGCATTAAAGCCAAATGTTTGTTTAATAGGTTTTCATTGTTTTTGCCAAAAGATTGAGTTTTAGCTCCACATTTGACAATATTAAATGCTTAATGTTGGCACTCTAAAATGAAAAATTCATGTGCATATTATATGTATTACATTTGGAATTTGAATTGAGGGTGATGTAGTCAAAAAAATGTTAATATTGATACAGCTTGAGAAATCAGGTCTAAACTAACCAAGTATATAGTGATTCTCTCATTTACTTTTCAGAAATAAGAATCAGCGAAAACTTTCTTACTGGGTTTCTGATGTACTGACATTAAAACTTCTTAAGTAATTTACAGTTCAAACAAAACAAAGTTCATTGACTGGATTTTCAGAGGCAGTTCTTTTAAGTAAATTTGGTCAAAGAATGGTAATAAAATGCTGTTTGAAACTTAAATAGCAAATACTTGCATATAATGGAAATGTGGGTCTATTCATTTAAAGCTTGTCACAAATGATGGTTTAACCCATTACCAGACGGCAATAAATCAGAGTAGTCCAAATTGAAAGGAGGTGCAGATGACAATTTAAAGTTTATGAAATTTCAAATTTTTTTAACTGTCTGGGTAGAAAACATTGTGTTAAATGAAGAAATTGCTTGTTACAAGCAATTTCTTCATTTTTACACAATGTTTTCCCAATTGTTTTACTTTAGGGTGTCCAAAAGCGTCACTGTGAGGGAGTTGGTAAGGGAACCCTTATATAGCTGTATTTTTCTTTTACGTAGTGGCACTTTTAAGCCACAGAGTAACATTACTATGCATAGCAATTCTATGGTCAGTTTGTTTACTCTGTTTTACTTTAAGGCGTCCAAAAGCGTCTTTGTGAGGGAATCGGTAAGGGAACCCTTATATAGCTGTTTTTTTCTTTTCTTAGGGGCACTTTTAAGCCACAGAGTAACATTACTGTGCATAGCAATCAAAAAAGAATTTTAAGCATTTCTATGGTCAGTTTGTTTACTCGTTCTGTCCTAATGGACATATGGTTGCTCTTTTAATGACCAGCTTTTTCACTGAATATGTTTTAAAAATTGAAATTAAATTGATTGTTGTAGAAATATTATCATAAATAAAACATTTACTTGCTATAAAATAGGGCTTGACAACCCCCATATTTATCCTTGCTGCTCTTGTTGTTAAATGATTTCTCTATAGGCACACTGCTGTTTGATGAGATGCCATTAAAGTACAAATAAATGATGAATAAAAAACACATTACAGGCTGTAAACTATTTTGAAGTTTTGGTTCACAGTTGCTTTTGTTATTTTTACAAGTTTGAAGACACTATAAGAACAAAAAGATTTCATTTTGTTAAGTTTTAATACTCGACTTGGTTTAAATACATATGTTTTATAAAAAAAACAAATTTTTTGAATTATTTAACTTTTTTTAAATACAATTGATAAATTCAATGGCTGAATCCTTTCCTGGATAAACTCGGGATTTTACGTCACTGTGATTTTATATTTGAGAAAACACTGTGGAAAAAGGAGAAAATGCTTATAATAAGCAATTTCTCCTTTTCCCACAGTGTTTTCTACCACATAGCGTGGTTTTATTTGGAAATGCATCCAATTTTCATTGTCGTCTGCATCCTCTTTCAATTTGGACCAGTCTAAAATTTCCAAAACCAGGAAAGGGTTAATAAGTTACATGTATACATTTGAATTACATTTGCCTCAGTTGTAGCAAATCTTGGAGAAATATCTTCAACATGGGCCCATAAAATTATACTGACAGGCAAACAAGTAAAAATTGGGGTATTAGCAGGATGGAGTTAAATTGAACCCATTCCCGTCAACAAAACTTTAGACTGGATGACTTGGTCAAACTTAAAGCAAGTTGCAGACAACAATATCAAGTTGATGAAATTTTGGAAATCTTTGGCTTTCTTGATAGAAAACATTATGAATAATGAAGAAATTACTTTTTCAAAAAATTTCTTCATTTTCCACAATGTTTTCCTAGCTTTTTCTTGGGGGGATATAAAAAGGCAACTTTGTGTGGGGATAGGTTAACCCATTCCCACTCAGTGACGCTTTTAGGTGCCTCCAAGAAAAAAGCTTTTGAATACACTGTAGAAGATGAAGAAATTGTTTGTTACAAGCAATTTCTTCATTTTCTACAATCTTTTTCACCAGAAAGTTGAAAAAATCTAAACGTTGATAAACTGTAAATTGTTGTCTGCAATTGGACCAGTCTAAAATTTTGCCTTCTGGGAATGGGTTAAGCATTATAAACAAGTGCCTCAACCTGAGTTGACCTGAGCTTAGATATTTTATTGATGGATCTTAATTGTCACTTCAAAAAAAAGATTTGTCAAAATTCCTTTCATACTTAGTGACATCTTTATTTCAAAGATTGAATGACGCATAAATAAAAAACCTACAGGCATGTGGCTTCATGGTACATTGTTTTTTTGTCCTCATGTGTCCAGAGGGGATGAACTGGCAGTGCAGAATCTGTAAAATTACATTTGATTATAATCAAAGTAATGATTAAATATTTTTTTGATAAATACATATTTAGTAGAAAGTGAGATATTTGATAATGTAACAAGACATGTCACTTTACACTGACATCTTAGGTTAATTGGAATTGGTCCTCTGTGCCCTAGGGCTATCAAATTCTTTAATATTCATTCAAGCAATTAATTATCTCTAATGATATGGTTTAGTAGTTGATGGTGTTCTAGAGTGTTTCTTGGACCTTTACTATTATACCGGTAGTCATAATTATTATTGCTGATATTTAAGTCCTTCTGTAGACTGCATCTTGCAGGTAAGAATTTTTACCCATTACCACAGGGCAATACTTTAACCCATTCCCACACAATGACCATTTTGGATTCCCCTTATGAAAAACAAGTAGAAAAACATTGTGTAAAATGAAAAAAATTGCTTGCAACAAGCAATTTCTTCATTTGACAAAATGTTTTCTACTTAGAAAAAGTTGAAAATCTTAAAATTCATAAACTTTAAATGGTTGTTTGCAACTTCTTACAATTTTGACCATGTCTAAAATGTTGCCGTCCTGGTAATGGGTTAAACTTGAAATTCAAAGAAGTTGCACATAACATTTTCAAAATGATAGAATTTGAAATATGTTTGTCTATGTGGACAATGTTTTGAATATATATATTGTTTCATTCAGTCATGAGGACTGAAAAACAATTGAATCTTCAGAAACAAAAATACTCTTAAAACTATAAAGTAAACTTCAAAACAAGCAATGATTTTGACATTTAATTTAGATAATAGGTCCTTTTTCATATGGGTCCTAAATGAGACTTTAAGAGCATTTTTTTCCTGTATACAAAACAGAGAACTGAGCTTTACATTCCAGAAAACTTGATATAAGCATGTCTTTTAAATATATCATTTCTTTATTTTCTATATAGTAAAAAGGTTAAAGGAAGTTAAACGAAGCATTGAGCTGAGCTCATACCCTGCAATTATTGCTTTTTATTTGAAATGCTGTGTTAAATTGTATACCTTAAAGATTTAAAATCTCTAAACTTGTGAACCTTGGTCAAAATTATCAGTTTCTTTAGAAACTTGTTCAACGTTTGACTGACTTAGTTTTCTTACAGTAAATTTATGGCAAAATTTTCTCCAAAATATCCACACTCTTCAAACTCTTTCTCCAACTTACCATAGTACTCTTTTTTGGTTTTGCTTTTCTGTCATGAAAATTAACCCATTGCCAGACAACAAATTTATGGTGATGAAATTCAACTGTTTTTTCCTTTTTAGGTAAAAACATGGTCAGTATGAAGTACCGGTAATTGCTTGTAACAAGCCATTTCTTCATTTTTCACAATAATTTCCAAAGCATTTTTCTTGATGGGCGTAAAAAAGTGGGATTGCGCTTCTCAAGAAAAAAGTGACTATAGAAAAAAGCTTAGGAAAACATTGACAAAAATGAAGAAATTGCTAGTAACAAACAAGATCTTCATTATACACATTTTTTCTTCGGAAGAAGATAAAGAATTTCAAAAAATACAAACCGTCCTCTACCACTTATATCAACTTGGACAGTCTAAAATATTGTCATGTGGTAAAGGGTTAAACAAGTGCATAACTGCTGTTTCACACACACATGACCCTTGGAAGGCAAGGCCATATCAGTTGCTGTAAATTCACTCAAAACTTTTGAACTGTAAACTACTTAATCAGCATCTTGGCACAGTCAAGCTATCAGATTTTAGGTTGAATATCACAGCATGCTGTTTAAAATATGATTTTTGAGTTAGATTTTGAATGATTAATTGAAATTTTATACCAATTTGAATTGAGAAAGCAGGGGAGCTTGCGCACCCATAGGTATAGTATGTCATTCCTTTAGAAGGGCATGATGGGAAAATATATAATGACAACAATGTTGACGCTGTTACCGTATTCATCGATATTTACGATATCACTTACACAGCTGCATGATGGAAATTGCATGAAACTTTTCTTATACAAGCTTTATATATCTTTAATGCCTATATATGAATGAAGTGAAACAAATTTTTGGTTCCACCGATTGAGATTTTTGAAAGTTTGTGTACTTTGGAGATAACTATTTAAGGATCATAGCAGAAGTAAGTTAAAGTTCTAATTTAGGCCAAGCAGAATTGACATTTAAATCCCATTCCCACATAACAACACTTTTTGACTCCCTCAAGAAAAATAGCTTTGGAAAACATAGTGGAAAAATGAATAAATCCACAACGTTTTCTTCCCAAAAAGTAAAGAAAAATTGAAAATTTCTCCAACTTAAATTTAAAGTCTGTCACATCTTTGAAAGTGGATCAGTCTGAAAAAAAATCTTGTCAGAACATGGACAAAGATGAGCCCACACAAGATTTTTTCTGGAAATAATGTAAAAGAATTAATGACAAACAACTAGTCCTTCGGCACTTTCAGTCCTTTGATTTTAATACATTTCTGAAAAGGATATTATTTAGTATGACAAGGGTTAAACATTCTTGTACAGTATTGAGATGCGTGATTTTGTGTGAATAATTTTCCTTTGATTTTAAACTAAATAGGTAATTCATCATCGAAAAACAATATTGTTATGACTATAAGAAATATGCTGCCGTAAATCATTTATTATAATTGATATCATGTAACCCATTACCACACAGTGACACTTTGGATGCCCCTTAAGCAAAACAATTAGGAAAATGGCATAAAAACAACCTAAAATGAAAAAAATACTTGTAACAACCAATTTCTTCATTTTACACAATTTTTTCTATTCAAAAAGTTAAAATAATCTTAAATTTCATAAACTTTTAATTGTTATCTGCGCCTTCTTTCAAATTGGAACAGTCTAAAGTTTTGTTGTCTGGTGATGGGTTAACCCATTACCAGACTTCAAATTTCTAGACTGGTCCAACTTAGTTCAAAGAATTTGCAGACAATTTAAATAATTTTTTGGAGAGTTTTGGGTTTAAAAACTTAGTGGACAATCAAAAAATCTCTTCTTCCTATGTTTTCAAACACTTTTATCACCAGGGGTGTAAACAAGAAGCAGGAATGTGTGGTGATAGGTTCAGTCTAATTAGACTAGACCGAATTGAAAGAAGTTGCAGACGACAATATAAAGTGTATGAAATGTTAAATTTTTTCAACTTTCTGGATAGAAAACATTGTGTAAAATGAAGAAATTCTTCATTTACCACAATGTTTTTCTAATTATTATTCTTGAGGGGTGTCAAAAAGCATCACTGTGTGGGTATGGGTTAAAATATTACCATATATGACAACATTTTAGACTGGTCCAAATTGAAAGGAGTTGCATATGACAATTTAAGACTTGTGAAACATTAGATTTTTTTTATTTTCTGGATATAAAAAACAATATATAGAATGAAGAAATTGCTTGATTAAAGCAAGTTCTTCAATTTACACACTGTTTTCCTTATTGTATTTCTTGAGGGCTGTCAATAAGCATCATTTTTTGAGAATGGGTTAAAACAAATATCTGTCTAGGACTATAAGTAAAGATGACTTCAAACAAATTCAAATAACCTCATACTGTGAGGCTACCAGATTTATGACAAAATCCTTGAAACTTACTTTGTTTATTAATGACACCTTTTTTGTATACTTGATACTTAAATAAGGTGACAATTCTGTGGATAGGCTTGCTTTATCCATTGATTGGTAGAGATTCAGTTCTGACTTGGTTTTGTGCACTTGCTATATACAAACTGACAGATTACTTAATGATTAATCTTTATATTTGGTAATCTTTTAATTCAGTTAATATTGTTGTAGAGATTAATTGGATTAATCAAAGTTCAATTTTGTTAAAGGGACTAAAGTTTCAACCAGTTAATCCTCTAGAATATATCAGATTATGAAATGTTACTGCATGGCAATCACCAGATGTGCAAGAAATATTTACAACAACATATAATATATATTAAACAGTCATATTTAATATAATGTGAACTACCCAACAAAGTGTAACTGGATTACTGAGAGCTTTATGGTAAATCTGTTATTTTACAAATGTTATTACATATTATGACTTTCTTTTGAATGTCATTTTGGTAAAATATTTCTCTAAGAGTACATGATCCACTATTGTTTTACTTGTTCAGTGCTTATTTGAGTAGGCTATTAAGTTACATTTCAAAATATTTAATGTCTATTCACAGCTAAACTATATGTGCATGTCATCATATTTTCTGATTATCAAAAGAAGGCCAAATTGCTTTGTCTCGATCCGTTCCTAACAATGTTTTACTAATATTTTATCATATTTCATAAAAATCAGTTATCACTTGCAAATTTATAGTTAACAACTATAATAGAGTGCTTTAAATCTTTTAAGTAGCCTTTATATTTGAACTGAATTGGAATATATAAAACAAATTTCCCATTTCTGTAGATATGTCATATTGAAATATGCTTTTCTTTCATTTTCAAGAATAACACATTACCAGACAATTAAAATTTAGACTGGTACAAATTGTTAGTAGTTGTAGACAACTACTTTAAGTTTATGACATGTAATTTTCTGTCTTCCAGGAAATTCACATTGTGAGAAATGGAGAAATTGCTTGTAACAAGAAATTTTTTTACATGTATCCACTTTCTATTCAAAACCTTTTTTTCGAAAGGCCAGATTATTGGAAAATGGGATAAAATTACCATATTTCATATTTGTCTAAATTTGAAAAAAAAATACTGTTCATTGTTGGTGTTGATATATCAAATTCAAACATCTTTTTGTATCATTTCACTGCTTGTATCATGTTGAATTTATGCTTAGATGATATGACAGAAGGTTTGTAATATAACACATCCGGTACAACGAACGGGCACCTTGTCTTGTGTCTGGTGACATATTCCTCGCCCATTGTCAACATGTTCCCTTCACTCTATGTTCTTTTGTCATTAAACCACTACCAGACGGCAAAATTTTAGACCGGTCCTAATTCAAGGGAGTTACAGACAACAATTCAAAGTTTATGACATTTTAGATTTTTCAACTTTCTGGGTAGAAATCATTGTGGAAAATGGAGAAATTGGTTGTTACAAGAGATTTCTTCATTTTCCTCAATGTTTTCCCAATTTTTTTTCTTGAGCTGTGTCACAAAGTTTCATGGTGTGGGAAGGAGTTTAAACTATTGTCATGCTGAATATTCCTGTTTTTTTGCATTGGAGGGAAAGACAAAGATTAGACCACATATACATGCAGTTTAATCATAGCTAGTCCATACTATAGCCTTTTTAACCCAATACCAAGCAACAAGACTTTAGACTTGTCCAAATTGTAAGAAGTTATACTGACAACAATCTAAAGGTGTTGAAATTTTTAAAGATCTTTGTCCAAAAGATTCATCCAAGGTTTTTTCCTAAAGTGCTTTAAATAAAAGGGCCATATGATAATCATTTAAAACCTGAAGGTGATTTTTAGAAAATGGCAGAAACTTTACTGACAAGACTCAATAGATTTTGTTTAATTTGAACATCAACCTCTACATATAGACCTTTAATTCCTATTTACTTAACATATTCTAAATCATTTCTTTATGATGAAAAAATGGGTTAACCCTTTCCTGTTTTTAAAAATATTAGACCAAATTCAAAGGTTTTGCAGGAAAATTTAAAGTGGATTTAATTTGAAAAATAACCATTCAGTACAGTAGAAAATTTTGTAGAAAAATAAGAAATTGCTACAAGCAATTTCTTATTTTTCTACAATGATTTTTCTACAGTGTTTTCTTAATTATAAAATTACAGGGACGTAAAAAACAGAGATTGAACAGAAAAGGGTTAAACGGTAACAGAAAATAAGTTTTTGCAGTGAAAGGATATCTAAGTCACGCAGAAAAACAAGCGTATGAGACACAGTGTCCATGTAATACATGGTGTCAATCTCGTTTGGCTTTTATATATTGTTGCAAACCTATTTCCCTTTATCATTTTCCCTTTAAGTTTAACCCATTTTTACACAACAAATTTTAGACTGGTCCTAATTGAAAGCAGTTGCCGATGACCATTTCAAGTAAGTGGAATTAGAAAGTCTTTGCCTTTTAGGGTATAAAACATTTTGGATATTGAAGACTCCCCTACAGAAAAACAATTGGAAAAACGCTTTGTAAAAGAGAAATTGCTAATGTGATGAAAAATTCTTCTTTTTCCACAATGTTTTCTATCTGGAAAGTTGTAAAATCTGACATTTCTTAAACTTTGAATTATTGTCTGCAAAACTTTGAATTGTTGTCTGCAACTCCTTTCAATTTGGACCAGTCTAAAGTTTTGCTGTTTAGAAATGGGTAAAAGCATAAAATCATGATGACTATGACTTTTTTAAAATGAAGTAGAGCTTTGTTTGTTTGAATGGGGTCTAACCCCCATTATTATCCTTTCCTATCCCCCAGCTACTATCCCACTTAGGTTTAGGATTATCCACCCATTGGTGAGAGACAAATGCTGGAAAAGATATGTGCCGCAAGTAATCCCAATCAAAATCACTAATAAATGTTGTGTTGTCAATGCAACAATTCATGCAAAAAGGATAAATTTTATACATCTCACATCCTAGTAGGCAAATGTTAATTAACAGTTAATGAGTATTTTTGACACAAAATTTAATGCCATTATCATAAGTCATACCGTAATTGGGTTTTGCATCACTAAGTATTTTCACACTGAGTCACTTATATTGTTTCAACTTTTCAATCATATTTGGTTCATTTTGCGAACAGTTTTTGTCCTATCTCTTTGTTCATTTGTCTCTTTGTTCATTTGTCTCTTTGTTCATTTGTCTGTTTGTTCATGAAAAACTTTTTAACAGTAACCTTAACCCATCAACGCGAAATGAGGCTTTTTGATGCTCCTCAAGAAAAAGGCTTTGGAAAACATTATTGAAAATGAAGAAATTGCTTGTAACAAGCAATTTTGTTTATTATCCACAATGTTTTCTGCCACAAAAGCCAAAGATTTTTAAATTTAATCAACTTGAAATTGTTTTCTGCAACTTCTTTCAATTTTGTTGTGTTGGAATGGGTTAACCCATTCCCACACAGTGACACTTTTAAACACCCCTCAGTATGAAAGCTTTGAGTGTTCCTAGTACCGAATTTTCCTTTAAAAATAAAACAATCATGCTACAGAGGGGGTTCAAACACCTCCCTTGAACCCCCTCCAAATCAGCCACTGCTCTTTCACTAAGAACAGATTGTATCGATATTACATTTCATGTATCAATATTTTGTAATAATATGTTCAATCTAGAATTCTTCAACTTCAACATATTAATTGCTAAGATTTAACAATCAATCAGATTTACACTTTGCAGTGACAGCATCATCATTAGACCCATTACCACATGACAAAATTATAGACTGGTCAAAATCCAAAGAGGATAATGGCAATTGACAATTTTAAATTGATGGAGTTCAGAAAATGTTTGCCTCTAAGGGTCGAAAAAAACCGTCATAGACATTGAAGAAATTGCAATTTCTGCATGGCCATGATGTTTTCCAAAGCTTTTTCTTGAGGGGCGTCAAAAAAGGGGATTGTCTGGGAATATATCAGTTGACTCATTCCTACACAATGACGCCTTTGAACACCCCTCAAGGAAAACATTCATGAAAACATTGTGTAAAATGAAAAAATTGTCACAAACAATTTCTTCATTTTCCACAATGTTTTCTACCCAGAAAGTTGAAAAAATCTTAAATTTCATAAACTATAAATTGTCAAATGCATTGCTCCTTCCAATTTAGCCATCAGGTAATGGTTTAAGTGAGAAAAACAACAACAACAAAAGCTGGTAGTAACTACTGCTACAAAAGAAAACATTAAACCTGCTGATAACTTACTGATTTTAATTTCCAATCTGCCATCTGTTTAACCAATTACCATAATACACAATTTTAGACTGGTCCAAATTGAAAGGAGTTTCTGACATCAATGTAAGTTCATGAAAATTTAGATTGTTTAAACTTTCTGGGTAGAAAACATTATGTAGAATGAAGAAATTGCTTGTTACAAGCAATTTCTTCATTTTACACAATGTTTTCCAAATTGTTTTTCTTGAGGGGCGTTCAAAAGTGTCATTGTGAGGGAATGGGTTGAAATGAAAGTATACAGCATGCCGTCTATTTTTGTCTGAAAAGGTCAAGTTTATTGAGTTTATGGAGTATGTAACATATTCTAATTGTATCATTCATTATTTTGGTATGACTAAGTAGCCTGTTAATTAAACAAATAAATTTAAAGTGTTGAGATATTAAACTTGATATAGTCAGTTAACAAATTAACAGGTCACAGGCTTGCCGGTTTCAAACAATTGGCCCAGTGCTTTTGAATGACTCAATTTTAATAGGATTTCCTTTGTTTATGTAACATGCAAATCTAACTTGAGTCTGTTTAAAGTGTACCTACAATTTTTTTGGAAGAAGAAAACTTCAGACTATTTGGGTAAGCCCTTTTCTGTACAAACCCAGGATTTAACATTGCTATGATTTTATATTTGAGAAAATATTTGGCAGAAAAGAAGAAAATTGCTTGTGACAGGCAATTTTTCTTTTTTGGAAAATATTCTCTACCACATTGGATGCTTTAATTTCTAATTGCGTCAAAATTTCATTGTTGTCTGCAACCTCTTTCAATCTTGACCAGTCTAAAATTTCAATAAACGGAAAAGGATAAGTACATAGAATTCTGTATTACCGGTATATTTGGTAACAATTAAGGGGAAAAAAACCCCTGAAGATAACAGAATTTTTTTCAGAAAGAGAAAAACAGGCAGCCTATCAAAACTCCTACCTTGGACCTGGGTACATTTAGACTGAGCTAACTAGGTTGTGAGTTTAGCCTAAAACTCTGATGAAGACCTCCAGCATTCTTGTTTTATCATTCCTTCACAATCATGCCTTTTGAGCACCACCTCCCCCGAAAGCTAATTAAGTGTCTATTGTATTTCTGCTTGTGTTGTGTGTTTTTTTTTGAGTGGTTTTTTTTGTGGGTCCAAGATAACTTTACACCCATTTTGATGAAATTAAAAACATTGAAGTTCGCTTAATCTGATACCAGTGATTTTTTTCATTTTCTACAATGTTTTTACAATGTTTTAACAATTATTTTTCTCGCTGGGCATCAAAAAGTCTCATTAGTAGGAACAAGTTAATTTTGGTTTTGATAGCAAGACAGGTGTTCTTTTTATATTGCCCATGCTGTGTTTTATCTTTGACCCCCTTCTGCAGTGACAATCAAATGTCCAACTTGAAAAATATGTGCGTGTCTGTCCTGGTGTTAAAACTTCTTGCTTACCAACTAAAGGAAATCTCAAATATCTCAACAAGTTCTTGAGAAATCAGACAGTTCATGGATGTTAGCTTGACTATTCGAAGAATATAGAGGGGCTATTAGTCACCTGGGAGTCAGCGTCGGTGTCGGCGTCAGCATAATGGTTTGGCTAAACCTTAGTTGCAAGTGTCAAATCTCAGTTTCTTTTAATGCTATTTCATTGTCACATGCCACTTTATTAAAGTTGGACCAGTCTAAAATTTAAAAAAAAATCAAAGGGTTAAAGCATCATAGAGTGGGGATGGGTCTATTTTATAAAAGTTGACTGCTATTGCTGCAGACTGAAGAACGATTTAACCCTTTCCCGCTTTTTTTTACAATTTTATGCTGGTCCAAATTGAAAGATGTTAAAAGTAACAATGAAAATTGGATGCAATTTGAAATGAAACAATCCTATGTGGTAGAAAATATTGTGGGAAAAGGCAAAATCACTTGTTACAAGCAATTTCCTAGGATATAACCACAGAAACGTAAAAACCAGTGATCGGACAGGAAAGGGTTAACCTATTACCAGATGACAACAGTTTAGTTTTGTTGAAATGTTGTCTGCAACTTCTTTGAATTTAGACCAGTCTAAATTTTGTTTTCTGGTAATGGGTTAAGACTTCTATAATTGTGTCTAAACTTCCTTGTTTTCTACATGAATTTTGTACTGATTGTTAAAACAAAAGCTTCAAGATCTTTAGGGAAGGGTTCGGTGCCTTCATTTTTAAATCTTAAAATTGAAGCACCTTTTTTGGACACATCTCCTTTAAAACAAATACATGGAGAACGTGTGTGGAACTTATTCAAAATGACATAGCCAACATACTGTTTCGTAGCTAACAATTTTTAACAAATATATTACAGCAAATTTAACATGTTCACATCATAATTTATCTTGGTAAACTTTTGAGGCACATGTGTCAAAAGAAAAAGCGCTTCAGACAATTTCCTCCATGTCAACAAGCTTTATTATCCTAAGAGGTAAAGATTTTCTAAATTCCACCAACTTGAAATTTATTGTCAGCAACTTCTTTCAATTTAGGCCCATCTAAAATCTAGGCATGTCAAAATGGGTTAATATGGTAATACCTTAACTGTTACAAGCTGCATTTGTAATATCAAGTCTAATTTTCTGTCACACTCTTACCCTCTGAATGTCTTCTTCATCGTCCACAATGTTTTCCACAGCTTTTTTCTTGAGGGGCATCAGAAAGCAGGATTTTGTTGAAATGGATTAAAAACTACTTTAAATAGTTGAGCTAAGAAACAAAGAAGAAAAACAGGAATCTCTGCGGTTAAGGATCAAAATGAAAGCAATACATTAGGATATAATATTCCTAGTTTTTGGTAATGCAACCTTTTTAGTTCAATAGTATTGTTTTCAAAAAGTTCTAATTTCACTGTTTTTACATTGCATGACTTGGTTTAAGATTACCAGTTTGGATTGTTTGTTTTATTTAATAGGGAACTTTCTTTCGAATTAAATGACGAATTAAATGGATAAGTAGGTACTACTTACCTACCTTTTGATATTCCAGACTGCGCCCACATTTCAATATTTCTCTTTTCAGGCGTGTAGGAACAGGGGGGGGCCATGGGGAACTGACAAGATTGAAAAGTAATACATTACATGTATCTTGTACAGATTTGAACAAATTCACTGGGAAAATCTCTCAATTCCGAAGTTATGAATATTGGCTAGGGATTGGAATTCATGAAATTCATGAACTTTCTATTAATTGATGTTCTAAATTAAAGCTGTCATAAATGATGAGAATATATAGGAAGAGCAATATCATCGTAATATTATATGGAAATATAGATAGATCAGTGATAATGATCTAGCATCGAGTCATTCTGTTAAATGTGGTTGTCATATCAATACATAGGCTATTGAAATAGAATTTTTTGTAATGTAAATTTAGTTGCCTTTACTATTCACTAACTTGGGAGTATGTCAATTACTTGTCCTAAGAAAAATATATCATAAGCATTGAGGTATATCTAACCTTATGACCTTTTGTAAAGTATTCAAGATCTGAACAGTATGTGATAACAATTTACTTATAAAAGGAAGCATGAAGCATAAAAAAGAATTTTCTCATGATAAGCCAAAAACTTTGATCATTATGTAGGTTTTGAAGAACAAACATTGAAGAACAAACATTACAAGTTTAAACATAAAATGACAAAAGATGAAATGTTTTATTAAAAAAAAAAGATAGCATGACATTGTCCTTGGAAAAAAATACATTGCCGATGGGTGACCAAACGGACATACGATGATATCTACAACTTCATTAACCCTTTCCCGTTTCTTGAAATTTTAGACTGGTCCAAATTGAAAGAGGTTGCAGACGACAATGAAAACTGGATGCAATTCGAAATTAAATCATCCTATGTGGTAGAAAATATTGTGGGAAAAGGAGAAATTGCTTGCCTCAAGCAATTTCTCCTTCTCCCACAATGTTTTCTAAAGTATAAAATCACAGCAACGTAAAATCCCGGGTTTGTACAGGAAAGGGTTAAAACCATGGTTAAGACTTTTTGGTCATCCACAAATAGTATTCAGAAAAGAAGGAAAGAGTCTATTTGTTATAAAACTAATAATTATTAATATTTCATTTTGACAAGTAAACATCTTTTGTGCTTTGTCAATATCCCACTCACAATATCATACATTATGTTTTGAAAAACTAGCGGCAATAAACTATCCATGTTGTTTGATATCTCTGTATGGTGCCATCCATGAATAAAATTCTTTATAAAAGCCAGGTTGTGAAAAAAGGGGGCATTTAAATAAACCCATTACCACACAACAAAAACTTACAAGAGCTTACTATTTGAACTGGTTCATATTGAAGGCAAAGCACACAACCATTTACATATATACAGGAAAGCAGTTATGTCTTTAGTCAAAGCATTTTATAGTCACAGCGTTTAACCCTTTCCTGTTTTTTTGAAATTTTAGACTTGTCCAAATTGAAAGAGGTTGCAGACAACAATGAAAATTGGGTGCAATTTGACATGAAACCATCCTATGTTGTAGAAAATATTGTGGGAAAAGGAGAAATTGCTTGTTACAAGCAATTTCTTCTTTTTCCACAATATTTTCTCAAACATAAGATCACAATGACGTAAAATCCTGTGTTCAAACAGGAAAGGATTAAGTCACACATTGCTAAAATGATATAAAATGTTTAAGCCATTACAATCATAATGAGGTCTTCAATATTTTCACTGTAGAGACAGAGCAGATCTTTACATATCATTTTTCCATTTTTAATCTCTCTGTCTGTGTAAAACTTTGAAAACATGAAAGATATAATGGTTCATTTATTGATACATATCTGCTAAGCTATTTTGACATATCAAGTTAAAAAAAGAGAGAGAGAAGAAATGGTGGAACCTTTGTATTTCACAAAGACTTAGTTCTTCTTTAGATCCCAATTTCTTGTGAGAGTATACCTTATTATTAATACTGGCTTTCTCTGTCAAAGTTTTTTCTCTTACTCTCTTATTATATTGTTGCAAATATTTGTTGCTTTTGTTAAGTTAACTACAAAAACAAATTTCTAATACAAAATTTTGTATTATGTCGATTGAAAAATATTCTTTGGAAAGAAATAGCCACAAAAAAGCCTCCTCAAATATTATTTCACCAAAATGTTTTATGTAAAAATCTTTTGTGTTAACCATCTTCTTTCTCTGTATTTATAAAATGTTCTTACTTGTCTAAGCTGTATAAAATATTTACTTATTTCATCACTTACTGGTACATTGGGTGATGTATAGGTTAGATGGTATTCATATGATATTCAATAAGAGAGGGCATGCGGACAAGTTATTCTATTTATCACTAACTTGTTTTGTCATCCTGTCATTGAGTGGATTAACCCCAATGTGACGCACCTGGTAAATTTTTCACACGTTTTCTAACCCTGTACAAAAAGTTGAAAAAGTTGTTTTCATGATTTATAACATGGGAAGGTCTTAAGTTTTCAGCAAACTGTACACTTTTGACTCTTCTATATCCAATCATTCATAATGTTTTGGGTGGCTGAATACGCATGTACATGAATATACATGTATTTATAACAGCTTTTATGAAAAGAAATTCTAAAGAACAACATATAAAACAAAAGACATTGTATATTTGGAGATTCTGTGATGCTTCAATAAAAGTGTTATGAAACAGAGTAATTTTTGGAATCTGTATTGGGAGGGTTGAAGATAGGTTGAAATATCACTATATTGAGAGTTTTGAGGCTTTCAATTGACTGTTTATCTCTTTTCACGGCTTCTTGTGATGTGTTCCCAATCAAACATTATCTGACGGATAATTGCAATACTGTTGTACATACTCCAAACATTAGAACATTGATACCATGGTCTTATTTCCTTTACTAAATATGAACTGCGATAGATTTGGGTAGTATAATACATGGATTATGGGCTTATTTTATGGATTACCAGAATTGAATTCTTTATACTTGTCTTATCTTCTATAGCTAAAGGCTGTCACTGTACAAATAGATTTGATTTTCATGTGCACTTCATACAGAGGCCATGTTTGATTTGTATTAACGCATGGCAACACCTAAAATGAAGTATTGCTCTAATGTACATGTCTATTGCATAAAACTGCCAACATTTGATACTCATCTATAAATTTCTAGCTCCCTCTTTTCACAAAATATCATCAAACTAAATTTTCTTAACCATTACTCATTTCAAATTAAAAGAATTTTGAATATCTCTCTCTTTTGGGATGAAAACAAGATGGAAAACCCAGAAAAAAGAAATAAGCAATTCCATCATTTTCCACCTTGTTTTCCTCAAATATTTTCTTTAGGGTCGTAAAGAATCATAATTGTGTTTGATTGGCTTAAAAAAAGAAAATACTGGTTACCAGTACATCATGATTGTGTAATGATTTAAAGGGAAATAATCAGCCAAACATATTTCAGGCTATATGAGGGTTATTTAATGTGATTGTATTTTTTTATTTCCAGATTGTTATTTCGCTTGAAATCTACAACAAATAATTACGATATGTGACTGCCTAACAGCCAAAGGGATCATGTAAACAAATATTACCAACAGACTAAGATACAATCAGAGTCATCAAAATGGCATCCAGCATATTCCAGTTTCTCATCCTACACTTCCTGGTTGCCATAGCAACATGTCAAATAGATAACTACCAAACAGATATCAGACTAAAAATGAAAGAAGAAGAAAGGGCTGGGTTTGTTGTTGGAAACCTTGCTCTTGAAACAAATGTTGGAATGGATAATGGTTTTATGTTTCGAATAATAGAAAGCAAGTATGCAATAGATCCAAAATCTGTAATATCTCTAAATCAAACTACTGGTGTCTTAACCACAATAATTCAAATCAATAGAGAAGATCTGTGCAGAAATAAAGCCACTTGTGATGTTCAATTTAAAGTAACAGTCTTTCAAGGAAGTACTGTATTTGAAATCGACGTCAATATTGATATTGAGGATGTCAATGACAATGCACCAACATTTGACAAGGACATCTTTGAACTTGAACTTGCTGAAACTAACACTGCATCAAATCTAGAAATTCCTCTCTCTGTCGCAATTGACCTTGACACAGGACCAAACAATGGAGTTGAAGGATATTACATCACATCACAAACTGCAGTAGATCCAACAGAATATTTTTCTCTCAATGTAACAAATGATCCAAATGGTCTTAGTTTAAGAGTAATAAAAGCACTTGATAGAGAAAAAATTGACAACTTCAGATTTCTGATCTTGGCAAAAGATGCTGGTTCTCCTATCAGAACAGGAACTTTGACTGTTACAATTGATGTGCTAGATGAAAATGATAACAAGCCTATATTTCGTGATTCAACTCTAAACATAACTGTTACTGAGGATATTCGAAATGGAAGTGTGATTGTCACTCTGTATGCCTCTGATAAAGATGAGGGAGACAATGGGAAGGTAGTATATGAACTAGCTTCACAACAAACTGAGGACATTTACGAACATTTTGCAATGAATCCTGAAAATGGTGAGCTGACAGTTGCAAAACCCCTTGACTATGAACCTGGCAACTCGGATAAAACAATTTATGTTGTTGCCAAAGATCAAGGAACCCCATCATCACTATCATCTCAAGCCACAATATACATTAAGATTCTGAACATAGGGAACAATCCACCAATCATCACATTGACTTTCTTAATGACAGAAATTTCATCTGGTGTGATCTTGGTTTCGGAAGGGGCACCCTTAGATGAAGCTGTTGTTCTTGTGAATGTTGAGGATAGTGACTCTGGCATCAATGGAAATTTCTCCTGCTTAACCTACAGTCCTTATTTTGGATTGAAAGAAGTAACAACAACGACTGGTAGAAAAAGTTACACAGTTTTCGTTCAACACTTACTGAATAGGGAGTCCCAAGATGAGCACAATGTTACAATCACTTGTACCGATGGTGGGAGAGAAGAATCAACTGCAACCTTTCTTGTTAAATTGAAGGATGAAAATGATAACCCTCCAATATTTTCAACATATATCTACAGGGCAAGTATTGATGAGGATGCAAGTTATGAATCTGAAGTACTCACTGTTAATGCTACTGACCTAGACATTGGAGATAATGGAAGAATATCTTACAAAATTCATAATGATAGCATTGATGAATTCAAAGTAGACAGTTCAGGAATAGTGAAAGTTATTGCCGAGTTAGATAGGGAATCAAGTGTTGAGAAAGTATTTAAAGTTTTAGCAATGGATCATGGTGATCCAGCACGGACTAGTACTGCCACTGTCATGCTAACAATCCTTGATGTTAATGATAATAAGCCTGCTTTCACCAAGTCTCCATACAAGTTTGATGTTGTGGAAGGAGCTGTAGCTGGTACTGATGTTGATCAAGTCACAGCCATTGATCTTGATCAAGGAGAGAACAAGAGAGTGTCCTACTATCTCTTACCACAGTACACTGATGGTGGACCATTGGAAGTTCCTTTTGTTGTATTCGAAGATGGTAAGATAAAAACAAACAGAGAACTTGATAGAGAACAAACAAGTTATTATGAGTTTGAAGTTGGTGCAAGAGATTATGGAACCCCATCTTTGAATAATTCAGTTGTTGTTGAAGTTAAAGTTCTCGATGTGAATGATGAAACTCCTTATTTTGTGTTTCCTTCAAATACAAATAATTCAATCAGAGTTCTCAATCAGGTGTCTGAGGAACATATAGCTCAGGTCTCAGGGAATGACAGAGATGAAGGCATTAATAAGGACCTTCTCTACTTTATTGTTGATGGAAATAGCGAAGAAATCTTTAATCTAGACTCTAACTCTGGGAAACTTTATATAGTGAAATACAGACACCTTACAGAAGACAAAACTTACACATTAAATTTATCAGTATATGACAAAGGAAAGCCTCCAAAGTATTCCAAACAAAGTTTGCGAGTAACATTAATATACTCAAATGCAACTGTTCCAACTGGTTTAGATTCGGAAAGTAAGAGTTATGTTACTATTGTTGTAACGGTTGTGTGCATTACTGTGTTATCTTCTGTCACAATTATTATTGTTATATGTCTGTTACGCAGAAATGACTTACATAAATGTGGACAAGATAGAAAGCCCTTAAATTTTGGACAAAATGTAAAATTATCCACAGAAGTAGGAAGTGCTAGTCCACAAATAGCTAGTGATAAAGTGTACCCAGAAGTGGTCCAGGTGAAGGGCAAGAAAGAAGTCAGTTTTTCCCTTGAAGATGGGGACAGCTTTAGCAGTACAGACTTCAAACAGAGAGAAAAGGTATGTTATTCACTTGTTTAACCTTACTAAAAATATGAGTTACTATCAGTAGTAGTTTGTGCTCAGTAAAAGCATATCCTAGGTATCTGTTTAATTGGAATTTGTCTGTTTATACTCTAATGAATTCATAAAAAAAGCAACAACTATACAACCAAATCAAAATCAATTCTATTAATGAAGTGATGAGAATATTCTTCGTTTCCGCTGAGATAAAGACCTAAAATCTAATCTTCATACATTAGTGAGCTAAAAATTTTGGAAGTATGAAAAAAAATTCAGCCAATTGAAACGCTTGAATTTTGATAGATGAAACTAAAATTTAAACATAGCTTTATCAACCTAAAGTAATGTCAAGAAGCATAAAACATGAGGACACTTTATTGCATAACTTGAAGATATTAACCATCAAACCTGTGTTTGAAAATAGAATTCTAGATGTAAAACAAGAAAAAAATGCTTTCATTTATTTATACGTGTATATCTTTTTCATGTAGATGCCAGTTAGTGCTTACTAATTTTGACAAATATTATACAGGTTCAAATTTTCTGAGAAAATAGACTCTTCCAGATACTTTACCTCTGTGTCAATGTCTCCAATTATCCAGTATTTATTTATCAACTCATTACCATACAACACAGTTTTAGACTTGTCTAGCTAATAGATAGAAGTAGTAGACAACAATTTCAAGTTGATGAAATTTTGAAGAACTTTTTCTTTTGAGGTAGAAAATGTTGTGGATTATGAAGAAATGCCTTGATACAAACAATTTCTTCATTTTTTCCACATTTTTTCTTGGGGGCATCAAAAAGTGTCAATGTATGGTAATGGGTAAAAGACTTTATCTGCTGTAAAGATTGTAACTTTACTAATTGGACAGATTTACCGAAGAAAAAGACAAATTTTCTGATCCATTGAAATAAATAATTGCCATAAAAACCACTGACTGATTTTTTGATTAGATACTTTTTTTCTTAATGAGTATCTTGAGCTTTGTCATTTTGACAATCGCCCTATAAAAAAGTTTTTTACCATTGTATTTTAGCTCGCAAAAAAGTCAACTTTCTTTAAGATTTATATATATCAAATCTGTTTTCCAACCCATAAATAAGTAAATAGAGTTTCTGCAACCAGCACAGAGTCTAAAATTGTGTTGTATGGTAATGCTTTTACATATAGATGGTTCAGCGTGAAACAGTTGTAACTGCCTATAAACATATAGGCAGTTACAACTGTTTCAAGCTGGAGCATCGATATTGTTCTTTGTAATGAAGGGAGCGTATCAATGGCCTTTTTATGGCAAAAACAAAAAAGACCTGTTTACAAATCACAATCTTTCTATCAACTTTAAGAAACACTTGATCTGAAACTGATCAGTATCTTAGCACTTTGAAAGGGTGACACAGTCAACGCTGAACAATTTTTGAAAAGAACTAGTAATTTCAGGTTTTTTCAAAATTAATCAACCTTAAGCTGTGTTATATTTGATACTGTAAGCCTTGCAGTTTGAATTGGCAAAACCTGTCACAAACCATTGAGTGTCTTGAACTTACTCAAAAGAAGTCAAATGATGAACTTAAATCATTATCTTTCTTGTATTTAAATGTTTTTATAGTAGTTCATTTAAATTGTGAAAGTAGTAACACAAACTTATCTTATAGTTTACTTTTCCTCTCCAAAAGACAAAATAATAATTTTTTTGCTATATTTAGAGTGTAACAAGGAGCTTAACGCATTCCCATACTGTGATGCTTCTGGATACCCCCCAAGAAAAACAATTTCGAAAACATTGTGTAATGTTTTCTATACAGACAGTTGAAAAAATCTAAAATTTCACAAATTTTAATTGACGTCTGCATCTCCTTTTAATTTAGACTAGTCTAAAATTTTGCTATCTGGTAATGGGTTAAACTGAATTACCTTGACTTGGTAATATTTTGCAAACAGAATTTGTTAATGTTGTTTTGCTGATCCGGGAATAACCTTGTTCTGATAATAACTGTGGCAGGTGTATAGACAGATTTGTAGTCTGATCTTATTCTACGCCTCCTGCTTGTTATTTTAGTGTTGAGGAAATATTTGATAACAAAATAGATCAAAATTTTACAAAAAATTAAAATTTTGTGAAGAAAAGATAAATATTCAGCAGGACAAGGATTAACCTATTCCCACACACAAAATTTTAGACTGGTTCAAATTGAAAGAAGCTGCAGACGACAATTTCAAGTTGATGGAATTTTAATTTTTTTCGTCTTTTGGGATAGAAAACATTGTGGATAATGAAGAAATTGCTTGTGAAAAGCAATTTCTTCATTATCCACAATGTTTTCCAAAGCTTTGTTCTTGTGGGGCGTAAAAAGGAGGGCTTGAGTTGGAATGGGTTAATCTTGAAAGACAGATGGCAAACTTATCACTAGTAACCAAATGAATAAAATCTCTGTAATAAGGACTGAAAGCAAGGATGAAAAATACTTTAGTATTAACTGCATACTATATAAGACAAAATATGCAGCTACTAGTTTGTAATGCTTTTTTTTATGTTCCTATAGAAATAAGGAATACGGACAAAAGTTGCTTTTTAACGTGATCCACTTTTCCAGAAAGTCTCACCACTTCTCCCTATTTTGAAAAACTTCTCCCAATTCTCAGACTAGGGAGAAGTCACTTCTCCCCAAATTGTGAGAGTCTGCAGAGCCCTGCTAGTATACCCAAATAATATTCAAATTTGAGGGGAAAATTTCAGGATGAAAAGCATATATCACAGAAAATACTTCACAAATCTAGATAAAATTCAATGCAAAAATAAGTGATATAATTGTAACCAGCTGAATTTTGATTATGCAACAAAAATCATAAGAGTGACCTAGCCCATTACCAGATGGCCAAATTTTAGATTGGTCCAAACTGACAGGAGTTGTAGACGACATTTAATGTTAATGAAATTTTAGATTTTTTCAAATTTTGGGTAGAAAACTTTGTGTAAAAAGCAATTTCTTCATTTTCCACAATATTTTCCAGATTGTTGTTCTAGAGGGATGTCCAAAAGTGTCATAGTGTGGGATTGGGCTAGTGGCATTCAATCTACCATGTGTCACATACGATGAAACGAAGCCTTTTGAAAATCTTACCCCATTTAAACTGCTAAACTGTTATTAAGTATCCAATTGAGGGGTTGACATCTGATATTGGGCTCAGGTTTTTCCTACAATTTGTATCTTAATCAGTTCCCCTTTAGGGTTTTAAACTTTTAATTTTCTCTGCTGGGCACCTCATCAGGAGAGAGTCTGAAAACCCTTTGCTTAAAATACAGTATGCCTATAAAACATTGTAAAGAAGGTTAAAAGTTACTTAACCCTTGTCCTGATGAATAGTCTTCCCTCTTTTCACTGTAATTGAAGAATTTGACACAATTAGATCCATCTTGCAAAGATTTCTCCTAAAACAACCACTATAAGCAGGTAGTGTAGGCTAAGATCAGGCTGCATGACTGCACAGGCTGATCTTAGTCTATACACTTGCCAAAGCCATTGTCAAAGCAGGAATATTCCGGAATCAGCATGACAAGGGTTAAATAGGAGAGAAAAAGGAGAGAAATATCTTTGAATGGTGACCAAATAGTCATAACTATGATTGTTTAGTCATGACAAATTGGTTTACTGATGATATCTGTTGGCTGAAATTCAGTTCTGAAAATTTTTATCTAACTAAATGCATCTGATTCACATTATTTCTGAAATATTTAATCTTCAGTTGCCACATATCATAGGTGCACATGCAAAATGTAGTGACTACAGCTTTAATAAAGCTGTAGTTACGACATTTTTCCTGCACACCTTTGACACGTTAGTCAGTTAGTAAATATTGTTATTTTGTGAATGATTCAATCCTTAGTATATAAAGTAAGTTGAAATGTACTAAGCCTGTTGTCTTACCATTTCTTGTCAATATATCTAGGTTTTGTTAGAGCATTGGTCACATAAAAGACCTTGTCAACGTCGTAGATTACAGATAATTTTCAAACTTGTAAGATAAATTCTTCCTAACCCACAAAACTGATCTTTCTTTTAGTAATGCAACAATTATGAAATGTAAATGTACTTATCTTAACCCATTTCCACACAATGACGCTTTTGGACACTCCTCATGAAAAACAATTGGGAAAACACTGTGTATAATGAAGAAGTTGCTTGTAACAAGCATTTTACAAGTGTCCAAACTGGTCCAAATTGAAAGAAGTTGCAGACCAAAATATTCAGTTGAGGGAATGTTTAAAAATCTTAGTGTTATGGTATAGAAAACATTGTTGATAACGAAGAAATTGCTTGTAACAAGCAATTTCTTCATTTTCCACAATGTTTTCCAAAGCATTTTTCTTGAGGGCATCCAAAAGCGTCATTGAGTGGGAATGGGTTCATAACCTAACTCACTACCAGATGACTAAGTTTAAGACTGGTTCAAATTGAAAGAAGTTGAAGATGACAATGTTAAGTTGATGGTGTTTTAGGAATCTTCGTTCTTTGGGTAGAAAACATTTTGGATAATGAAGAAACTGAATTTATTGTATCAAGCAATTTCTTATTTTTCCATCATGTACCAAAAGCTTTATTTTTGAGGGGGCATCAAAAGTGGGATTCTGTGGAAATGGGTTAACCAATTACCACACAATGATGCTTTCTGAGACTCCTAAGGAAAAGATAGTTAGAAAACATTGTGGAAAATGAAGAAATTGCTTGTAACAAGCAATTTCATCATTCTCTGTAATGTTTTCTTCCTCAAAAGACAAAGAAATTTAAGATTTCATCAACTCGTCTACAACTTCTTTCAATTAGGACCAGTTTAAAATTTTGTCATCTAGTAATGGGTTAAGAAAAAACTCATTGAAGAGTAATGAATAGTGGGTTTTTTTTTTTTCAAATCTCCTTATTAATGATGACAAACTGCTTGTGTTCCATCATAATTTTTTTACTAGTTTGAATGACTTGACAGAAAATTTCAATCTAATTGTGACTTCCTTTGCAATCATCCATCATACATAATTAGGTGACCTTTGTTTCTAAAATATGACAAAACTTTATTCTATGCAAAATATCTCGAAAGGGCTAGCAAATGTGTCCACTGTACAACACCACTGAAAATGAAACTTGCACAAAACTTGTAAACTAAAAAGAAGGGACTTGAAGGTGCTAGTACAGTGTTGTAGGGCAGAAACAGCCTCGTAAAAATATCGCTAATTGCTATATGAAAAGAACATGTATACTGATACAACCCAAGCTTAAATTATGGTACTTGAAATGTCATTTATGAAAAAAAGATACTTTGCTTTTGAAAACTTTCTTATTCTTATTGTAATATTACAATAAATTATTTAATTAATTTTAAAACAGAATTCAGTTTTGTTTTTGTATATATTTCTTCAATAAATATTTGCAATATCTTCCTTTTCTTAGACTCATTATCAGACAGAGAAATTTTACACTGGTCTAATTTGACAAAAATATAAAGATTATGAAATTTGTGACAAACAATTTCTTCATTTTCCACAATGTTTTCCACAACTTTTTTTCTAGGGGGCATCTAAAAGCATTACTGATTGGGATAAACCTTGTGTGTCACTTAAAGGGAAATTTACCATTTCATTGCCAAACATTTAAGAGCCAGAATAAGAAAAAAAAAGGCAGAAAAAAAATTCATCTATTGTGTTGTTAAATTTTTTCCCATTTACTTTTAGGAATGATAATAGTCAATCATAATCTATTTAAAGTTATACATCTATTTTCATCTTAAATATTTTTTATATCATTATCTTGTGTGCTTCAAGGTGTTGTTGTCTTAGCTGCTTATAATATGAAGTTGAATTTGTGTATAATTAACTCTTTCTTGTATAATCACTGGTTTTTATGTCCATGGAATTTTATGATTAAGAAAATATTGTGATAAAAGAAGAAATTGCTTGATACAAGCAATTTCTTCTTTTATCACAATATTTTCTACTACATAGAATGTATTTGTTTCAAATTGCACTCACTTTTGATTGTCGTCTGCATCATGTTTCGATCAAATTGGGCCAGTCTAAAATTTCAAGAAACAGGAAAGGGTTAAAACATCCATGACCGTTTGCACATAATAATTAATGTATTATTATCAAAATAACATAGAACTTCTATGTGGTTAATTTTTTTAAAAGAATTAAATCTCAGAGCTACAGATAGAGTGCATAATTCGGAGTTTTAATTTGAATATTTCACAAATAAGGCCATAAACCTTATATTTCTCATCAAGGTGATTCAAATGAGTAGCCTCAGAATAAGGTTTCATCCAGAAATTAGGAATTTAGAATGCTGTTAGACCTTTTTATCTAGACCTTGAAACTAGACGAAACAATTTTACTTCATTAACCAATTCCCACACAATGACGCTTTTAGACGCCCCTAAAGAAAAACAACTGAGATCACATAGTGTTTATATAAAGTAAAAGCAATTATCTTCATTTTACACAATGTTTTCTACCCAGAAAGTCGATCAATCTAAATTTTCATAAACTTTAAAATGACTTGTCTGCAACTCTTTTCAATTTGGACCAGTCCAAATATTTCTTCTGTGGTAATGGGTTAAGGTGATTTGCATGCTGCTGTAATTTTGATGATGCTCAGAAAAATCTTATTTTGTTCTGGGATTTGAAACTTCCTTTACTGAATCAGAAGTACCTTACAAAAAAACTTAAATGAAAAATTAATTTTGAATCTGTTAAATTCAATTCAGATAATTCCATTTATCTAAATTCTGGCGTTGAAATTTGATCATTATCATTCCTTGAAATTGTACATATGACAAAAATGTGACAGATTTGTAAAACATCATTGTTTGAATGTGCTTGTTTATTTTCCTAAGTACATTTTCATTCTAACTACTGTGAGCTTATCTGAAACCTGAATAGATAATGGAGTGGTGGGGAGGGTACTCTAGATTGAAAGGGCAAGCTTTAAAAGGTTTAGCTTGTCATATGTTTAGGTCTACATTAAAATAATCAGTCAAGCTGTTTCTGATGATAGTACTGTCATTCAAAACACATTTTTGTGTATCTATTGATCATAAATTCATTATTATAGATAAAAGATAGAAATGATATTGTGATGACCGCCTCAGGGAACCATGAATAACTTTTGTTCCCTGCTTTGTGAACTCATTTAACCCATTACCAGACAGCAGTATTTTAGACCCATCCAAACTGAAAGAAGTTGCAGATGACAATTTAAAGCTTATGAAATTTTGGAGTTTTTTTTACTAGAGAACATTGTGGGTAATGAAGAAATTGCCTGAACCAAGCAATTTCTTCATTTTTCACAATGTTTTCCAGAGCTTTTTTTCTTGGGGTGTCTATAAGCCTCATTGAGTTGGAATGGGTTAATCAATCATACAACACAATCCAGCACTTCGAGCACCATCAAAGTATAGCAATGGAAAACATTGTAGGAAAAGGAGTTGTTTTTTTAAAGCAACTTTTCAAGGACTATAATTATATTTTCTTTATTTGATACTTGTTTTTCAATTTATAATGCATGCACTTACAAAGTCTTCTGCAACCTCCTCCAACTTGGACCAGTCTTGTAACTGGTCAATCTTAAAAAAAATGTGTATCTGTGGTAGAATTAACATGTCTGGATTGTTTAAAGTTCTTTAATTATTCCATCTCGAAAGGCGTACATTTTTGAGGAAGCTAGAACTAAAATAAGATATGATGTCATTTCATTTTTTCCATATCAGAGCTTTAAGTCATGATGACGCCACACAGTAATGCTTTTCGAAGCCCCCCAGGAAAACATTTGGGAAACCATTGTTACAAGCAATATCAGCAATGTACACAATGTTTTCTATCCAGAAAATGGATAAAATCTAAAATTTCATAAACTTTTAATTTGGACCAGCCTAGAATTTTGTTGAGTTGGAATGGGTTAAACTATTGAATATTTTGTTAATCAAAAAGTACTGCAGTCCTTGTTGAATTGTCCAACTAAATTATTCTGTTTAGCAGTTTCCTTCTTCATCAACATTTTTTTCACATTCATATGATAATTTTTACACAGTTCATACATGATGACTGAAAGCTAATGATCCATTTAAATCAAAATTGGTATATTTTTAGTTCAACTGCATGAAGTTGTACATTCTTAAAAATTTTGTATAATGATTTATAGTTTTAGAATCCCTTTTTTCATCTGTTGGTTTTTTTAACCCTTTCCTGTTTTTCCAGTCCAATTCGAAAGAAGTTGCAGACAATATTCAAAAGTGGGTGCAATTTGAAAAGTAACAAACCTACAGATTAGAAAATTTTGTGGGAAAAGAAGAAATTGCTTG
Organism: Fragum fragum; assembly: GCA_946902895.1. Taxonomy (NCBI): domain Eukaryota; kingdom Metazoa; phylum Mollusca; class Bivalvia; order Cardiida; family Cardiidae; genus Fragum; species Fragum fragum. The sequence continues at coordinate 64,503,057 of OX336369.1, read as the reverse complement.
TCACAAGCAATATCTTCTTTTCCCACAATGTTTTCTTAAGTATTAATTCACAGGGACGTGAAAACAAGGGATTGTACAGGAAAAGGTTAAAAGCAGCAAGCATAACATATACCTATAGTACTTTAATTCCCTCATGATATTAATAAAAATTGAAAAATTTGCCATCGTCATCAAAGCTTATAAATTCAAAGAAAAGAAATTCTGCTGTTTAAGTTGCATTAGATCTAAGCATTATTATACATTACAGTGATATTTTTTTCACTTTAGAGTTTGGATAAAAATGCACTTTCATTCATGATTACATAAATAATTAACTTTAGAAAAATGACCCCCTCCCCCAAGAAAAAAACTGAAGGAATTTAAGAATCATTTTTTTTTTCATATTTCCTAGAGTTTATTTCAACCAATTACCAGACAAAAGATCTGGACTTGGACAAATTCAAAGCAGTTGCAAATGACAATTTCCTCATAAATGACTTTTTTTTCATACATATGTTTGCATTTTGGGTTAGAAAACATTAAAAATAACAATAAAATTGATTTCAGCAAGCTATGTATATTTCTCCATTTTCCACAATGCTTTACTAAGTTTTTTTCTTGAGGGGCATATGTATGGGAATTGGGTTTGTATGGGAATGGTTTTCTTTAAAAAACATTGTCATCTGCAACTTCTTTCAATCTGGACCAGTTTAAAATGTTGTCATCTTGTAATGGATTAAGAAAGCTTCTTCATAACAAATTAATAGTTTTAGTCGCAAGTATGATAAAGCCTTAATAAAATTCAGTGGTACATATTTGAATCAGTCCTGAAAACTGCAAAAATGATTGTAGGGGAAAAATCATTACTGTCTCAAAGATTTTTTTCCCAATTTCCTGCTGGAATATCTTTTGATCAAATTCCTGTTCAGTTGAAAAGAGAAGGGTAACTAAATTGCATTATAACCCATTAAAGGCTATTAAATATGATAATTTGAAAGCTCCCTTTTGTCTCATTTACAATTTTAATAAGTAAAATACCTTTAATGTATTGACAGCCCCTAACTATCTGTTAAAAAAAACTAAATTACGATCAGTTTTATTTTCCACATCGAGGTATGAGACCGGTCAAGCAAAAAGGGATCTCCTAGGTATTCCTAATAAAAAATACTTGAGAGAAAGTAGACAGCGCAGAGGTCAGCCAGAGATCTCATTTAGGCAGAGGTCAGCCAGAGATCTCATTTAGAAATTAATTACATATAGAAAGCTTGAATTGTAATTGCAAATTCAGAAAATTGTTAAAGAGCAAAAAGTAGCTATACCAGGCAACCTGCCTGTAATTGATCAGTTGTGCACTTCCTAGGAGGGTTTTTTTTAACAGACAGGCCAGACATATTAACCCATTTCCACATAATCCTGTTTTAATTCACTCCTCAAGAAAAAAGCTTGGGGAAAGATTGTGGATAATGAAGAAATTGCTTGGTTCAAGCAATTTATTTATTAACCACAATGTTTTCGCCCAAAAGGATGAAGATTTTTAAAATTCCATTATTTACAAATTGTCGTCTGTAACTTCTTTCAATTTAAACTAGTCTAAAATTTTGTTGTATGGTAAATGGGTTTAAATATAAAAGGGAACTATATACAAGGATATATATATTTTAAAATGTTAGGTTAGTGTTTTTATAACAATATCATTGCTACAATGAGCCATATGCATATTAATAAATAACTTTTACCCAATTCATTATATATCTCTGCCAAAATAACATAGAATAGTAGTACTTTATATTGTGCATTTACATCAATAGATATCTTAATGTTTCCCTTTTTATTTCAGCCTGTGTTCATTCCTAGACAGTCTCGTTTACACGATATGCCAGAAGAATCAGCTGACAAACTAAGTCCCCCATTAAGTCCTCGTACACCCCAGCCATTCGTGACATCACAGTCAAACTATATGGAAAATCCAGAACTGGTATGTTTCTTTTGTTGAAATCATTACATTAGCTATATTTTTATTTTGATGCCATTGATATTGTTTCAGAACGAAATGTATGTGTCAAAATGTATATGCAAGACATGATGCATGACTGTATTTTAGAAATAAAACATGTATATTGGTGCTACTGAGAGAGCCAACCATGGTACACATGTAAAGACAAAAAATACAGGGTACATTTGGAAATCAACACATACAGATGAGAGTGGTTTTGTTCATATTTTAATCATTTACGTAAAAAAAAAAAAAATTCAAAAGCAGAGAATTTTGTCAACATGATCTATGCTACTTACACAATCAATTTGCTATTTATCGCTCTTTATCAGTCTTTATTTTCATTAATTGCGAATTCTTCAACAAGCAATTGTATAGAATTTGAAATATTGATATTTTGTTAACAGATATGGGTATAAATATGGTGTTAGATGTCCTTAATTTCGTTTCTCCCAACAGAAACACCCCCTCTGTAAAAAGGTAAAATCATTCTTGGGTACCGTAATTGTTACAAGAAAAATGTATCTTAAATCTTCTAATATTCTAGAAATAACAATGGTATTGTACATGTTGCTATCTAAAAGTTAACAGACAGTTTAAGATTAAGAAAAAGAATTTATATTTGTAAATCTGCGATTTGTATTTTGTTATGGTATCATTTAATGTTTTTTTCAACATTGTGTTTCATTACATGTGTACTAGCATGCTATAAATCATGTTTCATCCATAGATAATATAAATTGTAAGTTTTCTATAATACAGTATTTACACATTTGTAGATGTATGAAAATGCAATATAAATGAAAATCAATAATGCAGTGATTATTTGATTTTAAGTTACAAAAACAAAGAATCATATCTTTACAAGATGCAAAAAAGACTTATGCATGGTCATTTTTTGAACTGAGTCATCAAATGGCTTTCTGGAAAAAGCTGATATATTTCTTACATTAGCTATAAACATTGTCATGATGATGTTCCAAGAAACAATGCTGGGAAATTCCCTAGTCTTACTGTCATTATTAGGATACAAATTTGAATAAAATCATCAAAAAAACTTGTTCTACTGGTTGATATGAAGTCTGAATTTGTATGTCATCATAGCATTATCATGTTTCTTTCCCATATCTCAAGTATGTGACTTTCTCACACTTGGTCATAGAGAGCCATATTGATTGCTAGGTTTATTGAAGCTATTCTGTTCCTATTTTTCATTATCTCTTGTCACAAAGGATCTTCCAGGTAATTTACTTCTCTGTCTGGTGCTTGGGATGCCATATTGATTAACACTTTTACCTGAAAATTGATTGATATTTGGTGTAAAATCAGGTCTTTTCACTACTCTAACAACATAAGGGGATTTAGGGGCAGTTCGGCTTCAAAACAATTTTCAATAAAAAAGTCATCTAAATAGAAGTTATCATATTAATATTTATTGATATATTTTAATGAAAAGATACAAGAATATTGATGCAAATGGAAGCTGTTGCTTGCACTTGCAAAAGACTTTTGTTTCAAACTGGCCATACATCAGTTTTGCTCATAATTAGGAGACAATGCATACAATAAATTTCACAACAATATGATGTAGGTTTATACATGCAGCAGTTAGCTTCTGTTTCATGAAAAAAAGAACCTGAATGTTTCCAAGAAAGAATGCATCATTCAGTGTAATTTGCTGGAACAAATTATCCTGTCATAAAGCTCAATGGGGGTGTTTCATTTCACTTTGAAATAAAACTATCTGTTGCCTGCATTTCATGCTGTAAAAATAAATAAAGAATTTCCAATGAAGCAACCTTCATTTCATAATTTAGCTTGATTGTGTTTTCTTCCTAATTGATTTTGTGTAACAAATTCAATCTTCTTTGTAGAGAAAAATGAATATAATTTAAAACAAAAATAGTATGTAAAAGTATGACTTTACTTTATGTCTAACACCAAATTCAAATTGATAAAAAAGTTTACCAAATTCTATAATACTATATACTGGTATGTTTTCCTGATTTTACAATACTCTATACCCATTACCAGATAGCAAAATTGTAGACTGGTCCTAATTCATTGGAGTTGCAGAAGACAAGAGTGTAAGAATTTTAGATATTTAGATTTTTAACTTGGATGTTTTCAGAGAAAACCTGAGGTATTGTGATCACCTTGGCGTCGTTTGCGTCGGCGTTGGCTTTGGTGTGACAAACTTTAACCTTGGTCATATCTCTGTTGTTATTGAAGATATCCTCATGAAATTTGGCATGTGTATTGACCATCACAAGAGCTATCTAGACTATCAAGGGGGTAACTCTAAAAGCGTTTTGGAAGAGTTATGCCCCTTTTTCGACATAGAATTTTACATTAGTGAGCACCTGCAGCTGAGCGTTGGTACCCGTGGGCGGTGCTCTTGTTTCAACTTTCTGGTAAGGACATGGTGGAATATGAAGAAATTGTTTGTTGCAAGCAACTTCTTCATTTTACACAATGTTTTCCCAAATTTTTTTTTTAATGAAGGGTGACATAAAAGTATTATTACGTGGGAATGGGTTAAATCTTCATATGAAAAAGTATCAAATTGATGTACACCAAGTTCTCCAGATTATTTGTCTATTTCTGTTATAATACAAATATAAATCATGGCATGAAAAAGCAAAATGTCTCATTCTTCACACTATAGAAGTGTATTTTATCTACTTCTGTCAGTTCTTTGATTGCCGAGTTTGACTGAACAAGCCAAACATCAATACAAGTGAAGTGTGGACTATCTGTCGTCAGGATACAGGAGATATTGGCCTCTCACAAATATCCTGGAGACTGAAATATCACTACCACTTTCTATGATGATAACAATTCAACATGATTTATCTAAGGACAATCAACAGGTTACATACAATAAACCATAGTGTTATTCAGACCTGAAACATTCCTGCACTTACAGTCACTGGTTTTTACAAACATGAAATCGTTTGTCAAAGAAAAGATTGTGAGAAAAGGAGAATGTGACAATTTCAGCAATCTTACCTTTTTAAACATTCTTTTGTTTATCATGATAAGTGCCTTTATTCTCAAACTTCGTTCACATTAAAATGCTGTCTTCTATTTGAAACTCTTTAAAAAAAATTTGGACCACGCTAAAGTTTTGTTCTCCTTTTATGGGATGTGTTGAGATTTTCTTTGAGACAAGCTTATCTTAACCCATTCCCACTCAGTGAAGCATTTGGACGCCCCTCAAGGAAAATAATTGGGAAAACATTGTGCAAAATGGAGAAATTGCTTGTCACAAGCAATTTCTTCATTTTGCACAATGTTTTCTACCAAGAAAGATGATAAAATTTAGAATTTCATAAACTTTAAATTGTTGTCTGCAACTCCTTTCAATTTGGACCAGTCTAAAATTTTTTTGGGTGGGAAAGGGTTAATCTTGTCTAGAAGAGAATAATTATCAAGCAGGCCTTAACTCTTGTCATGCTGAATGAAATCCTTTTGCAGAATGACAGTAAAATCAAAGTGCTTAAAGCACTGGAAGCAATGCTTGTGGATCAAATTTTTTTTTGAAAATTCATCTTATTAACACCTTGATTGCAAGGGACAAACAGGTGGTGCAGATTAAGATCAGACTGCACATATTTGCGTGACGATCTTTGTCTATACCTTCCGCAAAAGTATGAATATTCCTGGTTCACCAAGACAAGAGTTCAAACTTCTAGTTCTTTTTTCTAATCATGCAGAATTTCTACTTTCAGAACGTAAGTCATCAGAGAGAAGATAGTCATAGTGAGACATCTGGTGAAACAGCAACGAGTCATGACAGCGGAAAAGGGGGCAGCGTAGAGGGAGATAACCATGGTAAGTGTCACTATGAATATTGACAAAAATATTTAACCCATTCGCACACAATCTCACTTTTTTTACACACTTCAAACTTAGGACTCTGGAAAACACTGTGCAAAATGGAGAAATTGCTTGTAACATGCAATTTCTTCATTATCCACAATGTTATCTTTCCCAAAAGATAAAGAATTTTGGAGTTTCTTGTTTTTTCTTTTGACAGTTTGAATATACAGCATATGAATCAAGTGGCCATGAAAAACAAATCTAATACAACTCGACGGAAAAAAAAATCCGTATTCAGCATGTAACAAAAAAACGTATTCGTCGAGTACCGTTAACCACAGACTCATCCAATAAAAAATACCTACACACGATTCTCGAACACGATAACAACAAATAGAAAAACACACTGTTGTAATATTCCCTATTTATTTCTTTTTTCAGATGGACCTCAACTAGATCTCAAATTTCAACCATTAGCATTGAACCCCTCAACTTACATCATTAAGGAAGGACGTTATTCTAACCGATATAAACAAAATCTACCCTCACAGACAAGACAAGTCCCGCCCAAACCCACAACGTTACCCATTAAAACAAATCACTCACAACAGAGACCTAGTGCAAATACGTATGGTGATAACTTTAAACCTACTTTAAGCTCACCAGTAAATGTGCAAAATCGTACAAAAAACTGGTGTCAAAACCTTGATTATAATGATTCAAACTATTTGTCACATGGTGGTTCTTTAAAAAGTTACCATGGCAACCAAGGTCATGGTCACAAACATTCATATTTAGAACCCACAGTGTCATGGGATATGGGATCACAGAGTGTGAATACTAGTTCAAAATTGTCTCCAAGTATAGCATTTGTCAATCACGGGTATAATAACTACTACCCTTCATTTCGGACAAATAGTACGAGAGATGATGATGAAACCACAACAACGTCTGGAAGTTATACGATTAATGCAGAAGATCTTGACGAGGATATTTCAAGGTCAAATTATTCAGTGTCTAGAGTTGTGTGATAATGGAGGTTAATGTGCTTGTATTGAATCAAGGAAATTAAAAAAAGAAAAACGTCTATCAAAGTTCACAGAAAAAGGGAGGGTTAGCGCTATATTCTATAGTGTTAACACATTGTGTGTTCTTTAACCCATTCCCACACATCAAAATTTTGGACTATTTCAAATTGAAATTGTTAACCCATTTCCACACAAAATATTGCTTTTTAAGAAGAAACGCTTTGGAAAACATTGTGGAAATTAAGAAATAGCATGAAGTTGTTGTCTGCAGCTTCTTTCAATTTGGAACAGTCTAAAATTTTGTTGTATTGGAATGAGTTAAATATGATTAGGGTACTTTCCAGGTAAATTTACTTCATGCAATACCTTGAACTATATTGTAAGAATTTCCTTGTATTCAATACCATTCTAAAGCATTCCATATTGCATTTCATTGTATACTTTAACATAAAATGTGCCAAATGTTTTATTTCTTTACTTACTTGTTCTTAAACACACACACATGTGTTCACATGATGTCATTAACAGTTCAATTCTTTAGTTTTCTTTTCTTATTTTCGTATGGTCTAGTATTACTGCAATGTCATTAGTTCTGTCTTTTAACCCTTTCCTGTACAGTCTTTTGTTTTCACGTCCCTGTGAATTTATACTTTAGAAAACATTGTGTGAAAAGAAGAAATTGCTTGTCACAAGCACTTTCTTCTTTTCCCACAATGTTTTCTAACCTGTAGGTTCGCTACTTTTCAAATTGAGCCCACTTTTGATTGTTGTCTGCAACTTCTTTCAAATTGGACTGGTCTAAAATTTTGAAAAACGGGAAAGGGTTAAGTAGAATATTAAAGAAATGGAAGGAAAGGATCTCTATTAAACTATTTCCAGATAGAAAAATTTTGGACTGGTCCACACTTGAAGAGGTTCCAGACAAGGGTTTAACCCATTCTCAACCAAAAATATTTCAGACTAGTCCAAATTGAAAGAGGCCGCAGCCGACAATTGAAAGTTGATGGAATTTTAATTATTATTTTTTTTTTTTCGTCGTTTTTTAAGTAGAAAACATTGTGGATGATAAAGAAATTGCTTGATACAAGCAATTTTTCCTTTTCTATAATGTTTCCGAAGCATTTTTCTCGTGGTGCGTAAAAAGGAGGGATTGTGTCTGAATGGGTTCTCCCCCAAAAAGATTTTTCTTGAGGGGCGTCAAAAAGTGTCAATTTGTGGAAATGTGTTAATTTAAAACACATAGTCTATCTAAAATTTGTTAAATGAGAAAGAAATCAATGACACCGAAACCATCCTAGTAGTTTGAGGGTTCAATGAAAAACTGTTGTATCTGAAATGATTTCACAACGTTTTCCCATTTACTCTCTTTTAGTTTGTCCCTTACTGTTGAAAACTAGACATATTAGTGTGTTATATCTCATTCATTATTTGTGTCGGCGTTTCTCCACAGAGTGAACATGTTCTTTCTGATTGATTGTAAAGTGAAAATCAGTACTGTTACACTTGTATTAAAAGACCACTCAAGGGACAGCCAAAAAGTGGTTGTTTGACCAATTCCCACACAATAGAATTTTAGACTGGTCCAAAATGAAAAGAGTTGCAGACGACAATTTAAAATTTTTAGAGTTTTTGATCTTTCTTTGTAGAAAACATTGTGGAAAATGAAGAAATTGCTTGTAATAAGCAATTCTTTCATTTTCCACAATGTTTTCCAAAACTTTTTCCTTGGGGGTCGTCTAAAAGCGTCACTGAGTGGGAATGGGTTAACAGACGGCAAAATTTTAGACTGGTTGAAATTGAAAGGAGTTACAGACGACATTTTAAAGATTATGAAATTTAAGATTTGTTCAACTTTCCTGGTAGAAAACATTGTGTGAAATGGAGAAATTGCTTGTTGCAAGCAATTTCTCCATTTTACACAATATTTTCCCAAGTGTTTTTCTTAAGGGGCGTTCAAAAGCATCATTGTGTGGGAATGGGTTAAAGTGTCAAGTAGAATCAAGAAGTCCTTTTTACCCGATGGCTCAGTAAAACAAGTTGTGTCTTTATATACTCTATATTGCACCGAGGCATTAGAATCGAATATATTACTTGTCAGTAGATTGTCTTTGTTCATTGTTTCTAGAATGAACCGACAAATACTAAAAGATTCTGTCCATGTCAAAATAAGTGACCTAAAGCTCTGTGGATAATGGCTGACATTGTGAATGATATATATGTGTAGTTGTTGAATGTTTTTGTACATTATCTTTGTTATATGTGAGAATCTATGAAAAGTTGAAAACAAGTACATTAAAAAAATATTAAAATATGAATACACAGGAATTAATTTGTTGTTTTAAAGTTTAATACCATGTCCATTCACGAAGCTAAGCCTGATTTTTTTATGGAAGTTTGATATTGAAGACTCTCATTTTGAACGATTTCAACAATGTGCTGCATACAAAGAAATTTTTCCTGGCTAACATTTGCCAAGGTCATATTTCTGCTTGTACTGAAGATTTTTACATACATCTTGGAATATATGTATTCACTGACAGACCAGCTTTCTGTTTCAATTCAGACGTTTTCTTCCTATATCTAGTATACTAAACTCATTATCCCCCAAGAAAAAAAATGGGAAAACATTGAAAACCGTTCAAGACATTTCATGTAACAAGCAAAATTTGTCTATCTCTCACAATCTGTCCTACCAACGAAGATAGAGAAAATTAAAATTTAATCAACTTTAAATTTTGTCTGCAATTTCTTTGAATTTGAACCAATCTAAAATATTGTCGTCTGATAATGGTTCAATTCCTACGTTTCTTGGTTTAGGCTCAAAAGACTATATGACTCAGTCACAGTCCCCCAAAATTCGTATGCCCTCGACTGTTCCGTTCTTAGGCATTTTTGAGTCGTCTGTCATCGTGTTTGCCTAACAGTTGTCATATCACAAGCCTATTGCAAGACATTGCTAATGGCGCAATTTTACAGTACTGGCACACTACCAGTTAAACACAGATTTTAAGGAAATGTCTAAAGTAAAAGAGTACAGCTGAAATATTTAGTATATTTTTCGGATAACAATCAATAATTAACATCGCCCCATTTTAGTACAATTAAGGTAACTGTTATACATGACTGTTAACACATTCCCTCCTTTTTACGATCCCTAAGATAAAAACTTTGGAAAACATTTTTTAAAATGAAGAAATTGCTTGTATCAATTAATTTCTTCATTAACAACGATTTTATCTACCCCATAAAGATAACGAATTTGTTAAATTTCAACTACAAAATTTGTCGTTTATAGCTCTTTTTTTTAATATTGACTAATCTAATCGTTTGTCATGTGGTTATGTTTGTCGTCTGCAGCTTCTTTGAATATTGACCAGTAGAAAATTTGTCATGTGGTTATGCTTGTCGTCTACAGCTTCTTGGAATGTTGACAAGTCGAAAATTTGTCATGTGGTTATATTTGTCGTCTGCAGCTTCTTTGAAAAAATGAACAGTCAAAAGTTTTGTCATGTGGTATTGTACAAAGCTATGCATGGTGTTGCTTTACTACCATTCAGTGCGTCTAACTGTTTTAGCTCTACTTGGGATGCTTTGACAAAAACATCATGTATAGGAATGAGCCCATTCCCACACAATGACCCTTTTTTGGCACCCCTCACGAAGAACAATTTGGAAAACATGGTGTATTATGAAGAAATTGCTTGTAACAAGCAATTTCTTCACTTTACAACATGTTTTCAACCCAGAAAGTTGAAAAATATAAATTTCGTAAACTTTAAATTATCGTCTGAAACTCTTCAATTTGGACAAGTCTATAATTTTGCCATCTACTAATGGGTTAAGCTACTTTTTTTCGAGCAAAGCACCAACAGGCTTTTCAGTCATACACATTGATAATTTAGTACATGTATTCAGAATCAAAGCATGATAAAAGGGGTATAAAAATTGCATGCTATGAATGTATTGTATCATTAAAGACCCAGTAATCGATAATACAGAACCACGAGTCTGACCAATTTTCCTTTGTCCACTCGAGCGGAACGGTCACCTCTCAATACAGCCGGACCATCAAAATGGTCATTCGGGTTTTTATTACAAAAAGAGTGGACAGTAAAACTGATCGGACTGTCCCCTGTCATTATACGTTAATATTATACAGTCTCCATTATCTGATTTATTACACACAGTTGCTTGTTTACGTGGGCTAAACCCTTTCGAAAATCAACATCGGAAACAAAATTCATGCTATCCGCATCGTCTTTTCGTAAATCCAGTTATTGTATGTCATATCTTTTGCTTTATGTCCCGTGTAATACTGTGTCTTTGTAGATAATTTAACTTTTAGTTTCATCTATCAATAACGGGCGTTCCGATTGGTCGAAAAAAAAATATTCATAACTCCATGAAACAAAAATTTTGAGCACGCAGCTATTTTGTATGCTCCCGCAAAAAGTAGTCCCATACAAAAAGGTATCAAAAATTGTAAAGTTTTTGCTTTTTCGCTCGATACTATTAAATTATAAGAGATGAAGAGAATATTTTTTGTTTTCGTGGAGGTATGAACCGAAAAACTTAATCACACAATGTATGAATCCGCTTCGCGTATTCATACAGTGTGATTAGGTTTTTCGGTTCATACCTCCATGAAATCAAGATCTCTTAAATATAATATCTTGTTAGCGTCACATCTTCACCTTAAGAGAACATTGCCAATGTCAATGCTCCACTTATTTACATTACTTTTATGAGTTGAATGCCTGGAATTTGGAGAAGACTCACTTTTAATGATTTATGGTTCGTTTGTCAAAGAAATTTTCTGATGTTATCCCCCATCCCCCAAATCTAAACGTGTTCAAAGTTGAAATGCTCCCTGTTGGCCCGTGAGACATGGTAAAAGGACTCGGCGAATTTACCAATTGCGGCTTTCAATCGAAGAATAAATTGATAAATCAAATCATTCATTTAGGACGACAGTGAACTTTGATTCTGGCATTGGCCGACATTTTAGTAAAGCATTTTAATTGGTTTAGCGCCTTAAACGTCGTAACTACTGCTTATTATAGATGAAGTTACGTCGTTAAGGTCACCAGCCAACCATAACATATTTTCATTACAAGATACTGATAATTAATTTTGCAACTTTTCGCCGTTTAACCCATTCCCACACAATTTTTTAGACTGGTTCAAATTTAAAGAAGCGGCAGACGACAATTTCAAGTTGATAGAATTTTATATCTTTTCATCTTTCTGGTTAGAAAACATTGTTGACAATGAAGAAATTGCTTGATACAAGCAATTTCTTCATTTTCAAAAATGTTTTCCAAAGCTTTTTTCTTGAGGGGCTTAAAAAGAAGGGATTGTGTTGGAATGGGTAAATATATAAGTAGAACTTCCTGTTGGAGATAAGTTGGCGGGATCAACGATCCGTCAACTAGCCATATTAAAGAATGTCTTTGACATCGTACTTTTGGTTGGGTTAAAAACATTTATACTTAGAGAACATCGCATAACCATATGTGATGATAATTACAGGTTCTTTAGCTTGACAGCCACCGTCATAGCGCAGTTAGTAGCGCGTCGGACTGTCAATCTAGAGGTCCCGGGTTCGATCTCCGACGGCGGCACTCATCCTTTCCGACTATTTGTCTCTCACCAATGGGTCGATAATCGTAGACCTATGTGAGATAGCAGCTGGAGGCTAGGAAAGGATGTAATGGTAGTACTGGTGTGAGAAATACCTGGATTCCATTGTTAGGTGCTCCAGCCGCAGCGATATAACTGAAAGATTGTTGAAAGCAGCCTAAAACCCCATTCAAACAAATATTCAGCTTGTCCGAATCAAAATATTCTGTACTTGCAAAATCGACGTCTTTCACAAGGAAAGTCTATTTGATGTCAGCCTATGATAACATAAATATATTGCAAAATTCATCACTGATTACTGCAAACTCGTTTGGTTGACAAATCTTTCTTCGAACATTTCTATTCTGCTCATTAGCTTACCCTTGTCATGCTAATGTAAAATCCTATACATTATTGCTTTAATATCAAAGGACTGACAGCACTGGAAAGCCTTAATGAGGGTCAATATTCCTTTTGAAAATTGATTACTTTAACAGCTCTGGCTGAAAGGGGACAAGCAGGAGGTGTAGACCAAGATCAGACTGCACTTATGTGCAGGCTAATCTTGGTCTACACCTCCTGCCAAAACCGGAATATTCCGGGTTCAGCATGACAAGGGTTAATAGTAGGCTGTGTAAATGATCTGAACCATGCATTATCATGCTGTGTGAAATCCCTGACAGAGATGCATTAAAATCAAACAGCTGAAAGTACTGGTAGCACTTATTATTCAATAATCAATATTTTCTTTAGAAATCAGTTTCATAAACTACTCTGGCAGGAAAAGTACAAGCAGTGGTGTAGACCAAGGTCAGACGTCACTCATGTGCATGCTGATGTTTGTCTAGACCTCCTGCCTAAACCGGAATCTTCTGGGTTCAGCATGACGATGGTTAAAACTAAATGGACTATATTAATAAACCCTTAGTTATGTCTACTGTACTTTGATCTATTTCTCTTGCCGGTTGCACTATAGTTAGTGGTCAACGACAACACACTAGCCACTGTTTCAATTCAATGTCCTCAGGTTAGAAAGGCTTCCCCCCCCCCCCCCCCCCTTCAGTGACAAAAGTGGCATTTAACCCATTCCCACTTGACAAAATTTTAGACTGGTCCAAATTGAAATAAGATGCAGACGACAATTTCAAGTTGAATGAATTTTAAATTTTTTCACCTTTTTGGATAGAAAACATTGTGGATAATGAAGAAATTGCTTGATACAAGCAATCTCTTCATTTTCCACAATGTTTTCCAAAGCTTTATTCCTGAAGGGCGTAAAAAGGAGGAATTGAGTTGGAATTGGTTAACCAAGAGACATACATGTAATTATTAAGCCCCCGTAATGATGATACATTTTAAAATTTGCGAATCTGTTTAATTTTTTCGTTTTCCTGTTTGTCACAAAAACAGTATGTTACCCTTTTTTGCTAAGTACGCGTACAATATTCGATTTTTCCAGAAATTTAACCCATTCAGAATGAAAAAAAAAGTCGTTTAATGAGCCATATAGTTCTATTAATAGTACTGTGATTTTTCACTTGTGCCAAGGCTAAGTTTAAACCAACAACCTTCAGTAATTTGTAAGTACTTTGTTATACACAAGTCCACAAGTGTTATGAAATTTATTCTGTAACCTAGAATAAGAAAATAAGTAAAGTTCAGGTCAAATATCAAGACAACATTCCGATAGTGTTAAATTGCGAAGTCAGTTGTTCTCGACAAACACAACTTGTCTTCATCCAGAATCAACTGATTGAATAAAGTCTTCAAGCAAAATATTTAGTGAAAACACCATCACTTTTTACATTACCAACTATCTGTGCATTGCAGAGCTAAATTTTTCTTAAGCTTAACATAGAACCGGTTCTTAAAGTCGACGGTTCAAGCCCTGGGAAAACGCCCTTATCAAATTTTCTTAGTCGTTTTTTATTGTCGCTTATTATTATGCAGTAAAGTAAAAATGCTATATATCATGAAAACTTTAAATAAGCGTTCAATGCTTCAGGATCCATTGTAGCAACTATCGACCGTATTGTAAACTTCGAGGAACTTTTAATCCCAATTTCCTCAATTATTTTAGCACATTCATTGTTTCAATCACTTGAAGCTACTTTCTACTCTGTAATACCCATGTACTGTTGTACTTTCTTTATTTCTGAACTCCAGGTGTTCAATTAGTATGAGATAATAACAAACATGCAGTGTTCGACATTCATTCATAAAGTAACTTCCGTCCTACTTCTTTCGTATTATGTCCGTGCGTTTGAAGGCAGCGTAATGTAGATAAATATCAGCTTCGTTACACAGTCAGGCTCAGCTTTGACTATGCAACCTGCCCGGTATTCTTTTCTTCTCGACAAGGGTTAACAATTGTTGATAAAATAATCGATCGACCGACCAAATCATTAATTTAGACGGCAAACGAATCTTGAACTCCGACGATGGCCGACATTTATGTATTTTTTGTTGGTTTTGGCGACTTAAACGTCGTGATTACAGCTTATTCAAGCTGTAGCTACGACGTTAAGTCAAAAACAACCATTTTAGTTTTTTATTACCTGGTTCTGGCTATACATTTTGTCAAATAAAGCCGATTGATATCGAATCAGAACTTGCTGTCGGAGTCATTTAGCGTTACCAGCGAGCCGCCATTTACTATTAGGCTTTGCTGCTCGAAATTGACTTAATCATACTCAGGTTACATAAACGTTGTAACTACAGCTTATTCAAATTGTAGTTACAAGGTTTTGGTAGCCAAACGACGAAATTCATCTGTTTTTGACGTGAATTTTCATGTAACATTTATAGCTATTATAATTTGCTGAAAGTTTGAATTTCCCCTAATTTCTGCTGACATTTAACCTTGCCTGAGTAGAAATACCACCATATAACTATGGGAAGCAGATGGCCGGGTGATAATTTTACAATTAAAAGTGAAATGGGATTTAAATCACAGTTAGTTACAGAGTTAGGACGACACTTTAAGTATTATCAAACTCTTTTCTAATCCTAATACTGAATTCCCACACTCACACTTTTTCATTGTCGGTCTTTTTTCTGGAATAAAGAAAAAATATAACAGAGAGTGAAAGGATACATACTAAGGGAAAAAAAGTTTAGCAATTTTTTTCGACCTACATTATTTTTCAACGCAAATGTATAAACCTTATAAAATCAGTCTCGTTTGCAATTTTTAAAAGCTAACTAATTGTGCTAAAGGCTGTCTGACGCAATTTTGCTGAAACACGTTCTGCACGTGCTTCCACATGTACGTGAAGTCCATATCCACAATATCTATCCCAGTTTATTGGTTAGCATCAATAATAAGATAACTCATTAAAACAATTTAAAATAATTCAAATGGGACGTCGCCCAGGGCTTAACTTAGACCAACGGAACGTAGCCATCGGTATGCTGGCTGGTGGTATGATGGTAAAAAAGGTGGCTCAACATTTTGGCGTGAGCCAAAGTTCCATTTCAAGACTTAGAACAAAGTATCGTCAATTAGGCACCATTAAAGACAGGCCACGTTCAGGCAGGCCACGGACGACTACCCAACGTGAGGACAATTACATCGTGACGTGTTCACGGCGTAATCGCTTTCTCAACAGCACTCGTATAGCCGGTTTGGATAGAAATGCAACGGGAACACGGGTCTATGCTCGTACTGTAAGAAACAGACTTCGTTCGGCACGTTTACGCGCACGTCGACCTTACGTTGGCATTCCTTTGACACGTGCACACAGACATGCAAGATTGAATTGGACAAGGGTACACCGTCGATGGCCAAGACGAATGTGGAACCAGGTCCTATTCATAGACGAATCCCGTTTAAATTTGATGTTTGCGGATGGCAGGGTACGTTTTTGGAGGCGTGATGGCGAAAGGATGGATCCCGCCAACGTCATTCAACATGACCGTTTTGGAGGCGGCAGCGTCATGGTCTGGGGTGGTATATCATACCGTGGCAAGACTGACTTGGTAGCTATTCAGGGAAACTTAAATGCCGTTCGATACTGCACCGAAATTGTCCAGCCAGTGGTATTGCTGTTCTTGCGTCAAGGGCTTGCTACCATTTTTCAGCAAGATAATGCCCGCCCACATGTCGCTCGGCACACGTTTGACCTTTTACAGACTAATAATGTTGATGTGTTGGATTGGCCAGCCAAATCACCGGATCTGTCTCCGATCGAACGCCTTTGGGACAATCTGGGTAGGAGAGTAAGAGACTGGAATGGTGTTAATAACGTTAGAGACCTGGAACGTGTTCTGCGTCAGGAATGGGGTTGTATCCCTATGGCCATTAATCGTAGGCTCATTTCCAGCATGAGAAGACGCTGTGATGCCGTTATTGGCGCAAACGGTGGACACACAAGATATTAAATCTTTGTGTTACTTTTACTTCCCTACCCCTACCATGTTTGACGCTGTACAACAAACACGTATGACCTTGAAATCATCTGATTTTTTTAATACATGTACTGTGGCTAACACATAAAAGATCGATGTGTGAAAATATGGTTTGAATTCAAAGCTAGACACCGGAGAAATTGGCTGTAACGTACGAAATTGCTAATTTTTTCCCCCCAGTATAGATATAGGCCAGTGGGAAGCGTTTCAGGTTGGGTTGGTGTGGATTTTTGGATGTTCTTAGAGTGTATGCCCGTATGAGATTAAGTATAAAATACACGTAATATGTTGTTGTCGTTTTCCATTCTTGTAAAAACTCGGTCCCCTAGTTTCTCCCCTACAGTCGCTTCTACGGGCCCGTAAATGTAATTTTGTGACCTTGAAATATTAGAATAAAAGCCGACCAGAGCTACAGGAATAGGAGTATTTAGATTGAGTGTTAAACGGCGTTATTTTGTATATTTGATTGTCAGTAACATGCAACAAGAAATGAATAAAGTAAAATGGTTGAATAAGCTGTAGTTACGACGTTTGAGTCGTCATACCAACAAATATGGTTCACATAAATGTCGGCCAATGTCGGATATCAAAGTTCAACCTCGGTCAAAGTGAATTATTTCATATCCATTATCGTTATTTTTATTTTTATAGTAATAATACATTTTTTCCCGCAATTTCTTAAAATTCGGAGAGGGGGGTGGGGGGGGTGGGGGTAACCAATTTTCAACCAGTTCCAATTCTTTCGGCCTTATGCTATTAATATTCGAAAAATCAAGTTGGGGAAAGTACAATCGTTCGTTATGAACATTTTCTTCTTTTATCATAATCTTTTGTTGATATTTTTTCCTCCTTTTCTCCTTTTAATGAATAATTTCAAATAACATTAACCCAATACCACACAATGACGCTTTCTGGTGCCCTATAGAAATACGATCATGTAAACCTTAATGGGGAAAACAAAACTTGCTTCTCACAATGTTTTCTACCCTATTTTTCACTTATTTTCCAATTTCAGTGCAATCTGAAATGTTGTCTTCAACTTCTTTCAATTTGGGACAGTATAACATTTTGTATTCTTGCAATGGGTTAACCTGAAGTTTCTTACAAAATGGGTGGTATGAAAATGGGCCCTGTCGGGTTACGCGAATTTGAAAGGTATATCCTATTGAAGAAAGGATGAAATGGGAATTAAATGATGGTCACATTCCATTCTTTCTCCTTGATAATAGTGTTTATTCGGTTGACCTAACCTCTCCTTATGCAATTAAGGTGATAAACCTAGAATACATAACAACTTTACCTTTTAAACTACTGCTACTGCCTTAATTAACTGTACAGTAATCTTTGCACGTGAACCGGCACGTGAAAGAGGACCTTCTGGGAGCTCCGTGAAACAAATACATTTTATATACCTGATAAATTATATACATTCAACACTGACAAAATCGGACACGTCAGTAAAAAAAAAATCGTCAAATACGGTTCTATGTAAGGTAGCCTAAGACGACGTCATTTTTATTTGTCATATTGCAAATAAGCGTTATCAGAATGGGAAAAAAAGGAGGGAAATACATATAGAAATACAGATTTTTAAAAAAAATCTTTTATCGATTTCATTTGATAAAACTGTACGTACATGTATATAATAAATGGAATATCAATTTTCGAAAGCGATACAACATATGAGCGCGTGCGTGACATTTCCAACCATTACACATGTGCGCCAAGTAAAGACTCAGATCAGTCTGTGCATCCGCACAGTCTGATCAGAGTCTTCACTCTGCGCTCTGTAGAAAAAAAACTGACCCAAAGCTTATTTTAACAATCAGCCAATGTTCTCATTGTCCCAAATGGCTGTCCAGGGTGCTCAATGCGTGCAAGTCACGCACATGCGAAATTGTTGGAATTGTCACGCACAGGCTCATATTGTATTTGCTTCTCGCTGCGGAGGAAAATTGATATTCCAGTCGAACTTTGGTCTCGTGAAACATCAAAATTTTGCTCGTCATCTTAAAGCAAAATTAAGATGTCGTATTGCTATCGTAACATAACATACCTTCGGTGTCGTGAAACATCAAAATTTTGCTCGGCAGCTAAAAGCAAAAATAAGTTGATGTATCCCTATCGTAAAATAACATTCCCTTTGTTTTGTTCCAGCTGTGGTCTATACGATATTGTAATATGAATTTGAGAATTAACAGAAAGTAAATTAGATTGACCATAATATACAGAAAATGTGCAAAAAGCGAAAAGTTTCTATCCTGGCCATATAGAATTTAAGCGTCTTCAAGAGGCTTGGTCTGGAGATTTTAATGTCTCTTCACATATGCCAATATTAACCTATCAGTTTGGTGCCATATAGGACTTAGAAAATAATTTCATTTCCAAAAAGATATTTTTTCTTTTTTTTTTCTATGTACTCAAATGATGTCTGCTGAAGCGTCACTGCATCAATGTTTAATTTGGCCTATAGTCGTTTTCTACGCTTAGCATATTCAACCGATTAACCCTTTCCTGGTTAATCCCTGGTTTTTACGGCCCTGTGATTTCATAATTGAGAAAAAATTGTGGCAAAAAGAAGAAATTGCTTGAAACAAGCAATTTCTACTTTTTCCACAATATTTTCTACCCTACTGAATGGTTATTTTTCAAACCAAATCCACTTTAAATTTTCGTCTGCAAAACCTTTAAATTTGGACTGGTCTATTGTCTATTGTCTTAAACTCATTCTCTCACCCACCCAAGTTATTGAAAAGCACGCATACGGCGCACTTCTGGCAGCCACAGCTAATTGGCTTACAGTCCACACAGGTACCCATTGATACGTCTAGGTGAAAAGGAGAAACGATGGGTTAGTGTTTGGCTCAGAAAAATTCCCACGGTCAGGGCGGGATTCGAACTGGATCACGGACTAAATAATGATAGCAAGGAAAACTTCGGCGATAAAGATATATAAGGGAAGAACACAGTTCATTTGTAATGGAGAAGCGACCCTGGCTATCTATTTGTGTCAATATCATTAATATTTACAGAATAAACACGTTATTTGACAGACGGTCAGTATAAATGTCTTCCCTATCATCCTTGATTAACTCTCTAATGGACTGGATTTCACCGACATAGCGTTGTCAAGGAATCTGTCACGTGATATTGAAATCTACAGGTTGCCTAGCAATAATTACATAGTCATCATAAGACATCCTATATTTGTCTATCATTACGTGGGTCATATTTAATGCTTCATTAAATATTATACTGCGTATTACATAATTCTGAACAACGAAAACATAAAGTTGTATATATTGTGAGTCCGTATGTATTAATTACCAATCTCGTTCGTTCGATAACGGCAAAGTATCAAACCGTCTGAGGAAGGACGAATCGCGGCTGTCAGTCATAGAGTCAATCGACCAATAAAAACATTGATTTAGACACTAGGTGAATATGAACTCCGACATTGGCCGACATTGATCTAGAGTACTTATGTTTGTTTTGCGACTTAAACGTCATAACTACAGCTTATTCAAGTCATACATGTCACTGACCATATTTTGGGAAAATAACTCTGTCTAATATCGAAGTGGAACTTCCTTTTAGAGCTGAATGGGAGTTGCCACGTATCCGTTTATTTAGTCTATGCATGATATTTTCATCGATTACGCTTGTGCCAAGTAAAGACTCAGATTAGCCTCTGTTATCCGCTAAGAGTTATCTGAGTCTTCACAATGTACTCCGTAAATAAACTCAAAGTTTCTTTGAACGACCAGTAGATGTTCTAAATCCACAGTGTGCGACATTACAGACCAAGTTATAAATGACATTTGCGAAACAACATCAATTACCAAACAAGCAAAAACATAATCCTTCGATATATTTCATTATGCCTAAGAAGAAACGGAGATATCGTCGGTTTTTATTAATTTATGAATCGCTGGACACGCTTTCCGACAAGGCAGATGGTCTGAGAAATAAATGACGTTAACCCATTCCCACACAGTGACGCTTTAAAACACCCCAATATGAAAACTTTGGAAAACATTGTGGAGAATGAAGAAATTGCTTGTTACAAGCAATTTCTTCATTATCAACAATGTTTTCTACCCTAAAAGACAATGATTTTATAGGTTTCATCAACTTTTGTCTGCAAATTCATTGAATATGGCTTGGTCTAGAATTTTATCGTGTGGGAATGGGTTAATCTGCGTCATTTATTGTCAGAGACATAAAACAAAAGGCACATAGTTTGTCGGGCGCCAAAACGTCACAAAACAGCTCGAAAAAAGGTGTAGTTACGAGGATTAAGTTGCTATACTGATCTAAATCTTTTCTTTGAGCACATATGTAATTCACTGATCGCTAGCAATACTGACCTCCGCCACGGTAGTTTGACTGAGACAACAAACGATATTTTTTGTAAAATTTGTCGGAATTAAAATCCTAAAATGGCAAACCTTCTGTTTGCAATCCAAATCGATGGCTTAGAGCAAAAACATAGTATGGCTCTATACATTGTATAGAGCCATACTATGTTTTTGCTCTAAGCCCTCGAAATATGTTAACTTAAGCTAAAGTGAACTGAAGTTGCCAAGTTTAAGTCGTCCAACCAACAAAAGCTAAACTTTAATGTAGGGGTTCAAAATTCATCGTCAAAAATGAACTATTTTATTGGTCTGTCCATTTGGAGTTACGTCAGTTTTTGGAAATGCCATGGACTGGCTCAATTAAAGCTGATTTTCCTCACTTCTCATGGCTGGGTCGTGACTAGTGCTGAAAGGAGGAAAATCAACCCGTTCCTGTTTAATCCCTGTTTAACGTCCATCTTTATACTTGTAACAAGCAATTTCTTCCTTTCTCACAATAGTTTCTACCCTTCTGGACGATTATTTTTCAAAGAAAATCGACTCTAAATTGTCGTCTACAAAACCTTTGAATTTGGACAAGTCTAAAACTTTGTAAAATAGTATAGGGTCAAGCGTTTTACATTGATACCCAAAACCTTCTGTCACACCAATCAGCAAAATCGATAATGATAAGACAAATTAATCTAACGTCAGTGTGTGACAAAAAGCTCGTAACTGAAGCTTGATTAAGCTGTAGCTTTTCTAAAGTGAACTGTATTTTAAAGAAATGATTTTCAATTTTCAAATAAACTAAAGCATTATAGCCATCAAGATCATTAATTCATTTTCAATTTCAATTTGATTTTGACAAATAAAAGAGTTACTTTAATAGAAAGAGGTTTAAAAAGAGCGGCTTCTTTTATCTTTACGAAGCTCAAGGTTAATCCGTTTAGCTTTTCCGGATTATGAAAAGTAAAAGTTAGTCGGTGATCTTTGTTTGTACAAAGAGATACCGCTACTAGATAAACGGCGTTAGAGTTTTTTGCCATTCGGGTACTTGTGGCATTTCTTCCATCTAGGGGGCCATTCTAATGAGATGCAACAACATTTCTATAAGCTAACTGCATCTTTGCTAGCATCCAGTCTATTCGTAACCTCTGAATGGATAGAATCTTGCCCTTGTTCAGGATGTCAAAACATAAGCAGTGCGTCCCTCTTGAAATCCGCTTTTGATACACTTGAAATGCAAAGCGGGGTGCAATTGCTAATGCCGTTATCACCCTGAACGCAAAGCTGGTTCTTTATTTATGATGATGTACAATTGGATCTTTCCGGTCTTTGGATAAGGGTTAAAGGGAGAAAATGAATAAATAAATACCGGCAGCAAACGACCACACGGAAAAAATTTAGTCGATTTATAACTGCACTGTACTGTGTGAATCAAGCTGTAGTTTGTTGTTCGATCTTATCACAAATCCATCGGTGTCTTTTGTGGTGTCGCAAGCCAAAGTGATGCGGTTAAGACGGGCTTCAAAGCCGTCCAAGTAAACGTTTACCGATTTAAACAGGGTGTTTGTGTCTTGCCATTGTTTTTGCTCTTAGTAATGATGATTTAATGGTGGATATAAAGGAATTTATACAGTCCACGACAGGATTTGTGTGTCATATTTGGATAAGATCTTCGATATACAATGGCATGCCGTTATTGCTATGCATGTACGAGTTAGTGGACGACCAAAATTATTGCATTGAATCATCATTTAAATTAATTTAGGTACTGTATTTTCCCATGGTGTATCTAATGGTAATAGATTTAAGCCAGAAATTAGATGAAAATAATTATACCCCAAATAACATCATAAAATTATTGCCAAAATGATGAAACAATCTGTGAGTTTTATTCTGTTATTGTTGAAAGTGATCCATG
This sequence comes from Fragum fragum, assembly GCA_946902895.1. Lineage (NCBI taxonomy): Eukaryota > Metazoa > Mollusca > Bivalvia > Cardiida > Cardiidae > Fragum > Fragum fragum. The sequence continues at coordinate 64,479,933 of OX336369.1, read as the reverse complement.
AGGCTTCTTCGTGTAGGTTTCATTGAGAAAGTCTCAAAGAAAAAAAATCAAAGTTCTGTGGGCACTGTAAACATTCGACAGCGAATAATTGTGTACCATTGTTCTCGTTGTTGTTGCTGAAATTCGAAACTGAATTTTTCTTTTTTTATAGAATGTCAATCTAACTCAAGGGGCAACCTCTATTGAGCGACCATAGCACTTTCCTTAAGCGACAAGGATCAAATTTCTCTTTTCAAAAACAGAGTGTCTTATTATTGGATGCTTTTGCTAATAAAATTGTCAACAGTAAGTTATATGATGTGGATCTCATTATTCAAGCATCAAATAGACGATTCTAATGGGTTCCATCAACATAGGATTAAGTGAGAATCCTGCAATATAGGAACTTTTTATAGCGTTTGCCTTTCCATCTATAAATATATACATATCATTGCGCAGTGCATTCTGTAGTCTATTTCATTTCGAATTACCTACAGCTAAACCAGGCAAAATATTGATTCTTTCTGTCAACATCAAAGGATAGCAGAGAAAATGAAAGAAAGGGGACAAGGGAGACTAAGAGAATGAGGGGGGGGGACAAACAGTGAGATACAGAGACAGACAGACAGATAGAGAGACAGGGAATGAGACAGAGAGAGAGAGAGGCGAAACGCTAAGACTCATTGAAATCCTTGTTTTCCATCTTCATGATCGATAGACGCATTATCATTTTTGAATTGACTTTTCTGACAACAACGTTCTGTTTTACGACAATGAAACTGCATCAATGTGTTTCATAATTGTCCGCCTGTCAAACGTCCCAGGTTACGGAAATAGTCGAGCGATTGATATACTAGTTCCATGATAACGCGCACCAAGGTAGATTAAAGAATCAAAGCTTTATATTTTGCTTTTCACTTTTCTTACCTCCTTCCATTAAAATCTGTCTATTTATGATATTCGATATTAAACATACTAATAAATGAATTAAAAGATTACTCTCCCCGCCCGCTGGGGACCAACTGGAAGTTCCACTTCCAATTTAAACGGCAACATTAAAGGTCGGTTGTCACAGGGATTTGTTTTGTGATATAGAAAATTCATGTTATTGAAATCCATATGAATATACTATTTAGAATAGGAAAAAATAGCGAAATGATTGGTTGACCTAAACGGCATAACTACAGCTTAAAGTTACGCCGTTTAGATTGCCAAACGAAAAGAAATGCTTCACTTCAGTATGTCGTCTAAATGTTAATGTTCAAAGTTCATTTCCGGTCTAAATTAACGATTTGATTGGTCGATTGATTCATTGGTTAATATAACAAGATCCGTTAAATGAGTGTCCTCAACTTATTTTGACATTCAACACTGAAATAACATACTTAACATTCAAAGTATTTCAGACGCTCGTTATTCGAACTGCTTGTTTGCAAGACTTTTCAGTATGGTACATGCGCTCAGAAACATGACCATCAACCATAGTCGAAGTGTCGTCATGAATCGCTGGAAAAGCTCGCGATTGTTTTTAAATGCGCATTGTTGTTCAAGAATCCTTTCCTTTTGAGACCAATGATTACTCGGCGAATACGCAATAAAAGAGATAAATCACTCGGGCCATTGACAGATAAACTGTCGACTGCTTTTTATTGCGCGTGCCCTTATGGTCGCCATTTTGCTAGAGAGAGGAGCGATCACTTCAATAACAGAAATTATTCTGATATCCAGGCTACAACCGATCTTTGTCCTCGTCTCATCCGATTAACCCATTCCTACTCAATCCCTCCTTTTTACGCCCCTCAATAAAACAGCTTTAGAAAACATCGTGGAAAATTAAATTTCTTAATTATCCACAATGTTTTCTACCCTAAAAGACAAGTTTTTTTTAAAAATTTCAACAACTTTAAGTTGTCATCTGCAGCTTCTTTCAATTTGGACCAGTCTAAAACTTTGCCATGTGAGAATGGGTTAAAAGAACTGATTATTTGCTATCTTCTTCTGGTCCAAATTGAAAGGAGTTGCAGACGACAATTTAAAATTGATGAACTTTTTTTTATTTCTTTCAGCTTTCTGGACAGACAACATTGTGGAAAATGAAGAAATTGCTTGTAATAAGCAATTTCTTCATTTACACTACGTTTACCCAATTATTTTTCTTGGTGCGTCAAAAAGCGTCAATGTATGGGAATTGGTCAAGATAAATCTCTTTTACGAGTTTTATAGTAAAATTTAAGAAACGTGTAGCAGCAGCCACTCAAGTGACATATATTTGAGAGAAACTGAAAAAAAAAGAGAGGAAGGGAGACGAAGAAAATGGGGGGGGGGGAGACAAACAATGAAACCACTCAAATGGCATTCATACTATGTAACTATGTTCAAACTTGACTTTTTACGACCTATATAGTTTTTTTTACTAGCAACTTTCTTGCTCCCTGAGAACTACATCGCAGCTCTGACGTATGCGAGTGGGTTTGCACTATGACTGTATGGTTACAGCTATTAATAAACCTGTCAGAAGGTTATGAATTACTGTTTTTGCTTGAATACGCTGTATGTTGTTTAAGCCGATAGCCAACAAAATTGTAGAAAACTATCGGAGGTCAATATTGAAATTCCAGTCTAAATGAAAACAAGTATTGGTGCATCGATTGTTTTATGTTATGCTACACAACGGCGATTACTTAATTCATTGATCGCTGCTGTCAATTAAAAAAATCGATCGACCAATCAAATGTTGAACTCCAAACATTTATGTCGATTATATTTTGTTGGTTTGGCGACTAAAACGTCAAAAAGAAGGTTATTCAAGCTGTATTTACTACTTTTATGCCGCTTTTGAACGACTTGCTATTTGTTTGTTTGTTTGGTTGTTTGTTTTTGTGGTCATACACTTTGCAAATTAACATGGTTTAACCTATTCCCACACAGTCCCGCTTTTTACGCACCTAAAGAAAAAGGGCATTGGAAAAAAATATGGAAAATGAAGATATTGCCTGTTAAAAGCAATTTCTTCATTATCCACAACACTTGCTACCCTTGAAGACTAAAAAAAGCGAAAATTTCATGAAGTTGAAATTGTCGTCTGCATCTTCTTTTTATGTGGATCCATATTAAACCATTCCAACATAGTGACGAATGATCCTGTAGAAAAACATCTTGTGTAAAATGAAGAATTTGCTTGTAACAAGCAATCTCTTTATTTTACACAACGTTTTATACCAAGAAAGTTGAAAAATCCAAAATTTCATTATTTTTAAATTGTCGTCTGCAATTCTTTTCAATTTGGGCCATTCTAAAATTTTTCCGCCTGGTAACGGGTTAATTCTCAAGTCGTAAGGGGTTACTATCTCAGTCGAATTCTATTGTGGAAGTGGTCGGCGATCCGTCAAGTCTACAAATATATATCAAGGATGCGAAAGCAAATTGACCCAAACCCTTCAGCTTCACTAAATTGCGTAAAAAAGGGAACCGGCATAGAAAGAAAGTAAAAAATGCTCCCAAATGGTATAAACTTACATTAGATTGAATGCTTATTGTAAATGCTGCAATATTTAGGGATTCGTGGAGCGTGTGCTGATAGATTTCAAAGTTTTTGGTTTACGGGGCTCATTTAGTATTACTTTCTAAAAAAGGAGCTCGGCTATACTGATTTATTGGTTAGATTAATAAAATCATCAAAATTTTATCAATGATCTGTGTGCGCTGCAGGTTGATTAATTGGCAATTTTGCCTTAATTAAAATCCCCTTCACAAACAGTTATTTGATGTTTTGTTAGATTGGAGAATCTTTTGTGTCAGTATTCATTTTGACGTCGTTTGAAAAAACTATTGATATTTGAATACTGTGACAATTGTGCACTTACAGCTCCTTTCTACAAATATTGAAGCGATTTATGGCGAATTAGGGCGCATACCCTTATCATTGCATAGAAAATTCCAAATGATAAAATATTGGATTAAGGTTATTAACTCTGAGCGAAATTCATTATTGTTCAATACTTATGTTATGCTATATAGAGACGTAGAAATCGGCCTGAACTATAATAAATGTAATTGGGCTTATCAAGTAAAATGTATCATAGACGAATGTGGTCTACATTTCATTTGGCAAAACCAATTTACCACACAAATCACTTATGATATAAAACAACAAAGGTTAATAGATATATTCAACCAGCAGTGGTATTCAACCATTAATAATACAAATCGACTTGAAACATATTCTCTCTTCAAACACGATTTTGCATTTGAAAAATACCTAGACTTTATACAAGACAAAAAGATCAGATGTGCACTTACTAGATTTAGAATTTCGTCTCATAATTTGGAAATTGAATATGGTCGATACTTAAACATCGAAAGGAAAGATAGAATTTGTAAACATTGTGATAAAAACATGGTCGAAAATGAATTTCACTTTATACTTATTTGCCCGAAATACTCTGATCTTAGAACCAAATATCTAAAACGTTACTATTATACTTGGCCAACGATTCAAAAATTCACTAATCTTATGACAAATAGATCAAAGTCTGTGATTTTTAATTTGGCGAAATATTTGTATTATGCATTTTCTCGAAGAAATTAACTTATGTTCACGTATATGACATGTTCTTCTGTTAATCCATGTATTTCCTCTATTTTGTTTGATTATTTGCTGTAAACATTGTAAACATGTTTAATGCAATAAACTTTTTGTATTGTATTGTATTGTATCGTTCCGATGAGGGTTAGCATGACCCCCCGTTATTGTTATTATCACACAATAATATTGTTTTTCGTATTTAGAAGTAAAGTAAATATGCATGCGTGTAAGAAGAATTTGTTTCGATACGTCAATTAATACCATACAAAAAATATATTGTTACATCAAGTTCGTCAATTCTTTTCAAACCCATCTTCAAGACTGTGATTTCGATTGATGTTGTTAGTAAACATAAAAAAAATGTCGGAATCATAATAAAGGCTCGAATGTATAGTCGAAATTAAAATATTCAATTATCATAAACTAAGTAAGGTTTGGTAGTTTACCCATTCCCTCAATATAAATATATATCGAAAACATTGTGTACAATGAGGAAATTGCTTGTTAAAAGCAATTTCTTCATTATCCACAACGTTTTCTGCCCCAAATTGTCGACCACAACTTCTTTTAATTTGACTGGTCTAAAATATTATCGTGTGGTAATTGGTTAAAGTATTTACACAAATCTGGAGTAGGATAAACAGGGTTGTTAGAATAGACGAATAGTTATTTATCACGGTGGTTCTAGATCCTGGAAGACAAACATTGTCAACAACGAGAAATGACTTCGAATGTTCCCTTATAACTTTGCCTTTCATGGCCTTTGTGAAACCCTATGTATTCTTTAGCCCATTCCCACACATGATCCTTTTGGACGCCCTCAAAGAAAAACATTATAGGAAACATTGTGGAAAATGAAGAAATTGCTTGTAACAAGCAATTTCTTCACCTTTCACAAAGTTTTCTACCCAGAAAAATGCAAAAATCCAAAATTTAATAAACCTTTAATTGTTGTCTTCTATTTCTTTCAATTTGAAATAGTCTAAAATTTTGTCGTCTTGTAAAGTATCCATGGTTGAAAGATATTAGACGCTTTTAAATAGGACAAGTCAGGCAAAATGGTGCCTTCTGGGAAGTGCAAAAACTAAGGACATAGGTCAGATTATGCGGACTGCGCAGACTACCAGGGTCTAAATTTTGCGATTTTCCGTCTTAAGGGCTATTCTACCGTATTATATACATATTTTTTCATATCTCTCAAAACACATTCTCTTATTAAGGTCTGTTGGATCCTATCTCGTGTCCAAATATTTGATTTACGGAACTCCCGATCCCTTTGCGCTTGTTCGATTAATACAAACTATCAACGGTACTAGCTAAAGCTACTGACAGATACAAGGTTACAAATCAATCCTACTTTGAAGTCGAATTTCTTGACGTTTTATTGACACAATATTTTGATATTCGTGATTGGTTAAGACCAGAACTGATTGGGCCTGCTAGAAATAGACATCGTTACGTCAATCATTCCTCCGAGTCACGTGATCATGTCAAGGACATCGTCATCAGCGGTTGTCTGGCAAGTTTGTTGTCAATAACGATGTTACACTGACACTTTTACCAACTGTCTCAGACAGTTTGTGTATCGATAACATAAGGTTTACGACCACCAAACAATCTATTTCGACAAATCATTTGAGCCTATGCGTGACATTTCCAACCATTTCGCATGTGCGTGACTCGCACTCATTGAGCACACTGGACAGCCATTCGGAGCAATTAGAACATTTGCTGATTGTTTACAGAAGCTTTGGGTCAGTATCTATCGACAATGGGTCAGTATCTATCTACAGAGCGCAGAGTGAAGACTCTGATCAGACTGTGCGGATCTGAGTCTTTACTTGGCACTCATGTGTAATGGTTGGAAATGTCACGCATACGCTCATTTAGAGGTTAAAACCACCGGAAGTCGAGATCGGAAGTCTTTACGTTACCACTTTGCTGAGACTCTCGATTCATAATTTTTACACCCAGGTAAACCTATCTAAATGACACAACAAAACTAATAATGATAATATGATTATATAACTTTTCTCCTTTTTTATCATTCGAAAGAAATATTTTTTTCATCAACAATAGTAGTAGTAGCAGTATATATCTTTACTGTAAGTATTATCATTCATTATCATCATCATCATCATCATCATTATTGATACCTTTAAGCTTCATTCGTTCAGTTAACACTTTTTGATTGTGGCCAGCATCATGAGAAAAATCGATAAATGCCAGCTGTAGAATCCCAATCAATGAATCAACCGACCCAACAATCCTTCATTTAGACCGGAAATAAATTTTGAACTCCGACATAGAACGACATATATGAAGCATTTTGTTGGTTTAGCGATCAAATCATTAATTTAGACTGCAAGTGAACCTTGAACTCCAACACTGGCCGACATTTATGTATTTTTTGTTGGTTTTGGCGACTTAAACGTCGTCACTAGAGCTTATTCAATCTGTAGTTAGGACAATTTGGTCGCCAACGAACAATTTAAAGTTTTTATGTTACTTATAGCTGGTCATAAATTTTGAAAACTAACACCGTTTGATGTCGAAATTGAGCTTCCTGCAGGAGTAGGTAGGCGTGATCAGCTAGCGGAGTTAGTGGGCAGGGCAAGCGATCTGCCAATTTTCCATTCTCTATTGATCTTAGATTTTAGAATAGGGAAGATCGGTGTAGCTTTTTTTTTCACTTATTTGCTCTGTGGGAAAAACATAATCTCTGTCATCAAGAAACAATTTTAACTTTCAAACCTATCATTATGTCGAAGAGAGACTGTTAAAGTTGCCTGGCCCATCTTGAGTCCTGCGCTATCATTATTTCCTCAAATCAACCAGGACAAATACAGCGTCTCTATTTTAAGGTGTTTCGTTAAGTTAAAAGGGGACATCTGTAGTTTGCAATAAGAAATATCGCGAATTAATGTGTAATCCACCATGCAAACTGTAGCTCTGCTAAACTGGCTAAACTGAACAAGTAATTTGTGGCCTTCAGTATAGAAACTTTTCTCTAGCGTGTCGCGACATGCGGAGAAGGACCGCCTCTTAAAATCGGCCCTATTAGTCATGTAAAGATCGCACCATTGTTAACACCCATAAATAAAAAGATCACAGTCTCGCTCAGTTTTGTAAAGTCACTAAGAGATCAGCACAGTCTTGCACCCATCCATATAACAAACATCTCAGTGTCACCTAATCTTGTATAGTCACGAAGGGATCACAGTCTTGCACCCATCAATATAACTTGAAGTCATGAAAAGATCTCACTCACCCAATCCTGTATAGTCACGAAGAGATCGCCGTTTTGCATCCGTCCAAGTAAAGTCATGAAAAGATCGTATGTTTACACCAATAAATCTAAAGTAATAATAGAGATCGGGACGAATGATTTCCTTTGGAAGTTAGTCCCCAAAAACAGTTACGACGAGGGATGTTACCGGACGATATCCTTGTTCTGTCTTAGTAGAGTTTCCATACAGAAGCTTTAATCGAAATAAACTCTAGCAGGTGATCTTTATTTTTGTAAAAGGCATCGTGCAGACGCACTTTATCGATGTCTTTGTAGTCACTTTAAAATAGTTCTCGGAGTCTTAAAAGTTTGTCTAATTTAATTGTGGTTTTGTCACACACAGAGCTCATACTGGGAATGCAAAAGAATCAACGCTGGTAAGTCTTCGGGCTTGTGCGACTGGTGTCGATTATTTTAGGAAGAGTTTTCTTTGTAGCTTGTCCCTCTACCGTTCTTTGATACTCATATTCATAATACCAAACCTGATTAACTAGCGGTGTGTGAGACGATTTCTGAATTCCCAGATGAACTTTTTCTGGTAATTTGTCATATTTATCTTGAGAAAGAGACATAAAATGGGCTTTAGATTTCCAACCCGATTCTATATTCCGGCACCAGCTTGTCAAAATCGGCGTAGTATTTTCGAATTTCCTAGCAGGGTTATGATTAAACGATGTCTTGTCCAATCAGAGCCCTTGTTATGAAATTCTAATAAGACTCGTAATTGGAGAATACAGATACTTGTTACTCGGCACAATTCAGCAAAATTGTCCGAAAATAAGCATTTTAACTGATAAAGATTTGAATCTTTAGGCACCACGAGCACGTGGTTGTTAATTAAAACGTACGGTAGGATCTGCGTCGGTTATTTGACGCATGATAATTCGTATTTTTTAACGGAAGACCTCGTAATATTTAACTAATACCTATATTTAGTGTTCATTTAAGCAGAAAAGCCAGGATAATAGGGCTCATGAACGGATTAAGTTTTCTCTGTCCCCCTTGTGTTCGGGCCCAGGCTGTATTTCCGGACATGCGCGCATAACGTTGTTAATTAGTACCTTTAATACTCGCATAATTTGATCAACAACAGCACTGAATATTTGAAGATTGCTTTTGGGGCACATCGGTAACCTGCTTAACCCATTACCAGATGTCAAAATTTTAGACTGGCCCAAATTAAAAGAAGTTGCAGACGACAATCTTTAGAAGGTGGGTATTAAAATTCATTGTCTTTTGAGGTAGAAAACGTTGTGGGTATTAGCAAAGATATTGCTTGTGACAAGCTATTTCTTCATTTCCCACAATATTCCCCCGACCTTTTTTCTTGAGGGAGTCTAAAAGCGACATTTTATGGGAATGGGTTAAATGATAGTGTATGCTATCAAATACAAAACTATTTTGTCTTCTTTTTAGATATAGGTCTACAGTGTTTTCTCGAAATAAAGAAATAAACAAACAAACAAAAATGGTAGCACTAACAAGTCTGTTTAAGGATACATTTCGAAATAAACATTTTTTCTCTCTTTTTTTTGTTGAAGATTTTTTTTAAATTGCCTTTTATGCTTTTTCTACGAGGCATGAAAGAGTTACTGAATGGACAACTCCGCCCATTTTTTCCACACAATGCCGTGTCTGGCGCGTTTCTTCCAACATATAATTTCAAGGATCGGACGGGTTATTTTACTGATATCATTGCGAGTAACTTTGCCAATTTAACAAAAGTTGAGTACAAAACAGCTTAGACAAATTTTATTTGTTCAGAGAGAAACAAAGAATACAAGCATATAAGCCAATTCCCAGAAGATTCGACCTTTTAACGCCCACTACAAAAAAGCTTTAGAAAAAATTGCAAGAAATGAAGAATTTGCTTGATGCAAGCAATTTCTTCATATTCAACCATGTTTTCTACCCAGAAATACAAAGATTTTCCAGATTCTAGCAATTTAAAGTTGTCGTTTCTAACTTCTTTCAATTTGGACTAGGTAATAGGTTAAATATAACCTGGATGACAACCACAACTTTAACCTTTCCTGTTCAATCCCTGGTTTTTACGTACCCGTGATTTTATAATTGAGAAAACATTGTAGAAAAAGAAGAAATTGCTTATGACATGCAATTTCTTGTTTTTCAACAATAATTTCTACCCTACTGGATGGTTATTTTTCAAATTAAATCTATTTCAAATTTTTGTCTGCTAAACCTTTGAATTAGGACGGGTCTAAACGGGAAAGGGCTAACAATACACAAGTCAAGCAGATGGACTTCATCTTATTAACGAATAATTTTATAGTTGACTTAAACAATCAAGTATTTTTTAACTGAAAAATCACACACAGGTCACATATTCAAGAACGCACGCAATCATCTGTGAAAATGATATATGAGCGCGTGCGTGACATTTCCAACCATTACACATGTGCGCAAAGTAAAGACTCAGATCAGTCTGTGCATCCGCACAGTCTGATCAGAGTCTTCACTCTGTGCTCTGTAGAAAGACACTGACCCAAAGCTTCTTTAAACAATCGACGAATATTCTAATTGCCCCACACGGCTGTCCAGGGTGCTCAATGTGTGCAAGTCACGCACATGCGAAATTGTTGGAAATGTCACGCACAGGCTCATATCATAATCAAAACGACATTTTCTATATAGAAATGTTTGATGTATCTTTTTGAAAATACTACAACTATCATCAGAATTTAACCCATTCCCACACAATGTTTTCTACCAAGAAAGTAGAAAAATCTGAAATTTAACAAATCCATTTTCGTGCATTTTAAAGCGCCGAAGAAAAATACTTGTTGAAAACAGTGTGAGAAAAGGAAAAAATTGCTTGCTACAAGTGATTTCTCCATTTCCCGTTGTCTTCCTGATTTGACATAAATTCTACATCTAAGATTCGTGCCATTTTTCCAAATAGTCGTCTGTGAGAAAAGGGAAAATTGATTGTAACCAGCACTTTCTTCGTTTTATAAGAAAGTTGAAAAAATCTGAAATCGAACAGACTTTGATTGTCGCCTGAAACTCCTTTCCATTTAACCCATTCCCACTCAAGCCCTCCTTTTTACGCATCTCCAGAAAAAGGCTTTGGAAAACATTGTTGACAATGAAGAAATTGCTTGTTACAAGCAATTTCTTCATTGTCCACAATGTTTTCTATCCAAAAAGATGAAAAAAATTGAAATCCCATTAACTTGAAATTGTCTTCTGCAGCTTCTCTCAATTTAGACCAGTCTAAAATTTTGTTGTGTGGGAATGGGTTAAATGAAGTTTCTAAAGACAATTTAAAGTTTATGAACTATTAGAATTTCTCAACTGTCTGTATAGAGAACTTTGAGGGAAATGGAGAAATTGCTTGTTGCAAGCATTTTTTCATTTTACACAATGTTTTCCCAACCATTTTTTCTTGGGGGGGGCGCGAAAAGGCGTAAGTGTGCAGGAATTAGTTAAAAGCAAAGGTTATCAAATGCATTTGATCATTATCTATTTGATTCGTCGACCACACTCAACGCTCTTAATACAGAACTGAACGGCGTTTTGTAATAGTGACCTAAAGATTTCTTTGACACGCGCCGAATTAAAACTATCTAAACCTTGAAAATTAATTGAAGAAATGTCGTCGGTTAGCGATCAAAATGTCATAACTACATCATATTTAAGATATAGTTACAACAATTTAGACACTTACCGATGTTATAACATCTAAACGTTTTGGCGATTATTTTGTTTTCTTTCGTGGTATACTTTTGTAGGCAAGTGCATCAAAAGACCACGAAAATCAAAAGAGATCAGAGCAGCCTCTTTTTAACTGGTTCAATCCAAGCACCTAGGCAGTTCAGAACAAAAGAGGCCTTCTGGCCAAAAGGGATTTCTGTATCTCGACATTGAAATTAATTCCTAAAGAGGTTGGAATACTCGTTGAATATACGGGAACACTGCACTTGAAGAGAATGTTTTGTTTGGGCGACCACATCTGTTCAGTACATCACATTGTACTAGGCGCCCATTACACAACACTCTACGCATTTCCATAAACATTCTTTTATTCTCAACTATGCCCTATGTTGTTAGTATTCTCGATGAGACCACATGTGGATCACGTGTGTCAGTCAAATATCCAATCGACCAATCAAATCATTCACAAGATCTGTAGTGAACTTTGAACATTGGCAGATATTTATGTGAAGCATTTTTGCTGATTTGCCGACTTATTCAAGCTATAGTTACGAAGTTTCGGTCGCAAACCAACCATTCTTCTCTTTCGTTTCATGTTACTGGCCATAAAATTTGTCAAAATGACGCAGTTTAACCAATTCCTACTCAAGGACGCTTTTACACACGCCCAAGAAATAAAGCTTTGGGAAACATTTTTGGAAAATGAAGAAAAATGCTTGTTACAAGCAATTTCTTCATTATCCACAATTTTTTCTATACCAACGGGAAAAAAATCCGAAATTCAATAAGCTTTTAATTGTCGTCTGCAACTCCTTTGAGTTTAGACCAGTCTAAAAATTTTCCGTCTGGTAATGGGTTAATACCAAAAGTAGAACTTTCTGTTGCAGCTTATATGTCGTGGTTAGCGGTCAGTCGATTCTAATGAGAACTAACAGGCTTTGGTTTATCCATTTTCCGACTCACCCAAATTCAAAGGATTTCCAGACGGCATTTTAAAGGACGTTTAAATTGAAAAATACGAGAAAAATATGAAAGAAAAGACTGTAACAAAAGGAGACATAGCCTGTTACAAATATTCCTTCTTTCGTAAAAAAGAAGTATAAAATCACAATGACGTAAATCCTGGGTTTGTACAGGAAAGGGTTAATCGAAGTTCTGTGTTTACGGGTTTCTTGATCTTGTGGATTGTCTACATCTGGTACGAGTCCCATCGGCTACGCAAAAGAGGCTAATTGACAATGCTTTGAGTTTGCATTATTAACCCATTACTAGATGGCAAAATTCCAGACAGGCCCTAATTGAAAGGGGTTGCTGGCGACAATTTATAGTTTATGAAATTTTATGAATTTACACAATGTTTTCCAAAGTTTTTCTTTTTTCTTGTGGTGTCAAAAAGCGCCATTGTTTGGGAACGAGTTAAACATCAAGCGGGTTTCTGTCTTATTTACTTTTGACTCACTTGTGGTAATTCGCAGAAAAGTTTATAAAAGCTGTTTGTCAATAACGTTTAACTATTCAATGAGCGAGAGCAAATGTCGTATCTACAGGTTTATTTCAAGCTGTAGTTACGACATTTTGCTTTCTCACTGACGGTTATAAGGAAATCGTGGTACATGTTGAAAGTGAGACGATAGTCTGCCCATAGACTGAATATCTCGAAATTATGAACTTAGGTTGTAGATATTGTCAGTGGGTGACCAAAATGTCGTAACTACAGCTTGAATAAAGCTGTAGTTACGACATATTGGTCGCACACCGAAGATATGTGAGAAGAGGTTAAAGGACCTAAGTTTCGTGTCAGAGAAATGACAGGACAAAGAGTCCCTGAACAAACACAGAAGATAACATTTAATTAATATTGAATATCGTATCATTGAAAAATGAATGTTGACCCATGATATCAGTTTGGGATCTAAAATTGTCACTCGACCATACCATACACATTTCATCTTCACCTATCTTTACCCAATCGCACAATACCTATTTAAAAACCTAAAAGCCTGGTCACTAAACTCCGGAGTTTTGACCTATTTCCAGACACCATCCCCCGTAAAAAAAATCAGACCGGTCCAGTTGAAGTTATTTGAAGAGATGTTACAAGCAATTTCTCCTTTTTCCACAATGTTTTCTGAAGTATAAAATCACAATGACTCAAAATCCCTGGTTTGTACAGGAAAGGGTTAAACAGGGCATTCTTGTTGTTGTTGTTTTCATGTGTTGGATTCTAGTTGATGTTATTCCATCCGATATATTGTTTGAATACAATATTCAGACAAGAAGATTTGCAAAAATCAGAGACCTGTTATGAAAATGAAACGTGGTACTTCCGTAATAGGAGGCGTATTCAGTTAATTTACGAATTTATGAATTGGAGACAGTCACGTGTTGCATAAAACAGTTGACCCCACGCTTTCTTTTTTAAAAGAATTCGAGAAGTATTTTAAGCATTTTTTTCAGAATTCGATAACTACCTCGCATCTAAAAGCCAACATCATTGTGACGTAACCTGGGGTTCTATTCGCTAATTGATTTCGATTATGTAAACCTCAGTTCAAAACTATCTTCAAAGCTTATGTTGAAAAAAGGTCTTGTAGTGCAGACATCCGAATGTTGTGAGTTCTAATAGTAATGCATGATTCCACTAGACGTTTGCCATATCCACAGAAAAAAAAATTGCTCATTAAAAAGTCACATCAAATGACCGTTATGATGGTTTTTTGTTTTGTTTTTTGGTTTTTTTGTTTTTTTTTTGCAATTTTTTGACTACTACGCTATAAAATACCGATACCCCCTTTAAGGTCCAATTTCCCATGACAAACTTAGTAATGAATAAAGCAAAACTTAGAAAAAAAGTTGTATGGAAATGTGATAGGTATTAAATCCATACGTTTTTTATATCTAAAACAGTAGTTTCTGAGAAAGAGACTCGGGCGGATACACATACGAACGCGCAATGTAAGATTGGAGATAATCATATACATGTATTAACTTATCCTTTCCATACGAATCCAATTTCACTAAATATACATACATGTACATGTAATGAAACAGTACTGGAAAAACAGCAAGGGACTTAACAAGTCATTCCCCGTTTTCCTCAAGAACATTTCAATGTGAACCCGTAGAACTTCAAATCGCACCGAGTTTATATTCTTTATGAAAAAAAGATGGACTAGTCTAGCGTTTTGTCGTTTTATGCAAGGCTGTCTGATTGATACGACTGACATAATGTAACTCAAGATTTAATGTAGGAAGGGTAAACCTGTTTGCTTTCACAAAACTATGTAAATTGACAGGGCAACTCCTAAACCACCAGAGTTAGACAAAGTTTAACTGTCATTTAATCAAAGGCGTATTTCTTAAACTAACGTTTTTATTACCAACTGATTAATACCTTGCGAGCACCTATTGTCACAAAATCACTGGTCAAGTTGGATTCAGATCCAGACAAAATGCACACAGGGTGGCTATTAGATCAAAATGTGCAAGATAGGTAAATAAACGGTGGCTATCACACTATATCGCGGCAAATCGCAATGAGTCAAAAAGACATTGGGAAAAACAGAGACTGACACGGTCTTGTTTTACTAAAAAAAGTAAGCACCGTTATTGCTGACCGTATTTAAAACAAGTATATATTCACTCTCGATTTCATTTACTGGTTAGCGTTTAAAGAAGTTTCCTATGACTGCTGGGAAATTTTATTTCTTCAATGTCACCATGATTCATGAACACTTCACATCAAGACACATATATGAAAAGCAAAGAAGGGGTTAAAGCGGTATGAGGAAATATGAATATTCCTCAATTGACCTGTCCTGTTTTTTTAAACTTTGGACCTGGACAAAGGGTTTTGCTGATCACACTTTGTTTGATTTAATTTGAAAACAATCATTTAATAGGATAAAAAATATTGTGGAAAAAGAAGAAATTGCTTGTTACAAGCTATTTCGACTTTTTCCACAATGTTTTCTCAATTAAAAAACACAGGGACGTGAAAGCCATTGAACAGCAAAGGGTTAAAAGGAGGGAGATAGATTCTTAAGATAACAAACCAAGAGAAAGATTCTTCCGTACTACACTACCACTCAATTTTAACTTTGTCATGCTGATTGAAATCCGTTTCTAAATTGTATAAAATTCAAGGGCATAAAGCTCTGGTAGTACTTGTTGTTCAGTTGTCAATACTTCTGTTGAAAATTAATTTCCGAAAAAAATCTGGTTTCAATAGGACATACAGGAGGTGTAAACTATGTGCAGTCTGATCTTTGTCTTTACCTCCCGCTGAAACCGAAATGAAGTTATAGGAAAATGTTTAGTTGGCAGGTTAAGTTTTTGATTAACGTTTTATGGAAAAGGGTTAAAATTTTGACCTTGACCTTGACTTTCCCCAGTTGCGCCTTGTTGAGACCTATCTACATACCAAATATTAGCATTGTATATTAATTAGGGATGAAGTTATAGGAAAATGTTTAGTTTGCAGGTTAAGTGTTTGAGTAACGTTTTAGGGAAAAGGGTTAAAATTTTGACCTTGACCTTGATGAAATGACCTTCCCCAGTTGCGCCTTGTTGAGACCTATCTACATAATAAACTTAATCAAGGTTGAAGTTATAGGAAAATTGGCAGGTTAACTTTTGCAGACAGACGGACAGACGATTACCGGTAAAACAATATGCCCCTGATCTATCGATGCGGGGCATAAAAAATGCAAAAATAAATAGTCTGTCATTATCGACTGATTAATTCAAAATATAGTCTAGGGGACACTACTAGGTAGAATTACATTTACTGACTTATCAAATGTAGTTTATCTCCCTTCTATATGACATGTTCTCAGCCTGTTTTCGCCATAATAGTAATTAAGTTAGTCCATACATTGATTCTTTCTTTCTTTCATCCACTTTATCTCCTTAAAAGGAGATTAATTGAACCTTTTTTTAAGAAAACAAATATATGGTATGTTATACTTTCATGGATGTGAAGAAGATATACGATACAGCGTTATGACTCATACTGTAAAAGAAAAATTTATATATCAATTTTGTAGTCATTCTGCAAAATAAAATTGTATCTTGCCGGCATAATGAATTGGGATTTACTCCCAACACCATCATTTCAAAGTTAACATGGGGTACAATTAACAATTCAAACCCATATCTGGGAACGATGCAAACACAACTGTAATAAATTCAACTTTTAGTGAGTATGCTGAAGAAAACTCAATCGGCTTGTGCTCTGTATCATCCAGGTATACATGACCACGCATATCACATCATGTTGTCGCTGGTTGCGGAACAGTTGTCCATAGTTTGGCTACGGAACTATCTTACGCTAAATAAGGTAGAACACATTACAAGCAATTTCTCCTTATCCCACAAAGTTTTCCACGAAAATATTTCTTTGGGGCGTCAAAAAGCGCCAGTGTGTGGTAATGGGTTAATACAAATAGTCACTAAGTACAAAATGATCAATAAATACAGGTGGTTAGTAAAACAGAATTGATTGAACCTACAATGGCTCCCTGTCATTTCTCAAGCCAGTACAAGCAATCCGAGCATCCAGCTTGGCACTCTTCTTATCATAACAATATGTACCAGACAATTGATGAGTGTTCAATATGACTTTAGTCAAGTGTTGTAAAGGATGTTGAGAGAGCTGGCTGATTAATGGTCTATCCAAACACAAAGTTTTTCCTTTGATATTTATCAATTGATTTTTTCTCATACTGTCTCCATAATTGTGGCTATCTCTTTCATCTGATTTGTAAAATTCTGTAGAGAAAAGAAAAAATGGATAGACATATATCGATCTATGAACAAAATGTGTTATTTAAACACCTTGAACTTGAAGCTATCCAAAAAATTCTTTCAAGTGGCTCATCTACTCATGATGGGGAATAATTGTGCCAATTTATTTTGAAATCCATCCATTATTGTAGGAGAGATGCTCTTGACAATCACAATTTTAGTGTTTGACCTTGAGCTGTGACCTTGACATTAGAACTATCTCAAAAATTCTTTCAAGTGGCTCATCTACTCATGATGGGGAATAATTGTGCCAATTTATTTTGAAATCCATCCATTATTGTAGGAGAGATGCTCTTGACAATCATAATTTTAGTGTTTGACCTTGAGCTGTGACCTTGACATTAGAACTATCCCAAAAATTCTTTCAAGTGGCACATCTACTCATGATGGAGAATAATTGTGCAAAGTCTTTTTGAAATCCATCCATAAATGTAGGAGTAATTGTCCTGACAAATTCGGATGAATGGACGGACTAATGGACTAAAGCACTACTGCATATACACCTACTTGTCATAGTGTCAACTAGAACTTCTCAAAGTATGTGATTTAAAACCCCTGCAAGTGGTTTCAGTGTAATGAGAGCTTTAACAATACAAGGACATAGCTACTGACTTTGCTTTTCTAGAAAAGGAGGAGTTCGTGACACAAAATGGGTAGTATAATTAGCTGTATATGTCTATTAGGCATAAATAATGTCTAAGATATTTCTTGAACCAGAGGGAATTAAGACTTCAAAATTGCGTCTTACAAAACTTCAACATGTGGTTAATCTTTGTATAAAGTTTCAATGGTATTGAAGCAAAACTGAAGGAGGAGTTTGTGACACAAAATTGGAAGTAGTTTGTACATAGACAGACACATGGACAGACAGGCTGATTCCAGTATACCCCGGAAAACATTCGTTTTGCAGAGGTATAACTATGTCTTGCTCATTGTAAGTGAGCTCGACAAAAACACAAAAAAGCAGGGATAATTCTGGCTCAGAATATCACGAGAAAAAATATCTCATTTAGCCGAATCTAATGAGAAATTAAGAATTTTTGGTGAGATATTTTACCAAATTCTTCACTTAATTACATTATGCTTTGAAAATTTTCTCTCATTAAGCCAGTTTCAATGAGATTTCTGGCAGAAAAATGAGATAATCTCTCAATTTCTCACCACAAAATGATCCCTGCAAAAGGAACTTGAAAGCTCCACAGCCTGATTTCCTGATTTAACCTATTACCACACAGTATCACATCATTCTGTATACTCCTAAAGAAATGTTTTAAGCAAACCTTGATGCAAAAGAAGCAATTACTTGAAACAAGCATTTTTCCTTTCATACAATGTATTCTAACCTATTTGATCCTTTTTATCAGTCATATGTCATCTACTACTTCTTTTTTATAATTTGGACCTGCCTAAAGTGGTGTCATCTGGTTGGTTAATTTGAACAATAGGGTGTTTTTTTTAAAAAAAACAACAAAAAAAACCAACAAACAAACCAGGTAAGCAACTCAAAAGCAACATTTACACAGTCAAAATAAAATTACTTCCCTTATTGCTCCAGCATTGATTACCTTCCTTTGAATTTGAGAAATAGGCCCCAAAATTTTAACCTATCAAGGTTTTTTCATTCAAGGAATCATATTAAAGGTCACTCAAAGAACATTAAAATGAAAATTTTGTTTTGATATTGGTAAGTTAACTTAATAGCTTCTGAAGAGAAAAGTTTTCAGTTTTCACTGTATATCATATTGGGAAATTAGCCCCTCCTTTAAAAGTTTCACCTGATCAGTATTTTTCCAACAAATCTGATTCATTCCTTGGGAATTAGTTTGAAATCCATCCTTAACTTTGAGAGGGTAAGTTTAAATTTTTTCACTATATACCAGAAATTAGTTACACCCATAAAAGCAGTGTTTTCAAATTTCCTTGACCTTATCAGATAAAGGCTCGCTAAAGGATCATTCCTGTGAAATTTTTAAATGAAAACATGTACAGATAGATGCACACAATGCCATGACAAAAGCCCACTGGCCTTTCACCTTGGAGCTTGAAACCTAAGCTTTCAGTCTGCAAGTAACCCTTGTTAATACTATTAGCCATTTCCTGTTCTGTCCCTAGTTTTTACATCCCTGTATTTTCATGATTGAAAAAAATGCAATCTCTTTTTTTTTCACAATATTTCTACCACATAGGATAGTTACTTTTTGAATTGTACTAACTTTATAAAGTCGTCTGCTACACCTTTGAATTTGGACAATTGCACTATACAGAAAACAAATATGAAAACTGATATACCATTCAAAGATATGTATTATTTGAAAAACTAGAAATGCCTTCAAGTGACAACTTGTAACAATGTCTCTCTTTTTTTGCATAAATACCCCAAAACTTTGACGTCTCTTAAGTACGGGTAAATGAGAGTAATTTCTTGATGTTGTTTGTACGTTGCTTGGTTGTTATTATTTTTGAACTCAAGTTAGCCGTTTTGAATGTTGATGTCTATGAAAATGCCAATCAGAACTCCTCATTCATTTCAATGAATCAAACCTCGGATGTATATAAGGCGGAGCAGTATGTATCAAAAAGGTGAATTTTGTTAGCCGGAAACAGTGTAGCATGTAATCTTGGTTTAAAAGTCTCAAAATCGCTGAAAAACTTAAATTTCATTTTGCTGTTTTATGTTCTGCTCTATTTTGCTCTGATGTTAATTTTCCTTTGAAGACCAAACAGAGTTCTTACAGAACTTTATGAGATACATTTTACCCCAGTTGCTGTGCATAACAGAAAGCGCCATTTTTGAAGTTACTAACACAAATTTTTAAAATAGTCCTACGGTGTACATCCGATTTTGATTCGTAGAATTGTGAAATGCATGTTACATAGTGTTTAAATATACTGCCATTTCTGAGAAAGGCATTAACTGAAAATTAATTACAAGAGTTCAATTGAACATCGTTTTAAATTATTTCCTGACCACTTGGAATACTTTGTACCATTGCCAAAAAAATAACATAATTAGTGCACACAAATTACTAATATACAATTCAGGATGAACAACAAAAACAGATACTAGCCAAATCACAAAAGCACACCTTAACCCATTACCAGATGGCAAAATTTGAAATGAGGTGCAGATGACAATTTAAAGTTTATGAAATTCTAGATTTTTTTTTAACTTTCAGGATAGAAAAGATTGTGGAAAATGAAGACAATGTTTGTTTCTTGAGGGGCACCAAAAGCACAAAAAAGCATCATTGTGAGGGAATGGGTTAAGTGCATACAATTTAGATTTGAAATTTTTTTATCCCTAACTAAGCCAAATTTGAGCTTGATCAGTGCACGCAAAATACTGAAATATAATACAGGATGTACAACAGACAACAGACATAGCCAGATCACAAAATTCACAACTTAACCTATTCCTACAAAGTAACACATTTTGATGCCACAATAGAAAAAAAGCATAGGAAAACATTGTGGAAAATGGAGAAATTGCTTGCAACAAGAAATTTCTTCATTTTCCATAATGATTTCTACAGCTAAAGTTGAAAAAATTCTTAAATTTGATAAGCTTTAAATTGTCATCTGCAAATCCTTTGAATATGGACCAGTCTAAAATTTTGCTGTCTGGTAATGGGTTTAAATTAAGTACTTGAGCACTATCTACTAAGGGAAGTAAAAAGAAGACCAATACCAACCCTAAACTGATCCATGGTCAGTTCCAAGTCATGTGTTTTGATGTTTCCAGTGCCGTCAGATACTGTTAGATTAAGACACACAAATGGAGAGTTCAAGTTTTTACAACTGTCTGAGCTAACTGCCATTCCAACCTTCCATTTTAGGTCAATCAGCTTTCCAACGTCAAGCAGCTGTTCTGATGTCTTGAAATCAATGAGTGATCTCCCCTGAAAAGCAATATGTTCATTTTTTGACAGGTAGTGGTTCATACTCAAACACGGGATTTACCCTTTCCTGTTTTTCAAAATTTATGTCATGTCACATTTGAAAGAAGTTGCAGACGACAATTAGAAGTGAGTGCAATTTGAAAAGTACTGACCATTTAGAAAATATTATGAGAAAAGAAGAAAGTGCTTGTCACAAGCCATTTCTTCTTTTCCCACAATGTTTCCCTAAGTATAAAATTACAGGGACATATAGCCAGGGGTTGTACAGAAAAAGTTGATACCAAGTTTGTCAGTTACTTATTGGCCAATTTGTTTTGAACAAAAAGTCAAGGTATTGTAACATTTGCATTGACACCACTTTGAAAAACCTGAACTTTGTTGTATCTAAGTTAATAATAAAGCTTTAATCCATAACCACACAATGCCACTTTTTGACCCCCTTAAGAAATCTCATCATGGAAAACTTTGTGAGAAAAAGAGGAATTGCTTGTGATATATTTTTTGAAATTTGATACAATTTGAATTGTTGTCAATAACATCTTAGAATCTAGACAAGTCTAAATTTTGGTCTGGTAATGGATTTCAAGATTTCAAGATATAATTCTAGTTGTGTCTTTCAAATTTGTTGATTCCCACACAACAAAACTTTAGACTGGTTCAATTTGAAAGAAGCTGTATAAAACGGTTTTAACTTTAAAGAATTTCAAAACCCTTTTATTTTCGGGTAGACAATGGACAATGAAGAAATTGCTTGTTACAAGCAATTTCTTCATTTTTGACAATGTTTTCCAAAACTTTGTTCTAGAGGGGCATAAAAAGTTGGGATGTGTGGGAAAGGGTTGCAGATTTTCTTCTTCATCCCTTAAACAAAGTACAGGATCTGACAACATAGAGCAATATCTTAAGGTAGTTTGGAAAAGGACCATGAGGTAATGATACATGCAAATTTTTGAACCCGTAGGACCTGCAGTTTTGGCGAATTCTTAAAAATTTCCCCATGAATTTCTTTGAAAAATCCAGTTTTCCTCAACATGGGAGCTTTTTGATCTAAAAGACATCATTTGGGGAATTTTGGTAGAGGATCATATGCTAGATGCAAAATTCAAAGCTCTAGGCCTACTAGTTCTGGAGAAGATTTCCTTCTTATATAAAATTCTGTATAGCACAACATAGGACCAATATTCAGAATAGAGTAGGTCTTTGACTATTTTGGTAGACGATCATTAGGTAATGGCCTCTAGGCCTTTGGAAGAAAATTTTTTTTAAGTTTTTGGTTGCCGTGGTAAGAGTTTTCATGGATTTCAATACTTTGAAATACTTTGAAAAAGCATAACTGAAGGGTCATTTCTGTGAAGTTTGGTGAAATTCCAATGTTAGCTTTGGAGGAGAAGATTTTTTGTAATTATTTATTGACTGACAGACGTCAGTAAATAACTGATCACAATAGCTAACCCAAAGCACTTTGTGCTCAGGTGAGCTAAAAACGTCTGAAACTGATGTTATCTTTCATTATTTGACACATTTATATAAGATATGAGTTGATGAATTTAAATCATTTGAAATGAAACAAAAACTTCTTGCTTCTATGAACCCATTCGCACACCATAAAATTTTAGACCAGTCTAAATTCAAAGAAGTTGCAGACGACAATTTCTAGTTTAGGAAATCTTTAAAATCTTTGTCTTTAGGGGCAGAAACCATTGTAAAAAGAAAGACAAGCAATGGTTCAGCACGAAACAGTTGTAACTGCCTATATGTTTATAGACAGTTACAAAAGTTTTGCACTGAACCATCGAATTTCTTCATTTTCAACGATGTATTCCTAGGCTTACATATTTATGTTTTCCTAATAGCTTTTTTGGTTAATTTATGTTTTATGGTAAATGTATGACTCACTGTGTCAAAGCAGGAAAATCAGCATAATGTTCCTCTCCTATTTCTAAAAGCCTTCATTGTTCTAGGAAAGGATAAGGGAAGGATGGTAGCATTCAATATCAGCCTTGTAAACACAAGCCTAGTTTAGGGTAAAGGATATTTATGGGGGTAGGGTATACCTGGGAGGACCAAGTGCTAGTGAGTGCAGAAAGGGTGGATTCTGAGAATAGCATACATGCTGATAGCTGGTCATGAAACTCATCTTCTGTCAACTTGTGAGCTGCAGCTGACCTGGAAAAGTATACAAAATAAACATCTAGGTACTGAAATTAGAAAGGTTGGGTACGGAAAATTTTACACATACTGACTGTTGGTCACAAAACTTAATAAACTAGAGGCGCTTGAGCGCCTGACCTGCTCGACCGGCATGAATTTATTTATCATTCCTAAGAAGTTTTCATCATACATGGAAATTTGCCCAGCTCATTTAAGCCATGTTTTTCATCTGATCTTCTTTGAAGGAATCTGAATAAGATTCACCAAATGAGCATTCCTGTAAAATTTGGTAGAAATCCATCGATTGGGTTCTTAGAAGAACATTTTTAAAGATTTCACCATATATGGAAATTAGCCCGGCCCATCAAAGCCATGTTTTTTATCCAATAAAAATTCTTTGAAGGGTTCTGATAAAAGGTCACCCAATAAGCATTCCTTTAAATTTGGTTGAAATCAATCCATTGGTTTTGTAGAAGAGGATTTTCTAAGTTTTCACCATACATGGAAATTAGCCTCGCCCATTAAAGCCATGATTTTCATTCGATCTTAATTCTTTGAAGGAATCTGATAAAGAGTCACCTAATAAGCATTCCTGTAAAATTTAGTTGAAATCCATCTATTTGTTTTTTAGAAGAGGATTTTCAAAGTTTTCACCATATATGGAAATTAGCTCCGCCCATTAAAGCTGTGTTTTTCATGTGATCAAAATTCTTTGAAGATATCTGATAAAAGGTCACCCTATGAGCATTCCTATTAAATTTGGTAGAAATTCATCTATTGAGAAGAAGATTTTTAAAGGTTTCGCATAAATGGAAAATAGCCTGGCCCATTTAAGCCATGTTTTTCATCCGACCAAAATTCTTTGAAGGAATCTGATAAAGGGTCACCCAAGGATAATTTCTGTGAAATTTGGTTGAATTCTGTTCAGTTCTTTCTGAGGAGAAGATTGTTAAAATAAAGGTTTATGGACAGACGAATGCACACACCCACGCACAGACGCACGACGGACACAAGGCTATGACAATAGCTCGCTGGCTTTCAGCCAGTGGAGATAAAAATAAACATGTAGATAGAAAGGTTGGGTGTCAGCATGATTAGCTCAGTTGGTAGAGTACTTGACTGCAAACCTCAAGCTCACAAGTTTGAGCCCAAGCTGACCATATCAACTAACAAACTAATTATCTTTAATATAAAATATTAACCCATTCCAACACAGCAAAATTTTAGACTGGTCCAAATTGAAAGAAGCTGCAGACGACGATTTAAAGTTGATGGAATTTTGAACTTTTTCGCCGTTTTGGATAGAAACATTGTGGATAATGAAGAACTTGCTTGATACAAGCAATTTCTTCATTTTCCACAATGTTTTCAAAAGCTATTTTCTTGAGGGGCGTAAAAAGGAGGAATTGAGTTGGAATGGGTTAAACTGAGGCCCCTTGTGATGTGTGCTATCCATCAAGCACATTGAAGAACCAGGCAGAGCTCTCAAAAGTTTTTTCCTGTATCCTTGCACTATCATACTTAACAACTCCTCGTCTTCTGAGGGCGTGCTCATGCTGGCATGTGCTACAGTAGCAATGATAAATAAACTGAGATACACAGACAAAGGTTTGGTACTGAAGATTTTACACAAACCTTAATACAAAATATACATATGGATAGAAAGGGTAGGTTCTGAATATAATAAAGGCTGATAACTGTTCCTGACAACCACTATAGTCAACTTAACCCATTCCAACACAATACCTTCTTTTTAGGCTCCTGAAGAAAAAAGCTATGGAAAACATTGTGGATAATGAAGAAATTTCTTGCAACAAGCAATTTCTTCATTATCCACAATGTTTTCTATCCAAAAAGACAAAATAATTTAAAACTCCATCAACTTGAAATAGTTGTCTGCAGCTTCTTTCAATTTAAATCAATCTAAAATTTTGCCATGTTGGAATGGGTTCAGAGCCCTAAGGACAATTAATCTTGAGCACAAAAGTGCCTTCAAGGAGAGGTAACAAGGAAAGATAATTATTGTCTCTCCTAACCATTATACACAAGAACAGGGTCATTTAGCTATTTATGATGTCATTACAAGTTGATTTTTCTTATTTCAAAATACTTATTTCAAATAAAGTTCTTTGTTAATTGACGGATGGTGGCTTTCAATCAAATAGTTGATTTACCAATCAAATCATTCATTTAGACCGGAAGTGAACTTTGAACTCTAACATCTGCTGACATTTATGTGAAGCATTTTGTTTGTTTTGTAACTTAAACATCTTTACTACAGCTTATTCCAGCAAAAGTTATGCCATTTTTGTTGGATATTTTCAATAAATACATGTCATATTGTCCAAATTATTTGAAATTGTTATTTCTAAATCACAAGTTTTTTTTCTTTATGTTGCATGATAAGTATACTAAGTACATGATTATACATAATAATGTCATTTTTCTTTTCTTTTTTCCAATAATTTTAAATTCTAATTCAAATTATTTTACAAAGATAAATGAATATTAGATAAGCGAATAATAAACACATACAATGGTCTCATGTGAGCTCAAGCTGGCATATTTTGAGCTCACACAATGGCTCTAGCTCACCTTTCTATCCCAGTCCCTCTCCTTCTATTTTCTTATTTGTTATTACTGCACTAACTCAAGCTCGTGTTAGCTCGATGGCTTGACGAGTTATCTTGGACCCATGGTTAGGTTCTACTGCATTCACTCGAGCTAAGGGAGTTAGCATCTTTCTGATATCCATTGTTTTGTAAAGAAATTAACTTAAAGCGCATCTTTAAAATTTTCACACATGTTAAAGAATATCTTTTATCCCTCGTTTATGGGTTTTTAACAATTTTGAATATTTGTTATCACACCCCACAATGTTCTCATGATGAAAGGAAGCTATGGAAAACATTGTCAGAAACGAAAAAATTACTTTTAAATTGACCCTCTTTTAACTGGTTATGTCTACAATTTTGCAATTAATAAATGGAAAATATTTTTATAATGAAGAAATTTTTTGAAATAGCTCTCTTTAATTGGGCATATGTAAACTTTTATTGTTTATTAATCGTCAAGCCAACTGTCTACAGAGAATAGTGGCAACTTTCATGCTGTGCAATTTCAAGTTCATTGGCTTTAAATATTGGCCTAACATTGTTTGTTTTGCAATCCTGATAAAATTGATTAAATGCACTCAAATGATATTTAAAAGTGAAGTCGATATATCTAGAAAACTATTTCTTGTGGACTACTTTATATAGGCCTTATTACTGCATACTATGAAGAGAAATGTTATACAAGAGGACCATGATGGTCCTAAATTGTTCACCTGAGGCATCTGCTAATTACCGGTACAGTACTTCCTAGTATAAACAAGAGGCCCAGTGGGCCTTAACGGTCACCTGAGTAAAAGAGCACCAAGACAAGTGATTTTGTTTGAAAGAATTAGAAAAAGGTTTGGTTGAAATCCCCTCAGTAGTTCTTGAGAAGAAGATGAAAATGTTTAAAAGTTACCAAAAATTACCCCCTTTTGGTCCCCATTTTAGGCACCCCTGACCTCCAGCCTTTTAATTTTCACAAATCTGTATAATCAGTACCCAATGATGCTTTTCACCAAGTTAGTTTGAAATTGGCTTAGTACTTCATCAGAAGAAGATGAAAAAGTGAATTTTTTAACATGATGAACTTTGACCTCTGGGTGTGGCCCCATACATGACCCCAGGGACATGAATTTCACAATTTATAATATAACTGTCCTACTTGTCATGCACACAGAATATTTAAGCTCTGGCATTAAAGGTTTATTAGAAGAAGATTTTTTAAGAAGTACCAAAAATTACCCCTTTTTGGACCCTTTTTGGGCCCCTTTGACCCCCTGAACCCCTATTTTCACAAACTTGAATTGGCATCCCCAAATGATGCTTTCTACCAAGTTTGGTTGAAATCCCCCCAGTAGTTCTTGAGAAGAAGATGAAATATTTAAAAGTTACCAGAAATTACCCCCTTTTGGTCCCCATTTTAGGGCCCCCTGACCCCACAGCCCTTTTATTTTCACAAATCCGAATAACCATTACCAAATGATGCTTTTCACCAAGTTTGTTTGAAATTGGCTTTGTACTTCATCAGAAGAAGATGAAAATGTGAATTTTTTAACATGATGAACTTTGACCTCTTGGTGTGGCCCCATACATGACCCCAGGGGCCTGAATTTCACAATTTATAATATACCTGTCCTAGTTGTCATGCACACAAAATATTTAAGCTCTGGCATTAATGGTTTATTAGAAGAAGATTTTTAAAGAAGTACCAAAAATTACCCCTTTTTGGCCCCTATTTGGGCCCCTATGACCCCCAGAACCCCTATTTTCACAAACTTGAATTGGCATCCCCCAATGATGCTTTCTACCAAGTTTGGTTGAAATCCGCCCAGTAGTTCTTGAGAAGAAGATGAAAATGTTTAAAAGTTAACGGACGACGGACGACGGACGACGCACGACAGACGACGCACGACGACGGACAAACGATGATTGCAATAGGTCACCATGACCATTCGGTCAGGTGACCTAAAAAGACACTTCTTGAGCCAAATAAAGAAGACAAATATATGATTTTTGGCATAGTACAAAACTATAAAGTCAAGCTATACAATACGTATGAATGCCTATGTTTATCCATTACCAAACAATCCCTGCCTCCTCAAGGAAAATAGGTTTAAAAAAACATTGTGAGAAAAGGAATTGTTGGCAGTTACGCATAATTTCTCCATTTCTCACAATGTTTACCACCCATAAATCTCTCTGTATTCAAAAATGGACCAGTGTTAAGAGAAGAATTTGATATTGCTCTAATTGAATTACCAATCTAGAGGTCTCTGGGGTTGGGCCAATTTGACCCAATGGGTATAATTTTAGCAACCTTTGTTGAGAACAATCTAGATGTACTATAAACTAAATATGAATTCATTACAACTTAAACATTTGGAGAGGAGGATATTTGAACATGCTCTTATTGAGCCTTTTCCATAACTTTGGATGCCTTTGGAAGGGCCATTTTTTTGTCCATAGGGGTATAACTTCAAGAAACATGGTAGATAACAATGAATTATGCTATATTTTTCATATAAACGCACTAGCCTTATATTTTAGAAGAAGATTTTTTTCAAATTGAGCAATGTAGGCAATTTTACCCCTGGGGAAGAGATGTTTTTGATCCTACAGGCATAATTTCCTATAACATAGAACAAAATTTTTCAGTAATTCTACATACCAAATATGAATGTCCTTCACCTCACAGTTCAGAAGGAGAAGATTTGTTTTTTTTGCTCTAATTTGGCGTTTTATCTTTGACCTTTGGGCAAGGCCATGTTCTATCCCCTGGGCTATGATTTAAGCAAACATTGTAGAGAACTCTCTGGTTATGCTATATGCCAAACATGAATGCCTTAGACTTTGTAGATTGGGAGGAGAAGACTGCTGAGCATGGTCTAATTGAACATTTTTATGAACTTTGGACACTCAGGGAAATGGTGTTTGTTATCCTACGAAACTGGTAGATAACAGCCAGACTATGCTACATTCCAAATACATGTATAAATGCTCTAGGTCTTATAGTGAATATAACTTTTTTTTTAACTTATTCAAATTTTGCATTTTCCCCTATTTTGGACCCCTAGTGCAAGGCCATTCTTTACCCTTGGAGCATAATTTGAAGTAAAATAGTACACAATCATCTAGTAATGCTACATTCCAAATGTTCTAGGCCTTATAAATTACCAGGAGAAGTTTTTTGATCTAGCTCTAATTAAGCATTTTTCAAAACTTTGGACCTCAGTGATGGGGCCATTATTGACCTATGGAGCATAATTTTAGCAGACTTGATAGAGAACCATGTGGTTTTGGTGGATACGAAATATGAATACCCTTGGCCATGTAGTTTCTGAAAACAAGGTTTTCAAAGATTGACTAAAATACATGTATTACATTTTCAAATGCCGTGGCAACCAGAGTTTTTTTATGGAATTAAATTCTTTCAACTTTTGTAGAACTTCACCCAGTGAACATTCCTGCAAAGTATCTGTTTGATCAGCTTATTAATGTAGGAGGAGAAGATTTTGAAAGAAATCTTAGATGGACAAATAGACAGACAGACAGACTGAGAACAATGACCAATCACAATAGCTTACCTTGCACTTTTTGCTTAGGCTAGCTAAAAAGTATGCTTTAAACACATCAAAACTTCTAAATAGAAACTAATTTTGTTGACTCGTGCTTACTCAAGTCCTGCAATGACTCAAGCAATTTTGTTGGTCCCGTGTGTGCTCAAGCAATCGCGAGACCACTGTAATGAAAAATTCAATTTATATTCTAATAAATCATATATATATTACAATTCTTATTTGATATTATCTTATTTCTACCAAAACTTGTATTCAATTAGCTTCAATCACCTATAAACAAATACATTTATACAGGCCAAATCATCCTACTCTGCCAGTTTTGAAACATCCTGAGCGAAATGTTCAGGACAAAATATCTGTGGCCAAAACGTCAGTCCACTTACCTGTACAGATAGATAACAGAGTTGACGATACTTTGTATCTCCCTGGAATCCACATTTATTTTCTTGTCTGTCAATTTCTAGATGAAATAAAATTTTTAGTACATTTAGTATTTCAGGCACACTCATTGAAGATCCTTTCTATAATAACAAAATGTTTATCAGATTTAACCTTTTCCAAATCAATACAGTTTTAGACTGGTCCAAATTCCTCTTTTCAAACAATGTTTTCCACAGCTATAATTCTTTAGCGTTTCAAAATGAGGTTTTGTGTAATTATATTTTATTGTAATGATTTATTATATCCATGAAACATTTTGAGAAAACAAGAAACTATGAGTAACAAATTACTTATCCTTTTTCCAACATGAACATTTTTAATACATGTACCATTAGGGCAAAGGATCCTTCAAATTAGACACACATTGAATTGTTATATGGGAGGCTGCCCATTTGGACCAATCCAAATTTTTTTCTATGCATGCATGTAGAACACTTTACCTGCAGTGTTCAATATAGTTTGGCATTTAAGGAGGTCAAACAGGCCTACATCCTTTGATAATGAGGGTCATTTTGCCAAACTTAGGGCCTTAGGAATTCAAATATCAAAATACAAGTACATGTATATATTTTTTCTAAATGAAATGTGAATAAGACCAAAACAAAACGCAAATAAAAGTGGCTATTTTCATGAAAAATAGGATATCATCTAGGCTTGTAGTCTGTTGTAGTCTGCTTACAAAAAAAGACATAAATAGTTATGCTAGAGTATTTATGTTATAATTTAACTTTGAGATTGAAAAAGGAGTGTACCAAATGAGCCCAAAATCTGCTCAAAATGGTGTCATTTTGTTTTTCAGAGGGCCATGGGAGCTATGGCTCCCTCTAGATTGAATACTTTACCTGGAGCCATTTGTCCGTCTTGACAGCTTCAATTTGGAATTGTAACATCTGCATTACTTCATCACTCTTGGGAGGAAAAAGAAATATTATAAGCATGTAATAATATAAATAAGTAAAGTACAGTAATTAACCTTTACTGTATTACAAAATTTTAGACCTTTCCAAATTCAAAAGTTTTACAGACTAAAATTTAAAGTCACTTTTATTTAAGAAATGATCATCTAGTTGGTAGAAAAAATTGTCCACAATGTTTTCTGAAGTATAAAACCATAGGGATGTAAACCCCAGATCAAACAGGAAAGAGTTAATTTAATTCATTAACAAGAATTATGAAGTTTACTTCAAAATTGTGCCATCGTAGCTCCAATTTGTTAACACATTGTCAGATGACAACATTTTCAACTGGTCCACCTTAAAAGAAATTGCAGACAACAATTTTTAGTTAATGAAATTTAAAATCTTGTCTAAAAGGGTAAAAACATTTGTGAGATTGCATGGTTATGGGTTAATAAATGGATCACAACTTAAAGCCATTCCTGCGTAATCCTTTTGACACCATCTACGAAAAAAGATTTGGAAAACATTATGGAAAATGAAGAATTTGCTTGCTACAAGCAATTCTTCATTATGCACATTGGTTTCTACCCCAAAAGACAAAGATTTTTTTAAAATTTCACCAACTTTAAGTTATCATATGCAACTTATCTGAATTTGGACTAATCTAAAATTTGTTGTTTGGAAATGGGCAAATGAAACCAAAGTTTCTCAAACAATATCAAAGATAAAAGAACATGATTTGCTTGTTAATTTGTTTCAAATGAAATAGATGACTAAATTTTTATCTATAAGTGTGACACAAGAGATTTCCTCTCTTGACCAAATCCCACACAACAAAATTTTAGACTGGTCCAAATAGGTAGGAGTAGCATGTGACAATGTAAAGTTGGTGAATTTTAGATTTTTTCAACTTTCTTGGTATAAAAAACATTGTGGAAATGAAAAAATTGCTTGAAACAAGCAATTTCTTCATTTTCCATGTTTTCCCAATTGTCTTTCTTGAGGGGAGCCAAAAAAAAAAAAAAAATGTGTGGGAATTGGTTAACCCTTGTCATGCTGAATAAAACCATCTACAAAATTACATGTTGGTTAATGTTCATCTTGAAAATTATCTATTTATACAGTACTGGTTAAAAAGGGATAAAGAGGTGGTGTACACAAAGATCAGACTGCACTTCTGTTCAGGCTGATCTTTGTCTTTACCACCTGCATGACAGTAATATTCCAGGTTCAGCATGACAAGGGTTAACAAGAGCACTGCCAACAGGTGCCTACGCTCGGCTGTTGGATGCTGGATAGTGGACAAAATGCATCTAGAGTTATCCCCCTTGATAGTATAGGTTGCTCTGTTGATAGTGAACAAGTGTGCCAAGTTTCAAGTGAATGCCTTTAGAAGAACCAGAGATATCAGAAAATGCTAAAGTTTTTGTGTGACGACAATGACATCAACAAAGACAACAACACAGAGGCTATTGTAATACCTTGAGTTTTCGCCAAAATCAGCCAAGCTTAAAATGAGACTACACTGAATCTGAAAACCCACTGGAGGTAAAATTAAATAGAGGTTATTTACTATGTTACTATGCTTAGCAGTGTAGAACACCTAGTTGAACCTTGCTACAAAGTTTTATTGTATTCATAGTTGCAGAGAAAAATACAACAAAAAATACCCCTATACCATGCCATACCTGAAAAATAAACTGAGTTATAAACAGACGCCCCCAAGAAAAAGAGATTTGGGAAACATTGTGGAAAATGTAGAAATTGCTTGTGACAAGCAATTTCTTCATTATACACAATGTTTTCTACCCGAAAAGACAAAGATTTGAAAGATTTCATCAACCTAAAATTGCAGTCTGCAACTTCTTTCAATTTGGACTAGTCTAAAATTTTATCGTGTGGGAATGGGTTCATTTAGTAAGTGTCATGTTGGACCACAAGTTGAACCTGTGTACTCAATTTCAAGTCATTGCTATTAATAGTTGTTGAAACAATACAATGAAAAATATTGGTTACAGGCTGATGGAGGGAAGAGAAAACAGAGTTAGACCAGTATATTAACCCTTAGAAGGGGTATATTAATCAGGTATTTCATTAACCAAATCACAGGGATCTGTAATTCGAGTTCCCTTTACCCAACAGACAAATATAATATTGGTCTGTGGGGTGGAGGGAACTCGAATTACAGATCCCTATGAACCTATTTCCATATTTGTCTTATAATTTGACCTAAGATTTTTGATGCATTGCTTGAACTTAATGAAGATTTAAAAATCTAAAAATCATATAATGGCCTTTGTAAAATGACAATATCTTATGCATTATGTCTTGTGATTTCATTTACTACTAGGTAAAGAAAAGCTGTTACATTAAGCATCATCTCATTTGCATTATTATAACAGAAGTTGATTATTTCAGTTTACTTTTAAAATATAAAAAGTGTCTATTTTGTTTGGCACTGTCGGCCATAGTATAAAATGAACTAGAAGAACTATCACTAAAGGTGATGAATACCCCGACCCATATTTCATGTCACAGGAGCAATAACTCTACAATGTCAATCTAGGGGCAATAATGTAATCATAAAGCCAGCATTCATGCAAACATAGCATCTTTGAATCAATGGCAAAAATTATGTAAGCCATAATGCTAAATAATTCTAAGTCAATTTAGGAACAATAACTCACACATTCTTGATAGAAGTTTTAAGAAAAAATGCATATTCAACTCAAAATGGACAATTCTGCCACATATCAAGCAAATCAAACCAAAACAGTGTGAGGAGCTGGCCGGAAAAGATTTTTTCAGTTGAATAAGGGGCAATAGCTATTTAACTCTTGATAGAATTTTCACAAAATATGCATTTTGTACATCTTCAGCCCCTGATGAAAATTTCTGCCAAGAATAAAGTGAATCGGATTAAAACAAATGGAGGAGATGTCAGGACAAGCTTTTTGAAGTCAAATCAGGGGCAGTAATTCATGATTTTTCATGAAAATTGCGTCTTGCAAATTTCAAACTCCTAATTAACACATCTGCCAATTTTAAAGTTAATCAGATAGAAACTATAGGAGAAGTTGTCTGGACAAGCATTTCAAAGTTGAATCAGTAGCAAACAATAAAATATTCTTTATCAAATTCTATGCAAAATGTGTGTCTTGCACATCTACAGCTCCTGCTCAACACTTCTTCCAAGTACCAAGTGAATTGGATTGAAACTGTATGAAGAAATGTGCGGACAAGGTTTCCCAACCGAGACAGTTTTAGTCTACTATATCCCCCACAAACATAGTTTGTGGGGATATGATTATTGATTAACCAATTACTCTACAATCCAACTGTGCCACTGGCTAACTTTGCTGAAGAAAATATACAAAATTGTATGCAACAGGATATTTCTTCTTTTCTCATACTGTTTTATATCCCATATACCACACATTTTCAATAAGAGCACACTCTAAAATGTTAACCATTCAACCTATCATTTCAAATTTGGACCAGTCAAAAATTTTGTTGTCTAGTAATAGAGGCTAAAAACTTAAGATTATGAAAGACCCTGCTTTAACTCACAAGTTCTGTGACTATTTCTGGAGGTAATCTGTTCAACAAGCCAGCAGATGTAGAAAACCCTGTAAAAGAAAAAAAAAATGATGGAATCTCATTGAATTTTACACTCTACATCACTAATGCCACTCCAGCACACTGACACTTTTTTACGCCTCTCAAGGAAAAGGCTTCAAAAAACATTGTGGAAAATGATTGATTGATTGAATTTGGTTTAAGGCCACTTTTAACAGCATTTCAGTCATATCGCGTCGACTGGAGCACCTAACAATGGATTCCTGGCATTTCTCACACCAGTACTTTCACTACATCTTTTCCAAGCCCCCAGCTGCTATCCCACATAGGTTTATGATTATCCACCAATTGATGAGAGACAAATTTTGTCATCTGGGTTAAATGATGTTACCCTGTTGCTTGCTCACATGAAAAATCTATAAAACTTGAATTCATTTATCTTTAAAATTACAGGCTAAAATCAAAAACAAAATTGAATGTCTCAATTAAAGAGATAAACCAATGGTGCTTAGTTTGCTTAACCCATTACCAGACGATAAATATAACACTGGTCCAAATTGAAAGGAGTTGCAAACGACAATTTAAAGTTTATGAAATTTTAGATATTTTCACATTTCTGGGTAGAAGAAATTGTTTAAAACAAAGAAATTGCTTGTCACAAGGAATCTATTCATTTTCTACAATGTTTTCCAAGACTTTATTCTCTGAGAAGCCTACAAAGGCGGTATAAACAATCAATTACTGGTTCCACTATTTTCAAATTTAACAACTATTGATTACTTTCCGATCACACTATTTTCCATAATAAAAAGACACTTGAATACCACATAGAATTATCTATTGAAAATATAAAAAAAATAGGATGACACTGGGCAGATCCCTGCAAAGTTGTTTTTTTTTAATTCCAACAATAAATAATAAATTGTCTACTGCAACTTCTTTCAATTTGGTAATATTTCATTGTTTGGTAATGGTATGACAGTTTCAGTGGAAGTAATTTGCCACAATATGCAAATGATGAAACCTCCAGAGAAATATATGGCTAATTGTAGTTCATACAAGACCATGGAAGACAGGGTTCAAAATCCTTTTCTCTGAATGGATTAGCTTTGTCTACCAGCTATTCATTGCACAAAGTCACACAAAAAACTCATCTTTTAATTTGATGATGCTGATTCAATTTATTTAACATTTTTTCACTTTAAATGATTTGACAGCAAACACAGGAACACATAATGTGGGAATAATGTTTTCTTAAATGTCTAAATAAGAAATGATTTTCTTGAGGGCACAAAAAAATCACACAAAAGTAAAAGCAGCATAAAAGTTGAGTTGTGATTGGGATTGAGAATTCATTTGATTAGTAGAATTTGAAAATAATAGTTCTAGGGTACTCACATAAACTCAGAAGGATTCATAGAAATGAAAATTTAGCTAATTCAAATCCTCTGAAAATTTGTTAAAGTTAATACAGATATGATGCATGATACTGGAATCAATGTGTCAAGTTTGCTATTCAGAATCTTTATACTTATATACCCTATATTCAATGAGTTGCAAGTAATGATGATTAATATATGGAGAAGTTACCCAGTGACACATGCATACATTTTCAAATAATGTCAGCGGCTCACCAGAATCATCCAAGGACATTCAATCCTTAAAATATTCTTATAATAACTACATTTTCAAATAATTGAATGAATACAAAACCGTAAGAGAGTGTTTAATTCTTAACCATAGCAATGATTCCTTTTTAGTCTGAAGAGTCCCATGGACTTCCGAATAATAATTGCTTTTTCTTCAAATAGGATCATATATGTATTAAAAATCTTAATTTAAAAGAGCCAACCAAATATGAAAAAGGGTGCACCAGCATTTTAATTGATGTATTCTGCCTAATGAAATGCCTTATAAGCATCCTGTCCATTTTTACCACTTGATGAGTTTAAACACTATATTACATAATTTTATGGTTTCATCCATTAACAAATGGTAAAATTTTAGACTGATCCAAATTGAAAGAAGTTGAAGACAACAATTTAAAGCTTATGAAATTGCAGATTTTTTTTAGCTCTTGGGAAGAAAAACATTCTGAAAAAATGGATAAAAAGCTTGGATCAAGCAATTTCTTCATTTTACACAATTTTTCCCCATTGTTTAACTTGAGGGGCATCAAAAAGCTCATTTTGTGTGGGAATGGTCGAATAGTCTTCACTTCTATATATGATGAGTCTGGGGTTGTATAACAACCCTTGGCATGCTGAACCATAATATTCTAGTTAGGCAGGAGGTGAAGACAAAGATCAGCCTGCACATAAGTGCAGTCTGATCTTGATCTACACCTCCTGTTTGTCCCCTTTGGGCCAGATTTAAATAATCAATAAAGGGTCACCAATGATCATTCCTGTCAAATTAGTTTGAAATTGAGTAGATTTTTACCATATACTGAAATTAGCCTCACCCTTTTATAGCCGTGTTTATCATCCGATCAAAATTCTATGAGGGAATGTGAAAAAAAGAAACCCAAGGATCATTTCTGTGGAATTTGGTGGATTTCTGCCAAGTACTTTTAGAAGGAGAAAATGTTTAAAGTAAAAGTTCACGGGCGGCCGCACGCACAGACGTACGCAACACCATGACAACAGTACGAGAGTTCGATTTCTAGTTGAGCTAAAAAGTACGATCTTTTGTTAATCACAAAACAAAATAAATTCGTACCATCCGGTGCTGATTTAAACGCCATTTTGTCTTACCGATCTGCGTCAATTAAGCGGATGTAATTATTTTCTAGTAGTCAACCAAGCTTTTATTTCACCTTGACAATCACATGATTTGTACACCGTAGAAAGTCACATGATCAACATGGAACTACATACGGCTCTGGCTTTCGCTTTACTTTCTGGTTTTGTTTGTGCTTATGATGAATGGCCAGTACCATACAGGTTGTATCAAACAATCTTGTTGATCTTATATATATAAAACCCTGTCTTTCCATTTTAAACAAACTTTGTGCTCACATTGAATAAGAGTACCTATATGCAGTTTTAAAACACTGTTCAATAATCTATATATAGATAGAATTAGATCTAACTCACTTGCCATTTCAGTTGGTTGGTTTACATTAATCCACTACAAGACAGCAAAATTTCAGATTTATCCAAATTGAAAGAAATTGCAGATGACATTTTTAAGTTTATGAAATTTTAGTGTTTTTGTGTGTGTGTGTGTGTGTGTGTGTGTGCGTGTTTTTTTTTGTGTGTGTGTTTTTTTTTTTTTTTTTTTTTTTCAATTTTCTGGGTAGAAAACATGAAGGAATTGGTTGTTGCAAACAATTTCTTAATTTTACCAATTGTTCTTCTATAAGGGCGTCAAAAAGTGTAAATGTGTGGATAGATTAATTTTGAACTGACAGATTGTGGCTGTCAATTAACCCATTCCATCACAGTGGAATTTTAGACCGGTCCAAATTGAAAGGAGCTGCAGACGACAATTTCAAGTTGATGGAATTTTAAATTTTTTCGTCTTTTTGGATAGAAAACAATGAGGATAATGAAGAAATTGCTTGATCCAAGCAATTTCTTCATTTTCCACAATGTTTTCCAAAGCTTTTTCGTTGAGGGGTTGAGTGGGAATGGGTTAAAGAATAATTTCAGTCAATCAAATCATTCATTTAAACTGGAAGTGAGGTTAGATGGTTGACTGTGGCAAACCTTTTTGTTGGTTTGTCAACTGAAATCTTGAAACTACAGCTTGAAAAAACTTTGCAAAATTACACCTTTTAATATCAAAGTCCAACTTCCTATTGGAGTCAAAGGTTATTGTGAGTCGACGAGCGAGCCAGCCATCTAATTGGTATAAATCAGACAGGAAAGATGTTTATAAATCATGCACTTCAAGGACTCTAGCTTTGGCGTAAAACTTAAGGATCACAGGTTGGAACTTTGCTTCACCAGAATTCTGCATATGAACAAATCAATGTCTTCTTATTTTAAATTTGCTTTTATCAACCAAGAACTTTAAACTGTAAACTGCAGGAGGTTTGATTCCAGACCTGTTTTCAATTCGTACTGCCAAGCAGGAGTGGTACCATTTTGTCCAACAGGAGAAATCCCAAACACCATGCCAAAGTTCTACCCAGGTGATGTGGTGGAAGTCTATGCGCTGAAAGCTCCTGTGTTTGAATTTGAGTTTGGAGATCTGCTTGGAAAATTTGTGAGTTAGATGATCCATCTCAAAGTAATTTTGCACTAATCAAAAGTAACCCTTTCCTGTTTTTAAAAAAAATTCAGTCTTGACCAATTTGAAAGAGGTTGCAGAGAACAATTAAAAGTGAGTGCAATTGAAAAATAGCCAACCTACAGGATAGAAAGGATTGTTGAAAAAAGCAATTTCTTTTTCTTCTGTTCCCATGGTGTATTCTCTAGTATAAAATCTCAGGGATTAAAAAATCTTGTACAGGAAAGGGTTAAGACTTGCTGCATAAAACATCTCAAATGACACACATTAGAAAATAATGGAACATGCATAGTAATATTGATAAAAATTACATTCATTTTTTTTCTACAATGATTTCATGTATTCTATATCAGTTTTCTTTTCAAATTATATTAACCCTTGTCATGCTGAGCCCGGAATATTCCGGTTTTGGCAGGAGGTGTAGACTAAGATCAGACTGCACTTATGTGCAGGCTGATCTTAGTCTACATCTCCTGCTTGTACTTTTCCTGCCAGAGTTGTTTATGAAGTTGATTTCTAAAAGAAATATTGATTTTTGAACAAGTTCTATCAGTGCTTTCAGCCCTTTGATTTGACAGCATTTCAGTCATGTAATTTATACAGCATGACAAGGGTTAAGTTGTACAAAAAGTGAATGTGAAAGAAAGTTTTCCTTTCAGTATAAAGAATAAAGAACACAGTATCAAATTTTTAATATTTTTCAGAATATCATGCATGATGCAATGGCCTTCAACAATTTGAATACAGGAAGAAACTACACGCTAGAGTGGTATGAGTTGGTTGAATTGTTTAACTGTACATTTGCCCATGTTCTGAAGAATGATAGCATGGTCTGGTGTAACCAAGGGGCTGCATGTATTTATGATGGTGTTGATGACAAACATTGGAAAGAAAACGGAACTCTTGTCAAAGTTGCTGAGATAACAGGTAAATATCTGTAGTAAAACTTGTTTTAATTAATCACTCAATGAATAGTCAAAAATATGGTCGCTTAAAAGAATGGTCACTAAATTCTTTTTTTTTTTTTTTGTATGTAAGAGAGATCAGATCAACTGAATACATGAGTCATTATAGGATGTAATTCTATGTTGATAGAATTCATTAAAATAGTCTCATTGAGAAGATTTCAATGAGATCCACCAACATAGGTTTATGATTTATCAATTTTATTAGCAAAAATCACCAAATTATGGAGATACTTTGATTTTGGAAAGGGAGTTTGGATGTTGGTCGCTAATTGAAGTGGCTGCTTATTAGAGGTCAAAGTTGCTGAGGTAACAGGTGAATATATATGATCTGTCTGTACAAAAAGGGACCATTTGGGAAGTGCAATGATATCATTCCTAGTCAGCCTGCATAGGCTGATCATTGTGAAAATGCTTTGCAAGATTACAATCTAGAATTGTAATTCTACATTAATTTTTTAATATTTTTTTAAAAAAAATTAAGTACAACCTCTGTTAATTTTTACATATATTTGTTTTACCCCTGCAGGTTTTTTGCATACAGGTCATTTATTTTCATAAATTTCATAACCCATTCCTGCCTTTTTACTCAAGAAAAAAGGTTTGGAAAATATTGTTGAAAATGAAGAAATTGTGTGTTACGTGCAGCTTCTTCTTTCCCAACAAGTCTTTTTCTCCCAAAAAGACAAACATTTTCAATTAAGAGATGAAGAGAATTTTTTTTGTTTTCATGGAGGTATGAACCGAAAAACCTAATCACATTGTATGAATACGCGAAGCGGATTCATACATTGTGTGATTAGGTTTTTCGGTTCATACCTCCATGAAAACAAAAAATATTATCTTCATTTCTTATAATTTAATAGCATCGAGCGAAAAATTCAACAACTTAACAAATTTTGATACCTTTTTGTAGTGAACTATTTTGTGCGGAAGCATTCAAAATGGCTGAGTATTCAAAATTTTGTTCATGGAGGTATGAATTAAATTTTTCGACCAATCAGATCGCTCGATTTTGATAGACGAAACTAACAATTAAATTATAGTTGTATGAACCCGTTACCACAAATTAAAACTTGGCTGCCTTGATAGCCAAGTGGTATTGGTCCTTGACTCTCTTTCAGGGATGTAATAACATTAGGATTGTTAGTGTTGAAGAAGGACTCTATAAGCTTTGAGCTTTTATCAAGATTGAACAGTAAGGGAAATGGTTAATTGTCTTACCAATCAACACACCCTGGTGATTGTGGGGCTCAACTCTTGACCTTCAGATCACAAGTGAAGCACCTATACCACTCAGCTATCAAGGCAGTCAAAAAAATGATTTCTTCTTTATCAAAGATATTATAATGCCATGTTGTTATACTTATACACTGTAATCAAAAGTGTTTTTCGAACCAACTTTGTATTTTATTGTATGATAGTAATATTTGAACAGAATACTTTAAAATATTTAGGTGCCATGTATAACCAGTTTGCAGAATGGGTGCTGCGGGACAATCACACGGCTATATATTATGAAACATGGACAGTCTGGCAACAAGAAGGTAACATATGCATCTTAATTATTTACTACAACCCTTGATTTCAAATAAAATGTGTTTTTTGAACTTACATGCCCCAGTTATTGTTGTCAGAAAATTTCCAATGCTAGGCTAAGGAATTGAATTAGATCATTTCTTATGACAGAATTTTTACTAGTCCAAATTGAAAGAGGTGGCAGATTACAATTCAAAATGTACATGTATTTGAATTAAAAAGTAAATATCTTATGGGAAAGAAAACACTTTAAAAAAAGAAGAAATTGCTTGTTACAAGTAATTGCTTTCAATGTTTTGCATTATTATACCCCCCAAATAAATTTGGGGGGTATATAGGAGTCAGCTTGTCTGTCTGTCAGTCCGTCTGTCTGTAGCTTTTTCTTGTCCCCTCTATTTCTCAGCAACTATTGGTCGGATTTTATTCAAACTTCACTGATATAATCAGTATCAAGCAGAGATGTGCACATTTTATTCTGGTTACGGTCCATTGATTTTTGAGGGAGTTATGGTACTTTGGTGAAAAATCGTGTCCACTCAATTCCTCAGCAACCGTTAGACGGATTTGATTCAAATTTCACAGAAACACTAGGTATAAGTCAGACATGTGTATATCCAATTTTGATTATGGTCCATTGATTTTTGACGGAGTTATGGCCCTTTAATTCAAAAGTCCATTTTTTGTTACATTTCTATAGATTTTTCGTGTCCGTCAATTTCTCATCAACTATTTGTTTGATTTTGTTCAAACTTCACTGATATAATCAGTATCAAGCAGAGATGTGCATATTTGATTTTTGTTACGGTCCATTGATGTTTAATGGAGTTGTGACCCTTTGTTGAAAAATCATGTCCACACAATTCCTCAGCAACCATTTGATTGATTTGATTCAAATTTCACAGAAACACTTGGTATAAGTCAGACATGTGCATGTTCTATTTTGGTTATAGTCCTTTGATTTTTGATGGAGTTATTGCCCTTTAATTAAAAAGTCCATTTTTTTTTATATTTCCATAGCTTTTTTGTGTCTGCTCAATTTCTCAGCAACTATTAAATGGATTTCATTCAATCTTCACTGTTATAATCAGTATAAAGCAGAGATGTGCATATTCGATTTTTGTTACAGTCCATTGATTTTTGAGGGAGTCATGGCCCTTCTGTGAAAAATTGTGTCCCCTCAATTTCTCAGTAACTATTGGACGGATATGATTCAAATTTCACAGAAACACTAAGTATAAGTCAGACATGTGCATATCAAAATTTGGTTATGGTCCATTGATTTTTGACAGAGTTATGCCCCTTTAATTAAAAAGTCCATTTTTGTTACATTTCTGCATCTTTTTCGTGTCTGCTAAATTGTCTGCCATGCACGGATTTTATTTATTCTTCACTGATATGATCAGTATCAAGCAGAGATGTGCATATTTAATTTTTGTTACAGTCCATTGATTTTTGATGGAGTTATGGCCCTTTGGTGAAAAATCATGTTTGCTCAATTTTTTCAGCAACCATTGGACGGATTTGATTCAAATTTCACAGAAACACTTGGTATAAGTCAGACATGTTTATATTCTTTTTTGGTCATGGTCCATTGATTTTTGACAGAGTTAAGGCCCTTTGATAAAAAGTCCATTTTTTGTTACGGCCCTATTGGGGATAGCACTTGTATATGGACAAGCGCTGTTGGGGGGTATTAATCTGCTTTGCGACAATTTCTAGTTAGCATTCTTCAGGGCTTTAACCTATTCCCAGAGAGATAAATTCTAAACTGGCCCAAATTGAATTGGAGTTGCAGACGACAGTTTAAAGCTTATGAAATATTTGATTTTTTCTGCCTATGGGATAGAAAACATTGTAACAAGCAATTTTTTCATTTAACACAATGTTTTCTCCAAGCTTTTTTTCTTGGGGGCGTCTGAAAGTGTCACTGAGTGGGAATGGAAGATTATTTGGTTGTAAGTTATAAACACAAAGCTGTCTTGTTGTCTGTCCATCATGTTTTTAAACTGACTTTGAAAACTGTTTACTAGTCAGAGGTGACAAAAATTTAGACTTGTCAAAATTTCTTGGGATTTTAAAAAGCAAGTTTGCCTGGGAATGGGTTAAAGGTAAGTCATTTTAAAGTACCAGTAATACTTAGACAATGTAAGCCATTTCCAGAAAACAAAATTTTTGACTGGTCCAAATTGCAAGAAGCTACAGACAACAATTTCAAGTTGATGAAATTTTATTCATTTATTTATTTTTCGTCTTTTTGGATAGAAGACATTGATGATAATGGAGAAATTACTTGAAACAATCAATTTCTTCATTTTCACAATGTTTTCCAAAGCTTTTTTCTTGGGGGTGTAGAAAGGAGGAATTGTGTGGGGATTGGTTTTAACACAAATCATATCAGAATGTGGTTTCAAATAATGATTTGTTTGAGTGGGATGTCTCTTTTGGTTTTAACCCAATCAGACACAGTCCTGCTTTTTTATACCTACAAAGAACAAGCGTAGAAAAACTGCTGAAAATGAAAATACATGTATTGCTTGTAACAATAGATTTCTTTATCATTTGTAATCTTTTCTTCAAAAGACAAAGATTATAAAGTTTTCATCAACTGAAAATTTTTGTCTGCAACTCCTTTAAGTGTAACATATTGTCGTTTGGTAATAGGTTTATTTCAATTTTATTAGCCTTTTAATCAAGAGATTGGCCTGAACACTAAATGTCTATTTGTTGTTTGGGCAAAGATCATGGAATTATTGATGTTTTAAAATTAAAAAAAATAACGCATTACCAGACAGCAAAACTTTAAACTGGTCCAAATTGAAAGGAGTAGTAGACAACTATATAATGTTATAATATAAAGTTGATGAAATTGTAGATTTTTTCAACTTTCTGGATAGAAATCATAGTGGTACAAGCAATTTCTTCATTTTCCTCATTGGTTTCCCAATAGTTTTTCTAGAGGGGCATCAAAAGGCATCCTTGGTGGGAATCATGGTTTGAATATTGTCAGTAAGATATCAAAATATGGTATGAAGTTTTCAGAGCCTGCTGTGTTTCAAAATTGTTCTGTTGCAAATTAAAGCAACATCTAGTAACATCTAGTAACAAGCACTGCATCATTACAACACCATCCCTTTACCCATTCCCACACAATCAAGCATTTTCATGCGTTGAAGAAATATAGGCATGGAAAACATTGTGAGAAAATATGAAATTGTTTGTAACAAGCGAATTCTTCTTTTCTCATATTTTCTACCTTATATTCCCCTTATTTTGGATTTAAACTAACTTTTTTGTTATCTGCAAGTTCTTTGGACTTGAACCAGTCTAAAAAATTCTTGTATGGGAATGGGTTGAATAGTAATAGTATGAAAGGCATTATGAGAAAATGAGAAACTGCTCATATTTCTGCTTTTCTTACAATGATTTCTGTACTATATATAGTATGATTTAGTGTATTGACAAACAGACAAAGGTGAAACCAATATTGATACGCC
Organism: Fragum fragum; assembly: GCA_946902895.1. Classification (NCBI taxonomy): domain Eukaryota; kingdom Metazoa; phylum Mollusca; class Bivalvia; order Cardiida; family Cardiidae; genus Fragum; species Fragum fragum. The sequence continues at coordinate 64,435,213 of OX336369.1, read as the reverse complement.
CTAAATTTTTCTACTTCCTAGGTGGGGCCTATGAAAATGTCCTTTTTGTTCTACAGGTGGGAAGATGTGGTTTGACTCTTTTGATTGTGCAAGTTTTGTTCTGAGAGCATTTCAAGAGCTTGCCAATATTGGTACCAAGTTTGATGAAAGCATTCAGCTGAACTACACCAGAATCAACCTATATTCTGAGCAACCAGAATACCTTGGCAATTTCACAGAAGTCTCAAAGAATAAAACTTTAGCTAAGGATATTGTTAACTTCTACAAGAAATTTCAGTCGCACCAAAGTTTCAAGCAGTTATTACTTAATATGCTTTCAGCATATAATGAGATATTTGTAGACAACAAGTTTTATCTATTTTATAATTATGAATATTGGTTCTTGCCAATGAAACACCCATATATAAAATTGACTTACACAGAGGTGCCTTTACCCAAACCAAACAATACACTCTATTTTAAACCTCAAGGGAACCTGTAGTCTTACTATAATGTAAAACTTGTATTAACCCATTCCAACACAGTGGAATTTTAGACCGGTCCAAATTGAAAGGAGCTGCAGACGACAATTTCAGGTTGATGGAATTTAAAATTTTTTCGTCTTTTTGGATAGAAAACATTGTGGATAATGAAGAAATTGCTTGATCCAAGCAATTTCTTCATTTTCCACAATGTTTTCAAAAGCTTTTTCGTTGAGGGGCGTAAAAAGGAGGGATTGAGTGGGAATGGGTTAAGTGACCTTCAAAGAAATGACCAAAGATGGTCAATGAATATGTTGATGGTCACTAAATACAACAGTTGCTAGATAAGAACTTCAATCTGCAATAAGTAATTAGGATAAATGCAATGTGTAAATATATCTTCTCCTCCAATAAAGACAGTGATATTCAAGTATTGTCTGCAGCTCCCTTTAATTTAGACAAATTTTAATTTTTTCCATGAGGTAACAATTCAAAGGAGTCCTAGGCAAGTATTTGAGTTTTCAGCCTCTGAAAAAATTCAATTTGTTAGGGGGCTTGAGACTTATGATAGCTTTCCGAAACCCGCACAATTATGCTTTTTGTAGCCCCCTAGAGAAAAGCTTTAAAAACAGTGTGGAAAATGAAGAAATTGCTTGTTAAAAGCAATTTATTATCCACAATTTTTTCTACCTCAAAAGAAAATAGAATTTCATGAACTAAAAATTGTCATGTGCAAAATCTTTTATTTGAACCAGTCTAAACTTTTGTCATCCTGTAATTGGTTCTTAGAGATGGTCATTAAAGCAATTTGCATTGTTTATTTAAGTGCTGTGTGAAAAACCATTTGACCTTTTACTATACAAAAACATTTGGACAAAATGAAATTCAAAATTGGTCTAAACTGAATAAAGCTGGCTACAAGATATCTGATGCAAATTCAAATGCAATTTTCAGAATCAATACCATATAGGGTAGAAAATGGAATAAGAAGGGGAATTTTTTCAACAAACAATTTACCTTTTCTTCATAGTGTTTTCTATATAGTTTTCCTTAGCGAATTTTCAATGGTGAAAAAATTTGTGTTGTAAAAGGTTCAAAAATTAAATTTCATAATGTAATTTTTGCAGGAGTCAAATGTAATATGTTATTGGATAATCATCTCTGCTTAATCTAGTTTCTTATATTTAAGAGCTTTCTTATGAATTCTGATGTTGTAAATCTGTTTTAGGATAAATTCTTTAATCCATTATCAGACAAAAAAAAGTCTTGGTCAAAATTAAGGAGGTTGCAGGCAATATTTCAAAGTGAGTTTAAACAGAAAAATGAATGACAGACAGGTAGAAACCTTGCATGAAAAAGAGAAATTGCTTGTTACAAGCAATTTCTATTTTTCTCACAATTTTTTCCATAATCTAATTTTGTGGTAATGCATCAAGGATACACTGCCTCATTGGGTTGAGCAGCTGATGGCTTGTGTTGGATGAGTAAGTTTAACTTCCATGAGAAATAACAGGCTGCCATTGGTAGCTGTACCATTTACCACAACATAATGAAATACTAATTCAAGTGGTGTTAAACCCCACTCAACCAACCAACAATGTACTACATGTATGTGCAATATATATAAACAGTATTAAATGCTATGTTCTTGTGTCATTTTGATTGTTAAATGTTATGTTCTTAGCCTATTCCATTACAGTTTCAGTAACATTGTTTGCTAGCCCACCCATACTTTTTTATATTCAAAAATTAATCTGTTGATAATTCATCTGCACAGTAGCTAAAATATCAATTTAGATCATCCTTTACCCCCCAAAAAAGCTTTTAAAAACATTTATAAATGCTGGTGATCAGTATTTTCTTTCTCGACTCCCGTTATTTTAAATTTCTGTCACACACAGGTTTCAGGACTTTAGATAGTTTTATGCTCCCCGAAAGGTAAGCTAATAGCTGCTGCTTAGACCGTCGTTCCGTCCATTCAAAATCGGATGCAACTTCACATTTGAATTCCTTATGATGTTATATTATTTATCTAACCCTGGAGCTGACTATACTTTAGTTGGTTTGTTCGATTAAGTTTTTTGTAGATTGAAAAATCGAGTATGTATGATCGTTTCCGGTTTGGAGGGAGAAAAACAGAAAACGAAAAGAGAATATAAAAGCTCGATTCAATCCAAGTCTTGAGTTATCATTCATGAACAATTAGAATAATTACATGGTGGAGAATTCAAACCTGACAATGACATTTAATGCGGATAGCACAAATCCTTTCGAGGATACATTTTTAAACGCTCCGATGCCAAAGATGTCTCCCCCTTCAATAATCACACGAAACAAAGTGAACCCCAATTCCATATGCTGCCTACCCAGCAACAATATTTCCCCATGGCTAGCATTTTCCATGGCTTCATGACCGAGGATGCTGCTAAATTCCTGACCGATTTCGAGTGTCATCTCCTCCTAATGAACGTTAACTCAATCACGGAGTATCAAAAAGCAAAAGCTGCATTCCGGAGCCAGTTACAAGGACCGGCTCTGGTATGGTTCGATCAGTTGCCACCTGTACACTCATATGAAGAGTTAAAGCATGCGTTTATTCAGGAATACTGCCTCAATGATAGTCCTTGCCTGGTAGCAGAAGAGGCTATATTCAATGAACTGTCTATTTCACCTGGTCAACGAATAGAGGAATTCCATGGTACCGTGTACCAGAAAGGGAAGAAGCTAAATAAGACTGACAGAGACACCCTGCATCGGTTTATTGCAGGACTCCCTTCTCAGCTGGCTTTCTTTGTGCGGGCTGGTCGCGTGTCCAATCTTCGTGATGCTTTACATGTAGCAAAGATCGGTGAAGCACATGGTTACAGAAATGATGTACTACAACAGTGTATGGCCATGACTCATACCCAAAATTCGATGAAGTCTGACAAATCAAAACTTAGGAAGACTTGTTATAAGTGTGATGGTGCGTTTCATTTTAAGGCAAAGTGTAATTGGAGTGGTCATGGAAGCAAATCCCCAAACTTACAATGTCAACTTTGTGACCAATTTGGACATATTGCAACTTCCTGCATTCATAATCAGAAAGTTAAATCCAATGACAAATGTCAGATTTGTAATGATACCACTCATACTGCTAAGTTATGCCCACAGTTAAACTAGTCAGGCCTGAGACAGCTGCGCAACTCTCAGGCCCAGACTTTTCTGCTAACATGGCAGGTTCTGGCGCAATTGTTTCAAATGATCATACTTTCATGTACCTCAATGTGTTTATTTCTGATATGCCTGTTACGGCTTTATTGGATTCAGGCAGTTCTGTCAATGTGATATTCCAATACTACTTTGAAACCATACCTCAATCTGAGAAGTCTTGTTTTTCTAAATGTGATGATTCTATTATCTTAGCAAGCAATGACACTGTTCAGATTTATGGTACTGCACAGGTTCGTTTGAGACAGTCCAGACATGATGATGGCCATTCTATCTTTGTATACATATTACCAAGTGCATCACATCCTCTCATTCTGGGTACAAATTACATGCGTGATCATGCTATTTTGCTTGATTTAAGGAAGTGTTGCACTTTTAATGTTAAAAAAACAACCAAAGTTAAATGCACTTCTACATTATGCATAAATCCAAATTCAGAATGTGTTGTGAAAGGCAAACTTGATTCAAGATTGAATATTGGTATGCAAGGTATATGTGTTGGTCATTCTGAAGTAACAAATAAAGGCCTTTTGGTATCTAAGGTAGTAGTCACATGTTCCCCTGGTCATATGGTCTATTTAAAGTTGTTAAACCCTGGAAACGAACCAGTTCATGTCCACAAGGGTACTATAATAGGCAAATTCGAATTGTGTGATAACTCAGTTGATTTGATATCATTGAAACAATGCGCCAGAATGTCTGTTAGTCATGACCAGCAGTATAAAGACGATTTTTCAAATTCTTGTTCTAATTCTTGTTATCCGGTTGATGAAGCTGACTTGGATGGTAGCACAGATTTACCTCCGTACTTTCCTGCTGATGCAGCTGATTACAAAGCATTCAAAACTTCTGTTCACGTTAGTGAGAGCCTTTCTGTTGATGAACAAGGTTTTGTACAAACATAGGAATGTTTTCACTACTGAAAGTAACTCAGAAATGGGCTACACATCTGTTGTTCAACATTCAATACGTCTTAAACCCAATGCTGTTTCAAAACATCAGCGACCCTATCGCTTGTCACCTGATAAAAAGGAAGTCTTGCGTCATCAGCTTGATGAGCTATTGAAACAGGGTATCATTGCACCGGTTGATGAAAATGAGGACATTCCTATCACAAGCCCAATAGTGCTAGTTGCTAAACGAAATAAACCAAAGCTAGATATTCAAAATCCCACAAAAGAGCAGAGTTTATCATCTTACAGGTTTTGTGTAGATTTTCGCTACCTCAATTCGCAAACCCAGGATTTCAGGTACACAATCCCTGATTTACAGGAGTTGACAGAGTCCCTTGCTGAGAAAAGTCCCAGGTATATGTCATTTTTAGACTTGAGTTCTGGCTTTTTTCAGCTTGGTATCTCTCCTGATACTGCACGATACACTGCTTTTAATACATGCTTTGGAACTTTTAAATTTCTCCGGCTACCTATGGGTTTACGCCAAAGTCCTAATGTCTTTCAACTTCTTATGGATAAGATTCTTCATGGTTTGACATTTGTTAATGTTTTATGCTATCTTGATGATGTTTGCATATTTTCTTCTAATTTTAATCAACATTTGAAGGACATTGATGATGTTTTGAGCAGGTTTCATCAATCAGGATTAAAACTTGGTCCATCAAAATGCCAATTTGCAGTCAAAAAAGGGGTGTTTCTGGGTCATGAAATATCTTCTGAGGGTATTAAACCTCCGTCAAATAAGCTTGAATATATAGCAGCTTACCCAACTGCTACTTCGCGCAAAGAACTTGAACGCGCTCTAGGACTCTTTAACTGGTTTCGCAAATTCATTCCGAATTTCAGTTCTGTAGCCTGTCCCCTCCATAAACTTCTTAGGAAAGGCGCAAAATTTGAATGGAGTTTAGAGTGCCAGTCTAGTTTTGACAGACTAAAGAAATTATTGTTGAATTCGAAAGCACTTTCTTTTCCGCGGTTCGACCTAGAATTCAAATTGGCAGTCGATTCAAGTTCAAAAGGCATTGGCTATATGTTATACCAAATACATGAAGATGGCAATAAGCGTGTAGTCCGATTTGGATCCAAAGGTCTTTCGAAATGGCAGCAGTCATATGGGCCAACCAACTTAGAGCTATTAGGTGTGGTTACAAGTGTTCTGGATTGTGCGTCTTATTTACGCGGACGGCAATTTGTGATAGAATGTGATCACCAGGCTTTAAGACCTTTATTTCAGAAGCAACTGAAAGGTGCAATTTATGAGAGGTGGTTAGCTATTCTTCAACAATTCGATTGTGACATACAATGGAAATCGTCGTCTGATATGGCTGTACCCGATAGTTTGTCACGAACGCCTACCTTTCCAGAACAACTACTCAGTAGTCCTGAAGAGGAGGACTTATTTTTTCCATATGTGAATGAAAAACCAACCCATGTTTGCTTGCGTGACAATAAAGATGACACTGCGATGTTGGTAGTAAATAGAATTGATATTTGTCAAAGCAATGTTTATGATGCAGACACAGAAGATAATGTCATGGACCATTTGGTACAAAGAAAGTCCTCAAAGTCATTCATTAAAAGGAAAGGCCACTCACGGAAATATGATATAATTAGTGATCACTGCCCTAAACCAGTCCTGTCTACCGATAGTGATAGAACCATGGCCCTTTTGGAGCACTATGACTCAGTTTCGCGACATGCTTCTGAAGAAATTGTGCATAGATCTATTGCCGATCAACAAGTTTGCGGTTTCTCAAGTGATGCGGACTCCAAAACAAATGTGCAACAATTTTCACAAAGTATGGACGACTTTATTACAGTAACTGTTGATTCAACAGATGATTCTCCCAACATCACGCATATACCAACAAGTAACACTTTATGCGGATCAAGTGCCAGTGAACAAGATAGTAACTCGAATACTGGAAATTCTCTAGATACCCATGCTGCCCTGGCTAATCTCGACATGACACCAAATAGTGTATATGATTGTCAGTTCGCAGATCCTGAATTGAATCCTATTATTCGATACATACAGGAGGGAATATTACCTACATCTCAGAAACTTGCAAGGCGTGTTCTTCTTCAACATAGTGACTATTCGCTTCTTGATGGCATGTTGTTTTATCATAGAAAACCCCATTCTAGGAGGACAAAGCTTCAAGGACAGTATCAGCTTGCTCTTCCGAAAGCAATGATTAAAACTGTTTTGGGTGTATATCATGATTCGCCTCTTGCAGGCCATGGAGGCATACAAGATACTATTGACCGTGTGCGTGAACACTTCTACTTTCGAAATCTAGCTGGCATTGTATCTGATTTTGTTCGCTCGTGCCATCTGTGCCAAAGCCGTAAAGTCACATCAGTTCCTAAGAATCATATAATTTCTTCCTTTCCAACACCCAAACAACCATTTTCCGTTTGGGAAATAGATTTATATGGACCACTTCCAACAACTTCTCAAGCTAATACGTATCTATTCACAGCCGTCGATATGTTTTCGAAGTTTGTGTTTGCCAAGGCCATTCCAAACAAAGACGCCATTTCTGTATCGGAGGTACTATTTGAAATGTTTTCTACTTACGGGGTTTGTGATACTTTGATTAGTGATAATGGATCTGAATTCACGGCCAAGGTTACTAGCCAGCTATGTGCCCTTCTCGGAATAAAGCAAGAATTTACTCCGAGTTTCATCCATCATTGTCTGGGAGCCTGTGAACGCGTTCATCGTACCATTGCAGAAAAAATCACACCTTTCCTCGATGATCAGTGCAATACATGGGATTCTGTCATTTCTGCGATTATATTCAGCATAAACAATGCAGTGAATGCGAGCACGAAATACTCCCCGTTTGAAATAGTATACTCTACTAGGCCCAAATTTCCTCTATGCCCTATACCTACTGATGTGAAAAGTGTGCCCACAGATTGTGCTGCTTATCTGGAGCAAAAACAGTCTCTCCTTGACACAATAAGACAGGATGTAAAATCTTACATTGAACTAACTGCCGAAAAAATGTCATGTAGAGCGAATATCGGCCTTCGACAATTGGATTTATCGGCTGGAGATTACGTGTATGTCACCAGTGAAACGAACAATTCGGCAAAGAAATTAAGGCATCATTATCTTGGACCTTACGTCATAAAGGCCGTTATGAGTGACCATATGTTTGAACTGTGTGATCCTACGTCTCGTGTTGTATTTCCAAAGCCATTTCACATTGACAGACTGAAATCTGCATGCATACGCCAACCAGAGCCGTCGAACTACTTCTCACTTAAAAGAAGGGTGACTTATAACTGTATTGCGACGCAAACCACCACTGATTTGTTTGACACACCGAATGACTCCTTTTCTCAGGATGAATTGTCTGGTGAGCGTGATGTACATATTTCGACTTTTGAAGGAGATAATTCCTCTCAGTCGCAGGATCAAACGGCCCAAATTCTTCCACAACGGAGATCTAAGCGCGTTATACGGAAGCCAGCCCGGTTTTATGATTCTGATCATATTGACCCACAAACGTCACACTACCATTAATTGATAAGCCCAAACCTAGAAAGATCAAAAGAGTATTGGCCCAGAGACACACTTCGTCAGGGATTCAGTTTTTAGCGCAATTGGTTGGGGAACCTGCCCAAAATGTAATTTGGGTATCCCCGTCAAGTCTTGACGAAAAAACTCATCGCAACATAATAGGTCGTCCGCCACCTTTTGTATAGACCTTTAAGATATTCAATTATCGTGTACCACGACTGAAGTTTTAGACAGTGTAGAACTCGGGGCACTCTTATCAATTGACCTCATGTTTATATGATTGCATACTTAGGTTTAATTATCATTTTGGCAGCCGGCCATTTCATGTTATACGAGCTCATAGAATTTTAGGAAGTCACTTCTTGTGTCGATTTGTATGACTCTTCTTATATGATGTTTTCATTTATAAGTGATTTCACATTGATTAATCACATCAAATGCCAATGTTGGACGGGTAAAGTATCACTGTCGAACGCAGTTTGAGGGAGATAACTTCATATCTTTTGCCTACATGACGTTACTGAAGTTGTTTCCCTTCGATACTTTTAGTTTTGGGATTTCAGTGATATTTTGGTCTGGGGTTGATACTTTCCGACTGAGTATTGCTGAAAGGCCCTGATTATCGGTTAATGCCATCTTTACGGTATTCAGTAGAAAATACGAAATTTTATGTAGTTTACTCCAGAGTTGACTTAATCAGAAAATCTCAAACAAATAATTTTCCTGATTTTTTGGGGGCGGGATGTTATATTATTTATCTAACCCTGGAGCTGACTATACTTTAGTTGGTTTGTTCGATTAAGTTTTTTGTAGATTGAAAAATCAAGTATGTATGATCGTTTCCGGTTTGGAGGGAGAAAAACAGAAAACGAAAAGAGAATATAAAAGCTCGATTCAATCCAAGTCTTGAGTTATCATTCATGAACAATTAGAATAATTACAATGACATACGCTGACACGCTTTCCCGGTTTTGAATAGCTCCGAGGTCAAGGTCATAGTTCAATGTCAAGCATTAAAATTGACCTTGTTCAGAGTGTAGCTCCTTCAATTTTAAATGTATTTCAAAAAACTTGGCACAATTGTTCTCTATCATGAGAAGATGCACCATTTGAAAAAAAATTAGATAGCTCTAAGGTCAGGGTCACAGCCAATGTTAAACATTAAGTATGTCTGGAGCATAGCTCCTATAATAAGAGATGGATTTCTACATAATTTTCACATTTGTTCTCTGTCATGAGTAGATTTGCCATTGAAAAAAAGAATTCAGATAGCTCCATGGTCAAGGTCACAGCTCAAGGACAACCTTTAAAATCAAGTATGACCAGATAATAGCTCCTTCAATTATGGATGGGTTCTGATATCACATGGCAAAATTGTTCTCTATCACGAGTAGATGAGCTATTTGAAAAAACAAGAGGCCCAGTGGGCCTTAACGGTCACCTGAGTAAAAGAGCACCAAGACAAGTGATTTTGTTTGAAAGAATTAGAAAAAGGTTTGGTTGAAATCCCCTCAGTAGTTCTTGAGAATAAGATGAAAATGTTTAAAAGTTACCAAAAATGACCCCCTTTTGGTCCCCATTTTAGGCACCCCTGACCTCCAGCCTTTTAATTTTCACAAATCTGTATAATCAGTACCAAATGATGCTTTTCACCAAGTTAGTTTGATTGAAATTGGCTTTGTACTTCATCAGAAGAAGATGAAAATGTGAATTTTTTAACATGATGAACTTTGACCTCTAGGTGTGGCCCCCATACATGACCCCAGGGACATGAATTTCACAATTTATAATATACCTGTCCTAGTTGTCATGCACACAGAATATTTAAGCTCTGGCATTAACGGTTTATTAGAAGAAGATTTTTAAAGAAGTACCTAAAATTACCCCTTTTTGGCCCCTATTTGGGCCCCTTTGACCCCCAGAACCCCTATTTTCACAAACTTGAATTGGCAATCCCCAATGATGCTTTCTACCAAGTTTGGTTGAAATCCGCCCAGTAGTTCTTGAGAAGAAGATGAAATATTTAAAAGTTACCAAAAACTACCCCCTTTTGGTCCCCATTTTAGGGCCTCCTGACCCCCAGCCTTTTTATTTTCACAAATCCGAATAACCATTACCAAATGATGCTTTTCACAAAGTTTGTTTGAAATTGGCTTTGTACTTAATCAGAAGAAGATGAAAATCTGAATTTTTTAACATGATGAACTTTGACCTCTGGGTGTGGCCCCATACATGACCCCAGGGGCGTGAATTTCACAATTTATAATATACCTGTCCTAGTTGTCATGCACACAAAATATTTAAGCTCTGGCATTAACGGTTTATTAGAAGAAGATTTTTAAAGAAGTACCAAAAATTACCCCTTTTTGGCTTTTTTTTAGGGCCCCCTGACCCCCAAGCCTTTTTATTTTCACAAACTTGAATTGGCATCCCCCAATGATGCTTTCTACCAAGTTTGGTTGAAATCCGCCAAGTAGTTCTTGAGAAGAAGATGAAATAATTAAAAGTTACCAAAAATTACCCCCTTTCGGTCCCCATTTTAGGGCCCCCTGACCCCACAGCCTTTTTATTTTCACAAATCTGAATAACCATTACCAAATGATGCTTTTCACAAAGTTTGTTTGAAATTGGCTTTGTACTTCATCAGAAGAAGATGAAAATGTGAATTTTTTAACATGATGAACTTTGACCTCTGGGTGTGGCCCCATACATGACCCCAGGGGCATGAATTTCACAATTTATAATATACCTGTCCTAGTTGTCATGCACACAGAATATTTAAGCTCTGGCATTAACGGTTTATTAGAAGAAGATTTTTAAAGAAGTACCAAAAATTACCCCTTTTTGGCCCCTATTTGGGCCCCTATGACCCCCAGAACCCCTATTTTCACAAACTTGAATTGGCAACCCCCCATGATGCTTTCTACCAAGTTTGGTTGAAATCCGCCCAGTAGTTCTTGAGAAGAAGATGAAAATGTTTAAAAGTTAACGGACGATGCACAACGGACGACGCATGATGACGGACAAACGATGATTGCAATAGGTCACCATGACCATTCGGTCAGGTGACCTAAAAAATCATACAGCTCCAAGGTAAAGGTCATAGCTAAAAGAAAAACATGTGTGACGGTCAGTGCTAACCCTTTAACCAATTTATTTATACTTTTTGTATACTTAATTAACATAAAGTAAGACATTGTGGGGAAAAACAGTGCTTTCTTTCTCCTACAATGTTTTACTTCTTACAGCTATCTTTTTTTTTTTTTCATTCACTTTAAATTCACTTTTATTCAACTCTTTAACCCTTTATTGTTTTTCAAAATCTTGGACCTTTCAACATTCAAAGGGGAAGCAGACAACATTAAAAGTGAGTACAATAAGAGAGCAATGGCCCTAAAGGGCTCACCTGAGTCGATGACTGCAGAAGTAAAAGTACCCAAGTGACCTAGTTTTAGCCAAAAGTGCCCCTTTATCAAATCTTGTCTGAGTAATCAAGAACAAACATTCTTACAAAGTTTAAAGGCTCTACCTCTCGACCACGGACACCACTTTTTTGTGTTAATGAAAATTTTTAATGAAATCTTAATACAGCCCCTTTTCCTGTGATACTTTAAAGAACAAACAAAATTTCAAAAGGAAAAATTCTAATTAAGGTACATTTATTCTGTGAATGTTTTAAGAGAATCAATGAAATATGGACTGAATTGTGTTAAAAAGTTTTTGAAATAAAAAGCTTTGTGAGACCCCTTTTCCCTTTGCAACTAAACAGATCAGACCCAATTTGCAAAGGAACAACCCTAATGCTAGTACAATCATTCTAAAAATTTGAAGAAAATGATAAAGACTTGGGACTTTATTGTGTTAACAACAACTTTGCAATAAAATTTCTATTAGGCCCCTTTTCTTGTGGCACTTACTTTGATCGAATGATGGTACAATTTGTTATAAAATTTGGAAACAGTCTCTATTCCTGTGACTCCTGTGACACTTAATGGAACTAAACAAATTTCAAAAGGAACAATCCTATTGATGTGAAATTCTGTTTGAGTATGAAGATAACCCAATGAAATCTGAGGACTTTAAAGCATTAATTAAGATTTTTTTTAATCAATTTTTATAAGGCCCCTTTTCCTATGCTTCTCGATGGATCAGGCCCAATTTGAAAGGAACAATCCTTATGATGGTACAATCATTCTGTGAAAGTTTGAAGTCAATCAGGTGAAATCTGGGGCCATGATGTGTTAACTATGATTTTTATTAGATTTTCATTACGTTCTTTTTCCAATTATACTTGGTGGATCAAACTCACTTCCCAATGGAACAATCCATTTAATGGTATAATCATTCTGTGAATTTTTTAAGAGACTTTATTGAAAACTGTAGACTCAAGAGTGTTAACAAGCATCTTTTAATTAAATTAAAATTAGGCCCCTTTTCCTGTGTTTCTTGATGGATCATACCAAATTTTGAAAGGAACGGTCCTTTTGATAGTACAATCATTCTGTGAAAGTTTGAAGAGAATCCGATGAAAACTGTAGACTCAAGAGTGTTAACGAGGATCTTTTTATTAAATTGAAATTAGGCCCCTTTTCCTGTGTTTCTTGATGGATCATACCAAATTTCGAAAGGTACAATTCTTATGATAGTATAATCATTCTGTGTAAATTTGAAGAGAAACAGATGAAAACTGTGGACTCTAGAGTGTTAACAAGGATTTTTAATTGAATTTTTAATAAAATATTCATAAGGCCCCTTTTGCCATGTTTCTTGACGGATCATACCCAATATCTGAAGGAAGGATCCTTATGTTGGTACAATCATTCTGTGAAAGTTTAAATAGAATCTGATGAAAACTTTGGACTCTAGGGTGTTAACAAGGGTTTTTTAATTAAATTTTCATAAGGCCCCTTTTCCTGTGTTTTGCCGCCGTACTAGCGCACCAGACTCCTAATCTTCAATCATGGGTGTCATGGGTTCGATCCCCGGCAGCGGCAAATATTCTTTCCGACAATTGCCTCTCACCAATGGGTGGATAATCGTAAACCTAAGTGGGATAGCAGCTGGAGGCTAGGAAAGGATGTAGTGGTAGTACTGGTGTGAGAAATACAAGGAATCCATTGTTAGATGCTCCAGCCTCCGCGATATGACTGAAATACTGTTAAAAGCGGCGTTAAACCCACTTCAATCAATGAATTTCCTGTGTTTCATGACAGATCTGACCCAATTTAAAAAAGAACGATCCTTATGATGGTACAATCATTCTGAGAAAGTTTGAAGAGAATCCAATGAAAACTGTGGACTAGAGTGTTAACAAGGATTTGTAATGGACTTTTTAATTTAAATTTTCATAAGGCCCCTTTTCCCATGTTCCTTGACGGATCATACCCAATTTCAAAACGAAAGATCCTTATGATGCTATAATCATAATGTGAAAGTTTGAAGAAAATCCAATGAAAACTGTGGACTCTAGAGTGTTAACGAAGATTTTTTGATAAAATTTTAATTTGGCCCCTTTTCCCATGTTTCTTGACAGATCTGACCCAATTTCGAAAGGAAGATCCTAATGATGGTACAATCATATTGTGAAAGTTTAAAGAGAATCATATGAAAACTGTGGACTCTAGAGTGTTAACAAGGAAAAGTGTAATAGACGACGGACGGATGCTGAACTGGAAAAAGCCATCACAAGTGTTAACTAGGATTTTTTAATTAAATTTTAATTAAGCCCCTTTTCCAATGATTCTTGACAGATCATACCCAATTTCGAAAGGAACAATCCATATGATGATACAATCATGCTGAGAAAGTTTGAAGGGAAACCGATGAAAACTGTGGACTAGTGTAAACAAGGAAAAGTTAACCGAGGCCAGACACACAGACACCAGCAAGATAAAGGCATCGCAATAGATCTAGTGGCCTAAAAACTGTTGACTTTTTTGTAGGACATGGATTTTGAAATGAAATTTTCATAAGGCTCCTCTTCTTGTGATCTAATGTCAACATAAATCATTGTGATTGAACAATCAATCTGTGAAAGGTTGAAGACAATCCGATGAAAGCTGTTGATTTTATTGTACCTTTAAAAGGAATTTTCATAAGGCCACCTTTCCTGTGTTAAATGACACTTTACATCCAATTTATAAAGGAATGATCCTAATGACTTTACAATTGTTATGTGAAAGTTTCAACAAAATCCAATCCAAGATTTGTTGCATTAAAAGGTTTTTTATTAGGCCCCTTTTCCAATGTTTCTTGACAGATTGGACCCAATTTCCAAAGAAATCATCCTTATGTTGCAGCAATCATTCTGTGAAAGTTTGAAGAGAATCCATTGAAAACTGTTGACTTAAGAGTGTTATCCAGGATTCTTAAACTTAAATTTTTGCAAGGCCCCTGATCCTGTGTTTCTTAATGGATTGGACCTAATTTCGAAAGGGACGATCCTTATGATAGAATCATTCTGTGAGAGTTTGATGAGAATCCATTGAAAACTGTGGACTTCAGAGTGTTAATGGGGATTTTTAATCAGATATTCATATTGTCCCTTTTTGCTGTGTTTCTTGGCTTATTAGTCTAAATTTTGAAAGGAGTTGAAAGGAGTGATCTTTATGATGGTACAATCAGATTGTCAAAGCTTCAAGAGAATCTGATGAAAATTGTAGACTCTTAGAGTGTTAACGAGGACTTTTTAATTAAATTTTTGTAAGGCCCCGTTTTCCTGTGTTTGTTCACGGATCAGGCCTAATTTCAAATGGAACGACCCTTATGATGGTACAATCATTCTGTGAAAGTTTGGAAATAATCTGAAACTGTGGTCTTTAGAGTGTAAACAAGGATTTTTAATAAAAAAAAATTTATAAAAGTTTTATAAGACCCCTTTTCTTATGTTTCCATGCAGCTTTGAAGAAAATCTGTGGCAAAAAGACCAAGTGATTATAGGCAAGGTTTAAACTTGACCCAATTTCTAAGGAACATTCATTATGATGGTACAATCATTCTGTGAAAGTTTGAATAGAATTTGATCAAAATTGTGGACACTAGAGTGTAAACAAGGATTTTTCAGTGAAATTTTCATAAGGCCCCTTTTCCAGTGTTTCTAATCAGCTTGGACTGAATCTGATTAAAACTGTAGATTCTAGAGGATAAACAAGCAAATGTTAACAGACGGACAACTGGACGCACAGACACCGGACAGAAAACACACCATCACTTTAGCTCTTCTTGCCTTCAGCCAGTAAAGCTAAAGTCCATTTCCCACTCTTAGACCTGATGTTGCCTGTTCCAAGCACAGAGTAATAGCTCTCATTAAGATGTTTAAGTGTGTCAAACATTATGAGAATTACATCATAAGTTCAAGAGATAAGGTGAGATCAAAACTTGACCTTGATGTGCAAGCAATACCTTGATATTGAGAGGAGCCTAATTATGTGAATTGGAAAAAAAGACCAAGTGATTATGGGTTAGGTTTAATTTGACCTGCTACGACCATGACCTTTAAAGAAGGAACCTGAATCAAGAACAGCACACTTGCTCTTGTTAAGACTATGGGTATGTGAAATAATGTGAGAAAACAAGTCTTTGTTTCAAAGATATCACAAAATGCCCATACTGTTTTGCAAGCCCAAGACACTGTCAAGGCTATAGCAATACACTTGGTTATATCCAAATCAGCACTGCTATACCTAGCAGGGAAACATTTGACATTCCATAGAGAACTTGTTTTGGATAATTGATGGAGCTGACCCTTATAGCTGCTGGTTACAACAAGAGTTGCTAGCAGATAACATAGCTTGTCCCATTGAGAAGACAACAGCCAGTATTGATGGTAGCAGAATTATGGATTAGTTTCTCAAGGGAATTGTCCTTGACATGATAAAAAAAAATAATAACTTTTGTATTTTTCAAATTGTATTCTAAAGATTTCAAAACATAAATATATATAGATATACCTATGTACAATGACGTTTAACATGTTATAGCAGATCTATGTGAGCTCTTTCTTACAAGAAACTTAGTAGGACATAAGAGAATTATACTTTTTCTATGAAAAACAGCATCTGATAATTCTGAAGAAAGACAAACTTTGACATAAAATCATTCCTATTATATGTACATATTTTTGTTGTTGTTTTTAAAATTCCTTCTCGTATCTTCGAAATTTTGTTTTGAACACATCTTGATTTATCCTTAGGTTCTACTCAACAATTGAGGTCAAATGAACAAATCTCAAAGATGATAGATGAGGTAACAGTACTTGAAAATATGACTACTTGAGAAAGAGCTCAAAATGTAACAGAGAAAAATATGGGTCTTCATATGGCTTCTTCATGAATTACTCATTCACAAATTTCACATTATTTTCAATATCATAATAAAAACATCATATTGACAACAAGAGGGCCGTTGGCCCTGGGGCGCTCACCTGAGATAAAGGCTCTTTTTCTTTCAACAGTCTAATTTCATGTTTAGGTTAGGATTATGAAACAAAGGGGCCACAATTACATATAAACACTATGAACTTGGGGATCCAAGTCTAAATTACAAATTCCAAGGCTAAAGTGCTGATTTGAAAGAAGGAAAAAACTTTTTCCATGGGTTATAATTTCAGAAATAAGAAAAGTTTTTGAACTGATGCTTCATGCCTATAAACCCCCCCCCCCCCCCGGGTCGGCCCCTTGAGACCCGAGGATCATGATTTAAGCTATTTTGTAAGAGGTCAATATACTAATGCTTCATGCAAAATATCAAGGCTCTACGCCTTCTGGGTCAGTGGGAAAAGATTTTTAAAGATTATTTTAAAATTTCACCTATCTTGCCATGGCAACCAGAGTTTTTAACGGATTTCAATTCTTTAAGCTATTTTTGAAGGGGACCACCTAAGGAACATTTCTGCCAAATTTGGTTCAAATTGGTCCAGTGGTTTGGGAGGAGATGTCATTTAAAAAATCGTTCTTTATTTCTATATAAACCCCACCCCCCTGGGGCTCCGCCCCTGGGGACCCGAGGATCCTAATTTTAGCTATTTTGAAAGAGGTCAATATACTGATACTTCATGCAAAATATCAAGGCTCTACGTCTTCTGGGTCAGGAGGAAAAGATTTTTAAAGATTATTTTAAAATTTCACTTTTGTTGCCATGGCAACCAGAGTTTTTAACGGAATTCAAATCTTTTAGCTATTTTTGAAGGGGACCACCTAAGGAACATTTCTGCCAAATTTGGTTCAAATTGGCCCAGTGGTTTGGGTGGAGATGTCATTTAAAAAATCGTTCTTTATTTCTATATAAACCCCACCCCCCTGGGGCTCCGCCCCTGGGGACCCGAGGATCATGATTTTAGCTATTTTGAAAGAGGTCATTATACTGATGCATCATGCAAAATATCAAGGCTCTACGTCTTCTGGGTCAGGAGAAGAAGATTTTTAAAGATTATTTTAAAATTTCACTTTTGTTGCCATGGCAACCAGAGTTTTTAACGGATTTCAATTCTTTTAGCTATTTTTGAAGAGGACCACCTAAGGAACATTTCTGCCAAATTTGGTTCAAATTGGTCCAGTGGTTTGGGAGGAGATGTCGTTTAAAGAAATTGTTGACGGACGACGCACGACGGACGACGGACGGACGCCGGACAAAAGGCGATCACAATAGCTCACTTGAGCACTACGTGCTCAGGTGAGCTAAAAAGTCAGAAAAAATATCTGAATGATAAGTATTGAATAAAATTCATTTTTCTTAAAAAAAAATAACAGAAGTTTCAACAAAGAAAGAAAGTGATTTCCTCTACACTTAACCAGAGGTTAACTGTGGTTATGAACTTTTGTTTGCATGAAGTATTCAGTAAGAAGACCCATATGTTAAGATCATTGACAGGAAAAACAATTATACAAAAATATGGTCCCACATAAAAATTAATTTCTAAACCATTCAAGTTGTTTTAGAGAATTAACGACTATAAATATAGTCTTACTGTCATATAATGCTTCTTAAACAGTTCACTTGCTTTACTGTTCAAGTATCTAATGGCCAAATCGAACTAAATTTAAGGATGTCACATGTTACTTAGTTAACTTTCAATAAGTAAATGCAATTTCATTTGCCAGTACAGGGCTCATGTTTGAAGTGTAAAGCTTGGCTTTGACCCTCAAAAATCAGAAAATATCCTCTTTTAACCCTTAGAAATTTCTTCCGGGGGGGGGGGGCATTTTGACCCCCTAGGGAGAAATTCAGAATTATCAAACCAGGGTAGTATCCTTTAATTTTTCAACTCTAAATTGTACAAATAAATTGCTTAATTCATATCTTTACAAGAAAAGGTCTGTTGGCACTTAAATCTTGAAATTTATACTTGGATTAATTTTTGTTGTTGTTTTGACTCCTTCAAATAAGTCATGACCCCTAGAATTTAATGATCAAGGAATCAATCACCAATTTCAAATGCTAGCACAAGACCTGCAGTATAGCTAGCCCAACACCTGACAAAAGATTTGACTGGCCCAAATTAAAACAATGTGTAGACATAATTTCAACATACATTGTATTTTGAAAGTTGAAAAGTGATGCAAAGGGGTAAAAAAACGTGCAATTTCTCCCTTTTTCATCCATGTTATTATAGGGATGAGTGTATTTTTCACTGCGTTTATTGGAGTATAAAGTGCAATTGCCTTAGCACATGGCAAATAACGCCCGTAGGGCGTTATGTTTAAGCCATGTGCTAAGGCAATTGCACTTTATACTCCAATAAACGCAGTGAAAAATACACTCAGCCCATATAATTGCAATACGTCTATTTTCAAATCCGAAACGGATAGAGAGATGAAAATAAAAACAAATAAACGAACTGTGGGCGGAGTTACTTTTTCTTTGACAGGCGTATGGATACATTGACACAGTTTATCGCTCGAGTCATTGTAACGGTGGACATTTTATTTTGTCGCTTGGGTTTTTTGAGATGGAAATTCGAACATTAGTTGGATTTATTTGGAATTATTATGAGCAAATACTAACTTTAAACTCTGTAAATTATGATATCTGGGTCGATAACAGTTAGAATTATGAATAGATGCTTTGTAATAGACAAGAAATATAAACCTACCACATGGACACGATGCATGCTGATGTGGTGAAGCCGATTCGACATCTCGGATTTACGGCTAATAAAGGTGAGTTATCGAAATCTTCATGTTTAAAACGAACATTGTAATTGTTATAAGGACACTATTTGTTTATCTATTTATTGAAAATCCATGGAAGTATAAAGGAATTCGAGGAAATCGAAATACAAAGGGTGATGACTATAAATAGTAACAAAACAAGTTGGGCATTTCTTGGAAGTGAATTCCCAATATCGGAAATCCCTGACCTTGTTTTGTTTCTATTTTTGTCGAAAATAGATCTGTCTTTTATCGAGGTATAAAGTGCAATTGATTTGATCACGTGATACGATTTGGGCCAATGAAAATACTCTATTTAGAAGTATTGCAATTATATCTTAATAAAATTCTTAAGGGATGTAAGAATGAGGGTTTATTTAGTAATTGGTTACAAAGTAATTATCTTCTTTAAGATTACACAGTCAGCTTCTTTTATCTCTATGTAAACAGCAGTTTTAGGCCTATTGGTATCTTCTTATTCACTTATTTCCAGTATGTTTTACAAGTCAATGAATGAATATTGGTAATAACTAGCAATGAAAATACTGTTAGATCACGATCAATATAAACTTGTTTTCTTCATTATACGTAGGAATTCCTCTTGATTAATTTCACCATCACCATCTCGGTCTGCTTCATCAATCATTTCCTACAAAATTAACAAACAAAAAAATTAAGTTATGATTTGTTCATGTACAAGCAATGACTTTCAGTACCAAGAGATATTTGTGATCTATCAGATGAAAAGTGACCATCTTGGAAGAGCAGTGCCAACCCTGATCAGACTGTGAGAATTGCACTGGTTGTCAATGACTTTACACATTATAGAGGTACAATGTATTCTGAATGGAGCATCCAACTAACTGTAGGATTTTTTAATATGCTATCCCTGACCCTAACTGACCTCTTAGCTATACTGAATCTAATATCTAGTTCAAATATTTATTTCATGGAGGTCCCATGTGATCCCTTTTCAACTGATATATGTAATTAAGAAAAATGAGGGACAGAGTCAGGAATACTTGTCACAGTCAAATCCTCCTGTCCAGTACTTATTGCATCCTCTGTCTTGTTACTAAAATACATTTGACTTGAATTTTTGGTGCAGCCTCTCTGAATTTCAATTATCAATCCAATTTCTTTTCTTTTTTTCTTTCCTTTTTTTCTTGTAATCCAATCAACGCATGACAAATTTATACAGTAGCTATTATTGAAAAAAGTGACATTTAACAATTTTAGGTTTATGAAATTTTAAGATTCTTTGTCTTTCTGTTTAGAAAGTATTCTTGAAAATGAAGAAATGGTTTGCCATAGCAATTTTTTAGCTTTCATAATATGTTCAAATGCATTTTTCTGTACAATTTCTTCATTTTCTATAATGTTTTTTCAAGCATTTTTATCATGAAAGGCATAAACAAGAGGGTCAGTGGCCCTAGCATTCAACTGAGATAAAGTTGGTTTTTTTCCTCAAGGCCCAATATTAACTGGGTCGGGAGAAGACCTCCTTTAAAATTTTAACTAAAATCAACTTATGTTGCCATGCAAACCAATGCTATCAACAGATTTCAAATCTTTCAGTTATTATTTAAAGGGGGCAAACTAAGGTAAATTTCTGATCAATTTGGTAAAATTGACCAAATAGTTTTGAAAGAGTTGCCTTCTTCATTTCTATTTCAGCCCAATCCCTTTGTGGCTCTGAAATTTTGGCAATTTTGATAGAGGTCAATGTACTGATGCTTCATGCAAAATTCAAGATTCTTCAAATTCTGGGTCAGGAGATGTTTTAATATTCTTTTAATGTTACTCTTGTTGTCATAGCAACCAGAGTTTTCAACTCTTTTAAATTCTTTGGTTGAAATTGGCCCAGTAGGAGATGTCAATTTAAAATTTCTTTATTTCTAGATAAGCCCCATCCATCCTAGGGCTCCGCCCCTGGGTACCCAAGGGTGATGATTTTGGTGATTCTGGAAGAGGTCGATGTACTTATGATTCATGCAAAATATCAAGACTATATATACACCTTCTGGGTCTGGAGGAGATAATTTTCAAAGATATTTTTTTTTAAATTTCAGTTTCATTAACACTGCCACCAGAGTTTTCAACAGATTTAAATTATTTTTAAGAAATCTTTCAAGGCACCACATAAGGAACATTTCTGCCAAATTTGGTTAAAATTGGCCCAGTGTTTAAAAATCCTTCTTTATGTCTATATAAGCCCACCCCCTGAGGACCTGAGGGTAATGTACTGATGCTTAATGCAAAATATAAAGGCTCTACCCCTTCTGGGTCAGGGGGAGATAATTTTTAAAGATTTTATTAAAATTACAGTTTTGTTGCCATTGAAACCAGAGTTTTCAAGGGATTCCAATTCTTTTAGCTGGTTGAAATCTGCCATGTGGTTTAGGAGGAGATGTCGTTTTAAAAATCCTTCTTTATTTCTATGTAAGCCCATCCCCCCTGGGGCTCCCCCCCCCCCGGGGACCCGAGGGTAATGATTTTAGCAATTCTGAAAAAGGACAATGTACTTATGCTTCATGCAAAATATCAAGGCTCTAAGCCCTCTGGGTCAGGAGATAATTTTTAAATATTTCGTTACAATTTCTGTTTTGTTGCCATGGCAACCAGAGTTTTCAACAGATTTCACTTCTTTTAGCATCTTGTAAAGGGCACTACCTAAAGAACAGCTCTGCCAAATTTTGTTGAAATTGGTCCGGCCGTTTGGAGGGGGCCGTTTGGAGGGGGAGATATAGTTTTAATATTGTTGACACATGACGGCCGACACACAATGACGTTGGACAGAGGATTATCAAAATACCTCACCATGAGCACTTAGTGCTCAGATGAGCTTAAAAGTGAGATTGTGTGGGAATGAGCTAACCACGAAGAAAATTCTTTTGAAAACATTGTAGAAAATGAAGAAAATGTTTGTTACAAGCAACTTTTACTCATTATCCATCATGTTTCTAACTTAAAACACTAGATTTTTAAGATTCCTTCAGTTAAATATTTTTGTCTGCAACATCTATCTGGTAAATATATCTTGGATGAAAGAAAAGAAAACCCTATGAAAGGTATTCCATGCTGTCAATAATGCTAATTTACACTGAATTGAATCCATACTTTACTGTGTTTCAAAAAGAGGGCCACTGGCCCTACAGCACTCACAATAGGCAAAGATTAGGAATATTCAGCACAGGGCAATTGTGTAGAGAGTCATCAGTTTGTAATACTGTACATTATATGAAACCCTTAAGCTTGGTAATACATCTAAAAAATTTTAAATAAGATTTCTTCTACATAAGTTAAGGTGTGCTCAGAATGAGTAAAAAAAAAAAAGATTTTCTATAATTTCCCACTTAATTTACATGTATATGTAAACAGGAAGGATCCACTGGTGTAGTCAAAAGAGCATCACATAAACAAATTTTGTAAAATGTTCACTTGTAGATTCTACCCACTAAATATCAAATGTGATTAAGTTTCCTTTTCTTATGTAAATTACAATGTGCCAGAGTGGAGGTTTTTAAAATGTTCTACTATGTTTCCAAGTTAAAATAGGGTGAGCCTGGAGAGAGCTTCAATATGACCCAAGAGGCATCATTTGAACGACATTGTAGAGATTCTATCAATTCTCTAGGCTATCTCATTGGAAAGAAGATTTTTAAAGTTTTACTTATTTATTTGTATCTAAAAAAAGGTGCACCCAAGCTTAGTCATAAAAGAACAAAGGGGCATCAAATTAACAAACTTTGTGCATAGTCACTGGAAGATTCTATATACAAAATATCAATGCCCTAGGCTTTCTGGTTTCAAAGAAGATGATAATACAGAGATGTCCTTCTTTGTATTTATGTTGAAATAGTATGCACCTGCAAATATGCATTAAAGGGCATCACATAAACAAACTTATAGAGATCCCCTATGATCTGCATACCAAATATTAATACTCTAAGCTTTCTCGTTTCAGAGGAGGGTTTGAATTTTTCCTCATTATCTCATTGTACAATAGGGTACGCTAAGATGGGGGCCAAATATGACCCAAGACAATGAACAACGAACTTCCCTGCCAAGTTCCATCCAAATTGGCCCTCTGGTTAACAAGGAGATGTTTTTAGAAATTGTTTACAGACATGTGGCGATTCGTGATGATTTTGTGGTCCAATTCCTTACCAGAATATAAAGCATACATTTTTATTGTAAACAATGTTTTTTATGGTAAGAGGGTGATCAAAAGTCTTTTTAACCTATTACAATAAGACCAACATTTAGAATTGAAAGAAAATGCAGACATCATTTTGAAATGTATGTAATTTGAAAAAGGTGATGAAAATATTGTGAGAAATGAGAAATTGCTTGTTATTTTCCAGTATCATTTTTTTTCATAGGTGTCGAAAAAAGAGTTTGAGACAGGTTAAAATACCTACCTGCAATTCTTCATCTGTTAAATTTTCCCCCAACTCTTTACAAACTCTTTTTAGGTTTTTCATAGATATTTTTCCTGTCTCATCATCATCAAACAACTTGAATGCTTTTAAAATTTCATCTCGGGCATCTTTCTCACTCATCTTCGACGTCATGATTGACAAAAAGTCATTAAAGTCTATGGTACCTGTAAGTATTTATATCCATGGAATTAGCATGAACTCTATGGGTTTTACCTATTCTCACACAACAAAATTTTGGACTGGTCCAAATTACAAGAAGTTGCAGACGATAATTTCAATGAAATTTTAAAATCTTTGTCTTTTTAGGGTAGAAAACATTGTGGATGATGAAGAAATTGCTTGTTACAATGTTTTCTAAGCTTATTTTCTCAAGGGGTGTAAGAAAGCAGGGTTGTGTGGGATTGGATTAATCTTGAAATTAGAGAGACTAAGAAAAGCAAAATTTAGCTCTGATCAACATGTAAAAAAGAATAAACTAGAATTTTAGAATTTTATATTACCTTCATCTACTTTACAGTAATTTCATGATTTGATTTTACAATTTGATGTGACATTAAAAGATTGCAAAATCTAATATGTTGCAGATTCACCACTGATATCCATGAGTATTTCAGAGAGGTTCCTTGATTTCAACATTACTACCAGCAGATTTGATTATCTTCATTAACTCACCTGTTCCTTCTCTATCTATTTCTGCAACCATCTTTTTGATTTCTTCTCTTTTAGGCTCAAAACCTAGAGCTCTCATGGCAACCTATTAAGAAATATAAAAAGCAAATCTGACTTTAGATAAATGACATTCCTTTTAAATTAATTCCTTAACCCTTTACCAGGTGACATAATTTTTTAGACTAGTTCAAATTGAAAGGAGTTTCAGACAACAATTTAAAGTTCATTAAATTTCAGATTTTTTCACCTTTTTTTGGTAGAAAACAAATTTTGGAAAAGGTAGAAATTGCTTGTTACAAGCAATTTCTTCATTCTACACTTTGTTTTCCAAATTGTTTTTCTTGAGGGGTGTCAAAAAGGGTCATTGTTTGGGAATGGGTTAACACTTTTATAGCTTCTCTATCCTGAATTTACAGGACAAAACACACACCACATGAGATAAGTTCAGTATAACTTATTGCATTGTACTGATAATGGAGAAATATTGCAACAAAGTTACTTGGTCCAGAGGAATTGATTATCTCCCTTTCATTGCTTGTATATTACCAGTGATCAGCCAAGCCTTGAAAAATGAAAGTAACAATGGTCGTATTGATTACAAAAAAGATTAACCTAGCCAGCAAGGTTTTTTAACCAAAGGATAGAGCACATATGGACAACCAAGCTGTGAACATTTGTGATCTTGTAATGCAAAAACTCAACCTTGGCAAAAGCATAACAAAAGCCACATCTTCAAGTTACATGTATTTATTTTTTTTCTGTAAGGAATCTAATTTCAGAAATCTTACATATAAAATTTGGCTGATACACTAAAATATATAATGAGCCCATGCGTGACATTTCCAACAATAACACATGTGTGCCTAGTAAAGACCCAGATCAGCCTGTGCATCCTCACAGTCTGATCAGCGTCTTCACTCTGCGCTCTGTAGATAGATACTGACTCAAAGCTTCTTCAAACATTCAGCGAATATTCTAATTACCCCGAATGGTTGTCCAGGGTGCTCAATGTGTGCGAGTCACGCACCTGCGAAATTGTTGGAAATGTCACGAACAGGCTCTAATGTCAGTGGGCTACCAAACTTTGTAGAATGAAACAGTTTTTTTTGTTTAAGGTTTTGGTGGCGTATATATCAACTTGATATTTTTGTCGGCAAGTTCTTTCAATTTGGTCCTGTCTAAAAATGTATAATTTGATTGTGTTTAAAGAGAAATGCAGTACCTTAATTTCCTTTGCATCAATTGTTCCAGATCCATCAGCATCAAACAAGTCAAAGGCCTCCCTGATTTCTTGTTTCTGTTCTTCTGTCAGTTCTGGTTTTGGACCTGTCTTCTTTCTACCACCACCAGCCAAGGTTGATTTCTTGTATGTCTGTGCCTTTTGATAGTATAAAATAATTATTTAGTTAGAATTACTATATGTATTTATTTAGAAAGTTGTAGTGAAAATCTAATTTCACATACCTTAAGGAAAGTGTTAAGGTTTTTAACCACCATGGACATTACATGATACCTTTTGGATACTTCATAAGCCAAATATAATGTATATATTGCAAATCAATTCATTTTAGAGCACCCCTTACACCATTAGCGCATATTTTTTACAATTGGTGCACAGAAAATCCAACGACAGGGCGTGCAAATTTTTGGAAGAAATATATACTTGACTAGTAACTTGTTCCGCATAAAATGCCGAAATTCACTAACCGAGTACAGCATAGTAACAATTTGTCGATCGCAGATTGGTCAATTCTTCTTTAACTTGTTTACCATCGCAACAATGTCTGCTCAAGAAAAGCAAACGATTTTAAACTTTTACCAGAGAAATAAAAAGAGCAGGGATGAAGATAAAAATGGAATCCCGTCATCAGACAATTAAAGGGACTAGCAGCCTCACCACTAAGTCTGAATCTTAACTCGGTCTGAAAGAATACCGGTCATTTCACAGTTCGTGGACTGGTTAAGAAACTTTTCATGACAGTCTTATGAAAGAATAATGCCCTTACCAAATGAATTGATAATTTCTTCAAGAATACCGTAACACAACACCCAATATCACAAAATGCTGTTTTGGCAGAAAATATTCAGCTTGATTTCATTACAACTATGAAAAATGAATTGATAATTTCTTAAAGAATACCGTAACACAACACCCAATATCACAAAATGCTGTTTTGGCAGAAAATATTCAGCTTGATTTCATTGCAACTATGAAAAATGTTGTCTCCAAAATGACAAGTTCTTTATAAGCTTTCTGCAGTGTCTATAGTCTAGATGTCATATTTTGGGTAATTTATCACACAATGATCAGTATTTTTCTATAAGTGCTTTCATTACTTTGGAATCAGAAACAATGTTATCTTGACTCATTAAGCGTACAACTTTGAATAAATTTATCAATAATAAATGAGTGATATTACTTTTGTAACTATCTTCAAGTACTTTCAGTGCTTTGATTACAGAAACAGACTAAATCTGTAACCAAAATATATCTTTGAATACATTAAGTCAACAAATAAGCCTCAGACTGCTTAAAGTCATTTATATCAGATGTGTTTTTGTCTTTTCTACCAGAGTATTTTGATTTCAGAAAAAACTGCTAGAAAATATTTTCTCAAAAAAATCCGGAGGGCAGGCTGAGATGATGCAATCATTGACTCTTGCCTCAGCATGAACTGCTATATATTTCACAGAACTTCTGTATGCATTTCAATTTTTTTTTTTTTTTTTTTTTACTCTCCCCTATATGCCTTTTGCACCTGGAAATATGAGGTGAAGGTGGTAACAGCTGTTATACAAATAGAACTCATAATATGACTAAAAAGAGCTTAGTAGTTTATTTTTTAGACATTCACATTAGTCTTTATTATAGTGTCCAAGATTGGCATTATTAAAACTAATTGTTGTTGGAAAAAACTTTGTAACTATAGTGTGACAAACCTTAACTTACAATACTTTAAATTGGTATCACTTTTTAAGTAATATTGATATAAACATAATTTATCACTTTTTTTTTAAGTAACATTGATATAAACATAATTAAAGTTTGTTTTGTTTGATTAACTACATAGCAGGGTAGAAGTCAGCATAATTTGAATAGCTTATCTCTAATGTAAGTTTAGTTATTTTGTTTTTGGGTAATGTGATGACGGATTCTGAGGAAATCTCCGAGTCTTGATTGGTGCTAACACACTCGAAGCGACCGTTTACTTGTATCGTACGTACTCCATTTTCAACACAATACTAACATATAAGTTGCCTATTGCATAAAGGCTATCGTTAAGATAAGCTTTTGATCAGTAGAACGACGCTAAAATATAAAAGCTAAAATAGAAGGAGTTTTACCATATTTTTTGTTGATCTTCGAAACGATGAACACCAGGAAAAACAGGAACGGGCTTGAAAAATATAAAGACATTCTATTGGCTAAAAATAAACATTCAACAATTCGTCCCTATATTTTTCGTACCTCTAATGTTGGTCGACAGGAAGTGGTAACGTATACAATAACTGAGGGTAAAAACAGTAACGACATTTTTTTTGTTTACGTTTTTATTAACAAGGAATTTCAAAATACCCAATGTATTTCGATGTGGATTAGGATTATAGCAAATGTCGTACGATTGTTTTAGAAAGTTAAACAATTTTTACTCAGAGTTGATGAAATTCCAGGAGATAACTGTCCAGCTCGAAAATCATACGACATTATTTTTTAGTAGTTTTTATTGACAGGTAAAAGTTCACTTTTTCCCCATTAAGAAATGTTGTAGTCCATAAAAATTGTAGCTATCAAGATAAAAAGAGTCTCCCTTCTTGTATTTTCTTGTCTCGGGAATATTTTGTGACCAAATTATTTTTATAACGTCCCCACTTACGAAGTAGAGGTGCGGGGGGATTAAGCTACAATATCAATATCAATAATCTGCTGCCTTGCTAGTAAATTATCAGAAAGACTGGAAGGTATTCAATATATAAAGCCCAACTGGAGCTGTAGACTTTTTGTTTCTATGCACTAACTCAAGAATCAATTGACCTACAACCTTGAAACGTATACACTTTTTACCAATTACCCAAGCAAGTGCTGTATTGTTTTTGAGTCATGTTGGTCAAAGTTCAAGGTCATTGAACTTGGTCGAAAATTGTTTCCATGCTCTAATTCATAAGGCATTCGACCTAGGCCCTTGAAACTTTATATGCATGTTGTCCTTGACCCAGGGTACCCTTGTGTTTTGGGGTCATGTAGGTCAAAGGTCGCAATCGATCATTTTGACTGTTGTAGGTCTAAGTCAACTGTGCTCCTTTAGTGACAAAATGCTGTTTGGGGCTATGAGTCGGCTCTGCGACAACTATAGTCATATTCAATTTCAAATTTCAATTAACGCGGCAATTATGATGTTCATTTTTCAAGTTCTAATATATGGAATGCATCAAAAAGGTAATAAAGTTTTGCACTCCTTTGAGTTCGTAAGGATGACCAGTTTGAATACTACTTTTACTTACATGTACTTGCTGTGGAAGCCGGCTTTTATGTTGATAAGTGTAAAATGTATTAAAAAATTGGAAATTGTACGTTGTGGTTAGTGCCTGGATAGATGACAAGATGCTGCTTGACTTCCAAGGAAACTGCTGGGTTGTAATATTTGGTTCCAGCAAATATGATAGTTGATGGATTCTGGTTTATCCAAGGTCCCAATGGTGATATTACTGAATCTCCTCCCTCAGTACTGCTATTGTGCTTGTTACAAGCAATTTCTTCATTTTACACAATGTTTTCACAACTGTTTTATTTGAGGGAATGGTTTAATAGACCTGTCCTAATAATTTCTGTAGTCTGTAAACTACTTTAAAATCACATTATAGTATTGATATGTAAGCCATTACCACTTGGTAAAACTTAGACTAGTCCAAATTCAAAGGAGTTGCAGAAGACAATTTCAAGCTTTTAATTTTAGATTTTTTCAACTTTCTCGGCTGAAAACCTTGTGTAAAATGTAGAAATGGCTTGGTTCAAGCAATCTCTTCATTTCATACAATGTTTTCCCAATTGTTTTTTCTTGAGGGGCGTCTAAAAGTGTCATTGTGTGGGAATGGGTTAACTAATTCCTATAAAATCCTGCTTTTAAGAAAAACCTGGGGAAAAAAATTTGTAAAATGTAGAAATTGCTTGTAGCCAGTAGGAGAAACATGTATTCCCCATCAACTAACTCTGTTTCTAAAATATTCCAAAGCCCGAATATGAAAAAAGAGTAAAGGGATATGATAGTTGCTAAAGGAAGAGCTTGCATTAACCCTAGGGGCTTACATGTTTCACTTGTCAATTAATTATTTTCTTAACCCATTCCCACTCAATCCCTCCTTTTTACATCCCTCAAATGAAAAGCTTTGGAAAACATTGTGGAAAATGAAGAAATTGCTTGTATCAAGCAATTTCTTTATTATCCACAATGATTTCTATCCTAAAAGACAAACACATTTACAATTCTATCAACTTGAAAATTGTTGTCTGCAGTTTCTTTCAATTGGGACCAGTTTAAAATTTTTTTTGTGTGGGAATGGATTTATTGAAAAATTAATCATAAATCTGCTAGAGAGTTAAATTTGTGCTGAAAGGGATGGAAAGAAAGAAATGTGGCCTTCCATGCTAAAAGGAACCATCTTAGCATTGCAACAGTATTGGCTCAGACTTAGCAAAGTCTGACCAGCTAAGATTCAAACCCTTTTACTTACCCCAATTCTGCTTATGTAGAAAAAAGAAAAAAACCTAAGGGGAAAATTGTAGAGAATGAAGAAATAGCTTCATTATTATCAACAATGTTCTCTACCTAGAAAGACATTGATATTGAAAAAAATGTACTGTAATAAGCAATTTCTTTATTTTGCACAATATTTTTTTGCCTGTAAGACAAAGATTTCATTGATCTAAAATTGTCATCTACAAATTCTTCCAATTTTGGCAAGTCTAAAATTTTGTTGTCTGTTAATGGGTTAACATACTGTGATGAAGGTTAGATTGATTGATTGATTGAATGGGGTTTAAAGCGGCTTTTAGCAGTATTTCAGTCATATCATGGCAGCTGGAGCACCTAACTCACACCACTACATCCTTACCTAGCCTTCAGCTGCTATCCCACTTAGGCTTACGATTATCCACCTGTTGGTGAGAGACAAATGACTGAAAGAATATGTGCCGCCGCCAGGGTTAGAAGCCGAACGAAAGGGACATGAGATCAAATTCCAATCATGATTAACCCTTTCATGTACAGACTAGGGATTTTACGTATCTGTGATTTTATACTTGATAAAACATTGTGGAAAAAGTAGAAATAGCTTGTAACAAGAAAATTCTTCTTTTCCCACAATATTTTCTATCACATAAGATGCTTTCATTTCAAACTGCATCCAATTTGATTTTTATCAGCATCTTCTTTGAATTTGAACCAGTCTAAAATTTAAAAAAAAAAAACAGGAAAGGATTTACCTGTCCAATATCTGATTGCTTTTTCATATTTTTTTTTAAATTAGACACATTCATTTCTTTTTGCCTGGAAAAATGTTTTCTACCTGAAAAGGCAAAGAATTTAACTGAAAATTGTCTGCGATTTCTGTCAATACAGACCAAAAAATGGGTTAAAGCAGATTTTGCGTATATGAATTAGTCATTCTACCCAAATATTTGTTCATTCTTTTAATGATCATTTATTGAGGAAGTTACCTGCTTAATTGAGAAAAAAATAAGTCTCTTTTGTTCCAATTTTTTTCTTTCTTCATCTCTAAAATGAGAAAATGTTGATATCTTAGAAACCACAAAATTACAACTATGTTTGATATTTCAGGAGTGGAGTCTGACATTTTGTATTTAGCTATATTAGATATTTCAGGAGTAGGGTCTTACATTTTGTATTTTGCTATATTTGATATTTCAGGAGTGGAATCTGACATTTAAAGATGATTGACAGGTATTACAGGAAGCTCATTTTATTACACAAGATGTTCACACGGGGCTGGGGAAGCCCAGATAAAATGAAACGGTAAGAGTCCTAACCCTGTCCACATGTTCCCATAATATTTATGTTATAATAATAAGGATAATAATAAAGTCTTTATTTAATGAGGCAACATAGTTGGGCTAACCTAGTCTTCCCTGTAGGCGTCTGAAAATATTTACAAAGTCACACATTAAAACACATACAGAAAATTGAAAAACAATTAACAGGAAATTCAAAGGATGGAAATATAGTAATAGATAAATTATGAATCTTTGTCAAGTTTCATCATTTTGTCTGAAATAATTATCAAAACTTTTGTTATACAGTTTCTTAGTCACTTTGTACAATTGCTTTTGAATTCATCTCTAATCATTTAAGTACTGACTAAAGTACATGTACATGAAATACTGTTCACAGCTGGATAATAAATTGATACACATATTTCAAATTTTGTACTTGCTTTAGCAGAATTTTAAACCCTCTTATTTGCAAATACAAGCACATGTATAAATACATGAAAAAAAAACAAAAAAACTAACAAACAAAAACACCAAAAACTTCTGCTTTAACCAGGAGTAATACACGTATTAAATTAGCTGGATTTCACTGATAGTTCAGGAAAAAGTATTTACATGAATATATTACATTTGTGGACCAGATTTTAACCAGATTAGAAATGCAGGTTTGAACTTATTTCCACTCTTAGAATTTCACATGTACAAAGGTATTTCATTCCAAATTTTTGGACCTGAGTAGGCAATTGTTTTCTGCAAAACTTGATCCTTGGCTTTGGAATTTTAAGAACTGCATTAGAGTTTGATCTAATTTTTTTGTTAGTTGATTCAGTAAAGAGACTTGATATATTGTTTGGAAGTTTACCAGTGCTATATCTGTTGTGTTACAAGCAATTTCTTCATTGTCCATAATGTTTTCCAAAGCTTTTTTCTTGAGATGCTTAAAAAGTGGGATTCCGTGGGAATGGGTCAAATGCAAATGCAGATACTTGTACTTAATTTGACATGCTTACTTTCCTATTCCTCAACCTTTCAATCAAACCTGATATTGTAACAAATGTGTTTTTTAAGCTTATAGCTTAACCAATGCCCACACATTGACACTTTTTGACGCCCCTTCAGAAAAACAATATGGGTAACAAATGTGTAAAATGAAGCAATTTCCTCATTTTCCACTATGTTTTTTACCCGGAAAGGTGAAAAAATAAACTTTAAGTTATCATCTGTGACTCCTTTCAATTTGAACCAGTCTAAAATTTGGTTAAAAACTATAAAATCAAGGATGGTAACTCTAAATTCATTTCTATTGGATTTTTGTGACTTTTCATCTGAGGTTTATTAATAACCTCGATCAGTTAAAACATTACAGCAAAGGTTCAGGCATCTGCATACAAAATAAGTTAGTAGAAAACCAAAAAATAGTTATTGCTATCGTACTCTCATATTTACATTTCAAACAACTGAATTAACTCAACAATTAACGTTAAACCAATTCCCACACAATAAAATTTTAGACTAGTCAAAATTCAAAAATTTATTTCACATGGTGAATATGATTCGGTTTATATTGAATTCCTGAAAACATCATTTGAGAACAAAGTTGAGCCTTGACAAAGTTTATTTACCAATTATTCTTAGGTTAAACAAAGAGGACCTACAATCTTTAATTTTATACATGAATGTGCACTTTGTTCTGCCAGCGTACATTGACATAGTTGTCACAATTTCACTTCGGTGTTGGTGCATGGGTGCATTAGTGCATGCGTCCGTTTGTCTGTCTAGATATCTGTCAAGAGCAGTACTTCTAATTTATTGATGAATTTAAAAAATAACTTTGCACATTTGTTTTTTTCTTATGAGTGCTATTGTCACCCAAAATGTTTGTTTCGATACGTCCAAGGTCAAGGTCACAATTGAAGGTCAAACAACAAAATTGGACTTGTCCGGAGCATAACTTCTACATTTATGGATGGTTTTTAAAAAATAGCTTTGCATAGTAACTGTTGTTCTTCTTGATTTCTAGTGTCTTTCAAAATGTTGTTGTGATACTTCTAAGCTTGACATGTCCATGGACAATCTTATTAATTATATTACATATTACATCTAAAACTTATAAATTTATGACAAATTGTAGATTTCATTTGTATCAATTGTAATTCTGATTTACATGTTAATTGTTTACTCAAAAGCCTTATTTCTGCCAACAGGATATTTGAGTTTAGAAAGAAGATATCACAGAGAAGTTTCACTCAGAAAATCGTCTCGCCAGATCATCCTGTGTATATTGATACGGTGGGTAACCTTCTCATATCATCCCCTACACATAAGCAAATAGTTTTAGTACTGTCCACCTTTCTCTGTCTGGAACATTATATTTCAAAATGTTTTGGCACAGTTGCTCTCCATTTTGAATAGATATGCTATTTCAAACAAATTTTGGATGGCTCCAAGATCAAGGACAATGGTGTAAATTGATGTAATTTGAGCTTAACTAGAACATAACATCTTTAAGATAGCTTTGAGTCCAAGGTCACAGGTCAAAGTCAAACGTAAAATTTCAATTTGTCTGGACCATAACTTCTACAGTTATGGATCAATTTCAAATAATTATATCTCCGCTTTGAAGAATAGGGCGGTCACTGGTTTACCTCAGGGTCTGTCTGTCTGTCAGTCTGTCAATAGCATAGACTTGAAACTTGGCATAGAGTTCCATCTAGATGTCTAATTAAATTTAGGTCTGCCAGTTAACTAGTTCCAGTTTTATGACTTAGTTTAATTTTGGACAAGACCTTTGAAATTTGAATCACTCTAGTTGCTCTAGAACTGTCTGCCCTTGAATTAAAAAAATCACTATATTTCATGTTTGCAAATCCTCCTACAGTATCAATTGCAACAGACTGAAACTTGCTACAATGTATCTTTGATGTCTAGTTGTGCATAAGACCTTTGAAAATCAAATCACTCTGGTCTTTCTAGAATTATCTTTAATTATCTGCCGTTGACAAAAAATCACTATATTTCATGTGTTTGCAAACTCTTCCTACAGTATCAATTGGAACAAACTGAAACTTGTGACAATGTATCTCTTAGATGTCTAGTTGTGCAAAAAAAACTTTGAAATTCAAATTGCTCTGGAAATATCTGCCCTTGAATAAGAAAAAAACAATTTTATTGTGTGCAACTCCTCCAACAGTTTCAATGGGAACATACTGAATCTTATTGTTGAAATAGTGCATATTTGCTTTGATGCAGGGATCAGATTTTCCTCTTGTAAGACCAGTCATAGCTGCATTATTTGGTGTACTGCCATTTTGTTGAAATCAAGTTAAATCTTGTCTGTCAAGGTCAGTTTTCAGGGTCATTTATATCATTAAAAGATTATGGTAAAATGTTTTATTCTACTGACAAAGCCCTTCAGGCGTATATGTGCTGCTCTGCAAAGGTCTTTTTTAAGACATTGCTAGTCATAGTAGTATATTTTCATTACCTTTCTCTCAGCAACTTTTATCAGCAAGCACTTTAACCTTGGTACTGAGGCTCAAGTAAGTGTCCTAACAAATTTAGGTCCACAAGTTGTCTATTTCATGCTTCACAGCTAGGTTTATTTTGGGGAATTGCCTGGTAAAGTGATACCTGTTAATTGTCACATTTTCTTAGCAACAATCAATAGCATTAACTTGGGACTTGGTAAAGAGGGTCAACTAGGTATTCTTCATGTTCCATTTACAGAGAATTTTTTTTTTTAATAAATTTTACTTTTTAGTATATTTTGTGCATTTTGACTCACAGATTTCTTGGTTGGAAAAGTTGTTTTTTGTCATGAGTTGGTATGCCATTTGAAGCAAGTTTATAGGTAGCTTCAAGTTCAAGGTCACAGTCCAAGGTCATATGAGCTATATCTTTATAGCCTTGGTGTTGTCGTTGTTGTTGTCGTCGTCCTGCGAAAATCTTTGACATTTTGTGATATCTCTGTTTCTACTAAATTGTTTAACACTAGACAAACACGTCAATGTTCTTTAGCTTCTTGATCCTGGCCCGTTGTGGCTTCCAAATTTTGGTTTGGGCGAATTAAGAATGGTGCATTTACTTTTTTTTGTTAATTAAAACACTTCAAAACTAAACAGAAATAGTCCTTGGTTGACTTATACTAGATTCCTTTGAAATTTGATCTAATGAAATGCATGTCTTTTATTGGCAGGATCAATTTCCATTATAGTATGTAGAGAAAACTTCAAAAATCTTCTTTTGGAAGGAAACATCTTGGATAATAAAGAGTTTGCTTGAGACCAGTAATTTTTGTCAAGCCCACTTGCGGTGATCAAGACATAGTTGTCACTATGACAAGTCAGTGTATGTGCAATAGTCTGTTAGTTTGTTAGTCTGTCCATCCGTCCGAATTTGTCCGCACAATTACTCCTACATTTATGGATTGATTTCAAAATAAGTTGGCACAAACATTCTCCATCATGAGTAGATGTGCCATTTGAAAGAATTTTTGGGATTGTTCTAATGTCAAGGTCACAGCTCAAGGTCAAACACTAAAATTGTGATTGTCAAGAGCATTTCTCCTACAATTATGGATGGATTTCAAAATAAATAGGCACAATTATTCTCCATCATGAGTAGATGTGCCCTTTGAAAGAATTTTTTGGATAGCTTCAAGTTCATGGTCAAAGCTCAAGGTCAAACATTAAAGTTGATGGTTAAAGTCAAGTTGATGGTCAAAACTTTGTGGGCTCGACAGCAGTTGTTCTGGAACAACCATCAAGTTTCATTTTCCACAATGTTTCTCAAAGCGTTATTCTTGTGGGTTCTCTGTGTTAGGGCCTTTTGAGCGACTCAAGTGCCTCTAGCTCCTATTATGTGCTTGTTCTCCTATTCTCTCAGTGTCTTTCAACAATTTTGATAAACAAATATAATATATACATATATATTGAAAAGCATGAATTATGGGAGAAAGTTTGATTTTAAGTATTTTGAGGACATGAAGATAAGTATCCCAATTTCTGATTGCAGGCTGTTACCAAAAAAGATGTAAGACTTATTGAAGGGCATTTCTATTCACCTATAGCTGATTTCATTCCAGAATTAGCACCAAAAGAGAGTACTATTGCAAGGTAAGTAATAATACATACTGCCTTTTTAGATCACCAGCTGCTCATCCCACTTAGGCTAACTACTCACCATTTGCTAATTGGCAAGAGACACTGGACACATTGACATTGGAAAAATGTGGCTGTCAAAAAAAGAACCACTCAAGATATTCATTTAGGCAGGAAGAAAACTTTGAACTCCAATGTAGGCCACTATTTATGTGAAGTTTTTTTTATTCAAACATTGTAACTACAGCTTAACCAACCATTTCACTTTTTTGTTAGATGCTACTGGCTAAAATTATGCAAAATACTGCTGTTTAGCCCATTCCTAAATAACAAAATTTTAGGATGGTCCAAATTGAAAGAAGCTACAGATAATTATTTCAAGTTTATGGAACTTTTAGCTTACCTGAGCACAAAGTGCTCAAGTAAGCTATTGTGATCACCTTTTGTCTATCAATGGTCCATCCTGAGTTGTCTGCCAGCAATTTCTTTAAACATCTGCTCCCAAACAAATGGGCCAAATTGAACCAACTAATAAGATAGCTTATACCCCAAAATAGCTAAAAGAACTTAAAATCCGTTGAAAATTCTCGTTGGCAACGGAAGTGAAATTTTGAAATTATCTTAAACCCATTACCAGACGGCATAATTTTAGACTGGTCCAACTTGAAAGACTTTGCAGACGACATTTCAAAGTTTATGAATTTAAATTTTCTAAACTTTTTGGATAGAAAACATTGTAGAAAATGAAGAAATTGCTCGTTTTAAGCAGTTTCTTCATTTTTACACAAAGTTTTCCCAATTCTTTTTTAGGGCCGTCTAAAAGCCCCACTGTGTGGGAATGGGTTAAAAATCTGCTTCTACTGACCAAGAAGGCATAGAGCCTTTATATTTTGCATGAAACATGAGTATATTGACCTCTTTCAAAATAGCTTAAAT
The DNA here is from genome assembly GCA_946902895.1 of Fragum fragum. Lineage (NCBI taxonomy): Eukaryota > Metazoa > Mollusca > Bivalvia > Cardiida > Cardiidae > Fragum > Fragum fragum. Next base: position 64,397,752 of record OX336369.1, on the reverse strand, counting down.
CATATCCCCAGGGTGGAGCCCCAGGGGTGTGGGGTTTACATAGAAATAAAGAATGATTTTAAACAACACCTCCCAAACCATGGGGCCAATTTGAACCAAATAAGGCAGAGATGTTCCTTTGTAAATAGCTAATTGAATTGAAATCTGTAAATAACTCTGGTTGACACCAAAGTGTTATTTAAAATAATCTTTAAAAATCTTCTCCTCCTCACCAAGAATATGTAGCGCCTTGATATTTTGCATTAAGCATAAGTTCATTGATTTCTTTCATATTTCTGAAAATTATTACCAATGGATCAGAAAAATGAAAAGGTGTTCTCATTTCAAATTACTCCTAAAGCCTTGAAATTTGTCATTAAGACTGGAATCCCAAGGTACAGAGCCTATATATGTATAAACTATGGTCAGGCCCACTTGTATCTTGATCCTAACCTTAACTTAAAATTAGACTGTTGAAAGAAAAAGAGCCTTTAACTCAGGTGAGTGCCCAGGGCCATTGGCACTCTAATTTTTGGATAGAAAACATTATGGATATGGAGGAAATTGCTTGATGCAAGTAATTTCTCCATTTTCCACAATTTATGGATGGATTTTAAAATAACTTGGCACAATTATTCTCCATCATGAGCAGATGTGCCATTTGAAAGAATTTTTGGGATTGTTCTAATGTCAAGGTCACAGCTCAAGGTCAAACACTAAAATTGTGTTTGTCCGGACAATTACTTCTACATTTATTGATGGATTTCAAAATAACACGGCACAATTATTCTCCATCATGAATAGATGTGCCATTTGAAAGAATTTTTTGGATAGCTTCAAGTTCAAGGTTAAAGCTCAAAGTCAAACACTAAAATTGTGATTGTCTGGAGCATTTCTCCTACAATTTTGGATGAATTTCAAAATAAATTGGCACAATTGTTCTCCATCTTGAGTAGATGTGCCATTTGTAAGAATTTTTGGATAGCTTCAAGGTCAAAGCTCAAGGTCAAACACTTAAATTGTGCTTATCTGGAGGATGATACCTACAAAACTTTGTTGGCTTGACAGCAGTTGTCCTTGGACAACCATCTAGTTTCTTGTGAAAAGGAGCGATTATGAGGAAATGGGTTAATACTGAAATGAGACTTCCTGTCAGAGCTCAAGGGGCTGGGACAGGGATCTAACAATAATATGTTGTAAACAGTGCTTGCCAGGCCAGGGTTAGAAATCGACCTTATAGAGCTAACTGGGCTCAGTTCAACAAAGAAATAACACTGAATATGATTTTCTATTGATGATGAATTGGATATTAATTTAAAGTTTGGAACAAGTGGTCACCTTGGCATAACTGGTAATTTGATAGGCATGACAAGTTTTATCCATGGTAATGTGGCTGTTATTGCCAAAGATTTTTACTTAACCCTTTCCCATTGTTCAAAATTTAAGACTTGTCCAATTTGAAAGAACTAAAAGTGAGTGCAATTTGAAAAGTAACCAACCTACAGGGTAGAAAATATTGTGAGGAAAGAATAAATTGCTTGTTACAAGCAATTTCTTCTTTCCCACAATATTTTCTCATGTATAAAATCACAGGTACGTAAAATCCAGAGATGAAACGGGAAAGGATTAACCCATTTCCACACTATGACGCTTTTTAATGTCCTTCAAGAAAAACAATTGGTAAAACATGCTCTAAGATAAAGTAATTTCTTGAACTAAGCAATTTCTTCATTTTCCATTATTAGCTCACCTGTGCTCTTGGTGAGCTATTGTGATCAGTCATTGTCTGGTGTCCGTCCGTCCATCTTCTTGTCCATTTACAATTACAAAAAAATCTTCTCCTCCTAAACAAACCATGGAATTTCAACCAAACTTCACAGAAATTATCCTTAGGCCATGCTCTTTCAAAATACTTCAAAATACTTCATGAAGAACTTTGGTTGCCATGGCAACCAAATGAAAAACTTAAAAAATCTTCTCCTCACAAACCATAAGGCCAAAAGCTTTGATATTGGGTACAAATCATCATCTATTGATCCTCTACCACAATACTTAAAAGAATTACCATATCTTGAAAATTAGCCCTTTTCTGTGCCATCCCTGATCTAACAAAGTAATAAAGAAGGAAATCTTTGAAAATCTTCTCCCAAACCATAAGGCCCAGAGCTTTGATATAAATACATGATATTACATAGAAATAGATAAGGATATCTTGGAAAATCTTCTTCTCCCCAACCTTTAGGCCTAGAGCTTTGATATTTAGTATAAATCATCATCTATTGACCCTCGACCAAGATTTTCAAAAGAATTACCATACTCTGAAAATTAGCCCTCTCTGTACGATCCCTGATTTTGCATAGAATTGAAGAAGGATATCTTTGAAAATCTTCTTCTCCATAACTATAATGCCTAGAGCTATTATGTATTCATCAATGTCTAATGACCCTCTACCAAAAGAATAACGGTACTCTGAAAATTAGCCTGTGTCTTTGTTATCCCTGACTTTACATATGAATAAAGAAAGAAATCTTTAATAACCCTACTCCCAAACCATAAGGCCTAGAGCTTTAATATTTGATGTTTATTAATAACTTTTGACCCTCTACCAAAATACTTCATAGAATAACGGTACTCTGAAAATAACCTGTTTTTTTGTGATCCCTAATTTTACATATGAATAAAGAAGGAAATCTTAGATAAGCCTTCTCTCTAACAATTAAGCTTTAATATTTGGTGTTTAACAATAACTATTGACCTTTTACCAAAATTCTTCATAGAATTACCATACTCTGAAAATAAACCATTTTCTGTGCAATCCCAGATTTTACAAAGAAATAAAGAAGGATATCTTTGAAAACCTTAAACCATTAGGCCTAGAGCATTAATATTTAGTATGTATCAATGCCTATTGACCCTCTACCAAAATACTTAAAAGAATTACCGTATTCTGGAAATTAGCTTTAAATGGTAGGATCTTCAATATTACTCGGATTAAAGGAGAAAATCTTTAAAAAATCTTCTAAAAAATAATTAGGTCTAGGGCTTTGATATTTTCCATATATCATAAAGCCTTGAGCCATCATACTCAGGGGAGTGACCATCATAGTCCTCTTGTTTTTTCTACCCAGAAAGTTAACAAAATCTAGAATTTTAAAAATCTTAAAATTTTCTTCTGCATCTTCTTCTAATTTGCAGCAGTCTAGAATTGTGCCATCTGGTAATGGGTTAAACTGTATTCCGTACCTCAAGAGGGATAACTCTAGAAGCTTTTTGGTTAAGATAATGGCACTATTTCTTCTTGTTATCCTGCTCATGCATCGGAGTATTGCCTCCTACATGTGGCTCTCTTGTTTTAGGTTTCAGATGGTATTACCAGCTAAGTGGAGTTCTGATATACGACCAATGTGTCTACAGCTTGGTGGAACAGGAGATCATGTAATTACCTTTTCCATATTTTGTGTTTTTAGGGCCCTTATATTCTATATTGTCAGGTAAAAAGTAAGAGAAAGCAAGAAATGGTAGAAAGAAGTACATCTTTTTTCTGTAATAGATAATGAATTAGTTTTGATTTATTCCAATAACATTTGTGTATTTCGATTGGCTGAAAAATTGTTTCATACGTCCGCTACCAACAAGTTTGAGTATGGTACTATTTTGTATTCTTGCACAAAGAAGTTCCATGTAAAACTGTTTCTAAATGGTAAATGTTTATTAGAAATCTTTTATTACACACACTTTAGCAGCATGAAATTATAAAAGTTGAAGAGAATACATTGCACATGTATTTATTGCTTTTGTGGAGAAACAAAAAGAAAACCCAAATCACGCTTTGATATGAGTCTTGTTTTGCAAAAATATAATTATCATCATAAATGTAATATCAAAATACATATTGTCACTTTGTATCCAATATGAAATTTTGCCAACTTAAGTTACAAACAATTTCTTCATTTTCCACAATCTCTTCGAAACCTTTTTTCTTTGGAGATGTAAAAAAAGTGAGATTCTGTGGGAATGGTTTAAAACGACATAATGTATCATAAATCTGTCTGTTTCTCAACTGATGCACCTGTGCTGGCTTGCATTCATGTGTGGGATAATGCTATCATTCTAAAGCCACTTTAACCAATTACAAGATGACCAAATTCTAGACTAGTTCAAATTAACAGAAGTTGCAGACATCGATTTTCAGATGATGAAATTTTAAAAAATCTTAATCTTTTCGGGAATAAAACATTGTAGATAATAAAGAAATTGCTTGTAAGAAGCAATTTCTTCATTTTCAACAATGTTTTCTACACTTTTTGCTTAAGGGCATAAAAATTTGGGATTTTGTGGGTTTGGGTTAGGGGGAGGCACAGGGTGGATAATGTCTTTCAGTCTTGTTAATGAAGAGATACCTCAAACTGCATACAAATGTTTATTGGGACAAAATTCTCAGTTTATTCTGTGTCATCAAGTTAAGATGGTATGAAGGAAATAGAGCCCTTGTATAAGTCTGATTCTATGATCAACATGTGCTGTAAAATCAAAGGGCTAAATGCACTGATAGAACTTGTTGTTAAAATATCAATATTTCTTTTAGAAATCAATTTCATAAAAAACTCTGGCTAGGAAAGTATAAGTAGGGGGTGTAGACCAAGATCAGACTGCACTTATGTGCAGGCAGATCTCGGTCTACACCTCCTGCCAAAATCGGAATATATTCCGGGTTCAGCATGACAAGGGTAAATATCTGACCCATCAGTGGGAAGTGCAAATTTGGATATCAGACTAGATTGTGCAGGTTGACATGTTAACCGTTTACCAAACGACAAACTTTTGGACTGGTCCAAATTAAAAGACGTTGTAGATGACATAGTTTAGTTTAATTTAAGAATTGTTCAACTTTCTTGGTAAAAAACATTTTGGTAAATGAATATATTTGCTTGTTGCAAGCAATTTCCTTATTTTCCACAAAGTTTTGCCGAGGTCTTGTTTTTTGTCTGTGTCATTGTTGTCATACAAAATTTTGATAATTTTTAATATTAATGTTGTTACTGAAGGCATTTATTTGAAATAAGGAATATGTATAATGTCCAATATCAAACAAGTGATCTTTTGTTTCAGGAGAAATGCAGTTTTTACAAATTATACCTTTCTTGTGTCTTACACAATTTTGTCCAATTTTGTGCATGCACCTGTAGGTGGTGTTCTAGTTCTGAATCTAGAATTACCATTCTACCTTGATTATACCCTCCCCCCAAAAAATGATAGAAGTGACCTTATCTGTTGGCTGGTACGTCTGTCAATCAGTCTTCAGCTTTTTCTTGTCTGCCTATTTTCTCCTAATTTATGAGGTGGATTTGATTCAAATTTCACACTCACTTTTACTATCAAGCAATGATATGCTCATTTCACAGTAATGTTTCATGTTTAACCCTCTGTCAGGTTCCTTCAAGGACTTGTGATCTGATAAAAATATGACTTGAATGGGTTGGACTAATTCCATGTATGGTTTATAGAGTGCATTTCTTAAATATTCTTTAACCCCAATTAGTGCAATCCCTGTTTATAACTTCCCTATGATTTTATACTTGAGAAAACATTGTGAGAAAAGAAGAAATCACTTATAAGCAATTTCTTCTTTTCACACAATATTTTCTACCCTGTATGTTTGCTACTTTTCAAATTGTGAACACTTCTAATTGCCATGGGCAACTGCTTTCAAATTGGACAAGACTAAAATTTTGAAAAACGGTAAAGGGTAAAAGAACACAAGATTATCAAGTAGATTTCAACCAAATTTCAAAGGAATGATAATTGGGTGTTTCATTACCCGAGTGATTCCTAAATTGATTGAAAATATGTACAAGTATATGTAAGTCAACATTTGATTAGTCCTTCTCTGAAACTGCTCAGAGGATTTCAATGACTATGATTGATTCATGCTATATAGCTTGTGTTCATGTGCCTCTAATTCAACAAATGTTAATCTTTGCATTGCAGGGTTTTGGAAGAAGAAGAAACTTGATAGGTCTACCATTATTGAAGGAGAACGGCATAGGGTCAATAATTTTAGAAAACCCTTTTTGTATCCTTTTATTAGTAAAAAAAGGTGGGGTTTAAACTTATTTTTGTTGTTGTAGAGCCATCAATCACCATGCTTGTTTTTAGAATAACAAATTATTCCAATCTTGTATTTCAAGTGAAGCAACATCAGTCTTTGAATGAGCTGATTAGACAAGACATTTTTAGACTGGTCCTATTTGAGAGAAGTTGTTTGTGACAGTTCTAAGTTTGGAAAATTTAAAAACTTCATTGCTTATTACAAGCTATATCTTCTTTTTCCACAATGTTTTCAGAATCCTCATAAGGATCATTACAAAGTAGGATTGTAGGAGAATGAATTGAACCTTTCCTGTTCAAACCCTGGTTTTTATGTCATAGTGATTTATGAATGAGAAAATATTGTAGAAAAAGAAGAAATTGCTTGTGACAAGCAATTTCTTCTATTTGCACAGTATTTTCTACCCTACTGAATGGTTATTTTTCAAATTAAATCCACTTTAAATTTTTGTCTGCAAAACCTTTGAATTTGGACAGATCTAAAATTTTACAAAACAGGAAAGAGTTAAGATCTTCATTATTTGCTTTATCATTCAAAAAGGGCTGGTTTATTCATTCCAACAAAAATGTGCGGCATGTGGGGTCAGAAATAGCTTGTAACAAACAAAGTCCTATTCGTATTCAAATGCAGTTTGAATTGTTTTCTGCAATTTCTTTCAATTCCAAACAGTCTAAAAATTTGTCGTCTGGCATTTTGTTAGAAGTCCATGCAAACAAAATATACCATTTCTAACAGAAAATTAATTTATTATAATTCAAGCACTAACAGGAAAGGCACAATCAAGTGCTAGGAAAAGCATTAGCACCTCTTGTTTGATTCAGAATTACTTGTATTGAAGTATACTTTATCATAATAACAAATACTAATGTATATCATGTTGGCATTTACTTAACCAATTATTCAGATGGGTCACGCAAACCTCCTAAACAGTTGTAAGTAGAATGTTAACATTACTGCCTTGAATAAATCCATTTCTTACAGGACAGTTCGAGAATCAAACAATAAAAAGAATTATCAGAAAAGAAATCTAATGCTTTTCAAAAGTTGTTACAGATGAAACTTATTGTAAATAAATGAGATAGAAGTTAAGGAAGGAAAAATAATGGTTCTTAATTGCACATTAATTGAGGTCAGTTGTAGTTAGTATCAACCTTAACCCTTTCCTGTTTCTCAAAATTTTAGACTTTTCCAATTTGAAAGAAGTTACAGAAGACAATTAAAAATGGGTGCAATTTGACAAGTAACCAACCTACAGGTTAGAAAATATTGTGGGAAAAGAAGAAATTGCTTGTTACAAGCAATTTCTTCTTTTCCCACAATGTTTTCTCCAGTATAAAATCACAGGGATGTGAAATCCAGGGATTGAACAGGAAAGGGTTAATCATCCTATGCATATATGCTGTTTGATCAGAGTAAATAACTTTTGCATCTCCCTAAATCTGTCTTAACATTATATTAAAAAGGGCTTGTGCAAAATTATTCTAAATGTCTATATTTCAATGTGCAGTTACAATAGTTTAACGCTAAGCCCTTGAATATGCAAAAAAACTTGCAAACTTGTAGGAAACATGCAACACTGATTTCTATAAAGAAACCCCTAAGTGCCGTTTTATATTTAGATTTACACAGATATAAAGTCAAACAAAATTACAGATGTCAGTAAGAGTTAGATGTAAAAGAATCGGGTAGGAAAAATTGTAAGGAAAACTTACTTCTAGTACATGCTTTCTCCTTTGAGATGTTTTCTGGAGTATTATAATCTTTGAAGAAGTGTAAACCATTGTTTGTTTTTTCTAGCTCACCGGACCACGTAGTGGTAATGGTGAGTTATTGTGATCAGGCTGTGTCTGGCGTCCAGCGTCCCATTTCAACTTTTACCTTGTGTACACTCTAGAGGTCAGATTTTTTGCTCAAATTTCTTGAAATCTTGTCAGAATGTTTGTCTACATGATAATCTCGGACAAGATCAAAATTGGGTCATGTTGGATCAAAAACTAGGTCACACGGTCAAATCTTAGAAAATCCTTGTGTTCACTCTAGAGGTCACATTTTTGTCTGGAATCAATTAATATTTGATCAAAATGATTGTCTGTTTAAGATCACTAATAAGTTTGAAAATGCGTCATGTGGGGTCAAAAAATAGGCCACTACATAAAATCTTAAAAAAACCTTGTGTGCACATTTTTCACTCAAATGTCTTAATGTTTGTCTTAATGTTTGGTCAGAATGTTTGTCTATATAAGATCTTGGACGAATTCAAAATGGGTCATGTAGGGTCAAAAACTAGGTCACTAGGTCAAATCTTAAAAGAAACTTGTGTGCACGCTAGAGGTCACATTTTGGCTCAAATCAATTGATAATTGGTCATAATGTATGTCTGAGTAAGATCTCGGACAAGTTTGAAAATGGGTCACTTGAGGTCAAAAACTAGGTTGCTTGGTCAAATTTTAGAAAAACATTGTGTGCACTCTAGAGGTCTCAGAGAAAACCCTTTCATGCACCTTATAGGCTATATTTCTGGCTCAAACTTGTTCGAAAGTTGGTCAGAATGTTTTTATCAATTATGTCTCTCAAGTCAAATATATTGGTTCACATAGTGCTAAAAACTAAGTCATAAGTTCAAACCTTAGAAAACATTTTCTGGCACTCTAAGGCCATGTGTTTGTATAAGAGGTGTTTATATATTTGCTCATAATGTTTGTTTCCATGATCTCTTTCACTTTTGAGCAGCTGGAGGCTTGGAAAGGATGTAGTGGTAGTACTGATGTGAGAAATACCAGGAATCCATTGTTAGGTGCTCCAGACGCTGCGATATGACTGAAATACTGTTAAAAGAGGCATTAAACCCCAATCAACCAACCAATCTTTCACTTTCGATATTGGGTCACATGGTTGATAAAGTAGGTCACTAGGTAAGATCTTTTAACAACCCTCCTTGTTATGAAGTCACTATACTTCTTGCATAAATATCTTGAAACATGGTAAGAATGTCTTTCTAGTTTAATTTCTGAGACAATACTTTGGTAGGTTAGGACAAGATAAGGCACTTGTACCAGTTGACTTCTATAGTCATCGACTCAGGTGAGGGCTTTACGGCAAATGACCCTCTTGTTTGAAGTATTAAATTTGTGTTATTTTTCAGTCGCTCAGGGTTATTACATGTCATAGATTTATTCACTATGGGTGCAGGCATCATTCTAGAGTCACAAATTCTGTTTAACTGGCTGGAGAAGGAAGGTTATGGACCTTTAGGGGTCACAGGGATCTCAATGGGAGGATTTGTGAGTAGAAATGTTGTATTGCCTTTTTCAGGCTTGCATAATCTTGTTGAGGTTCTTTTTTCTTTCTTTTTTTAAATCCATGGAAACGTTTCTTTAATCTTCATTATTTTGTTTGTCAGTTTATGATTGTGTGTTTAACTGTTATCTTCTTTTTATTCTCCATCAATAGCTAGATGGTTACTATTTTTGTGTTGTCTATCTGTCCTTCCTTTTTTCTGTCCTTCCTTCTATCTGTCCCTCTGTTTGGCATCGGGCCATGCTTGTATGGAATATTATTTCTACACTTTTTGTTTGTTTTAAAAAATGTTTAGAACAATTGTTCTCAATAATGTACAAAATGTACTTATTTCTCAATTTAAAGGAACATTGAAATATTATCTGCAAACTTAATTCGATTTTGTTTTAGATCAGTCTGAAAATTAGTTCTTTGGTACTTGGTCAAAAATATTATTAGTTATTTTATTGTATGTTAGATCAGTTAATATTTTCATCTTCAGATGGCCTCCCTGGCAGCCTCCAACTGGCCAAAACCTGTGTCCTTGATTCCCTGTTTGTCATGGAGCACAGCATCTCTAGTTTTTACAGAGGTAGGTATATTTAATTGGACAGGACAAATATGCTAATAACAACTAAACTATACAAACATAATATTTCTAGATGAAACCTTTAATATTGCTGGCTATTTTCTCAGCAATTCATCAATTAAAGTTGAAATATAAAGCCAGAATATAATAAATAATTTTATCCTTCTACTAATGAAGTTTGTTGCTAAGTTGTCAAAAGAAAAACAAATAAAGAAAAGGAATACAATTTGACAGACAGCAGAGGATGAAATATTACTTGAAAACTAGGACTTGGATGTAATTTGTATAAGGTTTTGAAGAAAATATGAAATAAGATGATGGATTGTGACAAAAACAAGACTTCTCTAAAATTGAATAGATTTAATTCATGTGGCCATACAAAGCAGCCCGCATAGTGAAGACTCTGATCAAACTCATTTTGAATGCAATATGCTGAAGTGAGCAAAAAAACCCAAAACGTTAAAGATGAACTTACAGGCAGAGTTTGCAATATTCCTGAAATACATAAGAACTACTTTGTGGCGTAGGTTTTCAATGGATTAAGTGGTTAAGCCTCTAGTGGCAGATAGCATGCATTGAACTCTGAGTCTGTTAACTTAATCTATCAAAGCTAACGCTTTGCTAGCTAAAAAGGAACACAAATGTAATATGATATTTATGACATAACCTTTTTTAATCAATTCCCACAGAATCCTGCATTTTTAACTCAGTTTTTTTAGACTGGTCCGAATTGAAAGAGGTTGCAGACAATGAAATAAATTTGGTTTATTTGAAAAACAAGATAAATATGAGGTATAAAATATTGGGAGGAAAAGAAGAAATTGCTTGTTACAGGCATTTTCTTTTTTTCTCACAATGTTTTCCAAAGCTATATGTCTTTGATGCGTAACAATGGGGGATGGTGTGGTAATTGGTTAATTGCTTAAAAAAGATCTGAAAAACATCATCGTAAAAAGAAATATTTCTTGTAGCATGCAATTTCTTTTTTATGCCCCATCCATGTGATAGCAGCAGGCATATACAGCTACCTTTGTCAGTTTGTCAGTGTATGAGTGTGTTGGTGGGTGTGTGAGGGGTACGCTAGTATAAATGTGTCCAATTCTTGTCGGGTGCATTTCTTCTACATTCATGATGGATTTTGAAATAAGTTTGCCCAGTTGTTCCCCACAAAGAGCACTAGTGTCATACATAAAGTTTTATTGAATACTTTCAAGTTCAAGGTCACAGCTGAAGGTCATGTTTCAAAGAATTATTTGGGGAATCTATGTCTTGGACACATTTCTAGTCTTACAATGTTTAATACACTATTATGTACAAAGTTCAACACATTTTGAATTGTTGGCAATTTCTTTCAATTTGGACTAGTCTAAATTTTATGATTTGGTGAAGGGTAAAATGAAATACAAGTGTAAAAAGTGTATAAAAGTATTCATTTGTTTCTTATGAAAGTTTCTAATTTTGATATACAGGATTTACTAAGTGAGTCAATACCTTGGAAGCTACTCGAAAAGCAGCTAGAAAATCATGAAGAATATTATGATAACATTTCACTCATCAAGTCACCAGAACCTGTGAGTATTTAGCTGTTTTGTCCAAAGAACATGCTTATCTTGCTGATCCCTGAATATTCCTGATTTGACAATAGCCTTGGCAGGTGTTTAGACTAAGTTCAGCCTGCGAGGGTATGTCATCTGATATTAACCACCTGCTATTCCTTGTTGTGTTGAGAAAAATCTTTTGAACACATCATCAATCTATTTATGTCAATGTTTTAAAATGTAGTGAAAAAAGGATAAGGATTCAGCAGGACAAGAGTCAAGAAAAAAATGGATCTGTAAAATCACATTGTAAAGTACTTGTGGCTCCAACATTCAGTACTCTTCATTTATCTTAACTTTTCAGTGTTCTATATTTGTTCCTACTTACTTTGAAAATGTACATTCCTATATTTTGGCTGTTTGAAATTTGGTGAAATAGCATCTTGAGGGTAGATGAATAACGGTCTTAATGTTTTAACCTTTTCCTGCTTAATCCCTGGCTTTTATGTCCCTGTGATTTATGATTTATGCTTGAAACAAGCAATTTCTTCTTTTTCTACAATGTTTTCTACCCTAATGAATGTTATATTCAAATTAAATTCACTCTTAATTTCGTCTGCAAAACCTTTGAATTTGGACAGGTCTAAAATTTTGAAAAAAAGGAAAGTGTTACAAAATCAGTTACAGATAAGCAATTGACGCCCCACTAGCCATGTCCAACTGAACTCCAGCAGGAAGTTTCACTTTGATATTAAACAGCATTATTTTGCAAATTTTATGGCCAGTAACATGCAACAAAAAAGTTAAATGGTTGGTTGGTGACTTAAACGTTATGACTACTGCCTGAATAAGCTGTAGTGACATGTTTGAGATATCAGATCAACGATAATGCTTCATATAAATGTAGACCAACAACGGAGATTGAAGATCACTTCTCAATTTTGTGAATGATTTGATTGATTGAAAAATTCTTTGGTTGACAGGTTCAATCCTGAACTGCAGATATCTTTACTCTATTCTACTACAAGTCTCCTCTCCTTGAATCTATTTGTTATCTTCTGTTTCACAGCATTGGAACAACCTATTTGAGAACTGTGCAGGTCACAGTCCAGTCCATATAGCAGAATCATCATTAACAGATCACCAGTCTATCTCAGGAAGTGACAATTCAGTGGGCCAGTCTAACACAGATTTATGTAATATCAAACTAGAACCAGACACAGCCATTTTGAAAAACTTGGTGAAAGCAAAAGAGTTTATGAAAGGTGTCATGGATGAGTGCACACATCTTGCCAACTATGAGCAACCAGTTGATCCGGAGCTCATTGTCATCGTGATTGCAGAGGATGATTATTATGTTGCTAGAAAAGATTTATTGAAGCTGAATGAGATGTGGCCTGGATCTAAACTTCATCTGATTAAAGGAAGAGGTCATGTGACATCTGTATTGAGGGATCGGAATGTTTTCAGGTAATCAGGTTAGATCTCTAGGTGAAGGAAATTATTTCAGTAGCTAAACCCATTACCAGGCTAGAAAATTTAACACAGCTCCGAATTGAAAGAAGTTACAGACAATAAATTTTAACAGATGAAATTTTAAGAATCTTTGTTTTTAGCTCTACTAGCGGAAGGCCACTAGAGCTATAGCGATGGCTTTTTCCCGTCCGTGCGTCCGTCCGTCCGTGTGTCCGTCTTGTCCTGCCGTTGTCCGTCCGTTAAACTTTTCCTTGTTTACGCGATAAAGTCCACAGTTTTCATCGGATTCTCTTCAAACTTTCACAGAATGATTGTACCATCATAAGTATCATTCCTTTCGAAATTGGGTCAGATCTGTCAAGAAACACAGGAAAAGGGGCCTAATTAAAACTTAATTAAAAAATCTTTGTTTACGCGATAAAGTCCACAGTTTTCATCGGATTCTCTTCAAACTTTCACAGAATGATTGTATCATCATAAGGATTGTTCCTTTCGAAAATGGGTATGATCCGTCAAGAAACACGGGAAAAGGGGCCTTATGAAAATTTAATTAAAAATTTAATTAAAAATCCTCGTTTACGCATTAAAGTCCACAGTTTTCATCGGATTCTCTTCAAACTTTCTCAGAATGATTGTACCATCATAAGGATTGTTCCTTTCTGAAATGGGTATGATCCGTCAAGAAACACGGGAAAAGGGGCCTTATGAAAATTTAATTAAAAAATCCTCGTTTACGCGATAGAGTCCACAGTTCTCATCAGATTCTCTTCAAACTTTCACAGAATGATTGTACCAACATAAGGATCGTTCCTTTCAAAAATGGGTATGATCCGTCAAGAAACACGGGAAAAGGGGCCTTATGAAAATTAATTAACAATTCAATTAAAAATCCTCGTTTACGCGATAGTGTCCACAGTTTTCATTGGATTCTCTTCAAACTTTCTCAGAATGATTGTACCAACATAAGGATCATTCCTTTCGAAAATGGGTATGATCCGTCAAGAAACACGGGAAAAGGGGCCTAATTAAAACTTACTTAAAAAGTCCTCGTTTACGCGATAAAGTCCACAGTTTTCATCGGATTCTCTTCAAACTTTCTCAGAATGATTGTACCATCATAAGGATTGTTCCTTTCTGAAATGGGTATGATCCGTCAAGAAACACGGGAAAAGGGGCCTTATGAAAATTTAATTAAAAAATCCTCGTTTACGCGATAGAGTCCACAGTTCTCATCAGATTCTCTTCAAACTTTCACAGAATGATTGTACCAACATAAGGATCGTTCCTTTCAAAAATGGGTATGATCCGTCAAGAAACACGGGAAAAGGGGCCTTATGAAAATTAATTAACAATTCAATTAAAAATCCTCGTTTACGCGATAGTGTCCACAGTTTTCATTGGATTCTCTTCAAACTTTCTCAGAATGATTGTACCAACATAAGGATCATTCCTTTCGAAAATGGGTATGATCCGTCAAGAAACACGGGAAAAGGGGCCTAATTAAAACTTACTTAAAAAGTCCTCGTTTACGCGATAAAGTCCACAGTTTTCATCGGATTCTCTTCAAACTTTCACAGAATGATTGTACCATCATAAGGATCGTTTCTTTCGAAAATTGGTATGATCCGTCAAGAAACATGGGAAAAGGGGCCTTATGAAAATTCATTAAAAATTCAATTAAAAATCCTCGTTTACGCGTTAAAGTCCACAGTTTTTATTGGATTCTCTTCAAACTTTCTCAGAATGATTGTACCAACATAAGGATTGTTCCTTTCGAAAATGGGTATGATCCGTCAAGAAACACGGGAAAAGGGGCCTTATGAAAAATTAATTAAAAAATCCTCGTTTACACGATAGAGTCCACAGTTTTCTTTGGATTCTCTTCAAACTTTCTCAGAATGATTGTACAATCATAAGGATCGTTCCTTTCGAAAATGGGTCTGATCTGTTTTGAAACAGGGGAAAAGGGGCCTTATGAAAATTTAATTAAAAAATCCTTGTTAACACTCTAGAGTCAATAGTTTTCAACGGATTCCCTTCAAACTTTCACAGAATGATTGTACTATCATAAGGATTATTCCTTTTGAAATTTGGTATGATCCTTCAAGAAACACAGGAAAAAGGGGCCTTATGAATTGTTTAATAAAAAAGTCTCATTAATAATCTAGAGCCAACAATTTACAACAGATTCTCTTCAAACTTTCACAGAATGATTGTACCATCATAAGGATTGTACCTTTTGGAATCGGATATGATTCCTCAAGAAACATAGGAAAAGGGGCCTTATTAAAATTTAATTCAAAGATCTTTGTTAACACTTTAGAGTCCACAGTTCTCATCTGATTGACTTCAAACTTTCACAGAATGATTGTACCATCATAAGAATTGTTCCTTTCAAAATTTGGTATGATCAGTCAAGGACCACGGGAAAAAGGGGCCCGATTAAAACTGGATTGAAAAAGTCCTCGAAAACACAATAGAGTCCATAGTTTTCAACAAATTCTCTTCAAACATTCCCCGAATGATTATTACATTAAATGGATTGTTCCTTTCGGAAGTAGATTTGATCCATCAAGTTTCATGGGAAAAGGGGCCCTATGAAAATTTAATTAAAAAAATCTTAGTTAACACATCATGGCCCTATATTTCACCTGATTGACTTCAAACTTTCACAGAATGATTGTACCATCATAAGGATTGTTCCTTTCAAATTGGGTCTGATCCATTGAGAAACATAGGAAAAGGGGCCTTAGGAAAATTCAATTAAAAAAATCTTAATTAATGCTTGTGAGTCCACAGATGAGATGGGGTTGTCTTTATACTCAAACAGAATAATTATACTTTTGTAAGAAGAGTTCCCTTTGGAATTGGTTCAGATCCATCAAGTAACATGGGAAAAGGGGCTATATGAAAATTCAATTAATAAAACCCTGTTAACACAATAAAGCCCACAGCTTTGATCAGATTTTGTTGAAACTTTCACAGAATGATTGGAAGGTCATAACTATCATTCTTTTCATAACAGGGTTTGAACTGTCAAGAAGCACAGGAAAAGGGGCCTTATGAAAATTTCATTTATTTCATTTGTTACCAAGTCCAGAGCTTTCATCGGATTTTCTTCAAACATTCACAGAATAATTGTACAATAATAATGATTGTTGATATTTGCATTAGACCTGATCCTTCAAGTATCACAGGAAAAGGAGCCTTAAGAAAATTTTATTTTAAAAATTTGACACCAAGATGAAGTCTGCAGTTTTCATCAGATTCTGTTCAAACTTTCACAGAATGTTTGTACCATCATAAGGATTGTTTCTTTCCAAATTGGGCCTGATCTGTATAGTATCATGGGAAAAGGGGCTGTATGAAAAAAATTATTACCAAATCCTCATAAACACAACAATGCCCTCAGTCTTTATCAGAATCTCTTCAAACTATAATAGAATGATTGTACCATCATTTGGATTGTTCCTTTGTAAATTAGGTCTGATTGGTTAAGTGACACAAGAAAAGGGACCTTATAAAAATTTTATTACAAAACATCAATATAACAATAAAGTCCTCAGTCTTTATCATTTTCTTCAAACTATCATTAGGATTGTTCCTTTGTACATTGGGTCTGATTTGTTAAGTTTCACAGAAAAAGGGGCCTTATGAAAATTTAGTTACAAAAATTCTTGACACAATTCAGTCCACTGTTTTCATTGATTCTCTTTAACTTTTAAAGAATGATTCTACCTTCATTAGAATTGTTCCTTTTGAAATTTGGTTTGTTCTGTAAAGTATCATGAGAAAAGGGGCCCTATGAATGTTTCACTATAAACTCATTAACACAATAAATTCCACAGATTAAACAGATTGATTGTACCATCATTCCTATTGTTGATTTTGACAGTGGATCTGACTATAGCAAGGGTCACATAAAAAGGGGCCTTATGAAAAACTCTCTTAAATATTCTGGTTAACACAATGATGTCCCTTGATTTCACCGGATTCACTTCAAAATTTCACAGAATGATTGTACAAATACTTAGATGGTTCTTTTCAGAACTGGGTACAATCCATCAAGTATCATGTAAAAAGGGGACATTTTTTTTTTTTTTTTTAATATTCTAGTAAACATAATGAATTTCAAATATTTCATCAGATTCACTTTTAACTTTCATAGAATGATAAAACCAACAGTAAAATATCACAGGAAAAGGGGCCCTATGAGAACTTGAATTAATATCTTTGTTAACACAATAAAGTCAACAGTTTTATTGGATTCTCTTCAAAGATGCATGGAATAATTGTGGCATTTGAAACACAGGAAAAGGGGCCTTACAGATTATCATTCAAAACATTCTTGTGTATGTGATGAAGATCACAATCATTATCAAGTTGTCTTTTAAATTTCACAGGACAATTGTCGGGTTGAAAGGAAACTTCCTTTTGGAATGAAATTGATCCATCAGAAAACACAGGAAAAGGGGCCTTATTGATTTTCATTCAAAACAATCCTGTTTATGTGATTAAGTCCACAATTATTGTCAGATTCTGATGAAATATTCACAGAATGATTGTAGGGTCATAAGGTAACTTTCTTTTGGAAATGGAGTGGATCCGTCATGAAACATGGGAAAAGGGGCCTTGAGGATTGTTGCTTAAAATCATAAACGGGATAAAGCCCCTTTTTTTTCTTTATGCATTCTTCTTTGAGCAATTAACTTCCTTAAATATCAAATTTCTTTAACGAAAAACTTGATAACCAGTAGAGCGTCTCAGGCCCTCATGGGCCTCTTGTTTGTGGAAGGAAACATAGTGGATAATGGAAAAATTGCTTCTAACAAGCAATTTCTTGATTTTCAATAATTTTTTCAAAGCCTTTTTCTTTTAAGATGCGTCAAAAAGCAGGATTGCATTGGAATGGGCTGAACATTACAAGAATTATTTGTGTTGAGGATCATCAAGCAAAGAACCAATATGAGTAGTTGTGGGATGTTGTCATCATCCTCTCACAACCCTCTTAAGGGTGATATTAGGATGATATAGTAATTTGGTTTTCTTGTCTGTATATCTGTTCCTTTGTCACATCTTTGTTGGTCTCTCTAAGGATCACGTTTGATTTTAACTCACCTGAGCCACAAAGTGCTCAAGTGAGTTATTGTGATCACCTTTGGTCCTACGTGCTTTGTCTGTCATAAGTTGTCTGTGAACAATTTCTTTATGTGATGTCTCCTCCCAAACCACTGGGCCAGTTTCAACAAATTTTGCAGATATGTTCTTAGGTGGTCCCCTTAAATAGCTTAAAATAGCTTTAAAAATTGAAATCTGTGGAAGCCTATGGTTGCCATGACAACAAAAAGGAATTTTTAAAATAATCTGTGAAAACCTTCTCCTCCTGACCCAGCAGGCTTTTGCCCTTGATATTTTGCATGAAATATCAGTATATAAGCCTCTTTCAAAAATGATCAATTCATAATCCAAGCGCAGAGCCACAAGGGGATGGGGTTTATATAGATATAAAGAAGGAATTTCAAACGAAATCTCCTTCCAGACCATTAGGTTGATTTGAACCAAATATTGCAGCAAAATCCAAAGCTGGCTCTGTTTAAATATAGCTAAGAAAAAGTAATGTTGAAAGCTCTTGTTGCCATGGCAACAAAAGTGAAATTTCAAGATAATCTTCTCCTCTTGATCTAGAAACATCAGTATACTGACCTCTTTCAAAATGGCTAAAATCATGACCCTCCGGTTCCCAGGGGCAGAGCTCTCCCCTTTGGGGGGGAGGTTTATAACAGAAATAAAGAAGGAATTTTAAATGACATCTCCTCCCAAACCATTTGGCCAACTTTAAACGAATTGGGTAGAAATGCTCCGTAGGTGGTACTCTTTCACAATGGCTTAAATTACAGAAATCCAATTGACCAAGTTTGAAATCCTAACCCCTTGGTTATTACCTATTGATCCTGGGAGTAGGAAAAAGTGTTCTCCACATTTTAAATATTTCTTAAAGCCTTGAAATTTGTCATTAAGACTTTTGGATCCCAAGGTATAGAGCCTTAAGATGTATAAAGTTTGGTCAGGCCCATGTGTATTATAATCCTTACCTTAACATGAAATTAAACTGTTGAAAGAAAAAGATCCGTTTCTCAGGTGAGCGCCCCAGGGGCAACGGCCCTCTTGTTTATCTAAAATCTTTCAAACTTAGCTTTTAGTTGTATTTATTATATCCAATAGATCATGGGATAGTCACATAGACCATGTTACAAGCAAAGCATGGAAAAAGATCCATGAAATGAAGAAACTAAAGTTCTTGCTAGACAGAAATTCACTACAAATAATTTGTTTTACTTTATGAGGTCTTAATCTTGAATATGCCGATACTGTATGGGATAGTATCCCATTCTTCTTAAAAGATATGATACAAAATGAGACGGCTCAAATTTTTACTGGATGCACCAAACTTGTTTCTCCGAATGATCTTCAAAGAGAATCAGGGTTGGAAACTCTAAAGTCAATGTGAATACAAGTACAGAATTATTTTATTTTATAAAATGTTTCATGGACTAACTCCACATTACTTAACTTGTATTTTACCTCACTTTGTAAGTGAAAATTCAAATTATACCCTCTGAAACTCAGAGAATCTGCAAAACATCCCGTGCCTAACTTTTACATAAATTCCTTTTTGCCAAATCAATTAATAAGTGGAATGAGCTTCATTTAGAAGCAAGGAACATATACAGCAGGGGCTTTTTAAGCACACATTGATGAAGATAAACCACAACAAAATAAGTTAAATTCTTTGGAAATAGAAATATCAAGATAATTCACAAAAGAAAAATCTAAATAAATGTAGCCTACTTAATCAACATCTTTTCTTTAGCAATATTATTATCTTCCCACTTTGCAAATGTGGAATCATTGAATCTTGTTACCACTTTTTCTTTGATTGGAGGTTTTATAGAGAAATTTGCTTAAGATTAATCAATATCGGTTCACACTTCACCCCCGGCCAGTTTAAATGTATTGTTATGTGGAGACAAAAGATTAAATTTAGGTAGCAATAAGGCAATTTTTCGGAAGTTTATTTGTTTATCAAATTAAGTGGCAGATTTGATATGTAGCGCTGTATTAAGCATTTCATATAAAGTCTTTCTTATAATATATGTTATTAGTGGCCTCTTTAAACATTTTGTCCATTTTCCATTCTGAATATGCTTGAACTCCAAATAAATACTAAATGAATTATATTTCTTCCTGTGTTGAATAATTTATAGTTTGATTACAGTAGCTGTGACCAATACATATTGTTTTCAGTTCATATCAAATGTATGAGATGTAATTGCAATGCTTTGGTGACTTACTGTAATAATATTTGAGTGTCTTCTCCTGATGATCATTATTTCTTAAATGAATAATAAAATAATATGCCATCTTACCCTTTGAAATACTCCAGAAAAAAAACTCAAACAAGCTTTGCTTTTTTTCTAATCCATTTGAATGGTTATTTTGTATTATGACATGCTGTATGCATTTTTTTTCATCAATAAAATGTGTTTAAACTAAACTAGGTATGGGGTAGCCCTTTGTCAGATAAGGAACCCTATTTAACCCTTTCCTGTTTTACAAAATTTCAGACTGGTCCAAATTCAAAAGTTTTGCAGACAACAAATTAAGGCTTATTTTTTTTTTAAAAAAAATCATTTCGTAGGGTAGAAAATATTGTGGAAAAGGGAGAAATTGCAAGTTACAAGCAATTTCTACTTTTTTCACAATGTATTCTCAAGTATAGAAACACAGGGATGTTAAAACCAGTGATTGAACAGGAAAGTGTTAACATTAGGACACTAAATCAGGCCATCATCAGGGTCACAAGCTCAATTCTTTAACTCATTACCAGACGACAAAATTGACTGGTCTAGATATAAAAAACATGCAGACAACATTTCAAATGGCAATTGTATTGGAAAATAAGCATCCAGTGGGGTAGAAAATTTTGTGAGAAAAAGAGAAATTGCTTGTTACTATTTAGTTAGATTAGTATCTCTACCTATTTCAGGTCACAAGGTCAAAGTTCAAGGTCATGAGGCCAAACTTAGTCTCTATATGCTATATTTTCTTCTGATCTCTTCCAAACTTTGCATTTGAGATTGAGGGTAAGGATTTCAAACGTGGTCAAGTCCCTAGATGTTTTTTAGATCCTTATTTGGCATATGGGTAGCCCTTCATGACAATAACCAGATGAAGTACTTTTTTCTTATTTTTATGACCCTGCCTTGTAATGGTGTTAGTCATCTAGTTACTTCTGTCCATGTGTGAATAATTTAATTTTAATATGCGTCTTTCAAAAAAAGGGCGTTCTGATTGGTAGAAAAAATTATTCATAAATCCATAAACAGAATTTTGAGCACACAGCGATTTTGAATGCTTGGGCACAAAATAGTCTCATACAAAAAGGTATCAAAATATATAAGAAATGAAGAGAATGTATTTTGTTTTCACGGAGATATGGACTGAAAAACCTAATCACACTTATGTATGAATCCTCTTTGCGTATTCATACAGTGTGATTAGTTTTTAGCTCTACTGGCCGAAGGCCACTAGAGCTATTGCGATGGCTTTTTCCCGTCTGTGCATCTGTCCATTAAACTTTTCCTTGTTAACACTCTAATGCCCACAGTTTTCATCGGATTCCCTTCAAACTTTCACAGAATGATTGTGGCATCACAAGGATCGGTCCTTTCGTAATTGAGTCAGATCCGTCAAGAAACATGGGTAAAGGGGCCTAGTTGAAATTTAATTAGAAAATCCTTGTAAACACTCTAGAGTCCATAGTTTTCATCAGATTCTCTTCAAACTTTCTCAGAATGATTGTACCATCATAAGTTCGTTCCTTTCAAAAATGGGTCAGATCCGTCAAGAAACATAGGAAAAGGGGCCTTATGAAAATTTAATTAAAAAATCCTCGTTAACACTCTAGAGTCCACAGTTTTCATCAGATTCTATTTAAACTTTCACAGAATGATTGTTCCAACATAAGGATCGTTCCTTTAGAAATTGGGTAAGATCTGTCAAGAAACAAGGGAAAAGGGGCCTTATGAAATTCAATTAAAAAATCCATTAAAAACCCTTATTAACACTCTAGACTACACAGTTTTCATTTGATTCTCTTCAAACATTCTCAGAATGATTGTACCATCATAAGGATTGTTCCTTTCGAAATTGGGTATCATCCATCAAGAAACACTGGAAAAGGGGCCTTATGAAAATTCAATCAAAAGATCATTGTTAACACTCTATACTCCACAGTTTTCATCAGATTCTATTCAAACTTTCACAGAATGATTGTACCATCATAAGGATTGTTCCTTTTGGAATCAGATATGATCTGTCAAGAAACACAGGAAAAGGGGCCTTTTGAAAATTTAATGGGAAAGATCTATAAAGAAATCCACATTAATCCTTCTAGACTCCACAATTTTCATAGGATTCTCTATAAACTTTCACAATATGATTGTACTATCATTAGGATTTTTCCTTTCGAAATTGGGTATGATCTGTCAAGAAACACTGGAAAAAGGGACTTTTGAAAATTTAAAAAAAAATCATCATTAATAATCTAGAGTAAACAGTTTTCATCAGATTCCCTCAAACTTTCACATAATGATTGCACCATCATAAGGATCATTCCTTTAAAATTGGGTATGATCATTCAAGAAACATGGGAAAAGGGGCCTTATTAAAATTTTATTAAAAAATCCTTGTTTACAATCTAGAGTCTACAGTTTTCATTGGATTCTCTTCAACTTTAATAGAATGATTGTACCATCATAAGGATCATTCCTTTAAAATTGGGTATGATCAGTCAAGGACCACTGGAAAAGGGGGCCTTATGAAAATTTAATTTAAAAAATCCTCGTAAATACAATAGAATCAACAGTTTTCATCAGACTTTCACAGAATGATTATTACATTAAATGGATTGTTCCTTTAGGAAGTGCGTGTGATCAATAAAGTTTCATGGGAAAAGGGGCCCTATGAAAATTTAATTAAAAAAATCTTAGTTAACACATCATGGCCCTATATTTCACCTGATTGACTTCAAACTTTCACAGAATGAAAGTACCATCATAAGGATTGTTCCTTTCAAATTGGGTCTGATCCATCTGAAAAATAGGGAAAGGGGCCTAGAGAAAATTCAATTTAAAAAAATCTAAATTAATGCTTTAAAGTCCACAGATTTCATGGGGTTGTCTTAACACTCAAACAGAATGATTATACTTTTCTAAGTACACTTAAAGTTCCCTTTGAAATTGGTTCAGATCCATCAAGTAACATGGGAAAAGGGGCTATATGAAAATTCAATTAAAAAATCCCTGTTAACACAATGAACCCCGGGAAAAGGGGCCTCATGAGAACTTGATTTTAATATCTTTGTTAACACAATAAAGTTAACAGTTTTATCGGATTCTCTTCAAAGATGCATGGAATAATTGTGGCATTGGAAACACAGGAAAAGGGGCCTTACAGATTATCATTCAAAACATTCTTGTGTATGTGATGAAGTTCACAATCATTATCAAATTGTCTTCTTAATTTCACAGGACAATTGTAGGGTTGTAAGGAAAGTTCCCTTTGGAATGAAATTGATCCATCAGAAAACACAGGAAAAGGTGCCCTATGGATTTTCTATTCAAAACAATCCTGTTTATGTGATAAGTCCACAATAATTGTCAGATTCTGATGAAAATTTCACAGGATGATTGTAGGGTCAAAAGGTAACTTCCTTTTGGAAATGGAGTGGATCCGTCATGAAACACGGGAAAAGGGTCCTTGAGGATTGTTGCTCAAAATAATAAAGGGGATAAAGTCCTTTTTATCCTTTATGCATTCTACTTTAAGAAATTAACTTCCTTAAATATCAGATTTCTTAAAAGGAAAACTTGATAACCAGTAGAGCATCTCATGCCCTCACGGGCCTCTTGTATAATAGTATCCCTGGTTTCACTAAATACTTAGCTTGAAACTTGGAATATGTGTTCACTATCAAAAGAGCAATCTATATCAAGAAGGCGGATAACTCTAGATGCATTTTGAAACAAATTATGCCCCTTTTTGGACTGAATTTTACCCAATGTCAAGCACTTGAACAGCCTAGTGTTGCCATGCTCTTATTTTTCCCATGTTATTGTCCTTAAATTTTTTCAAAACAACACTGTTTGATATAGAAATTAACCCTTGTCATGCTGTATAAATTACCTTACTGGAATTCTGCAAATCAAAGGGCTGAAGGCACTGATAGAACTTATTGTTCAAAAATCAATATTTCTTTAAGAAATCAACTTCATAAACAATTCTGGTAGGAAAAGTAAAAGCAGGAGGTGTAGACTAAGATCAGCCTGCACATAAGTGCAGTCTGATCTTAGACTACACCTCCTGCCAAAACCGGAATATTCCGGGTTCAGCATGACAAGGGTTAAGCTTCTTGTCAGAGTAAGGGGGCATGGCTGTCAGTGTCAGTAGGCAGGGACAGCAAACCGTCAATTAGGTGTTAACTCATTGATTTATTTTCTGTTTCAGAGAAGCGATAGCAGAATCCTTTAAGCTGCACATAGACAAATACTACAGATGTAATCCCAGCTATGTCAATGAGGTATGATATTCATAAATATTGACAAACAAACCTAGCCGTATTATGAAGACTGGCCACTATGCTCAGTTGATGGTTAACTCAGATGAGACTGTACTTATGTTGTCTTGATAGTTTCAGAATTAAGGACAGAATTTCAAAACACTGTATAGAAATGCGTTTTAAACTGGAGCATGATTTATTTATGCGCAATATGGGCCATAACATCCTGTAAAATGAACTTAGGGATTTTCCAATGACATCATCAGAAGTCGTCGGAATATACTCAAAAGAATAGGCTAGCCAAATTCATGAATTTCAAAGATTTTTGAAATTTAATCAATAACAAAAAGGGATCAGCAACTTTTTATGCCCCCCTCATCTATAGATCGGGGACATATTGTTTTACCAGTGTCCGTCTGTCTGTCTGTCCTTCTGTCTGTCTTTCTGCGAAACTTAACCTGCCAACTAAACATTTTCCTATAACTTCAACCCTGATTAAGTTACATATTTGGTATGTAGATAGGTCTCAACAAGGCGCAACTGGGGAAGGTCATTTCATGAAGGTCAAGGTCAAAATTCTAACCCTTTCCCTAAAACGTTACTCAAAATCTTAACCTGCCTACTGAACATTTTCCTAAAACTTCATACCTAATCAAGTTACAATGCTAATATTTGGTATGTAGATAGGTTTCAACAAGGGGCCACTGGGGAAGGTCATGTCATCAAGGTCAAGGACAAAATTTTAACCCTTTTCCCTTAAACAAAGAAAAAAAAACATTAAAATCACTCGTTTCTAAAGAATTCCTGTTTCACAAACACATCTTGTTTCAATTCGGTCCAGTCTAAAATTTTGTCATCTGGTAATGGGTTAACCCTTTCCTGTATAAACCTAGGATTTTACATCACTTTGATTTTATGTTTGAGAAAACATTTTGAAAAAAGAAGAAATTGTTATAAAAAGTAATGTCTCCTTTTCCCTCAATATTTTCTACCACACTGGATGAACCAGAACCTATTTCTTAGTTGTGCAGTCTGATATAAGATTATCACCAGAAGACAAGCTATTTGGACTGGTCCAATTTCAGATAAAATGCAGACAACAATGTGAATGTAAATTTAAAACAAGTGCTGTATTCATGAGAAATAATTGTTTTCACAATGTTTTCCTCAGATTTTTTCTTTAGAACTAGGCTTGTTTGGTAAAGAGCTAAATGACAACTCATTAAATGAAAAGAAGAATAATTAAGAATTTGAAATAAAAACATTTCCCACACCAGCCTTATATACACCCCCTCTTTAGAAAGAGCCTTTGAAAACATTGTGGAAAATTTAAAAATTGATTATTATAAGCAATTTCTTCATTTCCCACAGTGCTTTTACCCTAAAATAAATGCAGAGATTCTAAATAATTACTTTAAACATTTTAATTTCAACCAACTATTGTCTTCTGCAATTTCTTTGTATTAAGACATGTCTTAAATTTTGTCATTTGGGTTATATAATGCCCAAATGAAAATATGCTAAATGAGAATATCTTTCCTAAAGTCAGAAACTCTTCAAAAAGTGAAAAAGCTGCACCCCAGGTCAGTCTGTGCAGCTTGCTTAGACAACCTAAGGTTAATACACTGCTTGTCCTAGACTGACCCTTCAATATGATGGATAAGGATTGTATCATCAACCCATTCCCACACAATCCCGCTTTTTAGGCCCCTGTAGAAAAAGGCTTTGGAAATTGTGGTGGAGTACAAAGAATTTGCCCATCACAAGCATTTTTTTGATTGTCAACAGTGTCCTCAAAAAACTTTCAAAATTCCATTTACATGTACTTCAAAATATTGTCTGTATATTCTTTTAATTTTGAAAAGTCTAAAAAATTTATTTTATGGTAATTTGTTAAACCAGTTTAACCCTTTCCTGTATAATCACTGGTTTTTACGTCCCTGTGCTTTTATTCTTGAGAAAACATTGTGGGAAAAGAAGAAATTGCTTGTAACAAGCAATTTCTTCTTTTCCCACAATATTTTCTACCCTGTAGATTGGTTACTTTTGGAATTGCACTCACTTTTAATTGTCGTCTGCAACTTCTTTGGATTTGGACAAGTCTAAAATTTTGAAAAACAGGAAAGGGTTAATATTATTTATTGGAATTTTTGTTTTGTTTTTTGACAGTCATTTCTTTAGCTCCTCTATCCCATCTAGATTACCATCTAGATTACATGGATTGGTACATGATTTCGAAAAGGATGTCATTTACTTCCCAATATGTAGCAAGTTGATTATTTGGCAAAAGGTCAATGTCAATAAAATTGTCACTAGGGTACTTTTTTGTTGATTTTTTCTTTTCTCAAAATGTTTTATTGAAACTGAAAACAGATAACTCCTGGCTGAGGATTTAAAGTCAAATGTTCATCTGATTAACCCTAGTCATGCTGAATAAAATCCTTTCTCAGACAGGGATCAAAATCAAAGGACTCAAAGCACTGGTAGCCTTAGTTGTTGGTCAATATTTCTTTGAAAATTTATTTCATATACTACTCTGGCTTGAATTGGACAAGCTGGGGATGTAGACTAAGATCAGACTGCACATATCTTTTTCTATACCTCCAGCCGAAACAGGAATATTCCAGGTTCAGCATGACAAGGGATAGTCTTAATTATCAAGCTAATCACTCTTGGCTGTTTTTCTTAGGACAAATAATTAAACGCTTCACACATTGATTATTGATGATATATGATCAGATAATCCAGGGTAATTTACACAATAAATTTAGGGTTGGGTTTTGTGATTAGGTTGGTATTCAGCTTAGACAGGTATCGGAACAATAAGTTTGATGTTATGAAATCAAGAAGGAAATTTTGGGACTGCATGTGCAAATTGTGATGGACAGGGAGGGTTGAACAATTAAGGGGCCGCTTTAAATAGGTAGTTTTGTATATATTTTTTATTATTTTCATTTCAGAGATGACAGTAACTGATTGTCTTGGAGAGAGAAAGGGGCAATGAAGATAACATTTTATGCTTATATCAATAATTAATTTGTTTTTTGTGTATCATATGATTTCTTATTTTGTGACTGGGTATTTACGCTAGTCATCCGGTGACTTGATTTTCTTGCTTCAAAACATTTTAATTTTTATGCTAATTGCAGGTCATTCTTATCAAATTTTGATTGGAGGATTTCGTACTCCAACAAATTTTGTCAGACAGACCAACAATTGTCGTGTAAGCTGATATATTTTGTCATCATTTTATTGATCTGTTGTTTTGTATTTTATTTTTTCGGGGTTGGATGGTGGTTTTTCTTAACATTGTGTCTGTTTTGGCAGTAAAAGTATTTAGTCATTTCCCAGACAACAAAATTTTAGACTGGTCCAGATTGAAAGAAGTTGCAGAAAACTATTTAAAGTATATGAAATTTTAGAATTTTTCAACTTTCTGGGAAGAAAACATTGTGAAAAATGAAGAAATTGCTTGTTACAAGCAGTTTCTTCATTCTACACGATGTTTACCCCATAGTTTTTCTTAAGTGCATCCAAAAGGGTCATTGTGTTGGAATAGGTTAAAGAAAGAATGCTGTTTTTAGCTTAGATTGTAACACTACCTCAAAGTGTCCTCAGTTTTGCACCTTTTTAGTAGCAACAGTATATCCACTGACTCCACCGGCCATGCCTACTTCCACTTCGATGTTAAACGGCATTATTTAACAAAATTATGGCCAGTAACATGGAAAAAGAAAAGTAAAGAATACTTGTTGGCCACCTTAGTGTTGTAACAGCTTGAATAAGCTGTAGTTAGAACATTTTAAAAATTGCAAAACTAACAAAAATGCTCAACATAAATATCAGAGTTCAAAGATTACTTTTGGTCTAAATGAATGATTTAATGATTGGTCAATTGATTCTTTGATTGACAGCTGTGAAACATTAATCATACCTTGATAGGCTGCAGTTATGATGTGGTGCCATCCATCAACAAGATTACACTGAAAATGTTGAAGATAACATATCAAATGGAAAAAATTGCATCCAGGAATTTAACAGTAAGATCAAACACTATTTGAAAATGAGAAAGTTGAAAATTCAGGGAATATTTTGTATTAGATGTGATCCCAAAATTTATAATGGACCAAGAGTTGTGTAGGAAAATATTGAAATTTCATAAGACTGAAGATTGACTGCAACATCCATTTTTTTTAGTGATGGGAAACCAGTGCAAGGTTGTGGATTACTATAATTTTATAATACTTCTTTACATTATTTACGTGCAAACTTTAAGTATTTTAAACTAAAAAAGATGCCAAAAAAGTTTTACTATTTTTTTTCTGTAAATCTGATAATCTTTATTGTTACTATGATGTTAAATGCTCAAAAATGCTCATGTCAGCTATTGTGATCACCCTTCGTCCATCGTCCATATTCCATCAACAATTTCTTTAAACAATATCACCTCAAAAACCACTGGGCGAATTCCAATAAAATTTGGCAGAAATGTTCTTAAGGTGGTCCACTTTAAAAATGGTTAAAGGAATTGAAATCCTTTAAAAACTCTGGTTGCAATGGCAACATAAGGGAAATTTAAAAAAAAATGTTTGAAAATCTTCTCCTCCTGACCCAGAAGGCTAAGAGCGTTGGTATTTTGCATGAAACATCATTATATTGACCTCTTTCAAAATAGCTAAAATCATGACCCTGGGGTCCTCAGGGGCCAAGACAAGGGGGTAGGAGTTTATATAGAAATAAAGAACGATTTTTTAACGAGATCCTCTCCCAAACCAAAAGGCCAACATGAAAAAAATTTGGTAGAAATGTTCCTTATTGGTCTCCATTAAAAAAAGTCAAAAGAATTGAAAACTTTTAAACAAAAGTGGAATTTGAAATAATCTTTAAAACTCTTCTTCTGATCCAGAAGGCGATGAGCCTTGATATTTTGCATGAAACATCAGTATATTGACCTCTTTCAAAAAAGCTAAAATCATGAAACTGGGGTCCTCAGGGACCAAGCCCCAGGGGGTAGAAGTTTATATAGAAATAAAGAACGATTTTTAAACAACATCCCCTCCCAAACCAATAGGCCAATATGAAACGAATTTGGCAGAAATGTTCCTTATTGGTCTCCATTAAAAAAGCCAAAAGAATTGAAAACTGTTAAAAACTCAGGTTGCCAAAGCAACAAAAATGTTTCCAAAGATCACAAGATTTGTTATATCTATTCCTAAATTGGCACGGTAAATACTCATCTGAACCGTTCGTGTTCTTAGGTATATATTTAACCATCAACGAACCTTTGTTCTCTCACAGATCCTTTATATTGTGATGGTGATTACTCATATTTCTTAGTTTTATCAATGGCTAGTTCTTCACTTTAGGGTCCTTCTCACATAAATATTCCTGAACGTCTTCTTCATCTAGATGCTGCGAGACTGAATGACGTGGGAGCTTGCTCTGTGGAATATTGCAATAAAGGCATTTAAATTTCTTATCATAGACTCTTAAACCCGTGTTTTGTGTTGGTATGACTGTGTAGGGTTTAGAAAGCGTATTTGGTTTTTTACTCTCTAAGTCTTTGTCATCTTCATCTTTGCTCTGTAGAACGGGTACGTTACTGGTCGCCTTTGTAATGTCATAACAAATGTTTTTACTTGTTTTCAGCTTCATCATGGTACTATTTCTTCTTTATCACTCATGACATCTGATCCCGAACCTGATCCAGGGATAAAATCCTAATCATATCAGAGTAAAGGAAAGAAATTGATCCGAAATGCTTTATGAGTCAGAAACACATGAGAAATCTTTGTTCTATTTCGGGAGCTTTGCTCTGGTCTTACTGAAATAATAATTATTAAAAATATCTTAAATAACTTGTAATTAGACAAATTTCTTTTGGGTTGTGTCGCATTAGTCACACATAAACTGTGTTCAATTTTGAAGCACACTTCAGT
This sequence comes from Fragum fragum, assembly GCA_946902895.1. NCBI lineage: Eukaryota > Metazoa > Mollusca > Bivalvia > Cardiida > Cardiidae > Fragum > Fragum fragum. Next base: position 64,367,226 of record OX336369.1, on the reverse strand, counting down.
CAAATAATTAAAAAAAGAGATCGAATCAAACAGTCTTTAAATTATTCTGCTCTGTAATCAAGAAATATTTCTTTGAATTTCTTCTTCTCCTATACCTCTTGGCCAATTTTGACCAAATTTGTCAAGAATCTTACTAGGTCGGCCCTTTTCTAAACTTGTTCATGAAAATTTGATTAGTGAAAAGAATGGGGTTTGGCAGGTAGGAATATGAAATAATTCCTTAAAAATCTTCTACTACCAAACAATTGGACGAATTTGGACATCTAGGAGTTTCACATCATCTGTAAGTGGGAGAATCTTATTTTTGTTTCTTTTTCGTTCTATTAGTGTTGAAAGAGCATGGGATTAAACGTCGTCGTCCAATTCATTTCGATCAATTTTGCAAAACCCTTCACCCTATCCATGTTATCTTATCGCCTTTCTCGATTGCTTCACTTTCTAGAATGCTACAGCATTTTTTGCAGTGAATGGCCGAATATTTAAAGCCAGAGATGGTGTTCTATAGAAGTAACTCTGCTTTTTGAAACTCGATACTACTTTCTACTGGCTTCTACTACTGTCTAAAATTTCGCAGGGTCAACAATGCTTTCGAGTGTTTGGTTTGCTGTTTACTAGCTCTACTGGCCAAAGGCCTGAAGAGCTATATAGTGGCTTTTCCCATCCGGCGTCCGTCCATCTGGCTGTCAGGCTGTTAACTTTTCATTGTTTACGCCATAGAGTCCACAGTTTTCATCGGATTCTCTTCAAACTCTCTCTGAATGATTGTACAGTCAAAACCCGCTACAACGACATACTTTGTCCCCTCACAATTCCTGTCGTTAACTGAGTCAGTCGTTGTAATGGAGCTGGAGATTTTGGGTACCGGGAGATTTTTCGGGATGTCGGCGAGAAATGACGGACTAGACAGGAAATGAAAGTTGTAAACAGAATCAGGCTAAAAGCTGGGAAGTTTACGTATTACGTTACGGATTGGGACAAGTCGGCAATTTTGCGATAAACACACAATTGAAAATAAATATTTATTAACGTGTGCATGTATTTGCAGCAAACATATTCATATACAAGCCATGCTTTAACAATTACACAAAAAGAACGCATATTTTGTATAGTACTAAACGAAATCAATTGTTTGCAGACGAATTTTCCTTATTTAATTAGTCCTTTCCCACTCAATCCCGAATCATCAACTGTCATTTTTTTATTTCATAAAGTCAAACAATATTTTCTGGACTGTAGAACCACTGTAACTGTCAAAACTTCGCATGACTTTCCACAAGCTGTCGAGATTGGTCTGTATGACCGGGTTCTGCTCTACGAATTTTATGACGTTGGTGAGATGTTTTCGTGCTTCCGTACGTGAGATTGTGGGATCTGCTGGTTCGTCATCGTCGTCGCTCAGGATATCGGTGGATCTGTCTTCGTAGTCGGATAAGGGATCGTCTGTTGCCTTTCGTTTGTGTATCAGTTGTAGAATGGAACGGTCACTCAGGCTATCACCAGTTTCGGCAGAACTGTCGACGTTGATGTAGTCGTTGGCTTCCATTCTGTCCTCGGTTGGTAGTTTTGACAGAAGACGTCGTAGTTCGGAAAGTGGTAGGTCGTCAGAAGGATCGTTATCCATGTCGGCGGTCTCATCGGAGGGGAGAATCTTTACATGTCGCCAGCAGTTTTCAATGGTAGAATGTTTCACCGACGTCCAGGCTTCTTTCACGTTTGTTATGGCTTGTTTAAGGGAGATTGTCTGTTCTTCATTATCTTCTATACATTGTAGAATGTGGCGGATGGGTAGGTTGCGATAGTAACTCTTGAAGGTTCTGATGATGCCAGCGTCCATAGGTTGGATGTGGGCGGTAGTGTTTGGTGGTAGGTACTTTACGGTGACGTTGGTCAGGTTCAAATTTTCGGATGATTGGCTGGTCGCATTGTCAATAAGAAGGATAACTTGTCGTCTCTCAAGTCGCATTCGGCGGTTGAATTTCATCAGCCAGTCTTGGAAGATGAGCGTTGTCATCCAGGCTTTTTTGTTGAATGCATAGGTGACGTAGATTGTTGGGTCGAATGTCTTCCCGAATGAACGTGGTCTGGCACTCTTCCCTTTCACGAGCGGTTTGAGTTTATCTGTACCTGTAGCGTTTGTACATAAGGCGACGGTATCATCATAAGGATCGTTTCTGTTGAAATTGGGTCAGATCCAGAAACACGGGAAAAGCGGCCTTATGAAAATTTGATAAAAAATATATTTTAAAAAATCCTGGCTCAAAAGTCGACAGTTTTTATCGGATTTTCCAGAACTTGATTGAAATATCTTGGTTAACATAATAAAGTCATCATTTTTATCGAAATTCCCTTCAAAGATGAATGGAAAAGGAGTGGATCCATCAGAAAACACGGAAAAAAGGGGCCTTATTGATTTTCACTTTTAACAATCGTATTAATATGATAAAGTCCACAATTATTACTGGATTCTGATGAATATTTCACAGGAATTGTAGGGTCATAAGGAAACGTCTTTCTGGAATTGAGTGGATCCGTCAGCAAACACGGGAAAAGGGGCATTGAGGATTGTTGCTCAAATTGATAAAGGGGATATAGTCCAATTTGATTTTTTAGCTCACATGAGCACGAAGTGCTTTGGGGGAGCTAATGTGATGGATCAGCGTCCGTCTTCCGACCTTCCGTCCGTCTGTCCATCCGTCCGTCCGTCCGTTCACAATTACAAAAAAATCTTCTCCTCCTGAACTAACCATGGAATTTCAACAAAACTTTACAGAAATGATCCTTAGGTCATGCTCTTTCAAAATACTTCAAAGAATTGAAATCCATGAAGAACTCTTGTTGCCATGGCAACGAAGTGAAAAAAACTTTAAAAATCTTCTCCTCCGAAGCTGTAAGGCCTAGAGCTTAGATATTTGGTACAAATCATCTATTGACCCTCTACCAAAATACATCAATGATTTACCGTTTTATGAAAATTAGCCCTTTTCTTGGCGATCCCTGATTTTACATAGAAATAAAGAAGGAAATCTTTAAAAAATCTTCTTCTCCCAAACCATAAGGCCTAGAGCTTTGATATTTGGTATACATCATCATCTAATGACCCTCTACCGAAAGACTTCAACGATTTACCGTTTTATGAAAATTAGCTCTTTTCTGGGCCATCCCTGATTTTACATAGAAATAAAGAAGAAAATCTTTAAATATCTTCTTCTCCCAAACCATCAGGCCTAGAGCTTTGATATTTGGTACAAATCATCATCTATTGACCCTCTACCAAAAGACTTCAAAGAATTACCGTATTCTGAAAATTAGCCCTCTTCTTGGCATTCCCTGATTTTACATACAATAAAAGAAGGAAATCTTAAAAAAAATCTTCTTCCAAATCATTAAGCCTAGAGCTTTGATATTTGGTACAAATCATCATCTATTGACCCTCTACCAAGTATTTTCTGTGCAATCCCTAATTTTAGTTAGGAATCAATAATGATAACTTTGAAAACCTTCTTCTCCGAAACCATAAGGCTAACAGCTTTTATACTTGGTATGTATTGATGTCTTTACTTCAAAGCATTACCATATGCAGGAAATGAGAGCTATATGGTGGGATCATCAATATACCTAGGATTAAAGTAGAATTAAAAGAGATATCCTTAAACATCTTCTCCAAAATAATAAGACAGAGGGCTTTGCTATTTTGTTAATATCATAATGCCATTAACCATCATACTCAAGGGAGCGATTTAGGACCATCGTGGTCCTCTTGTTTTAATTCTTTTTACGCTGTCTTCCTTAGGCAATTAACTTCCTTTAATATCTTATTTTTTGACAGAAAACTTTATAACCAGTAGAGCGTCTCAGGCACTGATTGGCCTCTTGTTTATTAACTCTTTCGTTACAAGCCAGCTCTCTCAAAATTGTTCTGAACAAGTACCTTAGTTTGTCGTGACCATGTCTTTTTTCGGCAAACAGCAGAACCAATCTCTCACTTTTGATAATTCGGGAAACTTCGTCGGCTTTGAGGATGGACAGTAAATGTTTAAGTTCTTCAGATATTTCACTTGATACTGGGAGAAGAAAACGGCTTGTCTCAACAACTCATCTAGATGTCTGACTATCTGGACAGAGCGTATATCCTTTTGAATGTTTCCGAAGCTCACGAGTCTTGTAATATCCATTCCAAAATTGGCAGGGAAGATTCTCATCTGAATCATAAGTGTTCGTAGGTATATATTAAACCATCAACGAGCCTTCCTCTCTTTTACTTTTTTACTCTCTAAGTCTTTGTCATCTTCATTTTTGCTCTGTAGAACGGGTACGTTACTGGTCGCTTTTGTAATGTCAGAACAAATAGTTTTACTTGTTTTCAGCTTCATCGTGGCACTATTTTCTTCTTTATCACCCATGACATCTAATCCCGAGTCTGATCCAGGGATAAAATCCTAATCATATCAGAGTAAAGGAAAGAAATTCACCCGAAATGCTTTATGAGTCAGCCAACACATGAGAAATCTTTGTTCCATTTCGGGAACTTTGCTCTGGTCTTACTGAAATAATGATTATTAAAAATAACTTAAATAACTTGTAATTAGACAGTTTTCTTCTGAGTTGTGTCGCATAAGTCACACAAAACTGTGTTCGAAAATGAAGCACACTTCAGTCAAATTATTAAAAAAAGGAGATCAAATCAAACAGTCTTTAAAATATTCTGCTCTGTAATCATGAAATATTTCTTTGAAAATCTTCTTCTCCTAAACCTCTTGGCCAATTTTGATTAAATTTGTGAAGAATCTTATTTGGGTGGTCCCTTTTCAAAACTTGTTCATAAAATTTGATAAGTGAAAAAGAATGGGGTTTGGCAGGTAGGAATATGAAATAATTCCTTAAAAATCTTCTACTACCAAACAATTGGACGAATTTGGACATCTAGGAGTTTCACATCATCTGTAAGTGGGAGAATCTTATTTTTGTTTCTTTTTCGTTCTATTAGTGTTGGAAGAGCATGGATTTAAATCTCGTGGTCAAATACATTTCGATCAATTTTGCAAAACCCTTCACCCTATCCATGTTATCTTATCTCCTTTCTCGATTGCTTCACTTTCTAGAATGCTACAGCATTTTTTTGCAGTGAATGGCCGAATATTTAAAGCCAGAGATGGTGTTCTATAGAAATATCTCAGTTTTTTGAAACCCGATACTACTTTCTACTGGCTTCTACTACTGTCTAAAATTTCGCAGGGTCAACAAAGCTTTCGAGAGTTTGGTTTGCTGTTTACTAGCTCTACTGGCCAAAGGCCTGAAGAGCTATATAGTGGCTTTTTCCCATCCGGCGTCCGTCCATCTGGCTGTCAGGCTGTTAACTTTTCATTGTTTGCCCCATAGAGTCCACAGTTTTCATATGATTCTCTTCAAACTCTCTCAGAATGATTGTATCATCATAAGGATCGTTTCTGTTGAAATTGGGTCAGATCCAGAAACACGGGAAAAGTGGCCTTATGAAAATTTGATAAAAAGTATTCTTAAAATCCTCGCCCTTAAGTCCACAGTTTTCATCGGATTTTCCAGAACATGATTGAAACATCTTGGTTAACACAATAAAGTCAACATTTTTATCAAAATTCTCTTCAAAGATGCATGGAAAGGAAGTGGATCCATCAGAAAACACGGAAAAAAGGGGCCTTGTGGATTTTCACTCTAAACAATCCTGTTAATGTGATAAAGTCCACAATTATCATTGGATTCTGATGAAAATTTCACAGGATGATAGTAGGGTCATAAGGAAGCTTCCCTCTGGAAATGGAGTGGATCCGTCAGCAAACACGAGAAAAGGGGCATTAGGGATTGTTGCTCAAATTGATAAATGGGATATAGTCCAATTTGACATTTTTTTTTTTTTTTATTTTTATTTTTTTTTTTTTTTTTTGCTTTCTTTTTTAAGCAATTAACTTCCTTTAATATCTTTTTTTTGACAGAAAACTTTATAACCAGTAGAGCGTCTCAGGCACTGATTGGCCTCTTGTTTATTAACTCTTTCGTTACAAGCCAGCTCTCTCAAAATTGTTCTGAACAAGTACCTTTGCTTGTCGTGACCATGTCTTTTTTCGGCAAACAGCAGAACCAATCTCTCACTTTTGATAATTCGGGAAACTTCGTCGGCTTTGAGGATGGACAGTAAATGTTTAAGTTCTTCAGATATTTCACTTGATACTGGGAGAAGAAAACGGCTTGTCTCATCAACTCATCTTGATGTTTGACTATCTGGACAGAGCGTACATCTCTTTGAATGTTTCTAAAGATCGCGAGATTTGTAGTATCCATTCCAAAATGAGCAGGGAAGACACTCATCTGAATCAATAGCGTTCTTTGGTATATATTTAACCATCAACGATCCTTCCACTCTCACAGATCCTTTATATTGTGATGGTGATTACCCATATTTCTTAGCTTTATCAATAGCTAGTTCTTCACTTTAGGGTCCTTCTCACATAAATATTCCTGAACGTCTTCTTTATCTAGGTGCTGCGAGACTAAATGACGTGGGAGCTTGCTCTGTGGAATATTGCAATAAAGGCATTTTCATTTCTTATCATAGACTCTTAAACCTGTGTTTTGTGTTGGTATGACTGTGTAGGGTTTGGAAAGCGTATTTTGTATTTTAATCTCTAAGTCTTTGTCATCTTCATTTTTGCTCTGTAGAACGGGTACGTTACTGGTCGCCTTTGTAATGTCAGAACAAATATTTTTACTTGTTTTCAGCTTCATCGTGGTACTATTTTCTTCTTTATCACTCATGACATCTAATCCCGAACCTGATCCAGGGATAAAATCAAAAAAAAAATCAGAGTAAAGGAAAGAAATTCATCTGAACTGCTTTATTAGTCAGCCAACACATGAGAAATCTTTGTTTCATTTCGGGAACTTTGCTCTGGTCTTACTGAAATAATAATTATTAAAAATAACTTAAATAACTTGTAATTAGACAGTTTTCTTTTGAGTTGTGTCGCATTAGTCACACAAAACTGTGTTCGAAAATGAAGCACACTTCAGTCAAATTATTAAAAAAAGGAGATCAAATCAAACAGTCTTTAAAATATTCTGCTCTGTAATCATGAAATATTTCTTTGAAAATCTTCTTCTCCTAAACCTCTTGGCCAATTTTGATTAAATTTGTGAAGAATCTTATTTGGGTGGTCCTTTTCAAAATTTGTTCATAAAAATTTGATAAGTGAAAAAGAATGGGGTTTGGCAGGTAGGGATATGAAATAATTCCTTAAAAATCTTCTACGCCAAAAAAATTGGACGAATTAGGACAACACTTGACAAGACTTTTCCTGATCCGTTTCAAAACTTTTTATATGAAATTTTGATGAAAAAACTCAATCATGACAAGACAGGCTTATCAGACTTACAGAAACCAGGTAATAATAAAAAAAAAACCGTTAAGCTCATTTGGACAAAACTTTGCAGAACTGTTCCCTCGGTGAAAAGTTGTTCGTGTAATTTGTAGTTATGATCAGTCTTGTTTTTTTAGCTCCACTAGCCGAAGGCCAAGGGGCTATCGTCAAAGCATCAAATCAATCGTCCGTCCGCCCGTCAGTCTGTAAACGTTTACTTTAAAAATCTTCTCCTCAGAAAGTATTGAACAGAATTCAACCGAAAATCACAGAAATGATCCTTGGGTGACCCTTTATCAGATTCCTTCAAAGAATTTTGATGGGATGAAAAACCTAGCTTTTAGGGAGCTTTTTACCATATATGGAATATAGCGAATAAACTGAAGGTAGTCTCCTTAGTATATAATAGATATTTTTATATTCTGCATGGATGTTCATCGATCCTTTTTGGAGTACCTTTAATTAGATTTTTTTGAAGAGATATTTATCTGTTGTAATTTTTAGATGTAATGGGCCTAATTTTGTAAACTTATTAAAGGGAGGTAATAAATTTAGCTGATTTAGTCAACTGTAATGCATATCATTGTGCATAATGATTTTTCTTATTAAATGTTTGAGAGAAAGATTTATCATTATCCTTTAGTCCTTAACCAGATGACTAAAATCTAGATTGAATTAAATTGAAAGGAACCAATTACCACACTACACACTGCTGCTTTTCTCAAACTATTCAAAATATATATATGGAAAAGTTTGAATTAAAAGGAGAAATTGCATGTAGCAAACAATTTCTCCTTTCTAGCTCCACTGGCTGAAAGCCAACGGGCCATTGTCATTGGTGTGGTGTCTGTCATGCGTCTGTCTGTCAGGCTGTCCATCTGTCCATAGATTTTTTCTTTGATAATCTTCTCCTCAGAAAGTACCACACAGAATTAAACAAAGTTGCACTGAAAAGATCCTTGGATGACCCTTTATCAGATTTCTTCAGAGAATTTAAATCCGATGAAAAACATGGCGTTAATGGGTGACGCTATTTCCATATATGGCGAAAGCTTTGAAAATTTCTCAGAAACCAGTGGATGGATTTCATCCAAATTTTACAAAAATAGCCCTTTGGTGACCCTTTATCAGATTTCTTCAAAGAAAATTCTGAACAGATGAAAAACATGGCTTTAAATGGTGTGGTTTATTTCCATATATGGCCAAAGCTTTCAAAATCTTCTCAAAAATCAGTGGATAGATTTCAATCAAATTTTACAGGATTAGTCCTTGAAGGACTCTATATCAGATTCCTTCAAAGAATGTTGATCCGATGAAAAACATGGCTTAAATAGGCGGGGCTTATTTCCGTATATGGTATATAGTAAAGACTTTAAAAAAAATTTTTTTCAGAAACAATTAGATTGGTTTTAACCAAATGCCTCAGGAAATACCAATTTATTAGACCCTGTATCAGATGAATTCAGTTAATTTGATTGGGGAAAAGCATGGCATTTTTGGTGGGGGTTCTAATTTCCGTATATGGAACATATTCTAAAAACTTTGAAAATCTTCTCAGAATCCTATCGATGGGTTTCAACCTAATTTCGGAGGAATGATCCTCGGTGGACACTTTGTCAGATTTCTTCACATAATTTTGATAGGTTGAAAATTATGGCTTTTATGGGTGGGGCTAATGTCCATTATGAAATACAGTGAAAATTTTGTAAATACCTTTTCATCTTACTTAATATATGAATTTTACGTAACTCAACCTGACTTTGTAAAACAGTGAAAAGTTTTAAATGCTTCGATGGAACTATTTCAAAGATTTCATTGACTAGATTTATTTGCTAGAGATGGCTAAGATAATTCAGTTTATATTGAATACAATGTACTGAAAACTTTATTTGCTTAATCAGTATATTCAGGCCTGTCGAGCGATGCAGGCACTTAAGCGCCTTTAGTTTAATTTCTTGATAATTGGCCAATATCTCTATAACTACGGAACAAATAAGAGCTTCATATTTATATTGTTTGAAATTTGATGATGACTGCACAGCCTAGGTTTGCTAATTGATGGTTTGCCTCTGTCAATCAAAAAGTTAATTGAACAATCAAATCATTCATTTAGAACGGAAGTGAACTTTTAAAAATGACAATGGTCGTCAATTATGTTAAGCATTTTTGTCGGTTTGTGACTGAAGCATCGTTACTAAAGCTTAAGAAGCTGTAGTAATGATGTTTAGGTCGCCAACCAACCATTTTTCTAGGAGGAAAGAATTTCATCCCTCTTTGGACTAGGTCTTTTGTTGTTGTATGTTATTTCAGGATTTAGCACCTGTGACCTAGCTGTGGCACAGGTATGCGGTGCTTTTGGTAAGATAATTGCTATCCCTTAAACGCAAGAAATTGCTATTGATAAGGTATGTTGTACTGTGGCTTGCAAAAGAAATTTTAATAATTCAATGTTATTTTTGTCAAGCCCGCTTGCGGTGAGCGAGACAGAGTTGTCACTATGACATGTCGGTGTATGTGCATTAGTGTGTTAATCCGTTAGTCCGTCCGTACTAATTTGTCCAGACATTTTTGGATGGATTTCAAAATAATTTGGCACAATTATTCTCCATCATAAGTAGATGTGCCATTTGAAAGAATTTTTGGGAAAGTTCTAATGTCAATGTCACAGCTGAGGCTCAAACACTAAAATCGTTTTTGTCCGGACAATTACTCTTACATTTTGGATGGATTTCAAAATAAATTGGCACAATTATTTCTCCATCATGAGTAGATGTGCCATTTGAAAGAATTTTTTGGATAGCTTCAAGTTTAAAGTCAAATCTGAATGTCATAGACTAAAATTGTGCTTGTCCGGAGCATGATGCCTACAAAACGTTGCTCGCTCGAAAGCAGTTGTCTTGGGACAACCATTTAGTTACTAATATCTGTGGCACAGAGCAAACTTTCATGAATTTACGTGCTGAATTCGATCATTATTTCACTATGACTTAGCATCCTTTAGCTCATTCTGTATTGCTATAGCCTGAGTGGTAGAGGCATCACTGGTGTTGTCAGCATGTAGGAACTTTGATATTTTGTAAAATATATTAATCTGAAATTCTGATATGTGATATGTCTATCTAGAAAGGAATTTATACCACCAAATCCCTCATGGTCCTACATGGCTCAGTGGCAGCGGACTTGTAAGAAGTAGAGAGTTGTTAGTTTGAATCCTGGTGGCATAGCTGTTCATGCGGGTATAACATTGGGCGAGACGTTTTGGAGCCCAAGCCTAGTACTAGTCATACCCAGGAATCACAAGAAAAAATAATTATGCTGTGATATCACTGAAAAATTCTGTAAGGCAGCCCCGTATTCCATACAAACAATGAATCAACTATTTGGCGACAGGCATCTATGCTTCTATTGTTCATCTTCTGTCAATGACAAACAACTTTCATTGGCTAAGATAAACGAGTCTTTTGTCATAGCAAAAGGGACAAAATGCCAATCTTATGGATAGTGTCCACTTTTTCATAAGAATTGCTCTTTATCCACATTTCTTTTAATTCCTGTACCCAAATTGGCCGTAGCAGTAGGTGCACTTTATGCAATATTTACATGTGTAATGTTGATGCCTAAAAACATCATATTTTAAAAAGAACAAAATGTAGTAGATATATACCAAATAGTTGCATTCATCATGAAAAGCAGACATCAGCATGATGTTGGTTTATGCTTTTACTAACCCTTGTCATGCTGAACCGAGAATATTCCGGTTTTGGAAGGGGGTGTAGACTAAGATCAGCTTAAGGCCAAGTGACAAAATTGGTCTTGTCTACAGCACATCTTCTAGATTTTTGGCGGAATTCAAATTAATTTGGTGCAGTTATTCCCCTTGATGAGAGCTAGTATCATGTGAAAAGTATGTTTGGATACACTCAACACCAAGGTCACAGCTGAAGGTCAAGTGACAAAAACTTTTTTTCTTTTTCCAAATTAACTACGAATCATCGAAAAGTCTATTGTGTTACTTTCGAGGTCAAAGATACGAATAAAAGTCAAATAAGCATGTTTTCCTCGACCAGAGGTCTCAAGTGAAAGTTGCTTTTCAAAACAGACCATGCAGCTTGTTTTATATTTTTATCTGATTACGTCACAAATTCTCGTAGGCCAACCTTGTCTGTGTCACATTTCTTGTCCTTGGTATTTAGGTATAAAATTAGAATAATCTTTTGTCATTTATTACACGGTCGAGTGAAAGGAACATTTGTTGTCATAAAATATCATGTACATGTTTGATTATATTTGAAAAGTTGTAAAGAACGGATTCAGTATTAAACCATGTCGACAACTACAAAATTCTTTTCTACTTTGTTGATTTCCCCATTCTACATAAAGTCGTTATGCGTGCAATATTTCTTAATATAGCTTTCTACAAGCTATATTTACGACATTTTCTCGCCCGACGACGGTAAATCGCAATATATTTGACAGATCGTCGCTGTAAATCAAAATTAGAATCTCCAATCAAATGGTTTATTTGGACCATAAGTAAAATGTTGACCTCCAGCATTTATGTAATATTTCTCGTTGATTGGAATTAAACCTCACAGAGTAACGTCCTTTGATTTCTCAATAGAATTGATCAGTGGGCGCGGTGATCAGTTTATTAATCTTAATCTTTTATAATACAGTGCAGATATTGTACACCCTTGAATGATAAGAAGAAGAAGCAAAGGAAACAGAAAAAAATCCTAGCAAGAGATTTCTTAATGACGGATCGCTGACCTCGCCCATTGACACCTCTAGCAACGCCAGTTGACTCTTACAGGAAGTTCTACTTCGATATTGAATGGCGTTCTTGGGCAAAATGTATGGCCAGAGAAATGAATCAAAAAAGTAAATAAAATTGTATGGTTGGCGAGCCTAAAGGCCGTAAATACAGCTTGAATAACTGATTGCCGCTAAGAATGGGGTTGATATGTATAAATGTAATGCGAACTAAAGGACAGAAGTAAAAGCTAACTCCAATTGTAGTTACAACGTTAATGTTTTATGTCCCGGACTACATGTTTTATGAAATAATGTAGTCAATTACTACAACCGAATAGCCATATCGGAAGTAAGTGGGCGTGGTAAGCAATCCGTCGATTAACCAAACCCATAGAAACACGTGCAGCTAATCCCTTTCTGGTACGATGTAAAGCGCAAAGGTCGGCCGTTTAGCGACAATCTCACGTGATGTCTGCTGATAGATGAACTAACTATGTGGAAATTGTAAAAGAACATCTCCCAAATCCAGAAATCCGAAGACCTGTTTTCAGTTTATTTCTTTAATTCTTTCTTTTTATTTTCTTCTTCTTCTTCTTCTTTTTACTTAAGCTGTATTACTCTTCAGCTGGTGACAATACTTTATTCTTGCCAAAGTTTGGAAATGTCGGATGAGTACAAAGATAGGTTCAGTATTTGGTAGAAAACATCTATAATCAATTTCTTCCTTTTAAATAGCGTTTCCTTATGACTGTTTATCAGGGATGTCTAAAGCTGGATCCTCTATTTGAACGTATTCAACCGATATACTGATTCCTTGTCTAACCTTATTGCCTACCGAAAATGATTTCATAATAAAATGAGCTCTACGATGTCAATTGGTCTATCTGGTTCAGAATTGTTTTCGGAATGGAGACAAATCCGTCTCTCGAAATGAACCCGTTGAGCTGGCATATCGTCGTTGTCATCTAGAACCTCGTAACTACAGCTTGAATCAAGCTGTAGGTACGAAGCCGTAGAATGACAACACGATATGCAAGTGTTGCAAGCGTGTATTTGCATTTTTATACTCGGAACGACAGCTGGCTCTTGACATATTTCTGATGTGGGTCTTCCTGTCCGTCCGCATTGAAAGCTTTACTTTCAAGATCTCAGAAACTACTGCATGGATTCCAAATGATTTTCAAAGGAATTGTTCTAGGGTGAGACCCCTTTTTAAGACAAAGAAAGTTTTATGCGGTGGAAAACCTGGTTTTTATAGAAGAGGTCAATTTCCAAAAATAGTTTTAAACTACTGTATTGATGTCCACAGAATTGATCCTTGGATGATCTTTGAATTTGTAAGATTACTTCAAGAACTTTTTTATCCAGCAAAAAATAGAGTTTGTGGGCTAAGGCTAATCTTCATGTATTTTTTATAGAGAAAACTGCGACAGTTTATCTGAAGCTGGTCAGTAGATTTCGATCAAATTTAACATGATTGGTCCTTTGGCGACTCTATTAACCCTTTCCAGTTTTCAAAATTTTAGACTGGTCCAATCTGGTCCAATTTGAAAGAAGTTGCAGACGACAATTAAAATTGGGTGCAATATTAAAAGTAACTAACCTGCATGTTCGAAAACATTATGGGAAAAGAAGAAACTGCTTGTTACAAGCATTTTCTTCTTTTCCAACAATGTTTTCCCACGTATAAAATCACAGGGACATAAAAACAAGGGTTCATGCAGAAAAGGGTTAAATTCCTTTTAGGAAGGGAATTTATTGCGATGGGAAAATTCATTTTTGGCGGGGAAAATCTACTTCTCAGAAACCGCTTGATAGGTTTTAACCAAATTATATACGAGTGAATCCTTATCAGATTAATTCAATAAAAATGACCGGATGCAAGACATGGATTTTTGGGTTGGGCTATTTTCTATGAGTGGTATATTGTAAAAATCTATTTTTTTTAAAAAAGATAAAATATTCTCGATGGATGTAGAACGTGTCTTTTAAGGGCGGGGCTTATTTCTGTATATGGTGAAAGCGTTTTTTTTTGTTTGTTTTTTTTTTTTTTTTTTTTTGGTTTTTTTTTTTTTTCGTTTTTTGTTGTTTTTAGGACACCTGACCGAAGGTCATGGTGACAGGTTGCGATTGTGTTTTGTCCGTCGTCATTAGCTTATATATTGACAACTTTGATTTTTGTTTTTTTTACCAAACCAAAATACTAACAGCTCTGATATTTGGTATGTGGCATCATCTAGTGAACCTCAATCATTATTGTATGAATTATAACCCCAGGGTCAAAATTAGCCCGTTCCCGAACGTCACAAGTTTAACCTCGGCTTATTTAGTGAAAATTTTGAAAATCTTCTTCACCCGAACGGGAGGGCCTAGAGCTTTGATATTTGGTAAGTAGCATCATCTGGTGGACCACTATTAAGATTGTACAAATAATGGCCCCAGGGTCAGAATAAGGCCGTTCCCGGACGTCACAAGATTAACATAGGCTTATATAGAGAATACTTTAAAAATCTTCTCCTTCGAAACAGAAAGGCCTAAAGCTTTGATATTTGGTATGTAGCATCATCTAGTGGACCTCAATCAAGATTGTATAAATTGCCCGAGGGTATGAATAAGCCCTTCTTCACCCGAACGGGAGGTCCTACAGTTTCGATATTTGATAAGTAGCATCATCGGGTGGACCACTTCAAGATGGTGTAAATAATGGCCCCGGGGTCAGAATTAGCCCGTTCCCGGACGTCACAAGTTTAACATAGGCGTTTATAAAGGAAACTTTAAAAATCTTCTCCTCACAAACAGGGCCTGCAGCTTTGATAATTATATGCGCATCATCATCTAGTGGACCTGTATCAAGATTGCATAAATTGTGGCTCCAGGGACAGAATTAGCCCGTTCCCAGACATCACTAGTTTAACATAGGCTTATATGGTGAAAATTAAAAAAGAAACATATTCATCCAAACGGGAGGGCCTAGAGCTTTGATTTTTGGTATGTAGCATTATCTGGTGGTTCTCTAACATGATTGTATAAATTATGGCCCCAGGATCAAAATTAGCTCGTTCCTGGACGTCAAAAGTTTAACATGGGCCTATGTTTTTAAATCTTCTTCTCTAAAACAGAAGGCCTTGAGCTTTGATATTTTGAATGTAGAATCATCTGGTGGATCTCTATCAAGATTGTATGAATTAATGCCCCAGGGTCATAATAAACCCATCTCCAGATATCACAAGTTTAACATGGGATTATGTTTTAAAAATATTCTTCTCTCGAACAGAAGGGCCTGGAGCTTACATATTTTGAATGTAGCATCATCTGGTGGATCTCTACCTAGATTGAATAAATTATGGCCCTAGGGTCATAATGAGACAATCCCCGGATTTCACAAGTTTTACATAGGGATTATATAGTGAAAATTTAAAAAAAAATCTACTTCTCCCGAAGAGGAGGGCCTGCAGCTTTGATTTTTGGTATGCAACATTATCTGGAATACCTCTATCAGGATTTTATGAATTGTGGCCCCAGGGTCAAAATTAGCCCGTTCCAAGACACCACAAGTTTAACATGGGCTTGTATGGTGAAAACTCTTAAAAAAACTTTTACTCTTGGTTGCTTCTTTTTCCCGAATCCAATGGATGGATATCTAATGGATACCAACCAAATTTCAGAGAAATGATCCTTTGGAGGTCTTATACATGTATTAGATTTCTTCAAAGAATTTTGATCGTATGAAAAGCATAGCTTTTATTTCCGGGACTAATTTACATATAAGGTATATACTGAAAACTTGAAAATCTTTTTTTCTGAGAAACCAGTCGATTGATTCCAACCAATTTTCACAAGAATTATCCTTTTGGGACCTTTCATAAGATTTATCCAAAGAATCTTCATCGGAATAAAATCGTGGCTTCTGTGTGGTCTAATTTGTTGCCTCTTTTTTTCCCGAATCCAATGATTGGATATCTAATGGATATCAACCAAATTTCAGAGAAATGATCCTTTGGTTGTTATATACATGTATTTCTTCAAAGAATTTTGATTGTATAAAAAGCATAGCTTTTATTTCCGGGTCTAATTTACATATAAGGTATATACTGAAAACTTGAAAATCTTTTTTTCTGAGAAATCAGTCGATTGATTCCAACCAATTTTCACAAGAATTATCCTTTTGGGACCTTTCATAAGATTTATCCAAAGAATCTTCATCGGAATAAAATCGTGGCTTCTGTGTGGTCTAATTTGTTGCCTCTTTTTTTCCCGAATCCAATGGATGGATATCTAATGGATACCAACCAAATTTCAGAGAAATGATCCTTTGGAGGTCATATACATGTATTAGATTTCTTCAAAGAATTTTGATCGTATGAAAAGCATAGCTTTTATTTCCGGGTCTAATTTACATATAAGGTATATACTGAAAACTTGAAAAAAAAATTTTCTGAGAAACCAGTCGATTGATTCCAACCAATTTTCACAAGAATTATCCTTTTGGGACCTTTCATAAGATTTATCCAAAGAATCTTCATCGGAATAAAATCGTGGCTTCTGTGTGGTCTAATTTGTTGCCTCTTTTTTTCCCGAATCCAATGATTGGATATCTAATGGATATCAACCAAATTTCAGAGAAATGATCCTTTGGTTGTTATATACATGTATTTCTTCAAAGAATTTTGATTGTATAAAAAGCATAGCTTTTATTTCCGGATCTAATTTACATATAAGGTATATACTGAAAACTTGAAAATCTTTTTTTCTGAGAAATCAGTCGATTGATTCCAACCAATTTTCACAAGAATTATCCTTTTGGGACTTTCATAAGATTTATCCAAAGAATCTTCATCGGAATAAAATCGTGGCTTCTGTGTGGTCTAATTTGTTGCCTCTTTTTTTCCCGAATCCAATGGATGGATATCTGATGAATATCAACCAAATTTCAGAGAAATGATCCTTTGGTGGTCATATACATGTATTAGATTTCTTCAAAGAATTTTGATCGTATGAAAAGCATAACTTTTATTGTCGGGTCTAATTTAGATATAAGGTATATACTGAAAACTTGAAAAAAAAATTTTCTGAGAAACCAGTCGATTGATTCCAACCAATTTTCACAAGAATTTTCTTTTTTGGACCTTTCATAAGATTTATCCATGGAATCTTCATCGGAATAAAATCGTGGCTTCTGTGTGGTCTAATTTCCTTATATGGTATATACTGAAAACTTTGAAAAAAATCTCAGAAACCTATTCAAAGAATTCATCCAAATTTCACAGGAATGATCCTCGGGTGACTTTTTGTTAGATACCTTTATCGAATTTTGATCGCTTAAAACAGGGCTTTTATGGGCATGGCTTTTGAAAATCTTAATGCCTTTTCATCTGACTTAGTAAATGCATTTTATATAACTTGACTTAACTTTTTTGAAACAATGAAAAATTTACAATTTTTCTCTAGAACCATTTTAAAGATTTCAGTGACTAGATTTATGCGCCAGATATGGCAAAGACGGTCCACTTTATATTGAATTCTTTAAAACACAGTGTTTTCTAAATCATTGGCAAACAAAACATCTTTGAAATCCAGGCAAAGATACGAACTCGAGACTTCTGGCCATCACATAGGTGCCCTAACTATATCGCTATCTCAACGCGCAAAGGAAATATTTTGTTTTGTGTCAGTGCTTTCGTAATTTGAGCGACTATGGGCGCTATCTGTCGAAATGATGCTGGATTCGTACTAACCTATCGCGACTGTCATTCAAAGAATAAATCAAAGAATTAATCGACAAGTCCAATTATTCATTTAGGCCGGAAGTGACATTTGCCGATATTAACGTGAAACATTTTTGTTGGTTCGACTACTTAAAATGTAGCTTATTCAGGCTGTAGTTACGGCCAAATAACGATTTTACTTTTTTGTTACATGTTTCTGGCCATAAATTTGCATAAAATACCATCGTTTAACCCATTCCAACTCAATCCCTCCTTTTTACGCCCTTCAAGAAAAAAGCTTTGGAAAACATTGTGGGAAATGAAGAAATTGCTTGTATCAAGCAATTTCTTCATTATCCTCAATGTTCTCTATCCAAAAAGGTGAAAAAATTTAAAATTCCATCAACTTGAAATTATCGTTTGCATCTTCTTTCAATTTGGACCAGTCTAAAATTTTGTCAAGTGGGAATGGGTTAATATCGAAGAAGAACTTCTTGTCAAAGTCAGTGCACGTGGACAGAGGAGTCAGTGGGCGGGACCAGCGATCGGTCAACTATGTATTAAGCATGCAGGTCAGGATCAGGTCAATGAAAACAGCCTGTACTTATTTGAACTCCATGTAAAATAATGTCGGTTCTACCTTGGCCTTCTTAAATGTTACTCGACACTTTATTTCTGTCTCTCCAAATATAAAGCACCTTTCAAATACTTTATCTTCCACCAAGCATCCAAAAGGCAGAGGTAGGGAAAACTTAGCCACTGAGGTGACGGTAGGGTCAGAGGTCAAGGTTGGAAGGACATCCGTCTTTCCACAGGAATAGATTTCAAATATCTGGAATTTGTCCTCTGCTAGTAAAGGCTTGTCAACCTCCTTCAGTTCATAACCGCTATTAACAATTGTACCAGCTTTTAGAAGAACGTGAAAATGGTTTGAGCACATCTTTTCTCCATTTATGATTTTGATTTCTCCCCCACTGTGTTTCTTCTCGTTGTACGGAATTGTAGTTTTAATACCGTATGTTAAATTTGAAATTCTAGCTTTAACTAGACCAGAGTTTTGTCCATACAAAACAGCGCCCATAGCAGGGAACAAACTGTTGTCGGGCGGAATTACCACTTTTTGACTAGTTAATGAGTCTTTTAGTTTCTTCTTAACTACGCTAGCAAACTCTCCTGTAAGTACGATAATGTCAAAACCCGTTGGTAAATCTTGTAATGCGTACTCGATCTGTTTGGCAGTATAGTCAAACATGGCGAGTGTAAACTCCGAGTCAATCTCTAATGTTTGATTATTTAATTTAATGTGCTTGCCCATAAAGGAAGTTTCAATCTTTTTTGAGAGCTGCTTATAACTTATCATCTCTAAGTGGTCTAGAGCAAGATCAAGCAATGATTTTGGTATTTGGATTTTTACGGTAGCGTACTGTTTCGATATAGACATTTTGGCTACTTCAAAGTCTTTCATAAACTGGTATAGTTCAGCAGGATAGGATTGTTGAAACTCCGCCCAGGAGCCGGAGCCGAACAGCAATGACAGATAAGTTATAAAGCACTTGTCGACCACGACCCCACCCCAAACTCCGCCTTTTGACGAACGAGCGGAGTTTAACGCCATATCGCCTGTAGCTTCATGGTAAGAGATATCGACTACACCACCTGTAAAATACAATCAAAATATAGAATTATTAATTAAACTTGATTGACAGTTGCAAGTAGAAACACGGTTGGAAGGCCGGGTTCCATGGCAGACTTATGTTAATGTGCATTGAAAATCTCCGTCCTGTGTCGAATAGCTTACACGCTCAATACATCGTTTAGCCAATTCCTACTTGACAAAATTTAATATTAGTCCAAAATCAAAGAATTTGAAGATGAAAAAAAAAGTTGATGGAATTTCAAAATTATTTGTCTTTTTGTGATAGAAAACATTGTGGATAATGAAGAAATTGCTTGTAACAATCGATTTCTTCATTTTCCACAATTTTCTTCTAAAGCTTTTTTTCTTGTAGGGGGGAGAAAATGGATGAATTGTGTGTGTGTGGGGGGGGGGGAGTGGTTTAGTAATTAGACGAATCGCACAATATGTTCTTTATTAATATAGATGACGTCATGAGGTCTTGGTGGAATGTATAATAATTGTCTTTGCCAACCGAATGCGACAGGTATGTAACAATCATCGACTTTATGAGATAGATTTAATTATTTGAAAAATCGACGTGCCTCCAATATCCACAACAGCGTACTTGGTCCCTGCTTTTCTGAGACTCACTGTTCCCTGGTCACCAAGCTGAAGCATCTGACACCAAAGTGACACTGACTCCGACTCATACGCTAGTGTTAAACTTTCTGATTTAATTCCAGTCTGAAAAGGGAAAACATGTATTGGTATTTTTAAGTCATCTTAATCCTATTCCCGTTGTTTGCAATTTTAGATTGGTCCGAACCGAAAGAGTGGTCCGAACCGAAAGAGGTTGTAGACGACAATGAAAACTGGATGCAATTTGAAACGAAATCATTCTATGTGGTAGAAAGTATTGTGGGTAAAGAAGAAATTACTTGTTACAAGCAATTACTTCTTTTCCCTCAATGTTTTCTCAAGTATAAAGACACTGCGACGTAAAATCCCGGATTTGTGCAAGGGCTAAAATCTTTGTTTTAAGTTTTACTATGTTTTGTTATACATTATATCAATTTTCTTCTATACCAGTTCAGATGAATTTTCATTTCAGATTTTGACTCTATTTAAATCAGCTTTTACACAACACCTTTTCGGGACTCTTGGGTCGGAAAAGAGCAGGCGAAAATTTATATGCTAAACATTTGTTGATAATTTAATGAGATTTCAATATCAACGAGATTTACAAATGAGATTCTTGGATTGATAACTTACCTTCATCGCAGCATGTCTTAGAAAGTACTTTGCTCTATCACTCCAAATTGCTGGACACGTTAGTACAAAATGAATATCATCTTCGCTGTATGTATCTTTAGCGGTGTTCAACGCCTTCACTAGATGATTTTTCAAATACTGGATTGCCATTGTAAGCAATTTAAGTACTGGTAGTCTGAATTTTCCTGACACGTCGGTTGCCATGGATTTGATTAAACTTAAGCTCTGTAAACAAAATTAATTGAATGAAAGTATTAAATGGTACACGTAATTAGGTTTAATTCAAGACAAATTCTACGTGTATATCGAAATAGATGGTAGGTTTATTTCAAACTCCTAACATCATGACGGCATAATTATTCTTTTGAAGATAATCCGGTTAACTTTTTGGACTCAATCGTCTTAACGAGGATACTTAGATTAAAATTTCAAAAGGCCGCTTTCCCATGTAATTTGACGGAACTTATCCCCTTTTGAGATGAACAATCCTTTTAATGATTCATTTATTCTCTAAAGTTTGACGACAACCCAGACAAAACTCTGGACTTAACCAATTCCCACGCAATCCCTCCATTTTAATCCTCTGAAGAAAAAAAGCTTTGGAACCATTAAGGAAAATGCAGATATTGTTTGTATCAAGCGATTTCTTGATTAAGCTGTAGTTACCACGCAAAAGCCGCGAAACCCACAGATATGCTTCACATAAATGTCGGCCAATCACGTAGTCCAAATTTCACTTACTTTTTAAACACAGGTTTTGATTGGTCGATTTATTTCTATCTGACAGCTGCGATCCGTCAATTTGCACCCAATTTCGATCCCTAGCTTACCATTTTACTTTTTTGCCTCATGTGAATGACCATACATTTTGCAAATAACGTCATTTAATATCGGGCGAGGGCGAGGCTAGTAATCAGCCATGGTAAACTTACACATCTTGAAAACGACATAGAAAAAGGAGTAGTTGTGAAGCTGGTCGGTGCAGTAACGTTCTCTAATACTCGTAAGGGTGTAGAAGAAAAATGAAATTCCCACTGATTTTCCAAATTTTATTAGATTCTCACAGCGCAAAACAAGCTGTAGAACGAAGGTCCCCGACATTTTTTTAATATAAAAATATCTTGCTATCAGAGTAAATGTAAACTCTTTTTTATTACTGTATACATATCGGCGAGTCAAAACATTTACGAATTAATAATTTCGACCATTACGTATACAGTGAATGCGAGATAGAAGTTACGTTATATTTGCTTTAAAGTCGCTAAAATTTCTCTTTATACAGTATTATTATTACAGATATGTCGTTTAATAAAAATAATAATATTAATGAAATCTTTATTTAGAGAAGGTAGCTCATTAAGCTTAAACATGCTAAAAAAAAATGTAAAAGGAGCTTATTTACAACAATCTGTTAATCAGATTTATTGAATCGATACTATTTTTCGTAAATAGAATATTAGATAATATAATATGATATCAACATTTTACTAGTTTGTTTCAAAAGAAATTTTAGCTAGATTCAACATACCGGATTATCATGTATTTCCATCTTGAATTCTTTAAACAAGTAAAGATTTGATGTTTTCTGTTTTAACATTCTATGGTATACATCTTCAGCCTCCTGTCCGAACGCAATCAATGATTTATCTAGAAGAAAGAAAGAGAGGGAAGGGGGGATACAAAAAGGGTGAATTGAAAAAGACATTAGTACAGTGGAATCTGTGTACCGCAGCCATTGAAGGGAAGTACCTACATCGACTGCTGTACACAGATTGGTTGCTATTCACAGTATTCAATCTGAGATATCTTGTAATTCTATTCACATATACTGTTTCAAACTGCGAATATTTTTTAGATAATTTTTGTCGAGCCAGCATGCGATGGGCTAGACATTGTTGTCACTATGACAAGTCGGTGTATGTGCGTTAGTGCGTTGGTTCGTTAGTCCGTCCGGACGTCCGTCCGTCCGAATTTGTCTTGACAATTTCTCCTACAATTTTGGATGGATTTCAAACAAATCGGCACAATTGTTCTCCATCATGAGAAGATGTGCCATTTTTGATAGCTTCAAGTTCAAGGTCAAAGCCCAAGGCCAAACACTAAAATTGTGCTTATCTGGAGCATGATACCTACAAAGCTTTGTGGGCTCGACAGCAGTTGTCCTTGGACAACCATCTAGTTAGTTCTACTTAGTAAAGACAATTTTGTTTTTGTTTTTTTCTTTGGTTTGCTTTTTACTTTTGTGACAAATCTTAAAAATAGAAATCATGGATATTTCGTATAGTATCAGCACTCGAACGACAAGACTGATTGCTTTTGGCAAACTAATCGTATACTACTAATAGTCTTAAATGTGTAAGTTTTATGCCAAAGCAACAAATATGATGCAAACCACAACTCAAAAGGTATTAATTAACATATCACTAAATGACATTTTAGATTAAATTGAAAGGGGTTACAGACGACATTTTAAAGTGTAATTAATTGGGAAAAATAAATGTCATATGGGGTAGAAAAAAATGTAGAAAACAAAAACAAAATGTAGATACACATTATTTCTACAAAGTTTAATTTCTTTAGTGTCTAAAATTCGGGATAAAGAGATTATGGGTAAAGTAAAACTTTAACTCGATCTGAACGTTTAATTGGCAATCTTTGGCAGTGTATCAATTAACCCTTCCTGTTTTACTAAATTTTAGACCTTTCTATTTTAAAGTCGATTTTACTGGAAAAATAATCATTCTATCGGGTAGAAAATATTGTGGAAAAAGAAGAAATTGCTTGTTACAAGCGATTTCTTCTTTTTCCCCAATGATTTCAAATGTATAATAACACCGAGACAGGAGATAGATAATCATATAGTGTTGTTGTTGTTGTTGTTGTTTTAGGGATTTCTTTTTGTTGTTTTTATTAACTTACCTTTGTTCAGCAGGATAGTGGTTGGTGTTTTACTCGTCTCGCCTGTAAATTTGCTCACTTTGACATCATGGGGTGAACTTCTCGAAGAATATGCGTACGAACTGTGACAAGTCCCTATGTCAATTGCTGCCACCCACGTTGTTGTTGATGACGTCATTGTTAGAGGTTAGTGCAAGGCGAACTGTGAATGGTGTATATTTTGGCATTTAACAATTCCCTTTTCAAATATTTGTTTTGAAAAATTTCTTGGATGGTCATTGATCTTGTGCCAAAAATTACAAGTCAGAGGCATGGACACTTAAAATCGTATCTAAACGAGTAATATTCCGCGGATCGATGGCCACGCCCACTGACCCCCTACAGGAAGTTCGACATATTATAGATATCAACCCTTGCTGAACTCGGAATATTCCTAATTTGGCATGTGGTATAGACAAAGTTCAGCCTGCACATATGTGTAGTCTGATCTTAGTCTACAACACGTGCTTGTCCCTGTTAAGCCACAGGTGTCTGTAAAATTAATTTTCAAAAGAAATATTAGTTCTATGTATGAGCTTCCAGTCCTAACAGTCCTTTGGTTTTAATATATTTTTCAGATTTTATTCAGCATGACAAGGGTTAAAAGGTGTAATTTAGCAAAATTTATGATCATTTACATTTAACAAAAAAGAAGAGTGGTTGGTTTACGACCTTAACGTCGTAACTACAGCATAAATAAGCTGTAGTTGCGACGTTTAAGTCCCCAAAACCAACAAAAATGCTCCACATAAATGACGAAAAATATTGAATTTATTCTTGATCGGTCTATCGATTATTTGATTGACAGTTGCCATTAGCGTCTGTATTCGATATGGGATAAATGACGGATTACTGTTATCAGCCAAAAATCGATTGACCAATCAAATTATGTATTTAGACCGGAATTGAACTTTGAAATTCCGTCGTTTATATTAAAGCATTTTGTTAGTTCGGCGACTTTAACGCTACAGCTGTATAACGACGTTTACGTCAACAGGCAACGATCAGTTCTGGGCCCGAGATTATAAAGCTGTTTTCGTACTCAGTTGACAATCTTCTCAAACTTTGAGTTGGGATTTAAGATGTATTTTTGCTTATATCCTATGGTAATTGCATGAAAATAAAATACACTTTTTGTAGTTTGTTATTTATTACTCTTAGCATTCAATTAAAATTGAAACAAGATATTTATTCAAATCTGAAAGCCCTTATTATCGATTTACTTTATTAATAAGGAAGTGCCCAGTTAAGCCAAAATTAAAAAGGATACGACTTAAATCTCAAGTGAAATGTTTGGATAGCGACCTAAACGTCGTAACCACAGATTGAAGTCGCAAACCAACAAAAACGCTTCTGATACGATTATCTACTCAGAAATGGGAGACAAATGACGGAAAGGATATTTGCCGCGACCGAGAATCGAACCCTGGACCCCATGAGAGTCCGACGCGCTACAAACTGCGCTATGGCTGCGACCGCTTCGCAAAAATGTCGACCATTGCTGGAGTTCAAAGTTCACTTTCAATCTAAATGATTGATTTGATCGGACTGCTGATTTCTAGATGACGTCACCATCCCATAATTGCAACCGTTGGTCTTCGGGAATGTTGTTTTAATGTGTATACCAGATTCAGATTCAGTCTTAAATTTTCAACTACTTAAATCAATTTATTGTAATATTATTTTCTTTAACGATATGTTTAATCCGGACCTTCATTCGGTACGTATTACCTTCTACTTGGATTTATGGATCGCTGGTCCCGGCCAATAAATTTCAAGTTGTAGGTGCACTTTGATTTTGAACGGATTTGTTTTCTTAATAAATGTAACAATCAAAGTACTGAAAATACTGTAACCTAGCAAAGCATGGTTGATTTAGGAAAATAGTTCCCTTGTTGGGTAGAAAACATTTTGGACATTGAAGAAATTGCTTGTTGCAGCTTTACCATAAATGCCTGTCAAAATTATATGTAGAAGATATAAAGTGTTATGATTATCATTCCATTAATTCATCCGTCCGTCTCTATGCAAAAAAGGTTTCCTAAAAAGCTACTGATACGATCTTACCCTTTATTCAGAAATTTCCAAATGTCTAACTAATTATCATACGATATAACATAATCAACGTTATCTTAATATATTTCAAACATTAAACCACTCGAACACACAAAGGGTTAGTGTTTAAAAACCAACGGATTACTTCATAGAATTATAACAATGTTATTTATTCCTCACTAATCAACCATAGCTGTTGCCTATTAACTATTTGACCCATTTACTTCATTCTCCTTTCATACTTTCTAGATTCATTTCTTATGAAAAACAATCTCGTGCCACGAAAACGGGCCCTTGGAACTCCATGAACGATAATATTTGAAAAAGGAGATCAGACCCAGCAGAGGTCAATTACTAATAGTGTTTCGAAAATAAAGATGTAGTAATGTAGAATTATCATTCTAGATTGATGAAAGCTACAAAGAGCGGAAATATCGACCCTAGTAAGTGTGCACGATTGTCGCAGTCTGACCATTATCGATACCTTTCCTACCCCACTGAAAAATATTTGCAAGAGAGATTGGTTATACATGCCCATATATACATTATGTACAGTTCAATCAAACTTATTACCAGGCGGCAATTTTTTGGTCCAAATGGAAAGAAGTTGCAGACGACAATTTGAAGATTATGAAATTTGAGATTTTTTCAACTTTTTATGGTAGAAAAAATAGTGGAAAATTAAAAAACTACTTGTTACAAGCAATATCTTCATTATTGACAATGTTTTCCCAAATGTTTTTTTTTTGGGGGGGGGGCGTCAAAATTCGCCATTGTGTAAGAATTGGTTCAGGCTGAGATCTCAAATTTAAGAAATAAAAAACATAATACATAAGCAGGTTAAATAATGAGCATGTTACGCTCGTTCAAGCAATATTAAAAGGTCTTAGCGTCACAGCCTTCGCAGGGTTGAAACTTTTACTTCATTTCCAACTATATCTCAAATGCCAATTTCTTGAGGGTCGTAAAAAGAAGGACTAGCTATGATGGGGTGGGGTAAGGAACATGATAAACTGCGGTGTCCTGGCTGGCTAAATGTTAAGGCAACAGAATATAGTCCAACGGCGATAATATGTCACCTGATAAGGACCGATTTGCGTCTTCCTTTAAAAATTGCGAGTCACAAATAAACATTTGGAATATTATATAACGAGAACATATTATAAATCACCGTAAGGCACAAATTGACCTATCGCGATGTCAACCAAGGAATCAACCGACCAATCAAATCTTCTATTCAGTCCGGACCTGAGCTCTCAACTCCGACATGGCTGCCAATTTTGTTAACCTTTTTTGTTGGCTTGTCGACTTAAACGTCGTATTTACAGCTTATTCAAGCTGTAGTTACGACGTTTAGGTCACCAACCAACCATTTTACTTTTTGTTACATGCCAATGACCATAATTTTTGCAAATGAACGCGTTGAAATGGAAGCGGAACTTCCTGTTGGGCTAAATGGAAGGGGTCTAGGGAGTCAGTGGTTGGGGACAGCGATTGGTCAATAGATATTTGCCGAAATGATTTGCAAAAGCTAATGAGTTAATTTTCCTTTTTAGTATGCTTCAACTATTGGACCATCCAATTATTTTCTAGGAAAAATACTACCCTTAAACGGGGATCTCTATGAAATTTTGAGAAATATATGATGAAGCCTTCTTAACAATTAAACATTGATGGTAATGTGGTGCTGTAGTTACGACATATTGCTCGCGCATCGATGTTATAAAGGTCCAAATATCAAGTAGGCTAATCCACCGTAGAGACAAAATTGTCGACATGATATATGGACCTTGATAAAAGCAGCCGCCTGTGTAAGAGAGACGCATTTTGTGAGTATCTGGGGTGCCTTATACAAGTTCGAATGTACATTATTGTCGACAAGATGGCTACAATAAAATGTCTGCAATCTGGTTAAGTTTTTTGCCTAGTCAACATATTAATTGCGAAGTAGGTTAGGTGATAAATCCTTCGCAGATCATTGTGATCTGGTACTTAAACAATCTCTGGTTTTAACCCAGTTACCAAACGACAGAATTTTAGACTGGTCCAAGTTGAAAGAAGTTGCAGACGACAATTCAAAGTTATTAAACCTTATGAAATCCTTGTCTTAAAGGGTAAAAAACACCGTGTATAATGTAGAAATTGCTTGTAACAAGCGATATCTTCATTTTCCATGATTTTTCACAAGCATTTTCCCTCCAGGTGCGTAGACAGCGGGACTATGTAGGAAAGGGTTAAGACATGTAGTTCTCTATTGTAAAGATGAACAAGTCTGGATTTGTTCTAGATTAATTCTAATTGGTTTTTTTCTTTAGTTGTCTATATTTAACAGTGTAGTTCATAGGCCGTATCGGGTAGAAAAATAAATGGGTTACATACCCGATAAACCGTGTATACATGAATGTACCTTAAGTTGAAGTGGAAAGGATATTTATGGATGTGTTTGGTACTATTTCATCAGGTATGTTAAATCCATTCCAACACAAACCCGTATTTGTACGCGTTGAAGAAATATAGACTTTATGGAAAACATTGAGAGAAAAGACGAAATTGCTTGTAACAAGCAAATTCTTCTTTTCTCACGATGACTCTCCCTCTTTCGGCCCTTTATTTTTCAATTCAAACCAACTCTGTTTTGACGGTTGCAATCTCTAAAAAATTAGACCAGTCTAAAATTTTGTTGTTAGAAAAGGGCTGAGACATACTATAGATTTAAAATTTTCGCTTTTGACTAACCCATAAAAACAATCGGGATGGAAGAATATCTAAGTTAAAAAAACATTTTTTTCAAAACTGGCGATTTTTTAACAAACATAGCGAATTACACCATTTTAATTAATCTACTCGACCGTTATACATGTGCGCAGCCAAATATGGTTAGTTTAGAGAAAATGGAACTTATGGGCATTCTGTTAAACGAATATTTGAAAAAGAGACTGAATGTAGCAGAGGTCAGCCAGAGACAATATTTTGAAAATGAACAGATAATATAAATAAATAGGGGACGTTTTAAAGAAAGATGAAGTACATTGGCTAAGACATTCGATCGGTAATGTATCTAGACCCATTCAATACGAAAGTCATCTATTGATAGACCGAGTTTTTGATTTAGTTAGTCTGCGTTCTTATTTCTTTTCTGTCGCAAATGGTTTTTCTTCGTTTATGTCAGATAGCTATTTGAAAAACGAAACAACTTGCACCTTAATGACTTTTAAACATTCGTAATATGTTAACCTTCACTAAGTTGGTAAGAAGCGTGTCTGTGTAATCTACCTTAGTATTACTGTATACATACATATCGTTAAAATTTGTAATGTAAAGAAAGCTTTCTAACAAAATATTTTTTTTTTATCTCACACAAGGTTAAACTCATGAAACGCAAAATTCTTGTTTTGATCCTTGGGAGAATAACATTTTATTCTTGTCATGCTGAATAAAATCCTTGTTCAGAAATGCATTAAAATCAAAGGGCTGGTGGCACTGTTGGTCTGGTTGTCACTTTAGAAATTGAATAGGACAAACAGGTGGTGTAGGCTATGATCCGACTGCGCATATGTCTATGCCTCCTGACAAATCAGGAATATTCCGGGGATCAGCATGACAAGGGTTAAGACAGAAATTACGAGGAAAAGGGAGATTTCTCCTTACAAGCAAATTCTTCTCTCTTTTTTTAATGTCTACTACTTAAAATGACATTTACTTTTCCTTTTACATACACTTCTATCATCCGAAACTTCTTTGAATTTGGACTAGTCTGAAATTTTGTCTTTTGGTAATGAGTTAGTACAAAACCTAGAATGTTTCAGAAACTATTCAAAACGAAGGAGTAAAACGACAGAAAGTGAATACGATACCCAGTCATTAGATTACCTTATTTTACGAACAAGGAGAATACATTTCCTTACTTGGCAACATGTAGACTGCCATGCCACTTAATCCCGCTTTTTTACGCCCCTCAAGAAAGAAAACAGGAAAATATTGTGGAAAATTTTTCTCCATTATCTGCACTGTTTTCTATCTCAATAGATAAAGAATTTCAAAATAACTGTCGTTTTCAACATATTTTAATTAGGACCTGCCTAGAATTTTGTCGTGTGGTATTGGGTTAAATAGTTTTTCTTGTGATGAAAAGTTGAAAACTATATAACAAATAGAAAATGTGTAATAATTACCACGACACATAATAAATTGTGGAAAACATTGTTGGAAAACAAGAAAATGCATTATGGTTTCTCACCTTTCTTTCACCGTTACACCTTTGCAGCACACGACACCTTTTCAAACTTCGCTCTCGACGGGTTAAAGCAAAAAGAGAGAGAGAGAGAGAGAGAGAGAGATTTTTGAGATGTTTTGCACTAACCCGTCTACTTATACATCAACGGCCCAAAATTGAAATCATGACATGTAACTGTACTGTCAGATTAATATCACAATTATAACCCATTCCAAAACAATGAAGCTTTAGGACTCCCCCCAAGAAAAACAATTAGGAAAATATTTTGTAAAATGAAGAAATTGCTTGTAACAAGCAATTTCTTCATTCTACACAATGTTTTCTACCCAGAAAGTTGAAAGAATTTTAAATTTGATAAACTTTAAATTGACGTCTGCAACTCCTTTCAATTTGGACTAGTCTAAAATTTTGTCATCTGGTAAAAGGATAAACACGATAAACAGGCGAAATTCAACTATATGCACTATACGCACCAATAAATCGATGCAAATTGAAAACAAACGGTCGTAGCCTTTCCGATATTTATCGATGTATAGTCTGCCGGAGATTAGAATTTGGATTTTTTTTTGTTAGTTTTGAGACTTAATTGCTGTAACAATATTGATTGATTGGATGGGGTTTAACGCCGCTTTCAACAGTATTTCAGTCATATCGCGGCGGCTGGAGCACCTAACAATGGATTCCTGGTATTTCTCACACCAGTACTACCACTACATCCTTTCCTAGCCCCCAGCTGCTATCCCACTCATTGGTGAGAGACAATTGTCGGAAAGAATATGTCTGCCGCCGCCGGGGATCGAACCCGTGACAGCCGTAACAATAGCTTATGCAAACTGAAGTTACAGCGTTAAGGTCGCCAACCGTCTTTTTTATTTTTTTTCATTTCCCTGACCATAACTTATTTTACAGAATAACGCTATTTGTTAACTCAGTCGTGTTGGGGGGCGATCGGTCAATTTCAGCCACTAAAGGCCGATAATTCATTCCTTGTAGATCGAGAGAAATGTTCTCTATTTGTAATTGACCGATCGCAGATCCAGCCTCCTTACTCCGTTGGTCCCACCGATTAAGCTGTAGTTATGACGTTTAAGTCACCAAACCAACAATAATGATTTAAAAACCGGTGGACAATGTAGGAGATCAAAACTTAATCCCGGACTGAATGAATTATTTGATTGGTCGATTGATTCCTTGATTCACAGCCGCGGTTGGTCAATTATGGGTGTGACAAGCAGCCAAGAAAGTGCAGAAGAGAGTCTTCAATCGAACTCAGACCTGCTGGCAGGCGAAGACGGCTCGACCCAGGATTCACGAGGAGGATTGGAATTCATGCAAATTATTCAAAGTCATAGTCTGGTAAGTCTTTTTTACTGATAAAAAATAATTTAAAAAAGCTAAAGGATTTTTGGAAAAAAGAACCAAAGCGAATTAACTAAAATGTTTCGTCTTGGACAGATGCTATACATACACGCACAACTAGTTTTGCAGCTACCTACCCTTTCCCGCTATTCTCAAATATTAGACTGCTCCAAATTGAAAGAGGTTGCAGACGACAATGAAAGTTGGATGCAATTCGAAATGAAACCATCCTATGTGGTTAAAAAATGTGGGAAAAGGAGAAATTGCGTCACAGCGACGTAGAAACCTGGGTTTGTACAGGAAATGGGTAAGCATGTATGGATACTTTTCATTAACAAACTGGGGTTTTTAGGGTTCAATTTTCAGATTAATATTACTTTGTGACGGATGTGTTCTTAGATTAAACATATTTTATTGCCATTTTTACATTATACACATACACTCAATTTAATCAGAAGGCAAAAATGTCTGGCCACAAGTTTTCTCCTAGTTATACCAATAATGAAATATCTTATCGAATTGCTAACGGTAACATTAACCCATTCTGAAATTCTAAAATTCCGAATTTTTACGAAGAAAAAATTTATAGAAACTATTGTGGATATAACGGTATTGCTTATAATGAACGATTTCTATTTCTCCGCAGTGTTTTCTACATAACAAGACAAAGGCTTGTAATTTTTTAACAACTTGAATTTGTCGTTTGCAATCTCTTCTAACTTAAACAAATGTAAAATGTTGTCGTTTGGTAATGTGATAACCGTTCGATAGTATATTTCATTTCTATTTAGTTTCGAAGAAGACAGGGGCCGGATCTATATGACGATGGAAAGACAACCAATAAGAATACCAGTAAGTGATTCAATCATGCATCAAGCTGTAGGTTAGTTAACCCATTCCAACACATCTCGCTTTTTGACGCCCCTCAACCAAAATGAGTGAAGAAAACATTTGTGGAAAACGAAGAAATTGCTTGAAACAAGTAATATCTGCATTTCCAACAACGTTTTCTTAAAAAAAAGACCGAAAATCTTAAGATTTCAACAAATCTAAATTGTCGCCTGCAATTTCCTTCAGTTTGGACTAGTAAAAAAAATCTCCTGCTGTTAAAGACGGTCAGTCATGCGAATTAAAAGATCACAAAACGATACCACAAAAAAGTTCAAGGTTTAAGCCCTTGCATTGCATTGAACCCATTACCACATAAACCCGCTTTCTGATGCCCTGAAGAAATATGGTGTTGGAAAACTTGGAGGGAAATCATGATCGCGGCGACTGGAGCACCTAGCCACTTGTTCAAAATAATGATCGCGGCGACTGGAGCACCTAGCCACTTGTTCATGGTATATAATTAACACTGACACAA
Organism: Fragum fragum; assembly: GCA_946902895.1. Classification (NCBI taxonomy): domain Eukaryota; kingdom Metazoa; phylum Mollusca; class Bivalvia; order Cardiida; family Cardiidae; genus Fragum; species Fragum fragum. The sequence goes on along the minus strand of OX336369.1, from coordinate 64,334,537 downwards.
GATACTAGCTCTGGCACTTACTGGATTATAAGAAACAAATGACCGTGTCAATGTTTCAACATGAAAGATATGAAACGGTGGCCTATCTACCAAATGGGGGGGGGGGGGGCTATTCTAGAACTTCGAATGGTAATTACCAGGCTTGACCGCACGAACATCGCAGATAATATACAAAACGTTCTAGATTAAGACTGTTCTAATTGTGTAGGTGAGTATGAATATGAACACCAGTCTATACTTAGAATACATGTAGTATTAACCTGAAGTATTAAACAGTTTGGTGAAAACGGCTCTAGATTATTTAGAAATATCCGGTTAGGTTCTGTCGCGGCCATAGCGCAGTTGATAGCTCGTCGTACTCTCGATCATGAGGTCCATGATTCGATCCTTTCTGAAGTTTGTCTCAAACCATTTAGGATGATAATCGTAATTCTAAGTGGGATAGCAGCTGAAGGCTCGGAAAAGATGCAGTGGTAGTACAGGCGGAGAAATACCAGAAATCCATGGATAGGTGCTCAAATTTTGGGTGACGGCTGCTCTGTCCTACCTGATATTTCAAAATAAATTCTGAGTGATCTGACCGATCGCCACTGTCAATCAAAAATCGATTGACTAATTCAATCAATTCATTTAGACCGGAAGTGAACTTTGATCTCCAATGTTAAATTGGTTCATGTTTTTTTTTTTTATATATTTGGTGACTTAAATTAAAGGCATTTGCTGCCTTTAGATACTGGGCCAGCTTAACTCCAATGTATCAGCTCATTCGATGTAATAAACCGTTGCATAATTGTGTAACACGTGTGGGCAGAGACATGAAATATAATCGTTTTTTGCGTCCTTTAAAAACGTCCTAACTGCAGCTTAAGTAACCTGTGGTTACGAGGTCAAACCAACAAAAATGCTGTCATAAATGAAAGAGTTCAAAGTTCACTTCCAGTATGAATGAACAATTTGATTTGTCGATCAATTTGTTTGAATAACAGACGCGACCCATTTATTATGGCATTGATTTAGTATTTCTAACAGACTGTCAGTTCAAAGTGCAATGTACAATAGTACAAAGCGTCATTCAAGATGATTCTTGTTGTTAATTACTCATCAAGTATTCAATTCGATCTCAACTCTACACCCAGATTACAAGAGGAAATCCGAATACAATCGATTCAACAAACGATATATGGATGGTCAGACGCCATTGACGTTAGCAATCCGAGATGTCGAGACAAACGGCCCTGACGTTTCTAACCTACACCCGGCACTTACACATCCTGATGTTTCTAACCTACACCCGACAGTTACACATCCCGACGTTTCTAACCTACACCCGGCACTTACACATCCTGATGTTTCTAACCTACACCCGACACTTACACATCACGACGTTTCTAACCTACACCCGGCACTTACACACCCTGACGACCCTAACCTACACCCGGCACTTACACACCCTGACGTTTCTAACCTACACCCGGCACTTACACACCCTGACGTCGACGTCAACTACCCAGAACTACAGCAAACTGGACTTTACAGGTAAACAACATAAGACATAAATTGGCCATTCGCAGCTGTCAACAAAATAACCAGTCGACCAATGAAATCATTCATTTAAACCAGAAATGAGTTTTGAACTGTGACATTGGCCGCCATTTTTGTTAACAATTTTTATTAGTTTGGTGACTATAACGCCGAAACTACAGCTTATTCATGCTGTAGTTACGATATTTAAGTCGCCACCAAACGAGTTTCTTTTTTGTTTCATGCTACTAGTCATAAATTTAAAAAGAATAACACTGTTTAAATTCGAATCGGGTCTTCCTGTTGGAGTCAATGGGAGGGGCCAACGAAGTAAGTGGGCGGTGGTCTCTATGTCAGGTCTAACGGATTGGTCAAAGACTTCACGTTTTGATGGCTGGTCAAGTAGTAAGATCGGGATTGAACAAGTAGACCAACTCTCATGCACTCTATGTTAGGTCTTACGGATAGACAAAAGCTTTGATGGCTAGTTCTCCAGTAAAAAGCTTTTTTTCATGTTTTCTAAACTCCAGGTTATTGTTTCTTAACTAGACCTCTAACTTGAGTTTTAATTTTTATCGTCTTTAACCCATTACCACATAATGACGCTTTTCGACGCCCCCTAAGAAAAAGAGATTTGGAGAAAAAAATGTTGAAAATGAAGAAATTGCTTTTTAAAAGCAATTTCTTCATCTTCAACAATTTTTTCTACCTATTAACTTTAGATTGTCTGCAACTTCTTTTAATGTGGCCTAGTCTAACATTTTTTCGTCTGGTAATGGGTTAAAGCCTTTATTATTTCAAACCACACGAGTTTGTATTACAAGACCATGCATATGTTTTGTTATACGTCTTTTTACTGTAACTTAGGGGTTAAGGCTCTCCATAATCATTCTCCGTCATGACGTTCCATTATTGAAGCTCGCATTCTTAAAATTGACGGATCGTTAGTCCCGCAAACTGACTCCAATAGGAAGTTAGACTTATATATTAAATGGCGTTACTTTGCAAAATTAATAGGCATTAAAACGTATCAGAAAAAGTAGAATGGTTGTAAAGCTACCATGTGTTTGCATAAGCTGTAGTTACGATCTATAAGTTGCTAAACCAACATTGATGTTTAAGGTAAATGTCAGGCAATGTCGGAGTTCAAAACTAATGAATTATTTGATTTGTCTGTCGATTTTTTGTCCTGCGGTCGCGGTCCGTCAATTGTCCTTGGTAAGATAAGTAACAAGAGGGCCGTTGGCCCTGGGGCGCTCACCTGAGATAAAGGTTAAGGTTAGGATTATGGTACAAGAGGGCCATACTTATATAGACTATGTACCTGGGGATCCAAAAGTCTAAATTACAAATTCAAAGGCTTTAGGGCAAATTTGAAAGAGGGAAAAAACTCTTTCCTCCCTCTGGATCCATTGTTTATAATTTCAGAAATGAGAAAGAATTCTGTGAACTGACACTTCATGCCTTTATACCCCTCCCGGGGCTCCGCCTCCGGGGACCCAAGGATCATGTTTCTTTGCTATTTTGAAACGCCTTCTGGGTCAGGAGGAGAAGATTTTCAAGGATTATTTTAAAATTTCACTTTTGTTGCCATGGCAAGCAGAGTTTTTTACGGATTTCAATTCTTTTCGCTATTTTCAATGGGGACAACCTAAGGACTTTTCTGACATTTTTTTCTTTTCTTTGGGGGGGGGGGGGGGCGGGAGATGTCGTTTAAAAATTGTTCTTTATTTCTATATAAACCCCATCCCAGGGGCTCCGCCACTGGGGACCCGATGATCATGATTTCAGCTAATAAGGTCAATAAACTGATGCTTCATGCAAAATATCAAAGCCCTACGCCTTCTGGGTCATGCAGGAGGAAAAGATTTTTAAAGATTATTTAAAATTTCACTTTTGTTGCCATGGCAACCAGAGTTTTTAACGGATTTCAATTCTTCTAGCTATTTGTAAAAGGGGACCACCTAAGGAACATTTCTGCCAAATTTGGTTCAAGAAATTGTTGACGGACGACGCACGACGGACTTCGGATGGACGTCAGACAAGAAGTTGATCACAATAGCTCACTTGAGCACTTCGTGCTCAGGTGAGCTAAAAATGTTAATGATGTTGATTAGATCTGAATTTGTTTTCTAAGAACGCACAACATGTTGTAGTTGTTTCCTCTCTAGAAATCTACTATCGTTTAATGTTTTATCTTATATTCACCAGTTACGGAGAATGTCCGCCATTAATCGTCGCCATAAAGTCGAGGAAAACCGGAGTTGTAGCTTTGTTACTAGGTCGAGGAGCTCGTGTTGACGCCACAGATTTTAATAAGTAAGTGCTTTCGGAACTATTATATTATTCATTGTCTTTTCAAAAAATAAATATCTTTTATGCCTTACCAGATAAAGAAATTTGAACTGTTCCGAATCCAGAGGAGTTGCAGACAATTATTTTTTATAGTTGGTGAAATTTTAGATTTAAGAAATTTTAGCAATTTCTTCATTTTTCACAATGTTTTCCAAATTGCTTTTCTTTGGAGCGTCAAAAAGCGTCATAGTATGGTAATAGGTAAATAAAATGTTAAAAGAGTAGAAATATACTGTCAAGTCAAGATGCGATTAAAAAAATAAATTGATGTCAAAACCTAAATAAGGTGTAGTTACATTATTTTGTCGCACAACGACGAAATGTACCTTCGTTGTCGGTGCCAATCCTAGAATCGCCTAATAGAGGCGATTCCAAATAATAATAGCCGCGTGGGATTTAGACAGTTATTTCTAAGATTTTGTCTTTGCCTCATTTTGTAACTTCACACTATTAAAGCTTTATCTTGGCCTAAGCATTACTGAAAGTGTCTTTATGAACATTTCTGAAACAGTATCGCTGAATTTCATAAGTGTGCCATACTCTGTAAGCAGAACTGAAAGTTTAAGTTTAACTTGTTTGTGTGTTTTTTCGTTTGTGTACAAAGAAAGTTTTATAATTTCGGACCTGATTGTATAAATTTGATTACAGACACTCTGCCCTGTACTATGCGGCAGAGATAGGAAACCTCAACATATTTCACCTTCTCATGGACTACAAGCCCATTCTTTCTGCTGTACCTGATGTAGAAGACCCGCTTCACGCCGCGTGTCGTCACGGCCACATCCAGATTGTCAGGCGACTTGTGGAAGCCGGTAGGTAGACAAATGCACTCATAACCATTCATTTTTGTTCTCTTTTTTTTTTTTTATTTATTCCGATGAAAAAATATTGTAAAAAAAAACACACAAAGTCAACACAATGCGAACATTTAATGTTGTTTTTATTGAAAGTAACCTTGGCTTTTCAATTAACCTTCTTCTCTATAGTCCCTGTTCCTTACGTCCATACGATTTTATATTTAACAGATAGTGTGAATAAAAATGATGTTGCTCGTAACAAGCGATATCATCTTTTATCACACTATTTTCTACTACATAGAATGATTTTGTTTCAAATTGCACTCACTTTTCATTGTCATCTTCAACATCTTTCAAATAGGGCCGGTCTGAAATTTCGAAAACCGGAAAGGGTTAAAAGACAAGGTGCATTCTAGCAAGCAAAGATCGGATTTTAGAGTCTGACTAACAAAATAGACTTTGCTTACCTGCTTACTGCTTTTATGAGCTTAACCCTTCCCCGTTCAATCCATGTTTTTACGAGCCGCCGTCATGGCGCAGTTGGTAGCGCATCAGACTCCCAATCTTCAATGATAAGGTGTGATTAGTTCGATCCCCGGAGAGGGCACATATCCTCCCGACATTTGTCTCACACCAATGGGTGGATAATCGTAAGTGGGATAGAAGCTGGAGGCTAGGAAAGGATGTAATGGTACTGGTGCGAGATATACCAGGAAACCATTGTTAGGCGCGATATGACTGAAAAATCGTTAAAAGCGGCGTTAAACCCCATTCAAACAAAGACACAAACAGACCCCATGGTTTTTACGTCCCTGTGGTTTATCTTAGAGAAAACATTGTAGAAAAAGAAGAATTGCTTTCGAAAAGCATTTTTTTCTTATTCTACAATAATTTCTACCCCACTGAATTTTTTATTTTTCAAATTAAATCCACTTTAATTTTCGTCTAAGAAAACTTCGATTTGGACAGGTCTAAACAAGAAAGGGTTAACACAGGCTACTGGTTCGTTAGCGTAAACAGTACCTATTAGTTGGCCTATTCTTATGCCATTAACTACATTTTTTACATTCATCTTTCTACATAATTTGATTTTTAGCCAATTAACTTCTTCGATATCCAAGCTGGGTTAGAAACGAATTCGAATTCGCGACATGACAATTGAAACTTTTCTGAATTATTATTTTTCTTTTGTAGGTGCAGATGTCAACCCAGAGAAGAAAAGTTTTGTTATATCCCCTATACTCCTTGCCGCAGAAAATAAGCACGAAGACATTTGTATATATTTACTAAAAAACCTACCATCAGGCAGTAATAAATTAAGGGAAAGTGTTTTTGTCCGAGCTTGTTGGTTTGGGTCCACACGTGTAGTGCAATATCTTATTCAATACAGAATGAACGTAAATGCGGTATCCGATAACAATTCACCAGCTTTGGTCCATGCCATTCGATCAGGGGACCTCTCTCGATATGAACGTGAACTTAAAACAGCTCAGGGAGAAAAACGTATCCAGTTGTTTTCAAATTTAAGAACTGTATTAAAAGAGAGTGTTGAAATCATATCTATGTTATGTGACAACGGTGCAGATCTTGAAGTGGAGACGGGACCGGACAAGGTTGTTCCGCTTGAACTCTGTTTAAAGAAGGGAAACATTCCGGCAGCCATTTTGTTACTGAAACATGGTGCTAAAGTGGACGTGCAGTTTGATTCTGTTACCGAAACAAGGCTATTTCATGTCGACCCAAAACATTTAACGATTCTTTTGCAATTTCTTCATAATGTACCTAAATCAATTTACAAACCAAGAACTTATCCATACAGTATTCGAAGCCTAAAAGACAGTTGTCGTCACGTGATTCGGTCAAGTGTTCGTGGACAGTTTACCAGCCCTACATCCATTTTACCGACGTTGTGGAAACTTCCATTTCCGACATATCTTAAAGAATACCTGTGTTACTCTGAAATTGATATATCAGAAATAGTCGATAATTTCCAATTGTCATACTTTACCGAATTAACATGACATAAAGTTACCCCATTATCTGCGAAATGACAATTTTATCTCCGTCCAGTTACACAAACTTTATCCTTCTCTGTTTTCACATATAGACCTCACTCCATGATTACTATGTCACACGAGGGCTGTGTTATGACCGAAAACATTGTCCTTTCTATATAGAGTTTTTATGTAAAAGCTGCACCCGGAATGCCCTCTTGCAGGCTCTTCAGAAGTGGGTCTTCAAGTAAACGCCTGAACATAACTTTGATCTGGCGACATGAACAAATGAGCTTATTTATGAGATACGGGTACCTGAAAAAGTAATCATGTCAGTAAAACAAGAGCAACGCATGCGGGTGCCAACGCTCGTCTGTCCAATTGCTTGATAGTGGCTAAAACTCCTAAGTCGAAAAATGGGCATGATCTGCTCAAGAATGCATTTAGAGTTATTCACCCTTGTTGGTATAGATGGCTCTCTTGATCGTGAACATATATCCCGAGTTTAAAGTTAATGTGTTCAGTAATACCAGAGATATTACAAAATGTCAAAGATCTTGGATGACGACGCTGCTAATGCAGACGCAAGGGGACGATGATCCGCAAAACAGCCGAGCTAAAAAAACGTAAAACTTATTCAATTTTTTTGCAATAAAGTAATGTAAATCAGCAATAAATAACGTTCCAGACAGATACGTTTGAACTAATGAGTATTTCAATAATAAAACATCTCTTTTCAGGGAAAGGTAAAAGGCTTAAATATACTTTTATTTTCCGGATCAATGCACTTAAAATGGTATTTGATGCATCATTGTTTAGAAAATGTTACCTTATCAATGTGCCTTATGATGTTTGTCTATGTGGTTTATGATCACATATCTATACAACGACCGCAATAGAATTGAGGAGATGAAAAGTAATAAATCTATGCTATTTAAAACCGTTAGATTGTATTACCAATCACGGCTGTCAATAAAAAAATAAACCGTTCAATCGAATTATTCATCCAGACAGGGAAGTGATCTTTAAGCTCCGACATCATCACCCAACATTCGTGTAAAGTATATTTGTTGTTGTTATTCAACCTGTAGTTACGACGTTTAGATCATCAACAAACCTTTTACTTTTTTGTTACATGTTACTGGCCATAGATTTGGCAAAATTACATCGTTTTGTATCGAAGCGTAACTTCCTGTCGGAGTCAGTGGATGGGACCAGCAGAGTCAGTGGGTGGAACCAGCAGAGTCAGTGGGTGGAACCAGCAGAGTCGATGGGCGGGGCCAGCGATCCGTCAATTACACACAGTCCTCGGAATAATTCTATTTTCAGGGATACTAGAAAGCATTACCTGTTCCTAGAACTGACTCTTTACCCATTCTCACAGTTACACTCTTGACGCCACTCAAGAAAAACAATTTGTAAAACATTCTGTAAAATGAAGAAATTGCTCTGAACAAGATGTTCTTTATTTTACACAATGTTTTCTATCAAGAAAGTTGAAAGAAAATCTAGAATTTCATAAACTTTTAATTGTTGACTACAACTCCTTTCAATTTGGATCAGTCTAAAAAAATCCATCTGGTAATGGGTCAAGTAAGGCAGATCGTTGTTGAGTATTCAGTGAACGGACGAGTATTAATTATTCATATTCTGATTCTTTTATCAGTATGGCAACAGAATCTGGGATCATAATATTAAGCGCTAAATCAGACATTTTTATCAGATTTTCTTTATACATATATTCTCATTCTCAAAACTCGTTCTAAAGTCGATTCGGAGTTTGCAAATCAGGACGTATTATTTATTTATGTTATTTGAATTTATTTGACATCGTGACTTTTTTCATGTTATTCCATGTTGTTATTTTGTACGACTAGAAACTGTAAAGTTTACGTCAATAAAACTAACAAGGGTCGACACTAACTTTGCTTCCATGGGATCCCACAGGAATCCCTACCTATTTCTTCAGGGTTTCCCCCAGATAATCAGGGATCCCTCCTTTATATATATGAACTCATTCACATGCAATCCTGCCCTTCTAAGCCCAACTTGGAAAAACAGCTTTTGAAATCATTGTGGAAAATGAAGAAATTGCTTGTTACAAGCAATTTCTTCATAATCCACAATGTTTTCTACGAAATCAAGCAAGCAAAAATCCTGTAAATTCGAAACAGCCTAAAATTTGTATTCTAGTAAATGGTTAAATATCAAAGAAAGAACAAGTTGAAATTTACTGAAATGTCTTCTGTGAATCAGAAGCATTAGTTGATACATTAAGATCTATTGTACTGGAGAAATATTAAAGGATCCTGATGGAATCCCTAGCCTGAGACTGTTTAGGGTCCCTTCCAATTTTCAGCGATCCTCGGAACCCCGGGACACTGTTAGTGTCAACCCCTGACTAACTTAGCTGGACACTTGTTGGATTGTTTAGTATTGTTAGACAAGGTTTCTTTGGTCCTTTGCATTTGATTATCGAGATATCTCAGTAGATTTTTACTTGATAATTTCACCGAAAAAAAGTGGCGGAATTATCAAAATGATAGATACTGTTTCTGATAGATTTAGCTCCCACTTTTACTGATACGTCATCTCAGAGTGACCAAAGACATTGATGACGTCATCTGGTGCGCTTTTATAGATTTTGCCGGAAAAAAAATAGTTGTCCCTTTTCTACATGAAAGAAGTAGAACAACCGTTTGTTTTTTAGTGTAAGATCGACAAATCGTTCATTTCGTGAACAAGAAAAGCTATATTTTCACTCGAGGCTCAGCCACTGTTAAATATATAACTTCTGTTGTTCACTCTATGAAAGAAAATCGATTTGACACCGAAACAAACAATTTACCTCTATACATTACGTGTATATTCATGAACAAGTTGTATAATAGATTTTCGTACAAAAAATTTACTCATAAAATTGATGTTATCGCATTTTTCTTTTCGGTTTTCCCTTTCGCTTAAAATCCATGCATTTTCCCTTTGGTCAACTTATCATAATTTTGAGTTGCTAACAGAGATATAACTTAATCAATTCCAACACATTCCCTCTTTTTGGCGCCCCCTAAGGAAAAAAAAAGAATCTCTTTATTATCCACATTGTTTTCTACCCCAAAACAATAAGATTTTTTGAATTTAATCAACGCGAAATTGTTGTCTGTAACTTTGAAAATCGGACTAGTCTAAAATTTTGGGGTTGGGTAATGCTGCACTATGTCTTTATTTTGATATTTATTATTTAATTTATCAATTAAGAAACTGTTGAGTCTATATATATCTATTGAATAAAATTCAAGTGATTAATCTTATTGTTACAAGTGTCATTCTTTCCTTGTACAAGTACAGTCAATCTTTCTAAAGCGACCACCTCTATTAAACGACCATTTTCGTAAGCTACCAGCATCGAAGTTCCATTCCAGCAACAAGGGAACTTCATAATTAGACGTTTTCTGCTAATGATTAGTAGACGTATCATAAAAACTAAATCCGAGGTTGACTTCATAATTAGACGTTTCCTGCTAATGAATAGTAGACGTATTATAAAACCAAATCCGAGGTTGACTTCATAATAAGACGTTTTCTGCTAATGATAAGTAGACGTATTATAAAACTAAATCCGAGGTTGACTTCATAATTAGACGTTTTCTGCTAATGATTAGTAGACGTATTATAAAACTAAATCCGAGTTTGACTTCATAATTAGACGTTTTCTGCTAATTATTAGTAGACGTATTATAAAACTAAATTCGAGGTTGACTTCATAATTAGACGTTTTCTGCTAATGATTAGTAGACGTATTATAAAACTAAATCCGAGTTTGACTTCATAATTAGACGTTTTCTGCTAATGAATAGTAGACGTATTATAAATCTAAATCCGAGGTTGACTTAATAATTAGACGTTTTCTGCTAATTATTAGTAGACGTATTATAAAACTAAATTCGAGGTTGACTACATAATAATACGTTTTCTGCTAATGATTAGTAGGCGTATTATAAAACTAAATCCGAGGTTGACTTCATAATTAGACGTTTTCTGCTAATGATTAGTAGACGTATTATAAAACTAAATTCGAGGTTGACTACATAATTATACGTTTTCTGCTTATGATTAGTAGACGTAATATAAAACTTAATCCGAGGTTGACTTCATAATTAGACGTTTTCTGCTAATGATTAGTAGACGTATTATAAAACTAAATCCGAGGTTGACTTCATAATAATACGTTTTCTGCTAATGATTAGTAGACGTATTATAAAACTAAATTCGAGGTTGACTACATAATTATACGTTTTCTGCTAATGAACAGTAGACGTATTATAAAACTAAATCCGAGGTTGACTTCATAATTAGACGTTTTCTGCTAATGAATAGTAGACGTATTATAAAACTAAATCCGAGTTTGACTTCATAATTAGACATTTTCTGCTAATGAATAGTAGACGTATTATAAAACTAAATTCGAGGTTGACTACATAATTATACGTTTTCTGCTAATGAATAGTAGACGTATTATAAAACTAAATCCGAGGTTGACTTCATAATTAGACGTTTTCTGCTAATGAATAGAAGACGTATTATAAAACTAAATCCGAGGTTGACTTCATAATTAGACGTTTTCTGCTAATGAATAGTAGACGTATTATAAAACTAAATCTGAGGTTGATGGAACTCATTAGAATCGTCTCAATGAGACGATTCTAATGAGTTCATTCAACATAGGATTAAGTGAGAATTCTTCAATGAATTACGTATGTAGCGCAAGTGATTCCCAATATATGTCATATTAAGCGGCTATTTTCTTAAACGACCACATTTCGGTCGTTACTTAAGTTGTCACTTAATAAAGGTTTAACTGTTTGGTTCGAACATCAAATTTAAATGCTGAAACTGGCCAGTAGAAAAGCGTTTACTTTGACGTGTCTTTAAAGAGTCAATTTGTACATCTATTCATTATCACTTGCCGCCGTCATAGTTGGTAGCCCATCAGACTCGAATTCTTCAATCATAGGGTGTCATGGGTTCGATCCGCGGCTGCGGCACATATCCTTTCCGACATTTGTCACTCGACAACGGGTGGATAATCGTACACCTAAGTGGGATAGCAGCTGAATGGTGGTACTAGTGCGAGATATACCAGGAATCTATTTTTGGGTTCTCCAACCACCGCGATATGACTGAAAAAAAAAATCAAAAGCGGCGTTAAACTCCATTCAAACATACAAACAAATAAACAAACAAATCATTGTCACATTTAGATTTAATCCGTCACACTTTTTACTACACGAAAGGTAAATCTGGCGCAAATTTCTCTCTTCATTCATTGCGCAACTTCCTTTACTGACTCGACGAAGATAAAACAGAAACAGAGACAGTGAAATATATGAGAGAAACTGAGACAATAGGTAGGGAGAGACAGGTTGAAGCTTGACCAGAGTCACCAACGTTATTTTTGCCGCTCCCCATACGTTTCCTTTTGCACATCGACTTACTCGTATCTTCTCTTCTTTCCGGAAGCCAGCCTCACTTATATCAGCTGAAATGCAGAAACCTGCTTTGTGGAATATACAAGCCCTGTGTTCATTTTGTAATACAAAATGCCCGTTAGCCTTTCCTGTACATAACCAGGATTTTACAAAGCTTTGCTTTTATATTAAGAAAACATTGTGGAAAAGAAGAAATTGCTTGTAACAAGCATTTTTTTCTTTTCTCACGAAATTTTCTACCACATTGTATGGTTTCATGTCAAATTACATCCAATTTTTATTGTCGTCTTCAACCTCTTTCAATTTGGACCAATCTAAAATTTTGTAAATGGGAAAAGGGTTAAGGCTTAAAAACGATATGGATCCATTATGGCTCAATGATTATGGGGCTTAGGGCGGAGGAGTACTTATCCGAGAGAGGTCGAGGGTTGTTGGTTCGAAATCCGGGGATGTGGTTCGAAATCCGGGGATGTGGTTCGAAATCCGGGCCGCGCTACTGGTCACGTGGGCGATTTTTGATGAGACGATAACGGGGTCAGCCCGATTAGCTCAGTTGGTAGAGCACTAGACTAAAAACCTCAAGATCACGGGTTCGAGGTTATCAACCAACACGACTAATTGTCTTTCGGATGAGACGTTAAACTGAGGCCCCGTGTGACGATGCTATCCATCGAGCACGTTAAAGAACCAGGCGAAGCTCTCAGCAGTTTCGTCCTGTATCCTTGCACTATCCCCCGTAACAACTAACCGTCTTCTGGGGGCGTCGCTCATATGGGCATGTGCTACGGTAGCGAAGATAAATAAACGGAAATACACACGATAACGGACAATTTTGCTTTATTTTCTTAAAACGGACCTTTGGTGCAAGCCTTTCTTAACACGTCTTTCCCAGGTTTTAAGAATTAGGCCTACAAATACGCCTCTTTAAATTCAACCATTGCGATTTTTGTGGTTGATTACTTCTTCGCCCTCGTACCCATGTAGTTATTTGTTCTAAAACCGAGTGGTATTTGATATTTCGAAACTAAGTTACCATAAAAAAACTTGCTAATTTTAGAACTGGTTAGTCCAGGATACGCTATTTATAGAAATCATGACTAACGGTCCCGTTACTGTCAAAATACTCCGAAAATGACTTAGTTAGCAATTTATTTGTTTAGCCTTTCTAGAGACTTGTTGTAAAACTTCATAATAACCGTCACAGTGGTGGATTGCCATGATTCTTTCTAGTGTTGTCTTTAGATATTTCTTCAATACTAGTTAGCCAGTGACGGTAAAGCATCACAATGAAAATGAAACTTATGATGAGTATCCATCACAATGAATGGTGACGACTCGCCATCAGCTACTAGATTATTGATAGTATAAAATTCTTAATTTTAAGGCGCAACTCTTCCATGGACAAACAGAGCCACCCTTATTTTGGGGGAAAAAACCGCCCCCTTTTTAATGAACCATTACTGAATCCTAGCAATCTCCATCAATTGATCACGTTAACAGTTAATTTTTACTCTTAATTTCATTGCCTCCCCCCATGGACTGAAGCACGGAGACTCGGCACATTTTTTCTACTATATCACTAATTATAGACTATAATTAGTTATGAACAAAAAAAAAAAAAAAAAAAAAACAATTGTGCCGCGTCCCTATTGACTCAAGAGAGAACCTGGCTGTACTTCTACAGTTTCTGGTTCAGACAGTGGCGAGTTTTCCCTTAAAAGTTTCAATACACCCATTTTTGATGTTTTGCTTAATTTTATTAGCAGGTGTAATCTGTACTTTATTCTTATGTTGTAGTTTATTAGGCAAAATATCAAGGACCCACTGCTTATCAAAAAAGTCAAAGCGCTTATAAGCCTTAACTGTGCAATTTCCACCCATTTCCAAATATTTCTTAATTTAGCCATGGGCTATCTTCTTATCCAATCACAACCTTTCACCTTCATATCCATTTGACTTTGTGAAATATCTGCATTGCTATGAAATTTGAGTGATTAGTTTGCGTGAAATGTAAATCTATGGCCATCAAAGTACTGTTGATACTGGAAAGGGTTAAACCCATTTACAGAGGAAAAAAATTTGGACTTGTCCAAATTCAAAAAAGTTGCAAACTTGGCGACATTTCAAGGTATTTCAACGTATGTGTAATTTGAAAGATAATGGCTAAATATGGTCAAAAATATTATGTAAAAAAGAAGAAATGGCTTGAAACGTGCCATTTCTCTTTTTCTCATAATGATTTACTTTTTTTTATTTATATTACGGGAGCGTGTTTGAGTGGTAAAGGGTTAAAGCGTAAAAATTCAGATCCAAGTCTATGAAATCATCTAGACTAACTCTGTAAATCTATTTTTAGTATCTTGGGAACCCAGTTCTTTTTGAATCTGGGACAAGGCGGATTCGACCAGCTAAATAATTTGTCCAGGATTTCCACAAATTTTGTAAACAAACGACATATATATAAATCTTCATGGCGCAATACGTGGATGTTTAATATTGTTTCTACAGATAACTGAAAAACGCGGTAAGTTTCAGAATTCATTAAAACGTGGGTTTTCGCGCCATCTTTTTCTAGAAAAATGAATATAAATGAAAATAACCGATTTCCGTAGTATGAACAACAACTTTAAACGTTATCTGTTGACGATTTGTTTTCATAAGTATATTCATAAGATTCCTAATATTTATTTCAGGTCATAAATAGAAGATAATGTTCGGCCAAAACAAACCAACAGGTTTTGGGACCCCGTTTGCCAGTGGAGCAGGTGATATTATTTATCATGTTTTGTTTTTTTCCTACTGGAGTAAAATTCTTTGACCTGATGGCCTTGATGTAAGCCATCCAATAACTTGAATTGCCTCTTTTCAAGTACACTTGATTTTCCCGTATTCAAGCAGTCTAGGTTATTGCGATTTTCTATGATTGAAATGACAGCGTTCGACACTAATGGGAGTCCGGGAGTCCGAGACTCCTAAAAAACGGCCCGGACTCGTAGAATTTCTGACTAGGCAGTCCGACGGACTCCTTTAAAATTCACCAGTAACCTTGTTAAAGAGGTAACCCATATCGTTTGACAAAAATCCTTCCAATCATTCCTAATCGTCACGTTTTTCCGCGATCGGAAATTATTTCCGTAGATCAAATTTTCCAGTCAAAAAGTCTACCGGTGTCAACGTAAAATCACTTTAACAAATTAAATGTGACTAAAGGTTAAATTTGGTAACCAACCGTTCTATTTATATCACGCGTAAATATAAACAAACGTGAAATTATGGATCGGTGTTTGATTGGTTATAGGCTAAAAAACCAAAAGTAGATCTAGACTAGGACAAACAATCAGCAATGTTTGGGATTACGAGGGAGAGAACGTTCCAGTCGTCATGGCAGGCATCTAGCTGCGATATCATAGCCCCCTTTCTAATAACCTGCTGTCGAGGGCTACGACCCCCCCCTTTCCTTGCTCTTTGTCGCAGTGCCCGAAGTGAATAACTCCGGGCACTTCGAGGTCGTTTATTGGAAGTTGTGTAAAAAGTATAAACACAAATTTAATATGAGCCTTAATCATTTATCTATCCATTTAAAGAAATGTTAATCTGCAAAAGTTGGATATTTTATGCATTTAAGTCTCTTTGTCACGCCATCGGAAACTCCAAATTTTCGGCCATTTTGAATCAAATGTCTGCCATTTTTGCTGTTTGACAGCGAGATCCAATAGGAACCCCTCTTCAATTCTAGGAGATCTCGGGCTTCCCGCCAAGATGATAGCAAATGAAAATCTAGGTCACCATATTTGGAAGGCATAGTTTGTTTTGAAAATAGGACAGTTCTGATAGAAAATAAGAAAAAAGTCTATGAAAATAATTCACGAGTTTATTGAATTTGATAGAAAAAAAAAAGATATTGACAATTCAGTATCTTTTAAGATAAAATATTATCATGGTAGGTTACAGGGCTTTTTTTCCTTCTTTAGTTGACGCCGATCTTCGGTGTCTTCCCAATCGCAAAAACCCTCTTTTCTTCCCAACTGTGGCTAGAAAATTTCCCCAAAATCGACGATAATTTTCCAATTTTGATACTCACGAAATCTTTGTGCAAGTCAAATACACATGTCATCCAAGAAGTGAAAGCGAAAGTTGTTTGTAAACGTCATAAGTTCTAATCCAATAAAATAGGAAGGGTCACGCTATTTTGATTGGGCTGGTATCCGTTCGATTTACAATTACTAACCCTTAGTGCTAAAAGGCAGGTTACCAGGCTTTGTTTCCCTACTCGATTAAAGCCAGGAAAAATGGTCCAACATGATTTGTTCAAAACAGAACAAACTGAACTTTATCAATGACTGTAAAATGAATATATTTCCGAATTTGTTGTGCCAAACTAGTCTGAACTGCAAAATTGTTATTTGTAGGTTGAATTGCGATTATGCTGAACGTTAAAACAGCAAAAACGTACTTGGCGCATTAAACAGAACATATTCCTAAGAGGTTTTGTCGTATACGCCTTTCAACAACCCAATGCGTCTTACCAACGTCGAAATACAAATATGAGAAAATAATCCACAGACGATCAGGTCATCATGTCTAAAAATAGTTAATACTACCGAAAAGCACTTCAAGAGTTGCTGATAAGACTCAAAGAAGCCTATTTACAGTCGGATCGGTGAAAAGTTGTAATGTATCAACTGAGAAAAGCGACCCCCAACTGCCTGTCACCGAACAGGTCATTAATGACATAATTGTCGAATGTGACCAGCCCCAATCTAGCGGCCCTTTGATAGTTGATGAACAGCACTACCACACAGACTGTTGTGAACTTAATTCGCCAACAGAGCAATGTCAAGATGACAAAATTACTCAATCTGCGCCATCTCCACAGTAATATCACTCCCTAGTCCATCTACTTCAGTCTTGGAGCAGCTTACTCCAGCCCACCCCAAGAATAAAATTTGGGAAAACATTGTGGAAAAAGAAGAATTTGCTTGTACAAGTAATTTCTTCATTTTTCAAAACGTTTCCTACTCTGCAAATTGGAAAAAAATATCAAAGTAGTCTGAATTTGAATTTGGACTAGTCTAGAATTTTGCCGTCTGGTTATGGATTGAATTAGTGAATACAATAGTGTTGTGTGGATTTTTGCTCACATGATAATAATAAATGGCTTATGTTTTGACTTCTATCTTGTTAGTTTTAACTTTTTCCCAATTTGACCATGTTCACGCGAAATTTCCCAATTTGAAAGGCTAGGGTGTCTTCCCAATTTGTGGAAAAAAAGCCCTGGGTTAAAAAGAATACTTTGATTTATTACGAACAGCTGACATCAGTAAACAACGTGATGTAATAATAGATCACATGGCCAACCAAATGTCATGGCCGCCAAACATAGGAAATATTTTATGAATTGAAAAGAAACCGGTATTAAATGCTTGATACAATTGATACTATTATTTTGATAGAATTTGTTCATAATATTAACATATGTAAGGAATTAGTCTGTAGAGTGTCGCTTATCACAAAACATACAATATTAGGACTTGCAACAAAATGCAAAGAAGGTGGTAGTCGTAGTCCTCGCCAGCAGATTATCAGAAAGAGGGCTACTATATCGCAGCTAGAAGAGATCGTACACCTGTCTTATGTATGACCGTGAGAAAAATGAAATGTAATGTTCGTACTCAGTATGAGAACTTTGGTAGTTTTGTAAGAGGTTGCAGCAATTTTAGAGTTGAGTCAGTGAAGAGGCACAATACCTTCCAGAGTCACATTGACAATGTAACTAAAGAGAACGCTAAACAACACACAGAGCTCAACCAATCGACTGCTGGTCGTTCATTACTCCAACTAAATAAATCTATTTTTGAAAAACTTCCAAAGCCTGGCAAGTTATTAAATTCTAGTGCATTGATCGAGTATTCTCATCACTGTCTCTTAAAAAGTGGTTATTTTGATCAATATTCATGTACAAAGATAAGATTTTTCTAGTGTACATTTTCAAATTAGCATTTTACATTTTTATTAGGATATGGAGATAAGCAGTATCAAATGATCATATACCAGTTTTGATGATGAATAAATTAATACATGTTAATAAAACAAATTAATTTAAAGACAATTTTCAGAATTTTATTCGGACTTGATTTTCCTCCGGACTCCCTGACTTCTTAAGTTAGGAGTCCGATGGACTCCTTGCTTGGAGAAGGTAGTGTCTAACGCTGAATGAGATTGCTATTTTCAATAATGAAGGAAATGAAAAGAGTTGAGAAAGTTCCCGCGCAGCCATATCTCCTTAGTGACCGACCCGTCTGTATATTGTCGAGTTGAACACCTGGCACACTTACTCATGCGTCAAGATTATTACACGACCCTACCATAACTAATTTATTGTAATGGAAGTGGCCTTAATTTTTGTTTCCTATGATTTACGACTAAACAAAAGCAGAGCTTCATCAATCGATCAGGGGACAGGGGTACAAGTGTAATGCTATTAAACTTCTTCAGGTCTGAAAAATGGATTGAACTTTTAACAGGTATATTGTTATTGTCCTGCGCAAACAAAAATAACTATGATAAGCCATGTTGCAAGGGTCAACTTTTTAGATATTTTAAAAATCATTGCGACTATGATGCAGTCTTGCGGGATTTCTAATTCCCCACCTTTTGACTGTTTAATTTCCGATGCAAATGCAGAATTTAACCCACCGTTGGCATTTAAAAGACCGTAAATACATCCTTAATAAAATGACATTATAATTTTCGTAGTATTTTGTATTCCCTGGCCATCTTTCATACCACACACCTCTCATCGCCTACATCCATACTTAAAAAAACTCTAATAATCGCCCACTCAAAACTTTGCCGATGGTCACTATTCTTATAATCGCCCTGGCGATTGTTCTAATAAATACGGTATTCAGGTAACTATGTTTTTGAGTTAAGTTCACTCTATGTCATCTTGTTGTACCAAGGGTGCCAAACGTTCTACTTATCTAACCCTTGGCACATTGAATTTAATGTGTAACGTCACAGAATGGAAAACATGGGTGCCCAATCAGTGGGTTTCTTACAAATCAGGTTAAAAGGGGCGGAGTCTCATAATACAGTCTACCTTGTCCACAGGCTCTGAGGCTATAATTGTCAACAAGATGTGCACAGTTGCACATTTAACCATTTCCTTGGTTTTTAACAACTTATCTTTGGGAAAAATTAATGCAAAATGAATTTTTATTTGGTGATATTTTCGCCGATTTTAATAATTGCTTTTTTGTTAGATCAGTAAACATTATATTGTACATCGATTAAAAAAATTATTACATTTAGCTTTTTGCTAGATAACAAATCTAGACAAAATCTAGTCAATATTTACATTATTTTTCAAAGTAAATGTAAATCTCTGTCAAGAACTTAAAAAAATAGTCAACACAAGCAAGTTTCACTTTCTTTTAACATCTAGTTTAAACTATATACAAAACCCTAACTATATTGGGTTTTTTTTCAGACGTCAAAATAAATTTGATGTGTTGTTAATGGGCTTATTGCTGTGAGTGTTCGAATAACAAAAAAAGAAAAATATTGTCAGATGTCAAAGCTGTAGGTGATATAACAAACTGAACTTCCCACCTCAGAAGGCTCAAATTCAAAGAAGTTGCAGACAACAATTTAAGGTTGATGAAATTTGGATTTTTTTCAACTTTCTGGGTAGAAAATGTTGCAGAAAATGAAGAAATTTGCTTGTTATAAGCAATTTCTTCCTTTTCAACAATGTTTTCCAAAGCTCTTTTCTTAAGGGCATCTAAAAGCGTCACTGAGTCAGAATGGGTTAATTAATATCCAGACAAAAAATCAATTTTGATTTAAGTTGAAAAATAACCCATTCATTGGGGTATAAAATATTGTTGAAAAAGAAAAAATGACAAATTTTGTTTGTATTTTCTTTCCTTCTAAGATTTTTTTCTGTAAAGGATTTAATGGTAAGTCAATTTTAAAAGTTAAAGATATCATACCATAAACTCATGTTTTAACCCAAATGACTTACACGCTTATAATTGGTATCTTTGATTGCGCAATAGTCCATGGGTGATATTTTAGAAATACATCTCATAATGATCGGCTATTTGCTTTGATTTTCACCCCACTTCCCAGATGTCCTCTTTTTACAATGACCAAGGAAGTCGTTTGACTAAAATTATCTCGAATTCATCTAGTTCTAAGGAATGTAAGAATTTGAGATTGAGTATTTTTTAAAAGGGTTATAAACCAAAAAGGTAAGGAAAATATATTTTAACCTTTTCTCTTTAGAAAAATCTGACAAAACCTTTTTTTAGATACTTGAAAACAATCTCTTTTTTAAGTTAAATTTATACTGTATCAAATTAATGGATTAACATATTCAAAATGATTGTCTTGGTTTGAGCTAATTAACACCTTTCAACAGTTCATCTTTAGTCCAATAACTGATTTACATTTTCAGTTTTCTTGTATTTTTTAAAAAGATAAATACATGTATGATATTAAAGATGTTTTGAAAGCTTCAAAAAGCATTTTGTAGGTTGGCAACATAAATTTCTATGCTATAGCTTATATTGAGCTGTAGTTACGGGTTTTGTGAAATTAATTTATCAAAACTAAAATAAATTGGAGTTTTTGCAGTAAAACGACGATCAAGGTAGTCGGGGCAAAGGGATCGCTAGGCATGTAGGCGGTTTACAGCATTTTATCACATGACCAGAGGGATTAAGTTTTACCAAAGCTGTATGTAAGAAGCCCTCTAATTGGCAGTCACAGAAATCAAGTTTGACCTTTTGATTGGCTGGTAAAAATAAATCTTACAGAAAAAAAAATTCATTAGATGAAGGGATATTAGAGAAAAAGATGATATCGATATTCCTTTACCCGTGAGGATGAATCTATGTATAGCGAGATTAGTTAGAATGAGGTACAAGGTACTGTAAGCGTTTATAAAGAGTCTATTGCATAGTCCCTGCCACTTCTCATCTATGTTTTTTTAGTTCAGTTTAAGCTAGGAATTGGCCATAGTGTAGAAATATTGACAGCCCTATCCATAATTTTCATAGCTTATAGTGAAGTCATGTGATAAAATCAAAGTGCCAAATTACTAGCTAACAAGGGTCTAGTTATCAGGTTAATTGCCTAAGGTTAAAGTTTTTTAGTTATAGATTAAGTTTACACTATTGGTTATGATAGTGTACAGGTGATTAACCCTTTCCTAGTTAATCCCTGCTTTTTACATCCCTGTGATTTTATGATTGACAAAACATTGTGGAAAAAGAAGAAATTGCTTGTCGTCTGAAAAATCTTTCTATTTGGACCAGTCTAAAATTTCCCTAAACAGGAAAGGGTTAAATATCATCTTTTGAGCAGTTATCAGCCAATTCTTATTCAGTTCCGTTTTCACAGTATTATTTTTAATGTGCATACGCATAAGGAATTAGAAAAAAGTAATACTCTGAAACAAAACGGCTACCTGATGTATTTCTTTAGATTACGGGGAGTCAAATATCTATCAGGGCTAATTTTTAATCAAACAATAGTGAACAAGTTCTCCTTGGAAAAAAAAAATAAAAAAGAGGAAAGTGAAAAACTACAGTACACATATTCTTTAAGAAGATGCAGTCATTATTTTGTATGCATTAATGTATACTATTATTTCATTAATTGTACAATAATGTTGCAAAGGTTTCTCTGTAACCCATTATCACTCAATGACACATTTAGATGCCCCAAAGAAATAAAAGCTTAGAGAAAACATTGTGGAAAACGAAGAAATTCCTTGTGACAAGCAATTTCTTCTTTATCAGCAATGTTTTCTACCCCAAATTTTTTAAAAAAATCAAAATTCCATATGTTAGAAATTTTCGTCTGCAATTTTTTCAATTTTCAAATTTTGTCGTCGGATAATGTGTTAAAAGGGCAATGTCAGTAATTTGTTAAAAGGGCAATGTCTTCATCAAATGAAATGTTAATTCAAGAAACATTAGGTGATTTTTGGTTGACCCAGTCATAATGAGATCTAGTTATGACAAAGTATCTCGCTCTGTCTTGACAATTGTGTTAAATCCAAGGTATTCAGTATCAGCAACAGAAATGGACATGTTATTAATTCTGGTATATTTTATCTTACCATCAGTCCAAAACTTTTTTCTGGATCTAAAGATTTCCATGAATTGATATCCTGTAAGCTCACAAACGCATTGGACAGGTGTTTTCTCAAACTCACAATGATCAATAATTTTCAAAAAAAATTACCAAAACTGTACTAGGCTAAAAAGAAATGTCAAAGAATCAGAGAAATGACTTTTCAGGATAATAAGGATATTCTGTACCGGTTTAACTTAATGGGTTATACCGATAACGAAGGCGATCTTGTGTGTGTTGGCTTGCAGTGTTCAACACTAATGGTTTCCCAGGAACCTGAGTACTCCAAAAATGGCTAGGGACTCCAAAATCTAATTTCTGGGTGATCCTTCAGGACTATTGATTTTCAGATGACCATTGATATTTTTTTTAGACCAAAAGAGTGACTGAATTCCACTCAGAGATTCTAAATCTAAGATAACAAATTAATTGTAAGCATGGAAAATCACAGTGTTTCAGACTTTTTCTCTCAACCGCAATCATAACTGGGAATTGCCAGTTAAATTCTCTTCTGATTAACAATCCAAACATACTCAATTGTAACAAGGTTACTTTTTATGCCTGTAACCATTACATGGCGGGGGCATAAAAAATGAAGGTTGTCAGCTAATAAATACCTATTTATTTTGATATGTTTACATGATTACAGGTACAAGTACAGGATTTAGTACACCAGGATTTGGTACCTCCACACCTCAGACAGGTGGACTGTTTGGACAGACAAGTACAAGTACAGCAGGTGGTTTGTTTGGAGGGGGATCATCAGGCTTTGGACAACAAAGTTCTGGATTTGGTGAGTAGACTATCCCAACTTTTTATGCCTTCAATGAACTGGCCTAAAAAGATGCCATGTTTGACCCTTAAAAGTTTCTCCCAAGGGGCCATATGAAGTCAAATTTTCAGTGATGAATCACATGTACTTTTGTAAACTATAAAGATTATTGATACTTTATATCTGTATAAGAGATTTATAAAGGTCAGTATAAACAAGAACAGGTCTGTTGGTACTTAACCCTTTCCAACGTAATTGCACTTTTTGACGCCCCTAAAGAAACGCAACTGGGAAAACATTGTGGAAAATAAGAAATTTCTTGCAAGCAATTTCTTCATTTTCCACAATATTTTCTACCCAAGCAATTTCTTCATTTTCCACAATTTTTTCTACCCAGAAAAAATCTAAAGTTTTAAACACTTTAAATTGTTGTTTGCAACTTCTTTCAATTTGGACAAGTCAGATCATGTGTCAATGGGTTAAACCTTCTATTTGTACTAATGTTTTACTTTTTGTTGTTTTGACCCCTTCGAAATCAGTTTTGACCTAAACCCTTGTCATGCTGATCCCGGAATATTCCGGTTTTGGCAGGAGGAGTAGACTAAGATCAGACTGCACTAATGTGCAGGCTGATCTTAGTCTACACCTTCTGCTTGTACTTTTCCTGCCAGAGTTGTTTATGAAGTTGATTTCTTCAAGAACTATTGGTTTTTGAACAACAAGTTCTATCAGTGCTTTCAGTCCTTTGATTTGACAGCATTTCACTAAGGTGATTTATACAGCATGACAATTTGATGGTCAAGCCTTCAATGAGTCAATTACTCATACATATCAAAGGCTTGCACAATGAATGAATTATATTGAAGAAACTACTTCTTATAAGCAATTTCTTCTTTTTTATCACAATGTTTTCAACCTCATATGTTACATATTTTCAAATTGATTGCACTTTAGATTTTCATCTGCAACTTCTTACAATTTCGACCCCTCCAATATTATGTCATGTAATAATGAGTTAAAAGAGGAATTGTATTGTAATTGGTTAAGAGGCCGAAACTATCAACTCAGTATAGCTAATTACCAATGAAATTGCAGATGACATTTCAAAGGGCATTTGAATTGAAAATATTGTGAGAAGAGGGGAGATTACTTTTATATCAAGCAATTTCTCTTTCTCACATAAAGTTTTCCAAATCGAAATTTGCTTACGGCCTAAATATGCTGGATTGTGTGTTAAAGAGTTCAGATGACAAAGTTGAAAAAAGCTGCAAACAGTTTAATGTTTAATGAAAATTGTGTATTTCTTTGTAGAACACATTGTGAAAATGATGCAAGAGAATTTTTTTGGGGGGATAAACATATCTTATTTCTTGTCAGCAGGTTTTGGTCAAACACCTAGTACAAGTGGAGGATTATTTGGACAAAAAACAACAGCCAGCACTGGGTTGTTTGGAAGTACCCCAAGTACAGGCACTGCTGGATTTGGGTTTGGTAGGTATTTTTCCATGCCTCATGCCTAATCACTGCTTTCTCATGGGTACTCTATTGAATTATCTCAAGAAGATGATTGACAGATTACCCTGATTGGCCAGAAATGCACTATTAGCCTCCAACATTCATGTAAAACAAAAATCATCTGTGGGTAAACGTCATGCTTAAAAATTATTCAAACTTCAGTTACTGTATTAGGTCACCTACCAGTGATTTTCCTTTTGAAACCTCTACTATTCATGTCACCCAGGCATCAGAGTATGCATAATACTTGATTAAATCTTACTTGCAAGTCTCATAACTCTGTTTCTACTTATGCTATTCCTCTCAAACTTTTCACTTGCCTTTGTGACCATCATCTCATCCCATAGGCAAAGATTCGTTACTCTAACGGAATTATGACCCTTTTTCAATTTGGACATTTGGTTGAAGTTTTACATGTAAGTCTCAAATCTCTGTTTCTGCTAATGCTATTGCTGTGAGATTTTGCTCATACTCTTATGACCATCATATCTTCTCCTTCATTACTCTGAAATTCATTTTAGTGATATTTTTACCCGTCTAAGAAAATTTTGGTTAAAGTTTAATATGCAACTGCCATATATCCATTGTATCTCCATACTAAAATATGATTGCTCTTAAACTTTGCACATCCTTTGTGACTGTCATATTGTCACCCAGGTTAATCGTACATTCATTTAAGTAGAATTATGACCCCATTTATGACATTTGGTTCAAGTTTTACATGCAAGTTTTGACTTATTCTATTGCTCTGAAACTTTGGACATGTTCTTGTGACCATATCATACCCTAGAATAAGATTCATTACTCTGACACTTATTATTAGAATTTTGACCCTTTTTCAACTTAAAAATTTTTGGTTGAAATTTTACGTGCAACTGCTCAATTTATGCTATATCTTTGTTCCTACCAATGTTATTGCTCTGAAGCCTTACAAATGCTTTTTTGACAATAAAATCAACTCTTAGAAAAGACTTGTTACTCTGACATTTATTTTAATAGAATTTGACCCTTTTTCAACATAGAAATTTTGGTTATTTATACGTACAAAGGTCTAATGGTCAGGGTTAACTCTGCTAGAAAAAAGTTGTCGCCATCACTTTCACCAAATTAAAAAAGTTTGGGCCATTTGGAAAAAGTTGGGGCCAAATCGAAAAGGAGTTGGTGCCAAAGTCAAACATTTCTTAACTGCACATTTATTTTCTTAACTTGTATGTTGTAGAATAAACAATATACATATCAAAGAGGTTGTAAACATAGTAATTCATTCGTAATCTAGTCTTGAATGAATGTAGCTAAGTCATACACCTACAATGAGTTTACTCATCTTCAATCAGTGCTTTCAGTACTTTGATTAGAAAATCAATACTTTGATTAGAAAATCAAGTTTTTGATGAGAAAAATAGAGAAAATAGTTATAAGCCTTATATAATATGCCTGATTTGATAATAGAATAACGTAGACATCTGTATTTGAAAAAAGTCAGTTTAAGGATGCACATTCTTGGGTACAAATGAACCAAAAAGAAATGGTTTGTCTGCTTTTAGGACAGTAGAACTGTTGAAGTTTCTGTCAAATTTTGACAAGCTACCACTGCTCATCTTGTAATCCATGAATGCTGATTCAGTGTTTTAGCAAGGATTCGCGGTAGAGATGCCGAAATAAGAAACTGAAACTGTCAGCAGAAATATTTGAAAATATGAACGAATAAGGCACTTGTATTCATCAAGAAAAGGCAAAACGTGACCAGTTTAATTACATTTTTGTTAAAGAGAGCCAATTTATGCGTGATAATTGGGGTCTTCTGATGTATTCACTGATAGCCGTCATCTAAGAAGTTCCATCTAGTCATCCTGAAAACAAAGTCACGCCTTCAAAACAAAATCAATACGACCCAGCAACAAATGAGCGCATTTTTTTAAACTGATTTGCTGTCAATCAGAACTGTCAATCAGAACTTAAATTAAATTTGGCAATGTGTCGGGCTTGTGTCAGACTCGATGACATTATTGATCGATATACAAGCCTTTGAGCAATTATACACACTTAGCCCTCGGCCTTGATTTCCAGAGATTAGTCAAAGTAAAAGTATGAATAAAATCTTTTCATTTTTTTTGGCGCCACGAACTTTCGCCAAATGAAAAAAACTTGCGCCAGAATTGTATTTTTTTCACATTTGGCAACAATGTTGATTGGCAGCACGAACCCTGATGGTGAGCTTTTATGATCATTGAATGACTGCCATCTGTGTGTCGCCCATTGTGTGGCATCAACAAATTAAGTGTTAACTCTCTAGAGGCAACAGTTATGACTCAATCTTCATGAAACCTGGTCAGAATAATTATTAGGTCATAAGAATGCACCCTATTGATTAAGCAAAGGTTCTTTTGGAAAACACGAGAAAAGTGGAGTTAATTGCAATTTCTTTGTTTACACTCCAGAGGTCTTACTTTGGGCTCAATTTTCACAAAACTGGTTATGCATTGTAATAATTTAGCTCCAGTTGCATTTTTCAACAGATGATTCAGTTGAGTGATTTAATACCATCATGGTCCTCTTGTTTACTTTTGTTACTACTAAAGGTTATGGTTATAAACTTTTTGATATGTGTCCAGAGTCATGATTTAAATTTTTTTCATTATTCTGACATTCAGGTTGTGAAATTATTCTTATGTTGCCTGAATTGCTGTTACTATCTAGCACTCAGAATTGTCTAGCATTGCTGTCGACTGAGAGCTCTTGTTTAACCCTTTCTTGTTGAATCCATTTTTGTTTAGTCCTGTCTAAATTATTTCCCAGTTTTTATTTCCCTGTGTTTTATACTTGAGAAAACGTGGAAAAAGAAGAAATTGCTTGTAACTAGCAATTTCTTATTTTTCCACAACATTTTCTACCCTACTTAATAGTAATTTTTCAAAATAAATCATCTTTTAATTTTTGTCTGCAAAACCTTTGAATTTGGACAGATCTAAAACTTTGCAAAAAAGGAAAGGGTTAATATCTAATGTCATATAATGCTAATATCAAATGATATCTTGGTCAAACTACCTTGTAGGAGCCCTGTAGGCTACTCTACAGGCCTGACTCTGAAACCAACCCATAATACCTGATGAAAAAAGTGCAAAGTTAAGATATAGAAAAAGTAACATTATAAAGATAAATCAATGAAGAATCCATGTCTTACACCAAGAAAAAGGAAATTGATTGTAACAAGCAATTTCTCTTATGTTACCTTATATTCTTTTTTTTCTTTCAAATTTTGTAAGTCCCTGTAAATAGTAAAGACATGATTTCAGTGATATATTCATAAGAAATGCAAAATGTTAATTTTAGAATATATTCACTAAAGAAATGTTATATTAGTTTGCTGCTTCTCATGATTTCAGGCAATTTATTTTCATTGTTTTCCCGAACTTATGTCCGGGGGGATGTAAAAAAGTGGGATTGTTTTGGTATGGGTTTACTGAAATTCCCTCTATTTGAAGCTCTGTTAACTCGGTGTTTACTTTTATTTAGGAACAAGTTCTACAGGGTTTGGTACCCAACAGCAACAAGGAGCTGGACTGTTTGGAACCAGCAGTAATACTTCAGGAGGACTTTTTGGCACTACTGGAACAGCGTCAGGTAGGCTGTCTAATCAACTCATCGCTAGCTTTGCCCACTTACTTTGACCGGAAGTTCAACTTTGATGTCGCTCAAAGTGCAGTCGGTAGTGCATCAGATTCCCAATCTTCAATCATTGGATGTCTTGGGTTTGATCCCAGGCAGCAGCACATGCACTTTCCGATATTTGTCTCTCACCAATGGGTTGATAATCATCAACCTATGTGGGATAGCAGCTGTAGGCTAAGAAAGGATGTATTGGTAGTACTTGTGTGAAAAATACCAGGAATCCAATGTTAGGTACTCCAGCCACCGCAATTTTACTGAAATACTGTTAAAAGGTTGCGTTAAACCCCATTCACTCAATCAATCAATCGATATTAAAATTTATGGCCAGTAACATGTAATGAAAATATAAAATTGTTTGTTTGCGACCTAATTGTCAAAGCTACAGCTATAAACCTACAATGCTTAACATCAGTGTCAGCCAAAGTTGTAGTTAAGGTTCATTTTCTGATTTGATTAATTGATTGATTTTTATGTCCCCGCATCGATAGATCGGGGCATATTGTTTTACCGGTGTCCGTCTGTCTGTCTGTCTGTCTGCAAAACTTAACCTGCCAACTAAACATTTTTCTATAACTTCAACCCTGATTAAGATACAATGCTAATATTTGATATGTAGATAGGTCTCAACAAGGCGCAACTGGGGAGTGGGGAAGGTCATTTTATCAAGGTCAAGGTCAAAATTTTAACCCTTTTCCCCAAAACAAAGAAAAAAACAAAAAAAAAAAATACCGTTTCTAAAGAATTCCTGTTTCGGGGGCATGGTGTTTCACAAATACATCTTGTTTTATTGATAGCTACCATTGGTCAAATGTGGCCAAATCAAGTCTGTGCAGATAGGGAAGAAACATTGTAGAAAAGGCTAGTTATCATCATTTCTTTTTTCCACATTGTTTACAATTCATGTCTTTGGTGCAAATACTATTTATGTAAACATGTTTGTTGCATCATGTTGTTTCATGTGAAAAGTCGAAATCACCTATTGGCCTGTTTTATTTAGCTTGGTATGACTTTCTATAAAACATTATATTTTTAATTTAATTTGTGATCTAGCCCCTAGTCATTAATCAGGGGGCATACTGCATGGTTCTTTAGTAAGGGCAAAGACGTAATCTAAGAAAAGTTTAGAGTTAAGGGTTCAAGTGCCTACCATACTATTTGTCCCATGGATTTGTCCTGTAGCTAGGTATTCAGAGCCCTCGGTTCATACTGATGATACCCATGTAATCAGAGCCCTTGGTTCATACTGATGATACCCAGGTAATCAGAGCCCTCGGTTCTTACTGATGATACCCAGGTAATCAGAGCCCTTGGTTCATACTGATGATACCCAGCTATTCAGAGCCCTTGGTTCATAGTGATGTTACCCAGGTAGCACATGGAAGGAAACTTTGCAACTTCAACTGAAAGGTCAATGCATCAGTTTTCAAGATTATACTTTTGTGAAACTCATAAGATTTGCAATATTGTTCAACAATCAGATTTCATTGTGTAAAACTGTAATGCATTCTTATTTCAGCCTTTGGACAACAGAATGGGACAACAATCAAGTTTGACGCCCCACAAGGTCAGGACACGATGGTTAAAAATGGTGTCACAACAAATATAAGTACCAAACATCAGTGTATTACAGCCATGAAACAGTATGAACAAAAAAGTCTAGAGGTAAGTAAGGTTAACTCTGGTTTGAAAAAAGTTGTTGTCATATTTCCTGAAAAAAAAATGTGGTCCAAATTGAGAAGCGGTGGGGTTAATTACTTAAACAAAACCAAATCAAATTCTGAGTACATCAAAAAAACAAAAATCAATAAGCACCATCAATCAATGTGTGAAGAGTCTCTTTCATTCATTTGAGTGAGCTTTCAATCAACTTTAAGATTCAGTCTGACAATGTGTTTGTTGCCATGTTTACAAAAAAAAATAAAAAGAAATTGTATGGATCACATTGAGAAGAGTAAGGGTGAATAATTATAACAGAATCCAGATCAAATTCTGTGTTTACATCAACAAATGAACATCATTAAGGGCCATCGAACCAATGAGTGTAGAGTCTATTTCATCTGAGCAAGCTGACATTTAAATTCTAGATTAAATTGGGTTATGTGTTGGTCTCGTGTCTGACACAATTACATAATTGACTTGATATAAACGCATTCATGAACTTGATATTACTTCTTGAGAAGAATCAAGGTTTATAAGAAAGATTATTTGTATGCTGTATTTATGATGTTAAAATCATCAAACTTACAAAAATGCTTCACATAAACGTTGGCCAACTTCGGAGTTTTTCTCGTCTAAATGAATGCTTTAATTGGTGGATTGATTTTTTAATTGACAGCTGCAATTAGACAGTTCTAAAATTCTTTGAATCCTAAGTAAAGGATGAAAATGATTATACTGAATTAAATATCTATCTTAAATAACAGGAGCTAAGAGTGGAAGATTACACAGCCAACAGAAAAGGCAAGCAACAAGGCGCTTCTGGATTTGGATTCAGTACCCCAGCAACACAGTCAACAGGATTTTCTGGCTTTGGCACTTCAGGAGGGTTCGGGACTTCAAGTAAGTAGTGTGAGCATGGATAGATAAAGAGAAAACTGAGATAGAATTTTTTTTAATTGTCTTGATATATGAATAGTTTCTAAAGTGATTTGATAACAGTTTTACCAAGTTCAAATTCAAGAACAATTGATTGGTCTCATGTGATTGATGTAGAAAAAAGTTCTAACCAATAAATACTAAAAGTACTTTGTTTATCCCATTCCCACATAACAAAATTTAGACTGGGTCCAAATTAAAAGAAGTTGCAGATGGCATTTTTAGTTGATGTTATTTTAAATAGTTACGTTTGTCTTTTAGGGTAGAAAACATTGTGGATAATGAAGAACTTGCTAGTAAAAAGCAATTTCTTCATTCTCTACAATGTTTTCCAAAGCTGTTTTCTTTGAATTTGCAGTAAATTTTTCAAATGATTTAATAAGCTAATTAAGAAATGATTCCAAAGCAGAAAACTGAAAGCATTCTGTTGGTACTTAGAATTTTTGAGAATGAACAAAAGCACAAACAAGAATGACTTTGTAGTAATAAGGGTCTGTTCAGTAAGATATATAGTTTCAAATTTCAGGGCGGTTTATTTATTCCTAATATTTATATATCTTTAATTATCAACCCATTCCCACACTGAGACCCTTTTTTATGCCCCTCAAGAAAAACAATTGGGAAAACATCGTGTGACGAAGAAATTGCTTTTAACAAGAAATTTCTTCATTTTACACAATGTTTTCAAAGCAGAAAAATAAAAAAATCTGAAATTTCATAATTTTAAATTGTCATCAGCAAATCCTTTCAATTTGGACCAGTCTAAAATTTTGCTGTTTGATAATTGTCTGATTCGTTTATTATGTGTTATACTAGATACATTTTGTTTTACAGCTGGGTTTGGAACCAGTACATCCACAGGTACTGGAGGACTGTTTGGTACCCAGCAGACATCAGCTGCAGGAGGACTATTTGGTACCCAGAATAAACCACTATTTGGTACAGCTACAACTACACAAAGTGGGTTTGGGTTTGGAACCAGCACAAGCACAGGAACTGGTGGGCTATTTGGGACACAGAACAAGGTAGAACGGAGTTTGAGAATTATATCTGATATTTCAGAGTAGTAATGATTTGTTTTGATTCTAACCCTCATCATGCTTAACCCATTCCGAGATGATACCATTCTAGAGCTGTCCTAATTCATAGAAGTTGCAGGCAACAATTTTATGGTGATGAAATATTTAAGATCTTTGTTTTTTGTGGTAGAAAACATAGGAGATGGCGATGGAATTGCTTGTAACACGAAATATCTTCATTTTTTACTATGTTTTCCAAACTTGATGGATGTTTAAAAGTAATATTGTGTGGTAATAGGTTAATAAATTCCTTTGCAGAACAGCATTGAAATCAAAGGTAAGAAAACGATGAAAGACCTGAATTTAGAGGGTCAATATTCCTTTTTTGAAAAGAAAATTAGATGAAATTAAACAATAAACAAATCTGACTTCAAAGGGAAAAACAAGTCGTGTAGATTAAGATCAAACTGCAGTCTATACCTCCTGCCAGAAAAAGGAATATTCCAGGTTCTGCATGACATGAGTAAATCTATTGCTATACTATAAAATGATATAATGGTCCAAATTCAGAGGATGCAAATGTCAATTTATAATACATGTGATTAAAGAATCTTTGTCTAAATGGAATGAAGAATTGTGTATTGCTAGCAATTTCTTCTATTTCCTTAAGTTTTTTCTTGAGGGTCTTAAAAAGTGTGTTTGTATGGAAAGGCTGATAAAATTGTTTAAAGCTTTCACTTTATAATTGATATCCCTATGATGTGTGTACTTATTATGATAATCCCATGAAAAGGTTTTAAATGATTACCCTTAACCCTTGTCATGCTGAACCCTGAATATTCCGGTTTTGGCAGGAGGTGCAGACTAAGATCAGACTGCACTTTTGTGTAGGCTGATCTTAGTCTACACCCCCTGCTTGTACTTTTCCTGCAGAGTTAATCATGAAATTGATTTCTACAAGAAATATTGATTTTTGGACAGCAAGTTCTATCAGTGCTTTCAGTCCTTTGATTTTATAGCAATTTAGTAAGGTAATATTTGCAGCATCACAAGGGTTAATATAAGCAATTGCTTCATTTCCAACACTGTTTTCTTTAGGGATGTAAAAAAGCAGAAATTGTGTCGGAATGGGTTAATACATGCACTGTATAAAGCATAAAGTCGATTGTTACTTCAAAAAGAAATATTATTAGTGTATCAATGAACTTCTATAGTGAAATATTTTATGTTTGCTTCCCTAATAATCCTTATAACCACTTAACTGACAACAACATTTTGGACTGGTCTGAATTTATAAAAGTTAGACTACAGTTTCAGTTCATGAAATTTTAAAAAGTTTTGTCTATGGGTAGAAATCATTATAAATATCAAGAAACTACTTAAAATCCAATTTCTTTTTTTCTACAATGTTTTCCTAAGCTTTTTTCAGAGGGGCATATCTGGAATTCCTTGCTTCTCTAGGGGCTAGCATATAGCTGCTGCTTCGTCTTTCTGTCTGTCCAACAAACCCAATATCTCCACAACCCTTCGGCCAAATTAGGATGAAACTTCACATGAGAATTCCTTATGAAATTGGGTATTGGTTAGCTCCAAGGTCAAGGTCACAGTCCAAGGTCAAAGGTCTTGATTAACCTTGTTCACAGCTTAGCTCTTTCAATTATGGATGGATTTAAAAATAACTGCTCCCTCTGATGAGTAGATGTACCATTTGAAAAAAAGTCAGATAGTTCCAAGGTTAAGGTCACAGCTCAAGGTCAAAATTGACCTCATTCACAGCATAGCTCCATTAAATTGATGGATTTCAAAAAATACTTGGTACAATTGTTCTCTATCATAAAAAGATATACTGTTTGAAAAAAAAATCAGAGGTGCATTTGTTGAGATTCTTAGGAATCTTTTTTAGATTTTAAGAAAAAGCTTTCTTTATACCCTGCAACTCCTCTATAACGCTACTCGGCACAGCGCTGACTCCATTATAATGCGGGGTCCGCTGGGCTCCCAAATTTTTGAGGGGGGGGGGCATTTCGGGTTGCAGATGCTGAGATACGACGTTAATGCTAATTTGGCTGCGATTTTTTTATTCCTTCTTCGGCCCGCTCGAAGAAAAAGGGTTGCACATAAAAATCGATAATTACCCGAAGCCAGGTAAGTTTTTAACACCTTACGTGGAAGGTCCTGGCCATTAATGCATTACTTCAGAGGTAATTGCTTTATTTGATTGATGAAACGCGTAGTATTTCAATTTACAAAATCAGTGCGATGGTTTGGTCTTACTGTTTAACAGTGAGATGATCAATGCCTTAGGTCTTTGATATTTTTTAAATCAATAGAGAATAGGCACGCACCTCGGTATCCTTCAGTTACAAACCTTGAAGGTGGTGTGATTAAGATATCAGAATGTTTCACTCTCGGCGTTCTTAATTTTCTTCAGTCCCCGGTAGGACGTGTTCCTAAAGTAATGCGCGAGCGTGAAATTGACTTGGGCCTTTTTATTTCACTTCATAGTTTGCTGGTACCGGTGCTCGTAGAGGATAGTGGCTTCAAGATAAAAACGCAACAATGAAAACAATCAGTCCTAGTTGCGACGTTTTCGCTAGATACAGAAAATATGTGAATTTGAATTGTAAATGTCACAATATCGGAAGATTCTCATCCGAAACGGGATAGATAATATAAGTAGATAAAAATAAAATACCGTTATTTTTCCGCATTTCTTTCAATAATCCGAAAATTTAATGTCATTCTGTATGATCATACACACGGCACAAAGCTCGTCGACAAATTTGAAGTAAAGGCTTTTCAGGTACAGTTTATTTTATTCTGAGGGAGGCAAGGTGATCAAAGGTGTCGCCGCCAAATGTTCAGCTTTTCATGGGAGAGTTTCCGGATTTGACATGTGCCAGACGCGTTCCCCGTGAGAATTCTTGCTGACCGAATTTTTTACTCTTGTTGTTATGAAACCAGACATTCCGCCTTCTCGGATATTTTTGCGATTATTATGTGATTAAAAGTTAGCCGCTACAAAGTTTAATCCATTTTTTTATACGTGCAACTGGTCGGTTTAAATTCCCGATTTGTAAATGACTAGGTTCAGATAGAGTTCTTTGTCGGTTTATTGTTACCGTATTTTTAACAATGGTAAAGAAATTAGACCAAGTCCATTACCACGAAAGAGGTTCGAAGGTCGATCCAGGCGACATTTTCTCAACGCTTCAGTAACCCCAGGTGTTCAGCAACTCGTCGGTCTCTAAGGGGACGTCAATATGCGGAATACTTAGATTTTATCCCTTTTGTCTAAGGATGGAAATATTTACATCCGAGTAAAAAAAATTCAATTAGATTAATGCGACTATCATAATAATAAAACATGTCTCGGGTAATAGTTCTAGCTTCTTGATATTGGGGGAAAGAGAACCACAATTTGTAGACCTGTAGAAATTTACGGATAATTCAATCCTGATAGACCGGGAAGGTAAGGTTAGAAATTAATTCTCCGCACGCTGAATTTCGTTGGTTTCTGCTAAAATCTCGTAACTACAGTTGTTGTTTTTCATTTCCCGACTAGTAACTTGTATAGAATTAATCTTGTTACAGGAATTTTATCATGAATTATCCGGTGTTTAGTTCCGATTCCGACGGTTGAATATTTCAGTTATGGCGGGGGGGACAGCGTTATAGCATAATAACTCCTCTTCTTCTGCTGTTTCATTTCTTGGACCCCACCAACAGCGATATAGTGGAACTGCAGTGTATTAAGATTTTTAAGTGGCTTAATAAGAATCTTAAGAACTCTAAATGGTGAACTTAAGCGCACTCAGCATTGGCTTAAATGAGTAGCCTTGACGACATCAAATATTTTCACTCAAAATAACAAAAATTGTTCTTTAAAATGTCTCAAAAATCTGATTTAGCAGGATTTTTCATCTCGACAAAAAGAGCACACCTCAGATAGCTCTAAGATCAAGGTCATAATTCAAGGTCATGTTCATTATACATTTTGTGATAGGGCTATATTTGGGAGCACAATCCATCTCTGACGGCTCTTGTTTGGGAATGGGTCGAATGTATATAACCTTAACCCATTCCCTCACAATGACCCTTTTTGACGCCCCTCAAGAGAAACAATTGGGAAAACATGGTGAAAAATGATAAAATCGTTTGCCGTAAGCAATTTCCTCATTTTACTCAATGATTTCTATCCAGAAAAATGAAAAAATCTAGATTTCATAGACTTTAAAATATTGTCTGCAACTTTTAAATTGGATAAACTTTCTCATCTTTTGTTTTAGCCGTTATTTGGTGCTACAGCTACCAGTACCCAGCCCTCACTATTTGGAAACACAGGCACCAGCACATTTGGACAGTCAGCTAGTAGTGGATTTGGTGGTTTTGGAACATCACAAGCTGTAAGTAGAGGATTTTGGGTTATCATAAACAATTTCCAGGTGAAACTCTTACAGACTCGTCTATATTGAGAGAGATTGCAAACAATTAAAAAAAAAAAGGAGCGATTTCCCCTTTTGCTATAGAGTAATGTTTTCAAGGACTGAATTTCTTCAGTGCATCAAATGTGAGATGATTGATGGGCTTTAAGAAAGAAATGAAAACAGGATGTGACAGTTTATATCTGTTTATTTTTTGGCGCTACCGTAGCACATTCCCATATAAACAACAGGATGCAGGTCTATACTGCTGAGAGCTCTGCCTGATTCTTTAATGTGTGCTATGAATAGCAACGCCACACGGGCCTCGTTTTAACGTCTCATCTGGAGTTGATATGGTCAGCCCAGGGCTCCAACTTGTGATCTTTAGGTTTGAAGTCAAGTGCTCTACCAACAGAGCTAATCGGGCTGACAAGAAAACATGATTAGGTTTATTTTTATTATTAGCTAGCAAAGCGTCAGCTTTGATAGCTTAAGTTTAGAAACAAAATTTGAGGTCTTCTCAGAGTTCAAACGAGTGCAAACTGCCTCTGGAGGCTTAACCACTAATTCCACTGAATGTCTACGCCTAAAAAGTAGTTCTTGTGTATACTGGAGCATACTGTGTTCAAAAAGACTGGCCACATTAATAAACTTTATCCAAACTGTAGAGAATACCATCAAAAGAATTTTATACAACCCATTGCTATTTAATCCTGTTTTTTAAGAATCCCCCCCCCCCCCCCCCCCCCGAAAAAGGCTTTGGAAAACATTTTGGACACTGAAGAAATTTCTTCAGTGTCCACAATGTTTTCTACGCTACAAATGGCAAAGAAGATTACACAACAAAACAATGCTTTGCTAGCTTACAGTATTTTCAGTACTTTGATATGTATGATGTTGTCATTGATAAAAATGTGATAAGGTTTGAGGGAAGTATATCCTTCATTTATGTTAAACATTTTTTGTTTGTTTGGCGACTTCACCAGTGAAATAAGAAAAAAAAAAAAGGTCTTATTTCAGAAATTGAAAGTGAAATTAAAAAAAAAGGTCTTATTTAAGAATTTCTGTAGGTCTGTATAATTAGAAATCAGTCTTGAATGGCATTTTCCTGGTTTTCCAGGCCCTATTGTATAGTAATGATATTAAACAACATTTAACCCTTGTATC
The DNA here is from genome assembly GCA_946902895.1 of Fragum fragum. Classification (NCBI taxonomy): domain Eukaryota; kingdom Metazoa; phylum Mollusca; class Bivalvia; order Cardiida; family Cardiidae; genus Fragum; species Fragum fragum. The sequence continues at coordinate 64,297,074 of OX336369.1, read as the reverse complement.
ATACAACACAAATTTAGAATGGCCTAGTTTAAAAGAATTTGCTGATAATAATTGTAAGTTGGTGAAATTAAAAAAAAAAAAAACTTTGTCTTTTAGGATGGAAAGCATTGTGGATAATGAAGAAATTGCTTGCAACATTTCAAGAAATTTATTGATTAATTTCTGAATTAGGTAAATTTTAAATAAAACTTAAAATTTGTGTTCATGCAATATCAAATTCATTCACCTCTTCTGTAACACAACACTTGTATTTCATGACTACTCAGTGATTATTCTCTATTTAACTCATTACCAAACAGAAATGAATTAAACTGGTCCAAATTGAAAGGAGTTGCAGACAACAATTTTAAGTTTAAGAAATTTTAGATTTTCTCAACTTTCTGGATACAAAACATTGTGTAAAATAAAGAAATTGCTTGTTACAAGCAATTTCTTCATTTTACACAATGTTTTCTCAATTGTTTATCTTGAGGCGTCCAAAAGTGCTGCTGTGTGGGATTTGGTTAACTATATCCCATATATGATTTTTATGTCCTTAAGATATCATATTCGAGAAAAATTTGTTGGAAAAGACAAAATTTCTTCTTTTCCCACAATGTTTTTTAACATATAAGTTTGTTACATTTAGAATTGTATTCACTTCACATTGTCATCTGCAGTATCTTTAAAATTGGACCAGTCTAATTTTTCAATAAAACAGGAAAGGGTAAACATTTGATGTTTTTCATTATTACAGGGTGGTTTATTTGCCAAGCCAGCATTTGGTACCCAGACTACAGCATCTACAGGATTTAACTTTGGTGGTACAAGCACTAGCTCCAACTTGTTTGCAAAACCTTTCTCCGCACCTTCAACTGGGTTTGGGTTTAACACGGCCACTCAGTCTACTGGTTTTGGAGGAAGTAAGTATCCAAAATCTTCACTAGATGGCAAAACTTTACACTTGACCAATCCATTTTAAGCTCGGCTGTTTTCGGAGAAAACACGAGGTATTGCGATAGCCTTGATATTTTCGTCGTCATTGTTTTTGCCATTCAAAAACTTTGACATTTTGTGATATCTCTGGTTCTACTAAAGGCATTCACTTGAAACTTGGCACACTTGTTCACTATCAAAAGAGCAACCTATACTATCAAGGGGGATAACTCTAGATGCATTTTGTCCACTATCCAGCACCCAATAGCCAAGCGTAGGCACCCATAGGCGGTGCTCTTGTTGGCACATAGGGGTACACATTCTACTGATTCTGGAGGAAATATTTTATTGGTTGTGCCTCAAAGCTGGTATAAAATCCATTAAAATCTAACTCTTTTAGATATATAACAGGTATTTTGGGATTGTCCAGGCTTTGTCTAGTTCTTTGTCCAGAGCATAATCTTTTTATTTATTGTCAGATTGACTTGAAGCATGGCAGTTATATTCATTGCATGAATAGGAGATGCAGTGTACAAGAAACATGACTCTACCTCGCTTAATTTTTGAGTTATTGCCTTTTGCTGTTTTCAGACTTGTATTTATGGAGTATATCTCTAAAAGAACTATAGCTATGCCTAAAACTACATGGGTTCATTAGATCCTATTAAAGAAAATGCAGTTCACAAGAACCACAAATGTACTATGTCTATTTGTCAAGTTCTTTCCCATTATTGTTTTTGGGCTTGGATTTTGTCTGGTCATATGAAAATAAATTCTTATCAGTGGAAAACTTCACTGCCCCATGTATCCAATCAAGTTACAGTGCATTGTGTAATAACAATAACCGTATTGCTTGCTTTATTTTGAAATACATGCCCTTTGTCGATTTTCTAATTTTGATTTTGTTGTAGGCCATTCTTCAAAACATTTGATAATTAATCCTCCATCCCTCCCCCAAGTCTTTAGCAAGTGTTATTCATGGGTTATATGTATTTTTATACTCTTTCAGCTCAACCATTTGGTCAAAACAAGACAGGATTTGGACTGGCTACAACGTCTGCCCCCTCCTTTAATTTTGGAGGTGGTGGTTTGAATACAGGAACCTCCTTGTTTAACAACAATCTATCTAAACCTGCTGGCTTTAATCTTGGAGCTACCAACACAGGTAAGTTTGTTCTTATGTTGGACCATCAACTTTCTTGGAAAGAGTATGATTAGGGAATCTACCTTAATCCATTACCAGATAACAATATTTAAGACTGGTCCAAAATTGAAAGAATAAGCGGATGACATTTTAAACAGGATTTTGATGAAAAGATAAATGTCAAATTCTGTAGAAAGCATTGGGAAAGGAGAATTTTGTGTTCAACTGTTTCTCCTCTTTCCAAAATTCTTAAAAAATTTACAACATGTAAGATTTCTTTGTGGATTATCACTTGGTGATTTCACCAACAAACCTATGGAATAATCAATGATAGTTTTTGTAAGGTTTGTTCCTATTCAACCCATTACTAGAGGACAAAGTTTTAGACTGGTCCAAATTGAAAGGAGTTGCAGATGACAAATTAGACTTTATGAAATGGTTAGAAAACATTGTGTAAAATGAAGAAACAATGTTTTCTCAAATGTTTTTCTTGAGAGGTGTCAAAAAGCGTCACTGTGTGGGAAAGGGGTAACACCACTGAACATCATCTGAATTTTGCTAAAGAAAAAGATGACATCATGTTGCCATTTGTAGATATTTTCTATGTGAAAATACTCTTTTTGTCTCCTTTTTCTTCTAAGCCATTACCAGTTGACAAATTTTAGACTGGTCGAAATTCAAAGAAGTTGCAGACAACAATTTTACTTGATGAAATTTCAAAAAATCTCTGTCATTTGGGACAAAAAATATTGATAATGAAATATTTGCTTGTAACAAGGATTAATGTATCGACCATTCAGTGGACTACAAAAGCTTTATTTTCACATGTGAAAATACACCTATTGTTGTTCAACAATTTAAGATAAATAAACCTTCATTGTAACAAACAATTATCCTTTATTTGTTGTTTTGCTTGCAGGGTTTGGGGGATTTAACACTGCAAACACCTTAAATCCAGGAGCCAATACAGGACTAGGAAAGTAAGTTATCTTTTAGCATCCTTGTATACCTATCAAATTATTTTTCAAAACTGCATCTTTTGGCACATACCATGCAAAACAATTACTACACTGTATGCTGGAAGATTGATTGAGTGTTATATAGATAAATTAAAGCAAGTCTTTCTCTTCAAGCGTTGAGGCAAATTTCCTTTTCAACCAATGGTCAGATAATCATAAAACCTAAGTGGGATAAGAACCTTAAGGCTCAGAAAGGATGTAGTGGTTGTACTGGTTCGAAAAATACTAGGAATTCATGGTAAGGTGCTCCAGCCGTAGGGATATGATTGAAATACTGTTGAAGTGGCTTTAAACCTCATTCAGACAAACAAAAATTGGACATGCAAAGACATTCAATTATAATTTTCATTTGAGTTTGCTATTACATGCTGTAAATTACGTCCTAAAAAATTATTTACACTTAACCCTTTCCCACATAATCCCCCCCCCTAAAAAAAAGGCTTTGGATAATATAATCAGCAATTTCTTCCATATCAAAAATATTTTCTACCCTAAAAGGCAAAGATTTCTTAATTCTACAAACTGGAAATTGTTGTCTGCAACTTTTTCAATTTGGACTAGTCTGTAATTTTCTGGTGTTGTATGGGTTAAACCTTGAAGTTTAGAACCCTAAATGGGGTAAATTCCATGAATCCTCTTTATAATGCAGCTGGTACTGTTCTTTCTTTCAGCCCACAAGCCAATGCAAACAATGACAAAGCGGCTTTACTCCAGCAAACATTGCTTGCCCTGACCCACTCCCCGTATGGAGATTCTCCACTGTTTATGAACATGAAGGAAAGTTCTACAAAGCGCGAAGATGTCCTCAAACCAACGAATCCTGCAGCACAAAAAGCTGTTTTTGCCAATCAGCATAAAGTCAGTCCTAGACCGGTAGCCAAGATAAGACCAAAGGCTCTCTCTGGAAGACTTAGTGGAGGCAAAGTAAGTTATGGATTATTTTCTTGTTCTTATTCCCTTTGATCAATTTCAATTTAACTTGTCTTTTTTTTTTTAAAATAATGTTCATGCAAAGTTATAGTTGCAATTGAGCTTTAATTTTTAGGGTTACAAGTTATAGCATATAAAACAATTAATGTAAATGATTAATACATTCCCACTATCCTGCTTTATTATGATGTTCAATGAAAGGCTTGAAGAACAGTGTAAAGAAGAAAGAAATTGCTCAGTCTATTTCTTCATTTTTTTCAAGCGGTGCGTAAGCGAGACATAGTTGTCAAAAATTCACTTGGTGTTAGTGCTTTATTGCAAGCATGTGTAAGTTCGGAGTATAGCTTCTGCATTTATGGATGGCCATGGAAAGAACTTGGCACGGTTGTTCTTCTTGATGAGTGCTAGTGTCATGTGAAACATTTTTTGTGATACCTCCAAGGTCAAGTTCACAGCTGAAGGTGAAACAACAAAATTGACCTTGTCTGGAGCATCACTTCTACATTTATGGATGGATTTGAAAAAAACTTGGCGCATTTGTTCTACTTGATGAATGCTGTTGTCATATGATACATGCAGGGTCAAGGTCACTGTTGAAGGTGAAACAACCTTGTCCAGAGAACAACTTCTACTTCTTATGGATGGATTTGAAAATAACATTTGTTATACTTAGTGAGTGCTAGTGTCATTCTAAATGGTGTGATACATTCAAGGTCACAGTTTAAAAAAAAAAAATCTGTACACCACAATCTCAGCACAAATCAGTAGGCATGACATGTCCCTGAACTACCTATTTCTTGTTATTATTTTTTTCACCTTAGAAAGACAGATATGTAGAATTCAATCAACTTAGAATGAATGTCATGGAAGAGATATTGTCATACTCTTAGAATCGGCTTATTCAAGCTGTAGTTACCACATTCGCTTTTTGTGTTATGATTTGTACTATATAATTGGTTAACTAACATTTTTGATACCAAAGTCAAACTGCCATGCGATCCATCAATCAGCTAATAATTCACATTTCCAATTTCAGGCCCAGATGTTTGAAGGTTTAGAAGATGACGATTACAGTTTTGGTAATGAAACCTTTCAGCCTCGTAAGAGTGTGAAGAAACTGACCATAAGAAAGTCTGGCAGAGATTCTGGGACACCTAGTCGTGCCACATCATACAGTGGAGAGGCACCAAACATGTCATCTTTGAGAGATGATGATCAGGCAGACAGGTAACATTATTTTTATGTTCTCCCCTCCTCCATCCATAGTTAGGGGCATATAAGATGCTCCTTTCTGTTTGTCCATTTGTATGTTTGTTTGTCCATACTTAACGTAACCAATTACCACACAATCACGCTTTTTGACGCCCTACTAAAAAGAAAGAAAAATGATCTTGGAAAGCTTTGTGAGAAGAGGAAAAATTTCTTGAAAAAGTAATTTCTCCTTTACTCAAAATGTTTTCCTCTCTATTTAGTTGTTATTTTCTAATTTTAGTGCAATTTGAAATGTTGTCTGTAACCTTCAATTTGGACCAGTCTAAAACTTTGTCATCTGGTAATGGGTTAAATATTAGTCATAACTTTTGAATGGTACTGCAGGGTTTTCCCTGACCCTCTCCTTTGAATTTGGACCCCAATTTTTCAGAAATGACCCCCAAATTATCTAGACAGCCTTCTTTATCTTATTTGATAGGGGTCATAATGTGGCAAAATGACCCCCTGTTTTTTGAAAGTCAAGGGAAAACCCTGGTAGTGAAAGGTTTTGTGTATTTCTTGGTACAAGACCTTTCTATTTGCATCAAGGTGAAGGTTGGCGATTACGGTTAAAATCAAATATCTAGAAAATTTGTGGTTGTTGGAGCTTTTTTTAACGAACACATCTTGTTTTTAGCTTACCTGGATGAGCTTATGTGAATCCGATCATCCTTTGTCTAAACCAGTCTTCTCAACTTGTTAAATGCCACTGTCATAGCTATTGATTCCTAGCCAAGGGATCCCAGGTTCAATCCCCAGTCGCAGCAAATATCCTTTCCAACATTAGTCTCCTATGAATTGGTGGATAATCGTAAACCTAAGTGGGATGAGCAGCTGGAGGCCTGGAATGGATGGAGTGGTAGTACTGGTGAGAGAAATACTGTTAAAAGTGGCGTTAAACCCAATTAGATAAAACATAAATTACACTTGTAAAAACTCAGCAGGGATGTCCCTTGTATTAAGCTCTAAATGATAAAAAAAAACCTTGACTCTGATTTAGGCCAAGTAAAAGGGTGAAAATAAAATCTTTGAAAATAAACTTCTGTGTCATGTTCTAGTGGACCTCTTGATCAGGTTATGTCCTGTGGGTCACATTTGGGTCCTGTCTGGATGTGCCATATTATACATATTGGAAACATGGAGGGAAATATCTAAAAATATTTTAAAACTAGAAAGCCTAGAACATTTTCATTTGGTAAAACCATCACCTAGTGGACTTCCGACAAATTTTGTTCCTTTGTCTTATTTGGGCTCTGTCTATGTGCACCCTGTTTTACATAGAAACAAAGAGAGAAATCTTTTGAAAGATAGTTTCTTTGAAATCAGATGGCTTAGTGATAGAATCTCCTAGTATACAAGGATCTACCAACTTTGATTGTGATGTTCCTTGGTCAAGGAGAATCAGGTGATATAAAACCATTGTGGTCCTTTTGTTTCTATAAGTCTATAGAAGGCTTGTTTACAATGAAAAGATAATTGAGCACTCTTGATTTACTGTACTCCATTGTAAGTAAATGTGCCAATTGAAGAAGATTTTTGGATAGCTCCAAGGTCACAGATCAAGGTCAAACATTTGAAATGAATTTTTCCAGAGCATATCTCCTACATTTGTGCACAGATTTTTCTCGATTATGAATAGATATGCCAATTATACAAATTTTCAGATAGCTCCCTGGTCAAGGTCACAGCTTCAGGTCAAAAATTATGCAGGCTCTCCATGTTGTCCCTTGATGCTTTTCTAGTTAAAAAAGAAATACACAGGCAAAGAAAGCAATCAAAGGTCTAGATTAACTACCTTACAATAACCAATTTCTTCTGTTCTTGGTGTTTCCTGGTATTCTTTTGGGTATCATAAGATCATGGTAGCAGATATTTGGCAGTCAACAAAACATTCCTGTGTTTATACCTTCTTTAGGATGTAATTGATGGATTGCTGGCCCGTCCACTGACTCCGCTAGCCCCACACACCAACTCTACTTGCCAGGCCCACTGATACTGCTGGCCACACCCACTGACTCCATCAGGAAGTTCCATTTTGACATTAACCCATTCCCACACAATAATGATTTTTGACTCCCCTCAAGATGAACAATTAGGAAATATTGTAAAAAATGAAGAAATTGCTTGCAACAAGGAATTTCTTCATTTTCCACAATGTTTTCTACCCAGAATGATGACAAAAAATCAAATTTGCATAAACTTCTTGTTGGCAACTTCCTAAAAAAAAAGTCTTGTAATGGGTTTAAAGTTTTTACAAAATTTATGGCCAGTTACATGTTGGATGGCTGCCTAAATGTTGTAAATACACCTATTATAAACTGTAGTTAGAATGTTTAAGTCGCCAAATTTAGAAATTAAGTTAAAGTTTTTTAAATAATAACAAATATGAATAAAAAACATAAATGTTGGCTAACAAAAATATTAGCTAGTATTAGAGTTAAAAGTTCACCTCTTGTCTAAATGAATGACTTGATTGGTCAATAGATTCTTTGATAGACAGTTGCGAACAATAAATTGGGGCTTGTCTTGTTTGATTATATGCTAAAAGTCTTACATTAGTGTTTATAGATGTTTCTTCTCTTGTTAAAGATTTGTCTCTCACCAATGGGTGGATAATCGTAAACCTAAGTGGGATAGTAGTTGGTGTCTAGGAAAGAATGTAGAGGTAGTACTGGTGTGAGAAATATCAGGATTCCATTGTTAGGTGTTCCAGCCACTGCGATATGACTGAAATACTGTTAAAGTGGGGTTAAACCCCATTCAATCAATCTATCTCTTGTTGAACAGAGCATCCCCAGTGATGGTATCAGGAGAAAGCAGTAATCGTAAAGAACCTGTTACGATACCAGAGTCAGAAAATATCATCCGCAGTAAAGGAATCACACAGACTATGGATGAAACTTCAAATAGGGGGTAGGTGGAAATGACGTTTTTCCAGTAAATACTGTTTATTCCATTCCCAAACAGTGACGCTTTTGGATGCCCCTCAAGAAAATTAATTGGGGAAAACATTGGTTAAAATGAAGAAATTGCTTATAACAAGCAATTTCTTCATTTTCCACAATGTTTTCTTCCCAGAAAGTTGAAAAAACTTAAAATATCAAACTTTAAATTGTTGTCTGCAACTCCTTTCAATTTAGACCAGTCACAAATGTTGTTGTATGGGAATGGATTAACCCATTACCAGTTCACTCATCTCTCATTTCCCATTAATTAAAGAATAAGAGCTAAATAGGAAAGAGAACACTATCAGAAAAGGAAACAATGCTTTTCTCACAATGTTCTCCATAGCTGTATTTCTTCATCACTTGAAAATTCAGGATTGTGTGGTCTTTGCTTCAAGGGTTGAATTCCAATTATGCATCAAAGACTAGTCTTTGCTAATTCATAAAATACTATTAATGCTTATGCACATAAAAATGTAAATTTACAAGGAATGAAGTTGAGGTTAACCCATTACCAAGTGACCAAATTAAAGACTAGTTAAATTTAAAAGAAATTGGAGACATTAATATAAAGTTGATGAAACTTTGAAAGTCTTTGTCTTTCTTGGTAGAAAATATTGTGGTAATTGAAGAAATTGCTTGTTACAAGCAATTTCTTCATTTTCCACAATGTTTTCCCAAGCGTAGTGTTGTTATGTGAAAAAAGTGGGATTGTGTGTTGGAATGGGTTAAATGGTTAATTTCCATTTCTATGAACAAGATCAAGCAGACAGAAATGGAAAAGGAAAGACTCACATAATTCATGATTTCTTACATATATGTGTCAATTAAAAAAAAACCCTACTGAATGTAAGATTGATACTGATTGGATCAGGAATGAATAATTGAAAAGTATCTTACCGTATCAATGTCAATCGACTGACTGCTGGCCCTGCCCACTGGCTCTGCTAGCCATGCTTACTAACTCCAGCTGGAATTCCACTTCTATATTAACCCTTATCATGCTGTATAAATTACCTTACCAAATTGCTGTAAAATCAAAGGTCTGAAAGCACTGATAGAACTTGTAGTTCAAAAATCAATATTCTTTTTAGAAATCAATTTCATGAAAAACTCTGATAGAAAAAGTTCAAGCAGGAGGTGTAGACCAAGATCAGACTGCACTTATGTGCAGGCTGATCTTTGTCTATACCTCCTGCCAAAACCGGAATATTCCGGGTTCAGCTTGACAAGGGTTAAGCAGTGTTATTTTGCCAAATAAATGGAAAAAGTAAATTGTTTGTTGGTGACCTAAATGTCTTAACTTAAGCTTGAATAAGTAAAAGTTACAACGTTTAAGTTGCCAAACCAACAAAAAATGCTTCATACAAATGTCCGTGTTTGAGTTAAGATCATTTTCCGTCTAAATGAATTTTTTGATTGGTCCCTTGATTGACAGCTGCTAAAAGTCAATTACAAGATCAGCCTATTCAATTAACCCTTTCCTGTTTTTCCGAATTTTAGACTGGTCCAAATAGAAACCGGTTGCAGACCACAATGAAAATAGAAGGCAGTTTGAAATGAAACCATTCTATATGGTAGAAAATATTGTGAAAAAAAGGGGAAATTGCTGGTGACAATCAATTTCTTCTTTTTTCAAAATAATTTCTCAAGTATAGAATGACAGCGACGTAAAATTCCGGGTTTGTACAGGAAAGGGATTAGGTAACTAATAGTGGGTGATTTTGCCAATATACAATTTTCATTTCGGTTTTCATTAGAATACCACTTGTTATGCATATGTTTGTATTCCAGACCACCTAACATGGATGACACAATTGCGATGTTGAATGTTAAGAACAAGAAACAACCAGACCCTGTTCAAGTCCCAAATCTTTCAGATGAACCCATCAATATCAGTATCATATCGCGTGATGACTCTACAATAGATGACAGTGTTATCAATGAGAGGCCGGTAAGTAAATCAATGACAGATTTAGATTTTTCATCACAAAATGGCATACAGTAAATCTACCTTAAGCAACCATCTCTTTTAAGGGACCAAAATCAACCACTTTTCAAATTCAAAAAGCTCTCAAAAATAAGCGGACATATTTGCTAAAATTTAGATCTAAATCCAATGTTATCGGAACTCATCATAACCGTGTTAGTGACACAATTCTAATGAGTCCGAATAACATAGGATTTAGTGAGAATTCTGTAAAGATCGAATCATCATTCAAATATTCGCAAAAATGTAACAACCATTCTCTTAAGCCACCATTCTCTTAACCCTTTCCTGTACAAACCAGGAATTTAAGATCACTGTGATTGTATAGTTTGGAAAACATTGTGAAAAAGAAGAAATTGCTTATTACATGCAATTTCTCCTTTTCCTACAATATTTTCTACCTTGTAGGATGGTTTGATTTCAAATTGTATCAAATTTTCATTGTCTACTAAAACCTCTTTCTATTTGTACCAGTCTGGAAAAGAAAGGTCAGAAAACAGGAAAAGGTTAAGCGAGCACTGTTTGGTCATCCTGTGAGTGGGCTCTTAACCCCTTCCCACAAAATAAGGCATTTAAACACCCCTCAAAATGCTTGTTACAAGCAATTTTCTTCATTATCCACAGTGTTTTCTACCCAAAATGACACAAATTTAAAAATTCTACTTAAAATTGATGTGTGAAACTTCTTTGAACTTGGACCAGTCTAAAATTTTGTCATGTGGGAATGGGTTAATACAAGGTTCACTGTATTTATATCACATGACTTTCTGTGTCATTGTTGAAATAATTGTTAGATGTTGATATCTAGGAGAGCCCCTCTAATGAAGGAATCTATTCAGCAAATAAACCATCAAAAAATGGTTTAACCCTTTTCAGCTGCCGTCTTAGGGCAGTGCCCGTCGGACTGTCAAACTAGAGGTCCCTGGTTCGATCCCGAGGGCGGCACTCATCCTTTCCGACTATTTGTCTCTCACCAATGGGTCGATAATCGTAGACCTGTGTTGGATAGCAGCTGGAGGCTAGAAAGGGATGTAATGGTAGTACTGGTGTGAGAAATACCAGGATTCCTTTGTTAGGTGCTCCAGCCGTTGAAAGCGGCGTGAAACTCCATTCAAACAAACAAATTAACCCTTTTCAACACAATGATGGTTTTTGAGGCCCCCCCAAGTAGAATAATTTAGAAAACATTGTGTAACATGAAAATTTGCTTGCTTCAAGCAATTTCTTGATTTCCACAATGTTTTCTACCCAGACAGTTGAAAAAATATAAAATTTCACAAACTTTATCACGTCATTGGTAACTTCTTTCTATTAGGACCACTGTAAAATTTCATAAGCTTTATCACGTCATTTGCAACTCCTTTCAACTTTGACTAGTCTTAACTTTTGCCATCTGGTAACAAGTTAACCCTTTTGTATAATTCCCTACAATAAACTAATGAAGAACAGTATCTAAACCTAGCCATATATGAATCAGATTTATGCCAAACAACTGCATGTTGATGAAACTGGATTTAACTTAAACATTTCTAATGGGTAAAAATATGCCTGCTTTTATTTATCATTCTTCATGTGAGGATTGTCAAATTCAGAGACTGTGAGATACATAGTTTCATTTGATTTGGTTCTTGGAATTAAAGTTATCCCTGGTACTTTCCATATAGATTTTTTCTCTAACAAAACCTTTGAATTTGATTTGTATATGATGCATAATGATTGAAATTTTGCTCTCATCTGACAGCAGGACATTCTTGTTAAATTCTGGCCTGATGGTATAACTACTTTGGTTTATTTTGCACATCAACAAACCATTTTATCTCAAAAGATTTTAACATAATATTGTACAGGTTTGTTAATCTTCATTTTGGCTAGTGAAAATTGTTAAGTTACTAGCCCGACTTACCTGCAATTTTCAATCCTAATGTCTATGACTGGATGCGATATTTAAAAAAATAAGTGTACAGTCTTAACCCTTGTCATGCTGAACCCGGAATATTCCGGTTTTAGCAGGAGGTGTAGACTAAGATCAGCCTTCACATAAGTGCAGTCTGATCTATGCTTACACCTCCTGTTTGTCCTTTCCCTGCCAGAGTTGATAATGAAATTGAATTCTTAAAGAAAGATTTTTGAACAAGTTTTATCAGTGCTTTCAGCCTTTTGATTTTACAGCAATTCATTAAGGTAATTTATACAGCATGTAATTTAGTGGTGTAAGGGATAGCACTTTAATGGAGTTGCAGTGTACAACGTTCTTACCTTGCAGGAAGTTGGCATGGTGTAAGCCCTGTTACCTCTCATAGATATGCTCTGTTGATGTCAAGATCTTGTGTCTTTGAAGATGTTTGCTGTATTTGACATTAGTGTTTAACAAATTCATCTTGCTTAACCCATTCCCAAACGTCAAAACTATGGACTTGTCCCAATTGAAAGAGGTTTTAGATAACAAAATCAAGTTGGTTTAAATTGCAATTTACGGGTCATATCTGGTAAAAAGGATTGTGGGAAAAGAAGAATTATCTTGTTAAACATATAGCTGTATCTCTTCAGTGCATAAAAATGCGGGATTGTGTGGTAATGGGTTAAAGTTTGATATATTGTTATTTATATCAAACATCTATGTATATTATGTTTTTTTGTGTATTTTGTTTTCAGATGACGCCACCCCCACCCCACCCAGCTGGTATTGTACTGACCCGTCCAGACTATTACACAATACCAAGTCTGGAAGACCTGGGTGATATGGTGGACGAGAATGGCAATTGTTTTGTCGAAGATTTTACAATTGGCAGATACAACTATGGAGGTATCTTCTTCCCAGGGATTACCAATGTGGCAAATATGAACTTTGATGACATAGGTAAGGGTACTTTACTTGGTAAGAGGCTAATTGCTTATAAATGCCATTTCAATGTGTAATCACTTTGCTATTGATTACATAAAAGTAAGGAAAAGGTAGTACTTATACAAACATGTATAAGAAAGTGAAATTGACAAATCACTGGCCTCACTGACTGGCCCCTGACAGGAGGTTTGACTTAGATAGCAAACAGCAATATTTTGTAAAATTTCTGACATGTTACAAAAAATAAAATAGTTGACGAAGGCCACTAGAGCTATAGCGATGGCTTTTTCCCGTCCGGCGTCCGTCCGGCATCCATCCGTTAAACTTTTCCTTGTTTACGCGATAGAGTCCACAGTTTTCATCAGATTCCCTTCAAACTTTCACAGAATGATTGTACCATCATAACGATTGTTCCTTTGGAAATTTGGTATGATCCTTCAAGAAACACAGGAAAAGGGGCCTAATTAAAACTTAATTAAAAAATCCTCGTTGACATGATCAAGTCCAAAGTTCTCATCAGATTCTCTTCAACCTTTCACAGAATGATTGTACCAACATAAGGATCATTTCTTTCGAAATTTGGTATGATCCGTGAAGAAACAGGGGAAAAGGGGCCTTATGAAAATTTAATTAAAAATTCCATTAAAAATCCTCGTTTACGCGATAGAGTCCACAGTTCTCATCAGATTCTCTTCAAACTTTCTAAGAATGATTGTACCATCATAAGGATCATTCCTTTCGAAAATTGGTATGATCCGTCTAGAAACATGGGAAAAGGGGCCTTATGAAAATCTAATTAATAAATCCTCATTAACACTCTAGAGTTCAGAGATTACATCAGATTCAATTCAAACTTTCACAGAATGATTGTACCAACATAAGGATCGTTCCTTTCGAAATTGGGTCAGATCCGTCAAGAAACATCGGAAAAGGGCCTTATGAAAACTTGATTAAAAAATCCTTATTTACGCAATAGAGTCCACAGTTTTCATCTGATTCTCTTCAAACTTTGACAGTATGATTGTACCATCATTAGGATCGTTCCTTTCGAAATTGGGTATGATCCGTCAAGAAACATGGGAAAAGGGGCCTTATGAGAATTCAATTAAAAACTCCATTAAAAATCCTAGTTTACGCGATGGAGTCCACAGTTCTGATCGGATTCTCTTCAAACTTTCTCAGAATGATTGTACCATCATAAGGATCGTTCCTTTCGAAAATTGGTATGATCTGTTAAGAAACAGGGGAAAAGGGGCCTTATGAAAATTTAATTAAAAAATCCTCGTTAACACTCTAGAGTCCACAGTTTTCATCAGACTGTATTTTAACTTTCACTGAAGATTGAACCATCATAAGGATTGTTCCTTTGGGAATTCGGTCAGGTCCATCAGGAAACACGGGAAAAGGGGCCTTATGAAAATTCAATCAAAAAATCTTTTTAGAAATACTCTTTAACACTCTGGAGTCAACAGTTTTCATCAGATTCCCTTCAAACTTTCACAGAATGATTGTACCATCCTAAGGATTGTTCCTTTCGAAATTTGGTATGATCCTTCAAGAAACACAGGAAAAGGGGCCTAATTAAAACTTAATTGAAAAATCCTCGTTGACATGATCAAGTCCAAAGTTCTCATCAGATTCTCTTCAAACTTTCACAGAATGATTGTACCAACATAAGGATCATTTCTTTCGAAATTTGGTATGATCCGTCAAGAAACATGGGAAAAGGGGCCTTATGAAAATTTAATTAAAAATTCCATTAAAAATCCTCGTTTACGCGATAGAGTCCACAGTTCTCATGGGATTCCCTTCAAACTTTCTAAGAATGATTGTACCATCATAAGGATCGTTCCTTTCGAAAATTGGTATGATCCGTCTAGAAACACGGGAAAAGGGGCCTTATGAAAATTTTATTGAAAATCCTCATTAACACTCTAGAGTCCAGAGATTACATCAGATTCAATTCAAACTTTCACAGAATGATTGTACCAACATAAGGATCGTTCCTTTCGAAATTGGGTCAGATCCGTCGAGAAACATCGGAAAAGGGCCTTATGAAAACTTAATTAAAAAATCCTTATTTACGCGATAGAGTCCACAGTTTTCATCTGATTCTCTTCAAACTTTGACAGTATGATTGTACCATCATTAGGATCGTTCCTTTCGAAATTGGGTATGATCCGTCAAGAAACATGGGAAAAGGGGCCTTATGAGAATTCAATTAAAAACTCCATTAAAAATCCTAGTTTACGTGATGGAGTCCACAGTTCTGATCGGATTCTCTTCAAACTTTCTCAGAATGATTGTACCATCATAAGGATCGTTCCTTTCGAAAATTGGTATGATCTGTTAAGAAACAGGGGAAAAGGGGCCTTATGAAAATTTAATTAAAAAATCCTCGTTAACACTCTAGAGTCCACAGTTTTCATCAGACTGTATTTTAACTTTCACTGAAGATTGAACCATCATAAGGATTGTTCCTTTGGGAATTCGGTCAGGTCCATCAGGAAACACGGGAAAAGGGGCCTTATGAAACATCAATCAAAAAATCTTTTTAGAAATACTCTTTAACACTCTGGAGTCAACAGTTTTCATCAGATTCCCTTCAAACTTTCACAGAATGATTGTACCATCCTAAGGATTGTTCCTTTCGAAATTTGGTATGATCCTTCAAGAAACACAGGAAAAGGGGCCTAATTAAAACTTAATTGAAAAATCCTCGTTGACATGATCAAGTCCAAAGTTCTCATCAGATTCTCTTCAAACTTTCACAGAATGATTGTACCAACATAAGGATCATTTCTTTCGAAATTTGGTATGATCCGTCAAGAAACATGGGAAAAGGGGCCTTATGAAAATTTAATTAAAAATTCCATTAAAAATCCTCGATTACGCGATAGAGTCCACAGTTCTCATGGGATTCCCTTCAAACTTTCTAAGAATGATTGTACCATCATAAGGATTGTTCCTTTCGAAAATTGGTATGATCCGTCTAGAAACACGGGAAAAGGGGCCTTATGAAAATTTTATTGAAAATCCTCATTAACACTCTAGAGTCCAGAGATTACATCAGATTCAATTCAAACTTTCACAGAATGATTGTACCAACATAAGGATCGTTCCTTTCGAAATTGGGTCAGATCCGTCAAGAAACATCGGAAAAGGGCCTTATGAAAACTTAATTAAAAAATCCTTATTTACGCGATAGAGTCCACAGTTTTCATCTGATTCTCTTCAAACTTTGACAGTATGATTGTTACATCATTAGGATCGTTCCTTTCGAAATTGGGTATGATCCGTCAAGAAACATGGGAAAAGGGGCCTTATGAGAATTCAATTAAAAACTCCATTAAAAATCCTAGTTTACGCGATGGAGTCCACAGTTCTGATCGGATTCTCTTCAAACTTTCTCAGAATGATTGTACCATCATAAGGATCGTTCCTTTCGAAAATTGGTATGTAAGTTAAGAAACAGGGGAAAAGGGGCCTTATGAAAATTTAATTAAAAAATCCTCGTTAACACTCTAGAGTCCACAGTTTTCATCAGACTGTATTTTAACTTTCACTGAAGATTGAACCATCATAAGGATTGTTCCTTTGGGAATTCGGTCAGGTCCATCAGGAAACACGGGAAAAGGGGCCTTATGAAAATTCAATCAAAAAATCTTTTTAGAAATACTCTTTAACACTCTGGAGTCAACAGTTTTCATCAGATTCCCTTCAAACTTTCACAGAATGATTGTACCATCCTAAGGATTGTTCCTTTCGAAATTTGGTATGATCCTTCAAGAAACACAGGAAAAGGGGCCTAATTAAAACTTAATTGAAAAATCCTCGTTGACATGATCAAGTCCAAAGTTCTCATCAGATTCTCTTCAAACTTTCACAGAATGATTGTACCAACATAAGGATCATTTCTTTCGAAATTTGGTATGATCCGTCAAGAAACATGGGAAAAGGGGCCTTATGAAAATTTAATTAAAAATTCCATTAAAAATCCTCGTTTACGCGATAGAGTCCACAGTTCTCATGGGATTCCCTTCAAACTTTCTAAGAATGATTGTACCATCATAAGGATCGTTCCTTTCGAAAATTGGTATGATCCGTCTAGAAACACGGGAAAAGGGGCCTTATGAAAATTTTATTGAAAATCCTCATTAACACTCTAGAGTCCAGAGATTACATCAGATTCAATTCAAACTTTCACAGAATGATTGTACCAACATAAGGATCGTTCCTTTCGAAATTGGGTCAGATCCGTCAAGAAACATCGGAAAAGGGCCTTATGAAAACTTAATTAAAAAATCCTTATTTACGCGAATGAGTCCACAGTTTTCATCTGATTCTCTTCAAACTTTGACAGTATGATTGTACCATCATTAGGATCGTTCCTTTCGAAATTGGGTATGATCCGTCAAGAAACATGGGAAAAGGGGCCTTATGAGAATTCAATTAAAAACTCCATTAAAAATCCTAGTTTACGCGATGGCGTCCACAGTTCTGATCGGATTCTCTTCAAACTTTCTCAGAATGATTGTACCATCATAAGGATCGTTCCTTTCGAAAATTGGTATGATCTGTTAAGAAACAGGGGAAAAGGGGCCTTATGAAAATTTAATTAAAAAATCCTCGTTAACACTCTAGAGTCCACAGTTTTCATCAGACTGTATTTTAACTTTCACTGAAGATTGAACCATCATAAGGATTGTTCCTTTGGGAATTCGGTCAGGTCCATCAGGAAACACGGGAAAAGGGGCCTTATGAAAATTCAATCAAAAAATCTTTTTAGAAATACTCTTTAACACTCTGGAGTCAACAGTTTTCATCAGATTCCCTTCAAACTTTCACAGAATGATTGTACCATCCTAAGGATTGTTCCTTTCGAAATTTGGTATGATCCTTCAAGAAACACAGGAAAAGGGGCCTAATTAAAACTTAATTGAAAAATCCTCGTTGACATGATCAAGTCCAAAGTTCTCATCAGATTCTCTTCAAACTTTCACAGAATGATTGTACCAACATAAGGATCATTTCTTTCGAAATTTGGTATGATCCGTCAAGAAACATGGGAAAAGGGGCCTTATGAAAATTTAATTAAAAATTCCATTAAAAATCCTCGTTTACGCGATAGAGTCCACAGTTCTCATGGGATTCCCTTCAAACTTTCTAAGAATGATTGTACCATCATAAGGATCGTTCCTTTCGAAAATTGGTATGATCCGTCTAGAAACACAGGAAAAGGGGCCTTATGAAAATTTTATTGAAAATCCTCATTAACACTCTAGAGTCCAGAGATTACATCAGATTCAATTCAAACTTTCACAGAATGATTGTACCAACATAAGGATCGTTCCTTTCGAAATTGGGTCAGATCCGTCGAGAAACATCGGAAAAGGGCCTTATGAAAACTTGATTAAAAAATCCTTATTTACGCGATAGAGTCCACAGTTTTCATCTGATTCTCTTCAAACTTTGACAGTATGATTGTACCATCATTAGGATCGTTCCTTTCGAAATTGGGTATGATCCGTCAAGAAACATGGGAAAAGGGGCCTTATGAGAATTCAATGAAAAACTCCATTAAAAATCCTAGTTTACGCGATGGCGTCCACAGTTCTGATCGGATCCTCTTCAAACTTTCTCAGAATGATTGTACCATCATAAGGATCGTTCCTTTCGAAAATTGGTATGATCTGTTAAGAAACAGGGGAAAAGGGGCCTTATGAAAATTTAATTAAAAAATCCTCGTTAACACTCTAGAGTCCACAGTTTTCATCAGACTGTATTTTAACTTTCACTGAAGATTGAACCATCATAAGGATTGTTCCTTTGGGAATTCGGTCAGGTCCATCAGGAAACACGGGAAAAGGGGCCTTATGAAAATTCAATCAAAAAATCTTTTTAGAAATACTCTTTAACACTCTGGAGTCAACAGTTTTCATCAGATTCCCTTCAAACTTTCACAGAATGATTGTACCATCCTAAGGATTGTTCCTTTCGAAATTTGGTATGATCCTTCAAGAAACACAGGAAAAGGGGCCTAATTAAAACTTAATTGAAAAATCCTCGTTGACATGATCAAGTCCAAAGTTCTCATCAGATTCTCTTCAAACTTTCACAGAATGATTGTACCAACATAAGGATCATTTCTTTCGAAATTTGGTATGATCCGTCAAGAAACATGGGAAAAGGGGCCTTATGAAAATTTAATTAAAAATTCCATTAAAAATCCTCGTTTACGCGATAGAGTCCACAGTTCTCATGGGATTCCCTTCAAACTTTCTAAGAATGATTGTACCATCATAAGGATCGTTCCTTTCGAAAATTGGTATGATCCGTCTAGAAACACGGGAAAAGGGGCCTTATGAAAATTTTATTGAAAATCCTCATTAACACTCTAGAGTCCAGAGATTACATCAGATTCAATTCAAACTTTCACAGAATGATTGTACCAACATAAGGATCGTTCCTTTCGAAATTGGGTCAGATCCGTCGAGAAACATCGGAAAAGGGCCTTATGAAAACTTAATTAAAAAATCCTTATTTACGCGATAGAGTCCACAGTTTTCATCTGATTCTCTTCAAACTTTGACAGTATGATTGTACCATCATTAGGATCGTTCCTTTCGAAATTGGGTATGATCCGTCAAGAAACATGGGAAAAGGGGCCTTATGAGAATTCAATTAAAAACTCCATTAAAAATCCTAGTTTACGCGATGGAGTCCACAGTTCTGATCGGATTCTCTTCAAACTTTCTCAGAATGATTGTACCATCATAAGGATCGTTCCTTTCGAAAATTGGTATGATCAGTTAAGGACCAAGGGAAAAAGGGGCCCGATAAAAACTGGATTGAAAAAGTCCTCGTAAACACAATAGAGTCCACAGTTTTCATCTGATTCTCTTCAAACTTTGACAGTATGATTGTACCATCATTAGGATCGTTCCTTTCGAAATTGGGTATGATCCTTCAAGAAACATGGGAAAAGGGGCCTTATGAGAATTCAATTAAAAACTCCATTAAAAATCCTAGTTTACGCGATGGAGTCCACAGTTCTGATCGGATTCTCTTCAAACTTTCTCAGAATGATTGTACCATCATAAGGATTGTTCCTTTCGAAATCTGGTATGATCCTTCAAGAAACACAGGAAAAAGGGGCCTTATGAAATTTTAATAAAAAATTCTCATTAATAATCTAGCGCCAACAATTTTCAACGGATTCTCTTCAAACTTTCACAGAATGATTGTACCATCATAAGGATTGTTCCTTTCGGAATCGGATATGATCCCTAAGAAACATAGGAAAAGGGGCCTTATTAAAATTTAAAAGATCTTTGTTAACATTCTAGAGTCCACAGTTTTCATCTGATTGACTTCAAACTTTCACAGAATGATTGTACCATCATAAGAATTGTTCCTTTCAAAATTTGATATGATCAGTTAAGGACCAAGGGAAAAAGGGGCCCGATAAAAACTGGATTGAAAAAGTCCTCGTAAACACAATAGAGTCCATAATTTTCAACAAATTCTCTTCAAACATTCCCAGAATGATTATTACATTAAATGGATTGTTTGTTTCGGAAGTAGGTTTGATCCATCAAGTTTCATGGGAAAAGGGGGCCTATGAAAATTTATTAAAAAAATCTTAGTTAACACATCATGGCCCTAGATTTCACCTGATTGACTGCAAACTTTCACATAATGATTGTACCATCATAAGGATTGTTCCTTTCAAATTGGGTCTGATCCATTGAGAAACATAGGAAAAGGGGCCTTAGGAAAATTCAATTAAAAAAATCTTAATTAATGCTTGTAAGTCCACAGATGAGATGTGGTTGTCTTTATATTCAAACAGAATAATTATACTTTTGTAAGAAGAGTTCCCTTTGGAATTGGTACAGATCCATCAAGTAACATGGGTAAAGGGGCTAAATGAAAATTCAATTAATAAAACCCTGTTAACACAATGAAGCCCAAAGCTTTGATCAGATTTTGTTGAAACTTTCACGGATTGATTGGAAGGTCATAACTATCATTCTTTTCAAATTAGGCGTGATCTGTCTAGTATCATGGGAAAAGGGGCCTTTTGAGAATCTTATCTATAATCCTTGTAACCAAGTCCAGAGCTTTCATTGGATTTTATTCAAACCTTCACAGAATCATTGTACAATAATCACGATTATTGATGCTGACATGAGACCTGATCCTTCAAGTATCACAGGAAATGGAGCCTTATGAAAATTTTATTTTAAAAATTTTACACCAAGATAAAGTCTGCAGTTTTCATCAGATTCTGTTCAAACTTTCACAGAATGTTTGTACCATCATTGTATTTTTCCAAATTGGGCCTGATCTGTCTAGTATCATAGGAAAAGGGGCTGTATGAAAAATTATTACCAAATCCTCATAAACACAACAATGTCCTCAGTCTTTATCAGAATCTCTTCAAACTTTAATAGAATGATTGTACCATCATTTGGATTGTTCCTTTGTAAATTAGGCCTGATTGGTTAAGTGACACAAGAAAAGGGACCTTATAAAAATTTTATTACAAAACATCATTGTTACAATAAAGTCCTCAGTCTTTATCATTTTCTTCAAACTATCACTAGGATTGTTCCTTTGTACATTGGGTCTGATTTGTTAAGTTTCACAGAAAAAGGGGCCTTATGAAAATTTTGTTACAAAAATTCTTGACACAATTTAGTCCACTGTTTTCATTGATTCTCTTTAACTTTTAAAGAATGATTGTACCTTCATTAGAATTGTTCCTTTTGAAATTTGGTTTGTTCTGTAAAGTATCATGAGAAAAGGGGCCCTATGAAGATTTCACTATAAACTCATTAACACAATAAATTCCACAGAATTCACAGATTGATTGTACCATCATTCCAATTGATGATTTTGACAGTGGATCTTATTATGGCAAGTGTCGCATAAAAACTTATGAAAAACTTTTTTAAATATTCTGGTTAACACAATAATGTCCCTTGATTTCACCGGATTCACTTCAAAATTTCACAGAATGATTGTACAATCCCGTAAATGGTTCCTTTCAGTACTGGGTACAATCCATCAAGTATCATGTAAAAAGGGGCCATATGATTTATTTTTTTTAAATATTCTAGTAAACATAATGAATTCCCAATATTTCATCGGATTCGCTTTTAACTTTCACAAAATGATAAAACCAACAGTAAAATATCATGGGAAAAGGGCCTTATGAGAACTTGAATTTAATATCTTTGTTAACACAATAAAGTCAACAGTTTTATTGGATTCTCTTCAAAGATGTGTGGAATAATTGTGGCACCCGAAATACAAGAAAAGGGGCCTTACAGATTATCATTCAAAACATTCTTGTGTATGTGAAGATCACAATCGTTATCAACTTGTCTTTTAAATTTCACAGGACAGTTGTAGGGTTGTAAGGAAAGTTCCTTTTGGAATGAAATTGATCCATCAGAAAACACAGGAAAAGGGGCCTTATTGATTTTCATTCAAAACAATCCTGTTTATGTGATAAAGTCCACAATTATTGTCAGATTCTGATGAAATATTCACAGAATGATTGTAGGGTTTTAAGGTAACTTTCTTTTGGAAATGGAGTGGATCTGTCATGAAACATGGGAAAAGGGGCCTTGAGGATTGTTGCTTAAAATGATAAAGGGGATAAAGCCCTTTTTTTTTCTTTATGCATTCTTCTTTGAGCAATTAACTTCCTTAAATATCAGATTTCTTTAACGGAAAACTTGATAACCAGTAGAGCGTCTCAGGCCCTCATGGGCTCTTGTTGATTGATAGCATAGCTCTGTCGATTTGTAGCAATCCATAGTCATTATTGTGCTTAACAAATACAGTCAAACTTCATTTACTCGAACACCTGAATTTTCGAACACGACCGAAATTTCGAACAAGAAACTTGGTCCCAGCAAAAAGTATTCATGATTCATAGTGTTCAACTTCGGAAAACGCGTACACCTCAAATGTCAAACTTTCGAACTCCTGTCAAAGTCCTGAACTACAAATCACTATATATTTCATCTTGAACAGTCGAACAAAGGGTTGATTGACAACCATAAGCTAACTTGTTTGATAAATTTTCACCCATTCGACATGTTAATCTGTTTATGACACCTTACTGTCAAACGATGCACCGTGTGTAATAATAACCAGTTTCGTGAAAAATACATTTTTTCTATCATTTCGGAATAATTATACCTGGCTATTGATTGTTTGCATATTCATCAACAAAAAAACTAAGAAGGTTATTTCATTGGAGAATTTTTCGTAACGATTCTATACACCTTCGGAATCTGATGATAAAGTTATTCTATGCTAAGGACTTCCGAAATCTTGGTCAAATTAGCCAGTCCCCGACGTGTTTGAGCCACTGAAGTTTAACTGTATGTTCAAAATAATACTAGAGCAAAAAGTGGATATTTGTAGAAAGTTTTGACCCAGGTTGGCCTTTACAGTTTGAATTATCATAACAAAGGTTGATACACTGCTATTCATAGATGATCATAGTTTTCATCTGATTGAGAATCATGGACAAATATCATCAAATTTGCTTTGTACATCATTCATTTGATAGGATGTTTATACCACTGCATCAATATGATCAAGGGCATGTTGTTTTATGGATGTCCATCTTTTTGTGAGCAGAAAACTCACCACAAAATCTTGATGTTATGCTGTTTTTAAATAAACTGTTTAAGATGCTCAGCTCATATTTGGGACATGGGTTCCCTGCATCAGTTTGTTGTAAGATCAAGGTCATCCTTCAAGGTCAAGGTCACTCAACAAAGTTGTATTTAAAAAAAGGCTTTGCCTATAATCATCTTTTTTTCTATCACAGTTTACATCCGTCGAAAAGAGGTGATTGTCTATGCTGATGATAAGAACAAGCCTCCAGTGGGAGAAGGGTTGAATAAGAAGGCAGAAATAACTCTTGACTATGTCTGGCCAAGGGATAAATCTATTGGAACTCCAATCAAGGTGGGTATGCGACTCTATATTTAAAATAAAAATTTGCAAAGCTTGAATTCTACTTTGCTACACTATGACCATAATATCATCCACTAGGTAAAAAATTATTACTCTCCCATTCATTTTTGTGGAATTTTGATTCCTGTACTGCTTGGGCACGGCCATGATGCAGTTGGTAGTGCATTGGACTCTCATTCACAAGGTCCTGGGTTTGATCCCTGGATGTGTCACAAATTCTTTCCGACTTTTGTCTCCCACCAATTGTTGGATAACCTTAATTTAAGTGGGATGAGCAGCTGGAGGCTCAGAAAGAATGTAGTGGAAGCAGTGAGAAATACCAGAAATTCATGGTTAGGTGCTCCAGCCACTGCGATGTGACTGAAATACAGATAAAAGTGGCGTTAAGCCCCATTTAAACAAAGAAATCCTTTACAATTAAGTATTTCTAGTATTTGATATTGTAGAATTTCCTAACTAAAAATAATATTGTATTTTGATAACTACTCAGGTTTTTTTCCATTGAAACTATGCACATGTCTTTAGCATTGTAATTCAAACTTAGGCAAAGTTTCATTACTCTAACTTCTAGGGTGATATAACCCTTTTCAAAATTATAAATTCTACGTTAAAGTTTTATTTGCATTTCCATTGAAATTACATTATCTTATTGCTTTCATACTTTTCACATGTATTCAGGTTGATAATTCAACTTCCAGGGTAAAGGTTCTTTCTCTGAAATTTATGCAGTGGAATTTTATTCTATTATCTTTGGAATTCCAGCCTTTTGAAAGTTGTTACATATCTTACAACAAAACATAATTGTTTGGAACTTTGCAAATTTGTCTACTGTCATAATCTAACTCTCTAGGGAAGTATTCATTGCTGTGACTATCATTTGGTAGAATTTTGGCCTATGAAAACAATGGATTGCTGTTACTGGGAATCATTTACAGTTGTCGAGTATTGCTGTCCATTGACAGCTCATTTAAAATTTTTAACCCATTACCACATTGCAAAACCTTAGACTGGTCCAAATCAAAAGGATTTGAAGGACAATTTAAAGTTTATGATTTTTTCATTGTTTAAACTTTCTTGGTAGAAAACATTGTGTCAAATGAAAAAATTGCTTGTAAAAGGCAATTTCTTCATTTTACAAAATGTTTTCCCAATTGGTTTTCTTGAGGGGCGTCATTGTGTGAGAATTGGTAACAACTTTGTCTGAATTCATATTTCTTTGGTATGGGAGGTGGTTTAAACATCAAATTCCATACTGGTAACTTCCACTGAATGCTCAACTAAAGTTTATCCTCACTTAAAGCAGAGTTATCAGGTTATGTATTATTCCGTTTTGTAGAGTCCTGAGAAGTTACAAGCAATGAAATGGCATGACAAAGTGGAGCAGTATACAGCAAAAATGGGAGCCAAGTTTATTGAATTTAGACCAGAAACGGGCTCTTGGGTTTTTGAGGTAAGAAATAACTCTAGTCTGACTTAATTTTCATTACTTACTATATTAGCAGGGTTTTCCCTCTACTTTCAAAACGGGGTCATTTTGCCACATTATGACCCCTATCAAATAAGATAAAGAAGGCTGTCTAGCTATTTTGGGGGTCATTTCTGAAAAATGGGGGTCCGAATTCAAAGAAGGAGAGGGTCAGGGAAAACCCTGTGTGTTAGATACAATTATGTTGTCCACTGTTGAATCAGAAAAGGAACTTTTCTTCTTCACTGTTAACCCAATGAAAACATTAAACCTGGAACAAAAGGTAAGGTAATGGTCATCACCTTGGTTCACAGCATGTTGACTTAACAACTTCAACTCTGGTCACAGCTATCTTATTATTGAATATTTTTTATAGAAACTTGGCATATGTGTTGATTATTAAAGAGTTACAAGGCCACATATCTATAGAATTTATAGAAATTGTTTTTGTGAAGATGTTGCCCCTTTTTCTACTCTATATTTTATTATCCATCACCTGAAGAGGAATTTGAACCCTTCATGCTGCTCTCTTGATTTACCTCTACCTTTAAATAGAGGCATTTATTGGTTTCAATGATGTCCATCTGTTCATCTGTCTGTGCATAGTCGTATTCCTTTCTGAACGCCAATTCAAGAAATATTTGACCTATAACTGTTAATGTACACCAGTGTTGTCTTTTACAAAGGGGCAGTGAGGAGGTGTCTAATTTGGGATTATGTTGGAAAGGCTTAGATAACTAAAAAGGTTAAACTAAGATGGGAATCTTGAATAAGGATAACATGGTTCTGTTAAATGATTAATCTAAGCTCTAACTATTTATTGTGTTAAACCCATTCCCACACAATGACGCTTTTTGATGCCCCTCAAGAAAAACAATTGAGAAAACATTGTGTAAAATGAAGAAATCATTTGTAACAAGAAATTTCTTCATTTAACACGTTTTCTACACAGACAGTTGAAAAAATCTCAAGTTTCATGAACTTTCAATTATCGTCTGCAACTTTTTACAATTTGGACCAGTCTAAAATTTTGTTGAGTGGTAATGGGTTAAGAGTGAGGAACCTGTGTTACTATGTAAGCATCAATGTTTTGATGGCTTAATGCAAAAACAAATTAAGCATCTGTACATTGTAGCATCACATGCAGTGTTATTACACAAATTTAACTGCTACCCATTTTAATGTTAGATAGTGTAGAGCTGACTTGATCTCAGGGTGGTGAAGGTGCTTGACGATTGATCTGGAGGTCACAGGTTCGAGCCTGTGTGTTGGTGGGCTAGGCTTGAGGTTATTTGCTCTGCTCAGAGTAAATGAATGCTCCGGTGCTCATTTTGAATCCAGAGGATATGATCAAAACATTGTAAAACAGATTTCTTTGAATACAACAGAGTAGTATTACTTCATATCTTATTAATGTAATGCCAAGAAGGCAAGCCTTGTATAAATAGCATGAATGGTTACCTGTGTACTTTTGCTGATTATTTCAGGTGAAGCATTTTTCCAAATATGGTCTTTACGATGATTTAGATGATGAGGATATTCCAGAGCAAGAAAAAAAGAAGCTTAAAACAATGCAACAACAACAACAGCAGCAAAATGCCCAGGTTAGTTATTTAAAGATGAGTGTTGTTGTGTAGAGATATAGGAGGTGACTCTGTGAGAAAAGGGAGAGAACAGTGAATAGAGGAACTGACTGATAATCCCAGGAATGAAGTGTATTCATTCTTTATGGAATTTGGATGCCTTCATAAAGGGAAATATGTAAATATTCAAGTGCACTGCTTGATACAAAATTTATAACTCAATATAATTGTGGTATAAGTGAAATATGTAGTGAGTTTTAGATAGCAGGGAGTGATCCTGTTGGGTTTCTACCTTTATTCGTTTACCTTTAACCAATTCCACACCATCCCACCATACCCCCAAAGAAAAATTATTTTGAAAACATTGTAGAAAATGAATACATTGCTTATGACAAGCAATTTCGTCATTATCCACAATGTTTTCTACCCCAAAAGAAAAAGATTTTTATAATTTCAATTATTAAAAATTATTGTCTGCAACTCCTTTGAATTTGAACTGTTCTAAAATTTTGTCATCTGGTAATGGGTTACACAAAATTTTGATTGTTCCAACTATAAGATTCCATTCAAATTGAATGTAAATAAAAGTGTTTTGTTTAATTGTGGATACACTGTCTTGAACTTTAATATTGTCTTGATCATCATTTGTGTAAAGTATATGGTGTAATGATAACAAGTTTTTATCACATCTGATAAGCAGAGAGATATTGTTTTGGCATTGTCTGTCTGTGCTTACATTCATAATCAATCAAATCATGTCTGGAACGTAATTCCTACGTTTATGGATTGAGTTTCACAAGGATAAATAATAAAGTGCATTTGGTGTCTCTATGAACTAACCTTTTCAACAGATAATAAAACCCAGCCAGTAAACCCTTTCCAAGACAACTAAATTTTAGGCTTGCCCAAATTGAAATGAGAATAAACACCTATTATGGTAGGAAACATTTTCGGACAAGAAAAATTTGTTTTTAAAATAAGGTAATTCTTCTTTTCTCACTACACATTATCTAGTATAAAATCAGGACTGTGAAAACGGGATGATAAGGGAAAAGTTTATAAGTCAAACACTGGGTAACTTTGCCCCTTAACCTATTCCCAAACAATAAAATTTTAGACTGGTCCAAGTTGAAAGAAGTTGCTGATGGCATTTTATGGTTGATGGAATTTCAAAAATATTCGTATTTTTTGGGTAGATTTTTGGGTTTGAAAACAATGTGGATAATAAAGAAATTACTTGAAACAAGCAATTTCTTCCTTTTTCACAATGTTTTCCAAAACTGTTTTATTAATGGGTGTAAAAATGAGGGATTGTGTGGGAATGGGTTAATAAATCCATGCTGAAATTAAAGAACAATAATGCAAATAAAAATGATGACTTGTTCAAATTCAACTAGGTAGTGACTAACTATGTCATTGCAGACAAAATAAGTCAAAATATGATGAAAAGTGTGTGGGCTTAAGTTAGGGTTGTTAAGATATTTCATTCCTATCATCTATCAGTGTTTATCTTTGATTTTATATTGACAATTCATTTCTTGTTAAGTTTTTTGTCATGTTAGTTTCAATTACATTTAAGACTCATACTTTATTTCGTTATTGTATTTATATGTTTAAAATGATGAATTAATTTTTTATTGTAAACTGAAAAGAAAATCTTTAAATTACTGTCAAATTCATACAAAAAAAAATTAGTGGATTTTTATAAATTTGTTTCATTGAAGTTTTTAGACATTTGTCTTAACCCTTGTTATGGAATATTCCTGTTTTGGCAGGAGGTATAGACAAAGATCAGCCTGCACTTAAGTGCAGCCTGATTTTGGTCTACACCTCCGGCTTGTTTCCTTTCAGCCAGAGTTGTTAGAATAATCAGTTTTCAAGAGAAATATTGACCCCCCCCCCCTTCCAGTGCTGTCAGCCCTTTGATTTTAAAGCAATTCTGTATAGGATTTTAATTCACCATGACAAGGGATAAGATTATCTATTTGTTTGGATTATATTACCTTATACATGTATCATAATACTAATATATTTTGAAAATTATGATTAACCCTTGTCATGCTGAACGCGGAATATTCCGGTTTGGGCAGGAGGTATAGACAAAGATCAGCCTGCACATTAGTGCAGTCTGATCTAGGTCTACACCTCCTGGTTGTCCTTTACCTACCAGGGTTGTTAATGAAATTGATTCTCAAAAGAAGTATTGATTATTGAACAACAAGTACTATCAGTGCTTTCAGTCCTTTGATTTTAATGCAATTTCTTAAGGAATTTTATACAGCATGACAAGGGTTAAAAAACATTTGTTGATTGGAATTCCATTAACACTTAAAATGAAGATGTCAGAATCTAACAAAAACTTGAAGATTTGTCCTTTGAAGTTTTTAAAATTAATCTGTTATACAATTATTTATTTGCTAAAGATATATTATTTGATATATGTGCAATATTGTCTATATACAGAAAAAGATGATTGATTTAAATTGATTAAAAATGTTTTCTTGATTGAAATTTCTTTAACACTTACAAAAACTGCACCAAGTTCATCTAAAGAAGAATTTAATTTATGATAGGTAGTGAGTAGCTAAACTATTACTGAAAAGTGGAAATACAGGAAGGGGCTGATAGATGAATTCCTGAACTAATACATTGTTTTCTCTTGATAAATATTTTGTTAATCTATTTTGTTACATTTGTTTAGTTTGAAATTATATGGCATGGTTTCTATAATTAAAGAATTTTGCATTGTTCTTAATGTTGACATTTTTTGTCCAGTGACTAAAAGTGATAATTGCTCGACATTGACAGATGATATTTATTACAGTCACCATAAATTTTATCAGAATATTCCTCAAAGAAACATGGGAAAAGGGACTTAATTAAAATTTAATAAAAAAGTCCTTGTTAACACTCTAGAGTCCACAGTTTTCATCTGGTTTTCTTTAGACTTTCTCAGAATGGTTTTTATGTCATAAGGATCGTTCCTTTTGAAATTTGGTCTGATCCGTCAAGTATCACGGGCAAAGGAGCCTTATGTAAGTTTAATCGAAAAATCTATTATAAATCCTAGTAAACACTCTAGAGTCCACAGTTATCATTTGGTTCTCTGTTAACTTTCTCAGAATGATTTTACCATCATAAGGATCGTTCCTTTTGTAATTGGGTCTTATCTGTCAAGTATCAGAGCAAAATTGGCCTTAAGAAAGTTTGATTAAAAAATCCTTGTTAACACTCTAGAGTCAACAGTTTTCATCGGATTCTCTTCAAACTTTTCTAGAATGATTGTACCATCATAAGCATTGTTCCTTTCAAAATTGAGTCCGATCCGTCAAGAAACATGGGAAAAGGGGCTTTATATTTTAGTTATTGGAATAAAGTCCACAGATTTCATGAGATTGTCTTCATACTCTCACAGAATCATTATGATAGTGTAAGGGTAGTTCCTTTCATATTTGGGTCTGATCCATCAAGTAACATGGAAAAAGGCACTGTATGAAAATTTGATTAAAAAGTCAGCATTTATGCAATGAATTCCACAGCTTTGATCATATTTTGTTGAAACTTTCACAGATTGATTGTAAGGTTAAAAGAATTATTCTTTTCAGATTGGGGTCTGAACTGTCTAGAAACACGGGAAAAGGGGTCTTATGAAAATTTCATCTTTAAATCCTTGTACCAAGTCCAGAGCTTTCATCAGATTTTCTCCAAACTTTTCACGGAATGATTGCACAGTAATAACGATCCTTGATGTTGACATTAGGACCTGATCTGTCAAGCATCACAGGAAAAGGTGCCTTATGAAAATTTCATTTGAAAATCCTTATACCAGAATAAGGTCAAAAGTTTTTATGAGATTCTTTTTAACTATTCACAGAATGATTGTACCATCATAAGGATCGTTCCTTTATAAAATCCTTGTAAACATAATTGAGTCTACAGTTTTCATCGGATTCTGTTCAAACTTAATGTTTTACCATCGTCTGGATTGTTTATTTCCAAATTGGGTCTGATCTGTCTAATATGACAGGAAAAAGGGCTATATGAAAAACTATTACCAAATTAATACAAGAATGTCCTCAGTCTTTATCGGAATCTCTTCAAACTTTAATAGAATGATTGTACCATCAATTTGGATTGTTCCTTCGTAAATTGAGTCTGATTGGTTTTGGGACACAAGGAAAGGGGCCCTATGAAAATTTTATTACAAGATGTCATTATCACAATCAAGTCCTCAGTTTTTATTTTTTTCTTCAAACTATCTATCATTAGGATTATTTCTTTGTAAATTGGGTTTGATTTGTTAAGTTTCACGAGAAAAGGGGCTTTTGTTATGAAATTTTTAGTTAACATAATGAAGTCTCCGTATTTTATCGGATTCACTTTAAACTTTCACAGAATGATTAATCCAAGTCGAGTATCAAAGGAAAAGGGGCCTTATGAGAACATGATTGAAATAATATCCTTTCCAACATTTGTCTCTCAGCAATGGGTGGATAATCGTAAACCTAAGTGGGATAGCAGCTGGAGGCTAGGAAAGGATGAAGTGGTAGTACTGGTGTGAGAAATACCAGGAATCCATTGTTAGGTGCTCCAGCCGCGATATGACTGAAATAATGTTATAGTGGTGTTAAACCCCACTCAATTGATCACAATTATAATCAGATTGTCTTTAAAATGTCACAGGACGATTGTAGGGTCGAGAGGAAAGTTTCTTTCGGAAATGAAAAGGATCAATCAGATAACACAGGAAAAGTTTCCTTATGGATTTTCACTCATAAGCAATTCTGTTTATGTGATAAAGTCCACAGTTATTAACAGATTCTTTTGAAAATTCCACAGGATGATTGTCGGGTCATAAGGAAACTTCCTTTTGGAAATTTAGTGGATTTGTCATGAACCACTGGAAAAGGGCCTTGAGGATTTTTGCTCAAAATAATTATCAGGATAAAGTCCAATTTGTTATTTTTATGTTCCCGCATCGAAAGATTGGGGTTATATTAATTTACCATTGTCCGTCTATCATGTCTGTCTGCACAAAACTTAACCAAAAAACTTAACATTGCCAATTACTACCAGCCTATTCAAGATACAATGCTCATATTTGACATGATGATGCATCTCCATAATACGCATCTCCTTATATCAAGGTCAAGGTCATGTGATATGGTCAAGGTCACATACCAAGGTCAAATGTTTAGTCCTGTTGTGGGGGTATTGTGTTTCACAAACACATCTTGTTTTATGCAATCTTCTTTAAGCAATTAACTTCCTTAAATACCAATTTTCTCTAATGGAAAACTTGATAACCAGTAGAGCGTCTCAGACCCTCATGGACCTCTTGTTTGAAATTCTTCTCCTAGATCTCTGAGCAATTTAGGACCAAATTTGACATGTTTCTTGGTTGACCTTTGTCAAAATTTGAAAGTTAAATTCTGATTTGAGAGAAAATTGGGGTATGATAGAACAGGTTTATCAGACATACAGGAATCATGAAAAAAATCTTTTAAAAACATTCTGCTACTAAAGCATTTGTTTAATTTATACAAAACATAGCAGGAATGATCTTTTGGTGACACTTTCCAAAAAAAAATATTTGTGATATTTTGATTGGTGAGATTTATGAGTATTACAGGGCTTGGCTTATCAAATTTCAGGTAAGCAATTAGGGGGAGTTTTGGTCCTTGTTGTTTCTCATTTAGGCCAATTTTGAAGTATTTCCACACAAATGTTCAGCTTGAGCCCTAGTTGTGCAAATTACAAAAATCATTTGTGGCTAGCAAACCGTCAGCTTTGAAAGACAAAATTTTGAGGTCGGCTCAAAGTTCAATGAGTGCAAATTGCCACTTGGGGCTTAACTGCTATATCCGTTAAATGCCTACTCTATAAAAAGAAGTTCTTAGGTATTTCAGGAATATTTCAAAGTATGCATGCAAGTTCATCTCTTAGGTAGTTTAAGCTGACTTGAGCACATCATGTTCAAAATGACTCTGATCAGAGTCTTCGAAGAAGTTGCAGACGACAATTTCAAATTGTTGAAAGTTCTAAGATATTTATCTTAAGTTCTAAGATATTTATCTTTTAAGGTCCATGGCGGCACATATTCTTCCTGACATTTGTCTCTCACCAATGGATGGATAATCGTAAACCTAAGTGGGATAGCAGCTGGAGGCCAGAGAAGGATGGAGTGGTAGTATTGGTGTGAGAAATACCAGGAATCCATAGTTAGGTGTGATATAACTGAAGTACTGTTAAAAGCGGCGATAAACCCCCATTCAATTAATATCTTTTTAGGTAAAAAACAATGTGGAAAATGGAAAAAAATGCTTGTAACAAGCAATTTCTTAATTTTCAACATTGTTTTCAACAACTATTTTCTTGAGGGATTTTGTGGGAATAGGTTAACTCCTTGGTTTCTTTAACCTTGGTTCTTGACAAAGAAGATTACTAAACAAACTGAACAAAGCAATGCTCGTCTAGCTTACAGTACATGTACTTTTCAGTACTTTGTTCTCCTACAGAAGTCAAATTCAAGTCTGAAGCCTGTTCAGATGAAATATTGGTGAATATATTAGGCCAATTTTGATGAAGTATCACACCCATGTTCAACATTAGTCATAGTGTTTATAAAAATAAAAATGATTTTATGTGCTCAAAGTTCGAGGTCACAGTTCAAAGTCAAACTTCGACCTGCACTTATTTTTCTGGACTGTGTCTCTACAACTATGAGGCAGTTTTAAGCTCCATTGGGCCATTGTGATAGCATCGTGTCTGGGTTACTGGCATACTTCTGGCCATCCATCCGTTTGTAAACTCATACTTTAAAAATCTTCTGAGAAAGTACTGATATGATTTCAACCAAATCTCACCAGAATGATTGTTGGATAACCCTTTCCTATAAGTCTGCTTGCCTGGTTTGGATCTGATTTGTTTTCATAATTTCCAAATTGCGGTCCCCCTTTCTGTAACAGCTCACAACTGATTTCAGAGTCGGCATCATCCCTTTGCTAACTAGTTGTGTTTACGCTTCCGCCATATAATGTTGACGTGTATATAGAGATACTTCGTTCCGTGTGTGAGTTTGTGGAAATATTTGTGTTAGTGTGTATGTCCAATTCTTGTCTAAAGCATTTCTTCTACATGATTTAATGGATTTCAAATCAACTTGGCACAGTTGTTCCCCTTGAAGAGTACTACTGTCATGCGTAAAGTTTGTCCCAATTTCAAGGTCACATGACCCATTACATGGGAGCATCTGTGTCTGTGACACATTTCTAGTTCAACCCATTACTGTTCAACAAAATCTTAGACTTGTCAAATTTGAATTAAGACGCCGATAACAATTTCAAGTTGATAGAGCAATTTCTGTATTTTTCGCATTGATTTCCTGATCTATTTCTATGGGGGGAAGTTAAAAGTTGGATCGTATGGGTATGGTTTAAATTAAAAGCTTACTCTTTACAATGGATCCCAAATCATTTAAATTACAGAAGAATCAAGACCAAGCAGACAAAGGTCAAATTAAGCCCATGGCTCCACCAACTGGTCATGTGGCCAAGTTTTCAATTGGAACAGATGATGAAAGTGATGCCAGTAGCCTCAGACAAGAGGTCCCTATGGGAGATGATGATCAACCAATTGCGGCGGGTCATTTTGGAGAGGAGAGATTTCAATATGGTATGTTTACAAGCTTAACTTGTTCAACCTGTCTGTATTAAACAGACATGAAACCCAAATGATTATAATTGCATGGGTAATCGTGAACCTATCAAGCACCTGGAGGCTCGGAAAAGATGTAGTGCCAAAAGTTTCATTACTTTCTGTGCCCTTACTTTAATTATATATGATTATGTTATATTCATGGGGTATAAACTAGGATGTCCTACCTTTGATGAGACTGGAGACAGTTTGGGGAAAATCCAGTCTTGATTGATCATACCCCCATATGTTTCAGCCCAAGTCAGTTGAAATGAATCATTTCCCCCATTCTGCAAATTAGCACTTTGACCAAATCATACAAGATTTGAAAACAACAGTTACCCAATGTGTCAACTCAGATTTGGAAGATGAAAATGCTTAGTTAGAAGAAACGTTTAGGGAAAAGTAGAAATCAATGCTATGATCAATTTCTTCTTTTACTACAATGTTTTCTCTAGTTCCATTCAAAGGACATGACATTTAGGGACTATAAGTATCAGGTGGTAAAAACTGCACTGCAGGCTTTAAGTCTTTATTTTCATTAAACCCTCTCCTGTTTTGCTAAATTTTAGACCTGTCTAAATTTGAAGGCTTGGCAGACGGCAATTCGAAGTTGATTTTATTTGAAAAGTAATCATTCAGTGTGATGGAAGATATTGTTGAAAAAGAAGAAATTGCTTGTAACAAGCAATTTCTTCTTTTTCCATAATATTTTTAGCTTGGCTATAGCCTTGGTGTCATCGTTGATGTCGTTGTCGTGCAAAAACTTTGACATTTTGTGATATCTCTAGTTCTACTAAAGGCATTCCAGGGTTCTCCCCAGAAATTTTTGAAGGCGTAGTGGCAAATGCGTGGTGTGTTGTCTGTTAACATCTTGGTATGACTATACATAATAAAGGTCATTAAAAGTGCTTTTTAGCTTGATTATTGACATCTTGTTTTTTTTATTGAGAGTTTTTCTAGAATAATATTCTTCAACTTTTTAATTATTATAAGTTGATTTATCTACTCTGAGGCTTATTTTGATACCAACCAATTGTGACACTACTCAGCTTATTTTACCTCTCTATCCTATTTGTTAGTAAGGGCACTAAATTGTCCAATAAAAAAAATGTGAAAAGGAAAGATAATGAAAGAATATACCCAAAAGTCTCAAAGGAATGAATAAAAAAAAGTGTCAATTGTTTGTCTATTAGATAAGAATAGCTTTTCATGCTTGGCCATTTTATCAAGTCTGTCCAAAAAACATATCCTTGAGGACTCTTTAAAAAAGCATGGAGTGTTGGATTGAAAAAAAAAAGCCCTTATTCAGAAGAAATAGCTATTATTATCAGTAATTTCAAAAATGTATGTATAAGGTTCCTGTGTGAAAAACCTGGTTTCATTTTCAAATTTTGCATCTTGAAGAGCTCCATTAGATTCTCCGTTTCAAATTTGAAATGCTCGTTATTTGCCCATTCAGAAGCCTTTGACTGTCTAACACTGTAACTATTCTTCTAACAGTACTTTCAGCTCTTTGATTTCAATAAGTTAATATAAAATGTATAAAATACCAGCAGTGTCTAATCTTAACCCTAATTCTCAAATTATAACATGAAACTTGATCAATTTTATAAAACAAGTGTCTTAATTCTTCTCTTCTTTAAGTGATTTCAGCACTTTGATTTTCAAAAGAGGATTTTGTTTTCTGAATGTTATAGAGTGAATCATCTTTTCCTGATTCTAAATAATTATTGAACATTACTTTTTATAAAAAAAAAACCTAATTGGTCTAAGGCATTCTTTTCTTGAAGTGCTTTCAGCACTTTGATTTTTATGAGGGTATTATTTCTTTTTGAGCAAAAAACATGAGAGGATGAGATATTATTAGATGATTACTAAAAGTATAATAATATTTTTCATCAAACTTTTGAAACAAGTTTATTGAAAAAATGGGTTGAACAAACCAGGGTACGAATGTGTGAGATAATACCCTCCATGTTCGATAAAATTAAATCGACTTGATCCAGAAGGTACATCTGTGTAATTATTAAACTGAGTTGAAAACAAGAGCTAAGTATAACTAGGATGGCTTCTATACAAATCTGTCTTTATTATTTTGGCAAATTCTCGTAAGGAAAAAAGATCGCGAAAAGGGTATGTTTTCAGTAATCAATGTATTAAATAAACTGAAACAATTAATTTTTCCTTCAAAAAATTGAATTTTAAACCACTGCGGCTTTAGTTTGATAGTTGTCCCATCAAATAACCACATCTTTTACTTTTAACTAGGCCAATCGCAGACAAAGTGACAATTTTCCGAAACCGCCATTTTGAATTCATTGTTTACATATTGGTACCCATCATCCTTGGTGACTGATAGCGAGGTACCAGTGGGAAACGCGAGAAAAAAGTCAATAATCACCAATTAGTAAGAGTGTAAGGGTCTTATCAATAGAGATGTTATGTAATACGTGGTATACAACACTATAGATAAAGAGCCTGTCGTGTCCACGCTTCTGCAACCAATTTTAATGGTTCGCTTGACCCTTTCTTCAGCTGGAAATTAAGCTGTATCGGTGACCAAATTTAAGCGTATCGGCGATCTGAAGGCGTATCGGCAAACTCTCTTGATTTATGAAGGCGTATCGGGGCCGATACGCCATAAGGGCCTGGGGAGAACCCTGCATTCACTTGAAACTTGGCACACTTGTTCACTGTCAAAAGAGCAACCTATACTATCAAGGGGGATAACTCTAGATGCTTTTATCCACTATCCAGCACCCAATAGCCAAGCGTAGGCACCCGCTCTTGCTCTTGTTCAAGTATAAAAATCACAGTGACTTAAAAACTAGGGATTGAACAGGAAAGGGTAGATTTTAATTCATTTCCAGGGGGAGGGAAGGAGGATTAATGTTGGGAGGTGAAATTGGTCCTTAATGAGAATTCTGCATAAAGCTTAACTATTGTCATGTCCCGTTTCCCAGTTACTACAATTTAGGTCAAATCCATTATTGGACGACCAAATTTCATACTGAACATAATGGAAAAAAAATGTTGAATGCAGACAGTGTTGAAAACAGTTCAAAAAGAGTACAAATTTGAAAAAAAGTCCATATTTTTAGGTATAAATTTGGGGGGAAATTACGTTTGAATGGCAGTTGCTCAATTTTATAGTGTGTTTCATTACTTTTGTATCTTGATGTTGTTAAAACCATTGAGTTTCAAGGTTGTAGAAGTATACGGGTGATATATTGTAGATGAAGAGGACAATGGAATGGAAATAAGAGAAGAAATGCCATCTTCTCATCGCCTAGCAACCAGTATGCGGGTAGACTCTAGAAATACACAGGTCATGAAGGCTTCTTTCTTTGGTGATGACGATGCCCCTGGCTCTATGATAGGTTTGTGCATTTTAGAATTAATGAATCATAACACTATCAATAAAAACTTGGTTTTAGAAGCAATGGAAAAGAGGGTAAGATGGACTATGTATTGTCATCTATCTTTTCGTTCAATTATGTAGAAATTCTATGGCTTCGAGTCATGTAAACAAACAGTCATGCTGACATTTCTATTCATTTATCGTCTGTCCATACTTTATCCCATATTCATTGTTGGATTTTGATATGACTGAACAGGATTGTAAATCTCTGTAAGGCAATGAATTACCATAAATCCAATGTCAGTTGCTACACTTTAATCACAATGGTAGAAGAAAAGGTCCATTTCCTAAAAGTATATGTTTCAGTAAATAGGGAATATTACAACAGTGTCTTTTTCTATGCGTTGTTATCGTGTTCAAGAATCCTGTGTAGGTATTTTGTATTGGATGAGACCGAAGGTCGAATCCAATAAAAATACCTACACACGATTCGAGAACACGATAACAACAAATAGAAAAAGACTCTGTTGTAATATTCCTTTTATTGTATACCTTTTAGGAAATGACATTAAGAAAATTCTCTTAAATGGCTAAGAAATAACCAACTCTCCGAAAAACCCGGAACGTCAATACAAAAAATAGTAGTCCGTGTTTAACGGTACTCGACGAATACGGTTTTTTGCTACACGCTGAATATTGATTTTTTTTCTGTCAAGCTGTATTTGACAGCCAGGTTTTACTCCATATCTTTTATAGGTATATAATAAATCATTATAGTTTTGTCAATTCTGAGAAAGTGTACATCCTTTAACTCAATTACCAAATGACGAAAATTTAGACTAGTTTGAACTGCAAGATGTTGCAGATGATAATTTATAGAGTTGTTGAAATTTAGAAGTATTTGCCCTGTAGGTTAGAAAATTGTGGATATTGAAGAAGTTGCTTTACATACAATTCCTTCACTGTCCACAATGCCTTCTTAAGCTTTTGTCTTTTGGGGCGAAAAAAAGCAGTATTGTGTGGGAATCAGTAACCTGATTTTTGATTGATTTACTCATTACTTATTTGTAATGTCACCAGGAAATTGAAAACAGATTTGATGTAGAATTCATTAACTTGTGAGAGGAAAGACAGAAGACTGATCTCATTCCCACACAATCCTACTTTTTGATGCCCCTCAAGAAAAAAGCTTTGGAAAACATTGTGGACAATGAAGAAATTGCTTGCAACAAGCAATTTCTTCCCTTTCCACACTGTTTTCTATAATGAAAGGCAAATATTTTCTTAATTCCACCTATATGAAAATGTTGTCCCCAACTTCTTCATTTTGGACCAGTATAAAATTTTCTCATGGTAATGGGTTAACAGATCATATTGTTATTCACAGGTCAGATGTTTGCAAAAAAGTCACCTGGTTTGGAAGGCTCACCAATGTTCAGGCAGTCAGAGGGAAAGGGTCCAAGTCTATTCAGTTCAGCAATAAAGTCAGGTCACATGACCCCTGTCAAACTGTCAAATTTGCCTCAGTCTGAGACTCAAAATGAGAGAGGTAATACATAATATGATCATCAAGTAATCAGACAGATTTATGGAATATAGTAAATTTTAAAAAAAATCCAAAAAGAGCTCGGGAAAGTTAACCTTAATATGACGTCATGAATCAGACTTTTAAATCCTTTCAAGAAAAAGGATTGGAAAATCATTGCTGAATATGAAAAATTGATTAATACGAGCAATTTCTTCATTTCCCACATTGTTTTCTATCTGGAAATACAGACACATTTAAATTTGCATCCTTTTAGCAGGACTGTTTTCAGAGAAAACCTGAGTTATTGCTATAGCCAGGGTATCGTCAGTGTCTGCGTTGTCTGAAAACAGACATTTTGATAAATCTCTGGTATAAGTGAACTTATTCTCTTTAAACTTTTCACCCAAACATCAATCTATACTAAATTTTGGGATGACTCTTAAATGCATTTTAATGAGTTATACCCCTTTTTTTTTCAAAATAAAAAGTTTTACCCATTATCAAGCACTTTGGACCAGTCTAAAAGTTTTTCATTGGTCAATACTTTCTTTACCAGTATAGAACAGTAACAAAAGGTTGATGTTACTTTACTTCTTTGTCATTGGCTTTTAGCTTTTCCCGCAGAATCCCTATTTTTTACATCCCTATGAAAACATTGTGGAAAAACAAGCAATTTCTTCTTTTTTTCCACAAAATTTTCTATCATACAGGATGTCTACTTTTAGAATTGTACTTTCTTTATAATGTTGTTGGCTACCCCTTTGAATTTAGACACACCTAAAATTTTGAAAAACAGGAAAGGGTTAATGAAATATTTTGAGGAGGCAATATTCTTTGTACAATGAATCTGTCATTTAATACAAAAGTCACACTTATAAACCCATTCTCACACAAAACTTTACACTGGTTCAAATTGAGAGAAATTGCAGATGACAATTCCAAGTTCATGGAATTTCAAACTTCTTTGTCTTTTAGGGTAGAAAACATTGTGGACAATGATGAAATTGCTTGTTACAAGCAATTTCTTCATTGTCCACAATGTTTTCAAAGCCATTTTCTTGAGGGGCGTAAAAAGGAGGGATTGTGTGGGAAAGGGGTTAATACAATCTTTCATATAATGTTGTGATGTTTTCAGGACTATATTCACCTAGACTGATTACACCTGAGCCAAAGAGAGCTGTACAACACACATTTCAACCACCTGTCAAGGAACATTTACTTCTAGCTAGTGGTATGACCCAGCAAGACATACCCAAAAAGTTGATTGGCACAAGGATTGCCAGGGTCATTCCACAAGTCAGTGAGAGTTACTCATATCAAAAGCAAAACTTGTTGGTGGATGCAGGACTATTTATGGGCCGATCATTTAGAGTAGGATGGGGACCTGGTTGGACTCTAGCCCATAGTGGTGATGTCATACAGCCTAAAGAGCTTGGTAAGTTTTGTATACATTGTACAATAAGTTTAACCATTTTCTGTTTTTACAAAATTTAAGACCTGTCCAAATTCAAAGGTTTTATTGACGAAAATTTAATGTGGATTTAATTTTGAAAAATAACCATTCAGTAGGGTAGATAATATTGTTGAAAAACGAAGAAATTACTTGTTACAAGCCATTCCCTATTCACTATGTTTTCTTACTTAAAATTACAGGGATGTAAAAACCAGGGATTTCACACAAAAGGGTTAATACAAAGAATTTAATCCATTACCAGAGGCCAAAAAGCCTGTCTGCAGACAGAAGTCCCAAGTTTGAATTTCTACCAGATTTGACATTCCTTGTTTGCCATTGAAACATTATAATGAAAATTAATTTCACTCACATGTCACATAGGACCTATAAACAACCTCCTTCATGAACTTCACTTTTATTCAAAACTTTTCGTAACTACATTGTCATGATTTTGTAATCTAAAGATGTTAAATACTAGTTGGAATGAAATGAAAAAGGATATGAAGCCATCTAAAAAATCAAGAAAAGCAATTAGAAACTTAAAAAAGGAAATAAACCTACAAAGTATGGTATGTGTTTGTCTTATATTTGCACTATTTCACTCATCATCAAAAGATGCTAATATTCAAGTCAGTTAACCTAGGGCTGCAATGAGAATTTTATTACACAGACAATGAGTTTCATATTTCATCTTTTCGTAAAAGAAATAAACCCTAAATTTATCAAGTGGGTTCTTGAGCAACTTGTGGTATGTCAAGGGGAAAAATTGAAATTTTGAAGTGTTGAAAT
This sequence comes from Fragum fragum, assembly GCA_946902895.1. NCBI lineage: Eukaryota > Metazoa > Mollusca > Bivalvia > Cardiida > Cardiidae > Fragum > Fragum fragum. The sequence continues at coordinate 64,255,151 of OX336369.1, read as the reverse complement.
GACAGGTGATCAGGTTAATTAAATTGTATTTGCTATAACACTCAAGGTAATTGAGTATTATACTCTGAATGTCTTAAGATATTTTCAAAAGACTTGTAACATTGATCGATGATGTAAATCAATACAATGAATATTGGTTAATCTCTTTTTAGCTCACCTGAGCACAAAGTGCGAGGTGAGCTATTGTGATCGGTCGTTGTCCGTCGTCCGTCTGTCCGTCTGTCCGTCCGTCCACAATTTCTTTTAAAATCTTCTCCTCCTAAACCAGAAGGCCAATCAAGCTGAAACTTTGCAGGGATGTTCCTTGGGTGAAGTTCTACAAAAGTTGTTAAAAGAATTTAATTCCGTCAAAAACTCTGGCTGCCGCGGCATGTGAAAATGGGAATGTTTAGTAAATCTGTAAAAATCTTTAAAAATCTTCTCCTCCTAAACCAGAAGGCCAATCAAGCTGAAACTTTGCAGGAATGTTCCTTAGGTGAAGTTCTACAAAAGTTGTTAAAAGAATTTAATTCCATCAAAAACTCTGGCTGCCGCGGCATGTGAAAATGGGAATCTTTAGTAAATCTGTTAAAATCTTTAAAAATCTTCTCCTCCTAAACCAGAAGGCCAATCAAGCTGAAACTTTGCAGGAATGTTCATTGGGTGAAGTTCTACAAAAGTTGTTAAAAGAATTTAATTCCGTCAAAAACTCTGGTTGCCGCGGCATGTAAAAATGGGAATCTTTAGTAAATCTGTAAAAATCTTTAAAAATCTTCTCCTCCTAAACCAGTAGGCCAATCAAGCTGAAACTTTGCAGGGATGTTCCTTGGTTGAAGCTCTTCAAAAGTTGTTAAAAGAATTTAATTCTGTGAAAAACTCTTGTAACCGTGGCATATTAAAATGGGAAATTTTAGAAAATCTATGTTGTCTTTTTTCTCACAGACTACAAGGCCAAAAGCATTTATATTTTATATAGAGCTTAATCATATGGTTCTCTACCAAGTTTTTAAATATTTAATCTCTTGGGTCTAAAATGGCCCCGCCCTAGAGGTCTGAAGTTTGGAAAAATGCTTACTTAGAGCAATTTAAAAAGACTTCTCCTCCTAAACTATAAGGTCTAGGATATTCATATTTGGTATGAAGCATAATTAGATGGTTTTGTACTATATCACTAAGAGTTGTCTTCCTCAGGTCAAAACGGCCCTGCATTAGGGGTCAAAAATTGGGAAAAATGCAAAATTTGAGTATGTTAAAAAAAAATTCTTCATTTTAAGGAGGAGGGCATTTATATTTTGAGTGTAGCATAGCCTGGCTGTTATCTATCAGTTTTGATCAAATTATGCCTGTAGGTTAATAAACGCCCCTTCCCTGGGTGTCCAAAGTTTGTAAAAAAGCTCAATTAGACCATGTTCAATAGTCTTTTCCTCCCAATCTACAAAGTCTAAGGCATTCATATTTTGTATATAGCATAACCAGATGGTTCTCTATCATGTTAGCTAAAATGTTAGCCCTGGGATAAAACATGGCACTGCCCCAGAGGTCAAAAATTTTTGAAAACGCTCAATTAGAGCAACATCAAAAGTCTTCTCCTTCTGAAATATAAGGTGAAGGGCATACATATTTGGTATGTAGCATGACTAAATAATTTTGTACTATATAACAGGAAAATATATTCTTAGGATAAAAAATGTCTCTGCTCCTGGGGTAGAAAATTGCGTAAATTGCATTGAAAGAATTCTTTTTAAATATAGGCTCTAGAGCATTTACATTAAAAACAAAGGATAACATTAATGTTATCTACAATGTTTATAAGGCATCCAAAGATATGAAAAACGCTAAATAAGAGCATGTATAAGTTGTAATGCATTCATATTTTGATGTATAGTACATCCAGATTGTTCTCTACCAAGGTTGCTAAAATTACACCCATTGAAGCTGCAGACAGTAATTAGAGTTTGATTGAAATCTAAATACAAAGAATTACAGGTAGAAAACACTGTGAGAAATAGATAAATTGCTTGTCACTCCCTTTCTCACTATGTATTTTTCAAACCTATTTTCCCTGAGGGTGACAAATTCTGGAATAGTTTGGTAATGGATTAAACTATAAAGCCAAAGGCATTCATTATTATTGTAAAACATTACTGGATTGTTTTGTACAAAGCCCAAAATCTTATATATCTTTTATAAGTTGTGTCTTTTTTATTCTAAAAAGTACTGTAATTTGGAGATGCCTCAGGTGAGCGATTTAGGACCATCATGGTCCTCTTGTTCTTGCTCCTTGCAATAAGTGAGGTCTTGTTGTCACAATAACATGTCAGTGTATGTGCATAAGTGTGTCTATCTGTCTGAATTTGTTCTGACAATATTACTAATATGTTTATGGAGAAATTTTAAATTGATACAATATGAAGAGTCAGTGTGAAACATTTGTAACTACCTATAAATATATTTTTCATCATGAGTAGATTAGTGATTAACCCATTCCCACATAATCCCTCCTTTTAAAGCCATCAAGAAAAAAGCTTTGGAAAACATTGTGGATAATGAAGAAATTGCTGGTATCAAGCAATTTCTTCATTATCTGCAATGTTTTTTATCCAAAAAGAGGAAAAAACTTGGAATTCTATTAAAATTGAAATTGTCTTCAGCAACTCCTTTCAATTTGGATCAGTCTAAAATTTTGTTGTGTAGGAATAGGTTATGGTAGGTCCAAGGTCTAGGCTCTGTTTGACATTACTTTAAGTGGTTTTCACACAATTCGTTTAACCCCTTTAAATACAATTTCACTCTTTTACAGTCCTCAAGAAAAAAAAATTGAAAAAAAACTTGTAATGAGCAATTTCTCCATTATCTACAATATTTTCTTCCTCAAAAGACAAAGATTTCTAAAATTACATCAACTTGAAATTGTCATATACAATTTCTTTGAATTTGAGCCAGTCATAAATTAACCCTTGTCATGCTTTATAAATTACCTTACTGAATTGTTGTAAAATCAAAGGGCTGAAAGCACTGATAGAACTTGTTTTTAAAAAATCAATAATTCTTATATAAATCAACTTCATAAACAACTCTGGTAGGTAAAGTACAAGCAGGAGGTGTAGACTAAGATCAGCCTGCACATAAGTGCAGTCTGATCTTAGTCTACACCTCCTGCCAAAACTGGAATATTCCGGGTTCAGCATGACAAGGGTTAAGTCATCTCACAAAGGGTCAATTTGAGCGTCTAAATGAACTTGATGGGGCTACTAGTGGTTTCATGCTGTTTCCCTCAAAAAAACAGACTCCTGGTGGCATTTGCTCATTTTGACAGATGCTACGGTAGCGGCAATAGATAATGGATTATGTGATCAATGTGACAGATCACGTTATAGCTGATACCAACTTGTGTGCTTTGTATTGTAGATGAAAGACCAACTAACAACTTTAACTTGTTTATGGGAAATCAGAGTCGCTACACACAACAAGGAACAAGTAACTGGACAGTACAGCTTCAAAAACTAAACATTGCAGACCACATACACCCAATGGATAAATCTGTCATAGTAAGCTAATAATGAAATCATGAATTTAACATAGTCATTTATTTGCAATAAGGCAATGGGACAGAGCATTTAAAAAAGGAAACTTTAGTAAATCTTTGAAACTTTTTTTTTTTAGAAACTGCAACGCAAAATGCATTTATATTTCATATGTAGCTTAATTACATGGTTCTCTACCAAGTTTTCAAAAATTATACCCCTGGTGTCAAAAATGGCCATGCCCCTGATGTCTGAAGTTTGGCAAAATGATTAATTAGAGCAAGTTCAAAAGACTTCTCCTGGTAAACTATAAGGTCCAGGACAGTCATAGAAGGTATTGTATTATATCACTGATAATTGTGCTGCTAAGGTCAGAAACAGCCCTGCAATTGGTGACCAAAATAGGAAAAAGCACAAAATTTAGTAAGTTAAAAAAAAAAATCTTCACGTTAAGGCCAAGGGCATTTATATTTGGAATGTAGTATAGCCTGGCTGTTATATATCAATTCTGTTTATATTTTGCCTGTAGGGTAAAAAACGCCCCTTCCCTGGGGGTCCAAAGTTTGTAAAAATGCTCAATTAGACCATGAACAGTCTTCTTCTCCCAATCTACGAAGTCTAAGGCATTTACATTTGGTATATAGCATAAGCAAATGGTTCTCTGCCATGTTCGCTAAAATTGTAGCCATGGGATAAAACATGGCCCTGCCCCAGAGGTTCAAAATTTGGGAAAACACCCAATCAGAGCAACTTTAAAAGTCTTCTCCTTCTAAAATATAAGGTGATGTAAATCGCTTAATTTGAAATTATTTTCTAATATAGAGCCTAGAGCATTTATATTATAAACATAGCATAACATTATTGTTATCTACCATGTTTCATTAAGTTATACCCATTCGGACAACAATGGCCCTTCCCAAGGCATCTAAAGTCATGAAAAACGCTCAATAAGATCATGCTCAACTATCTTCCTTTCCCAATGTATAAGTTGTAATGCATTCATATTTGGTTTATAGTACATCCAGATATTCTCTACCAAGGTTGCTAAAATTACACCCATTAGGTCAAAATGGCCCCGCCCAAGAGGCCCCATATTTGGTAAAATGCTCAAATAGAGCAATATCAAAGTCTTCTTCTCTAAACACTGGTCCACAAAGTTGCAAAATGTTGCAGATGGTAATTAAAGTTTGATTGAAATTTGAGAACAAGGAATGTTCAGGGTAAAAAACATTGAGAAATGCAGAAATTGCTTGTAACTGTTAATAGCAACACCAATTTGTCAACACTTGTTGCAATTAACCAAAAGTTGCTATTGAATGGAACTATTTGTTATTTAAATGTATTGTTTGAGCATAAAGTCAGTTGAAATTAAGCAGTGGATTGCTATTATTAGGGTTGCAATTAAAAGGATTCCACTGTACTAAGTTCTCCCTTTCTCACAATGCTTTTAAAACCTATTTTCTTTGAGGTCGTCAAAAGGTGGGATAGTTTGGTAATGGATTAAACTTTAAAGGACTAGTCCAGCCCAGATATGCATTTTTAGCTCACCTGAGCACAAAGTGCGAGGTGAGCTATTGTGATCGGTCGTTGTCCGTCGTCCGTCCGTCCGTCTGTCCGTCTGTCCGTCTGTCCGTCCGTCCACAATTTCTTTAAAAATCTTCTCCTCCTAAACCAGTAGGCCAATCAAGCTGAAACTTTGCAGGGATGTTCCTTGGGTGAAGTTCTACAAAAGTTGTTAAAAGAATTTGATTCCTTCAAAAACTCTGGCTGCCGCGGCATGTGAAAATGGGAATCTTTAGTAAATCTGTAAAAATCTTTAAAAATCTTCTCCTCCTAAACCAGTAGGCCAATCAAGCTGAAACTTTGCAGAGATGTTCCTTAGGTGTAGTTCTACAAAAGTTGTTAAAAGAATTTAATTCCGTCAAAAACTCTGGCTGCCGCGGCATGTGAAAATGGGAATCTTAAGTAAATCTGTTAAAATCTTAAAAATCTTCTCCTCCTAAACCAGTAGGCCAATCAAGCTGAAACTTTGCAGGGATGTTCCTTGGGTGAAGTTCTACAAAAGTTGTTAAAAGAATTTGATTCCGTCAAAAACTCTGGCTGCCGCGGCATATGAAAATGGGAATCTTTAGTAAATCTGTAAAAATCTTTAAAAATCTTCTCCTCCTAAACCAGTAGGCCAATCAAGCTGAAACTTTGCAGGGATGTTCCTTAGGTGTAGTTCTACAAAAGTTGTTAAAAGAATTTAATTCCGTCAAAAACTCTGGCTGCCGCGTCATGTGAAAATGGGAATCTTAAGTAAATATGTTAAAATCTTTAAAAATCTTCTCCTCCTAAACCAGTAGGCCAATCAAGCTGAAACTTTGCAGGGATGTTCCTTGGGTGAAGTTCTACAAAAGTTGTTAAAAGAATTTAATTCTGTCAAAAACTCTGGTTGCAGCGGCATGTGAAAATGGGAATCTTAAGTAAATCTGTTAAAATCTTTAAAAATCTTCTCCTCCTAAACCAGTAGGCCAATCAAGTTGAAACTTTGCAAGGATGTTCCTTGGTCGAAGCTCTTCAAAAGTTGTTAAAAGAATTTGATTCTGTGAAAAACTCTTGTAACTGTGGCATATGAAAATGGGAAATTTTAGAAAATCTATGTTGTTGTTTTCTCACAGACTACAAGGCCAAAGGCATTTATATTTTATATAGAGCTTAATCATATGGTTCTCTACCAAGTTTTTAAATATTTAAACTCTGGGGTCTAAAATGGCCCCGCCCTAGAGGTCCGAAGTTTGGAAAAATGCTTACTTAGAGCAATTTCAAAAGACTTCTCCTCTTAAACTATAAGGTCTAGGATATTCATATTTGGTATGGAGCATAACTAGATGGTTTTGTACTATATCACTAAAAGTTGTCTTCCTCAGGTCAAAAACGGCCCTGCACTAGGGGTCAAAAATTGGGAAAAACGCAAAACTTGAGTATGTTAAAAAAAAAATCTTCATTTTAAGGAGAAGTCTAAAGCATTCATATTTTGTATATAGCATAACCAGATGGTTCTCTACCATGTTAGCTAAAATGTTAGCCCTGGGATAAAACATGGAACTGCCCCAGAGGTAAAAATTTTTTGAAAACGCTCAATTAAAGCAACATCAAAAGTCTTCTCCTTCTGAAATATAAGGTGAAGGGCATACATATTTGGTATGTAGCATGACTAAATAATTTTGCACTATATAACAGGAAAATATGCTCTTAGGATGAAAAATGTCTTTGCTCCTAGGGTAGAAAATTGTGTAATTTGCATTGAAAGAATTCTTCTTAAATATAGGCTCTAGAGCATTTACATTAAAAACAAAGGATAACATAATTGTTCTCTACCATGTTTATATCCTTTGGACAAACATGGCCCTTCCCAAGGCATCCAAAGATATGAAAAACGCTCAATAAGAGCATGTTCAAATATCTTCCACTCCTCATGTATAAGTTGTAATGCATTCATATTTTGATGTATAGTACATCCAGATTGTTCTCGACCAAGGTTGCTAAAATTACATCCATTGAAGTTGCAGACAGTAATTAGAGTTTGATTGAAATCTAAATACAAAGAATTTCAGGTAGTAAACACTGTGAGAAATGGATAAATTGCTTGTCACTCCCTTTCTCAATATGTATTTTTCAAACCTATTTTCCCTGAGGGTGAAAAATTCTGGGATAGTTTGGTAATGGATTAAACTATAAAGCCAAAGGCATTCATCATTATTCTGGATTGTTTTGTACAAAGCCCAAAATCTTATATATCTTTTATAAGTTGTGCCTTTTTTATACTAAAAAGTACTGTAATTTGGAGATGCCTCAGGTGAGCGATTTAGGACCATCATGGTCCTCTTGTTTACTTTTTGCATTTCCTATTTCATTATCCTTTTTTGTTTACTAATCTGCTATTCCGATGGCGATGTGAAAGCTGATTTTGTGTTAATCAGCACAGGTGTGCAAACGGAAAAATCCAATTAGCGAGCTCCAAATCGATTCGGATGATAACCCCGTGTGACGTCACGATCTGTACCGACGCTTTACTCTTACTGTGTTTACATGTATGAATAGGAAGTTTTCTGGCATAAAAATCACTCATAAAAGTGAATAAGAGTTAATCATGCAAAAAGGAACGAAAGAGGGTGCTAGTAAACTTGCTGGCGGCATGCGTTGCGTCGCTGCAAATTGTGGAAATAGATATATTGACAGGGTTTCTATGCACGCTTTTCCGAAAGATGCTGTGCGGAGAAAACAGTGGACAGATTACGTAAAAGTGAAACGGGTATGGGCCAACGAATTATTCTGTGCTTTGTTCGGATCATTTTGAAAGAGATCGCTTTCCTTTTAAATATTTTTTTTTTGAAAAAGAACACATGGGTATTGCTCCAAAGCAGTTCAAATGAACAAGGGTGCTGTTCCGTTACTATTTACAATGTTTTCTACCTTAAAGGACAAAGCTTTTTCAATTCATCAAGTAAAATTATCGTCTGCAATTTTTTTTAACTTAGACCAGTCCGCGGTTTTGTAATGTGATAATAGGTTAATCGTAACCCAAAATCAATGATCAACAATGTATTCTACCTTGAAAGACTTTCTTTTAAAATTCACCAAGTAAAAAGAGTCGTCTGCAAATTCTTTGAACTTAGACCAGTCCATAATTTTGTCGTGTGATAATGGGTTGATGGTAACCAAAATATTACGGGTCCTCTCATAACTGATTATTCTAAAATATATTATTGCAAACACCTTTGTTTCAATTGGAAGTAAACATTTTATGAATAGAAGACACGTACGGGCTTTGCAAGAAATATCTCCCTTTTCCATATTGTTTTATTCTGCGGGATTTTTGATTTGAAAAAAAAAAGAAAAAAATCTTTATATCTTTTTGGTCAGTAAGTGGAACCATGTTATGACATATTGGTTGACTAGTCAAAATCGAAATACTGCGTTACAGACGAAAATCCAAGCTTGCACAAATTAAAAAATGTGGTGTCAGACAGGATAGGAAACATTGAGAGAAAAGATGAAATTGCTACCTAGATATTTCTGCTTTTCTTTTTTATTTTCTTATATATTGATAAATATTTTGACAATGCGTAAAAATGCGGGATCGTATTTTAATGGTTAATTATCGTGAAAAAATCTAATTCGAAGGGACTATAATTTTTAAAGCTAAAGCAAGCCCTCTTCGAAAAGACATTTTGTGTCTGAGGACAGGTGGTGTAGACGACGACCACTGGCCATATTTCATTAAAAGAAAACTCTGAAAATTTCCACGAAAGGTAATATGCCGTACATCAAGGTAATAAAATCAGGTGCGAACGTAATCTGGTTCGAAAAAGGAAATTGACACGAAAATCGATTTTCTTACGTAACGTACGATAAGTCTTTTTTCTGCAACAAATATACGATCTATACTCTGTTTTTATTCAAATAAATTAGTTAAATTCTATCAATTACCATTTGTTACTTAGAAGTCTCCTTTCGTCACTCGTCGATTCGTCACCCGGCATCGATGTTTCATGGTCCGATGTATCGGACAAGTACGGTTCGAATTGATAAGGTTGGATAGATTCGTAAATGTCTGCCTGTTGTCCATATTCTAAATCTAAAGATTCGGCATCGGATCCGAATGGTGAGGACCCACATCAAAGTGAAAGATCGCAACTTGTGTCCGATTTACTGTCTTCATTCGCTATTCCCCCATTGTGTAAATAGAGCACCTCTACAGAGGCTGACGTCATCGGGTTATCGGAGATTAACAGGTTGCGATAGCGGAAGTGTACATCTCGACAGGTAAAAATCGAGACTTTACACAGCAATTACTGCAAAACTACAAATATTTGAATGGTGCGATAAAGTGTAGTGTCCTATATAAACATCGCTTTGTTTAAATTTAAAGAAAACAGAAAAAAAAATTCTGGGCTGGACTAGTACTTTAAAGCCATAGGTATTCATATTTAGTGTATAGCATAACTCGATAATTTTGTACTATACCCAAAATCTTATATTTGCTTGATTATAACCCCCACAACGAAGTTATGTGGGGGTATACTGGAATCAGGTTGTCTGAAAGTCCCTCCGTCAGTGGACATAATGTTTTGTCCTCATCTCCTCCCACATTTCCAGACCAATTTTGTTGAAACTTTACCAAAATTGTCCTTGCATTGGGAACTTGTGCACCTGCAATTTTCATAATGATTAATCAACTGTTTCAGGAGTTATGCCCCTTTGAATTATCATCCTAAATAGAATAAATAAAATGGTGTTCTCTCTACAGCTAAATCTATTGGACAGATATTGATCAAACTTAGCAGGAATGTTCCTTTGGTCAAGCTCTTCCAAAATTGTTCAAAGAATTTAATTTCATGCAGAACTCTGGTTGCCATGACAACAAAAAGGGCTAATTTCAGACAATCTTTAAAAATCTTCTTCTCTGAAACCATAAGGCCTGCAGCTTTGATATTTGGTATGTAGCGTCATCTAGTGGACCTCTATTCAAAATTGCCCGGCCCCCAGGGGCACAAGTTTTACATAGGTGTATATGGTGAAATCTTTAATAAGAATTTTTTGATGAAACAGAAAGGCCAAGAGCTTTAATATTTGGTATGTGGCATCATCTAGTGGACCTCTACAAAGAATGTTCAAATTAGGCCTCCTTGTCCCGTCCCCATGGTCACAAGTTTGAGCATCTTCTCCGAAACAGAAGTGCCCACAGCTTTAATATTTGGTGTGTAACATTATTCATGGACCTTTACCAAGATTGTTTAAATTATGGCCCCCAGGTCAAAATTGACCTATCCCCAGGGGTCACAAGTTTTACATAGGCTTATAAAATCTTCTCGAAAACCATAAGGCTTACAGCTTTCATATTTGGTATGTAGCATCATTTGGTGGATCTCAATCAAGATTGTTTAAATTACGGCCCCAGGGTCAAAATTTGCCCGTCCCTGGGGATCACAAGTAATTGAAGTTTTACACAGGTGCATATAAGTGAAAACTTCTAAAAATCTTCTTCTCCAAAACAGAAAGGCCTACAGCTTTGATATTTGGTATGTGGCATTTAAAAAGAGGTGGCAGTTAGGGGTATTTGTCAGCCCTTACAGGTGACAGTTCTAGTTTATTTTGCTCAAGCTGAGTTTTTATTTTAACAAAAAAGTACTGTAATGTGCAGATGCCTCTGGTGAGTGATTAAGGACCAATATTATCCTCTTGTTTTTATTGTTCTTACCGATATCCTAGACTGGTATTCCAATTCCTACTAGGTTCTGACTAATCCAAGGTCACAAGTGATGAAGAGTTGTAGATAAGATTTGTTTAGTGTTAATCATATTGCATGTGCATTTCGGAAATAATCATTGGGTAAAAAACACATTTAAAATCACCAATTATTATTTTAAATATTTTCATTGCATATTTTTTAGGTCTACTGATATTATTCCCTTTTCAAAAAAAGTTGCAAACTCAACACTTGCATTAGTTTCCGGTCTTTCAGATTCCAACAATCAATTTATCTGTGAAGGGGCTCAAAAGATTCTGGAACAAAATACTGAGAAATTAATGGCTTCTAAATTAGCTGGAATTCCTAAGCGAAAACTTTATTCAGAAACCTCTATTTGTTTGAAATCTTTCAAAAGATTGGAGGGTGATGCTCCTAAAACTACTCATTGTGTATTTTGTCCGACATTGACAGGTCCGCTGTTGATCAAGCCAGTTATGGGCAAGGAAACATGGTAGGGATTCTGTCCAGGCAATTTTGTAAAGACGGTTTGCAAATGGAAAATATAATTTCTGTGGCTTTGTTTTTTCGGCAAAGGTAATTGAAATGTTGCACTTGTGATTAGAAGAAAGTAAGAAGTATTTAGGGTGACGAGGGGTCTTCAAAATTCAAACTGATTGAATCACAGTGAGTCAAAGGAACATTAACTAATAAAGTATGAGCTGCCAAACAATTTTCTGTAGCTCAGTGACATTAAAAAAATTGAAAACAGACAATCAAGTGTTGGCAAACTGGCTACAATTAAGCTTCAAATGTCCATTTTGTCCAATAATGGTAGGAACTTTAATCGAAGTTGCCACTTTGAAAAATGAATTGCTGAAAACGCTTGCTGTTTTACAAGCATGAACTTCATTCTAAAGAGGATTTTTAATTTCAATGAATATTTTCCCATGCTTCTTTTGACAATAGTCTAAGCTGCCATCATGAGCTCTATTAACCAGATGATGAAGTCAATTATTTTGATAGTATTTCTTTTGGGATTAATTAGTTTTGTTTTAAGTTAATTGAATGTATTATTAGTGCAATGGGTCTATAATGGTAGATTCAAGCATGTTCTTTGTCAGAAACAAGTTCCCTTGTCAAAATATCCAGTGGCATTTAAAACATTATAAGAGCTACCTATACACACAAGGATACAAGGGGATCTCTAAATGAACAAATTAAGCCTTTTTTTACTTGAATGGACTATCAATCTCTTGAATAGCCAAGCATTGGCATTCCCATAGGATGCTCTTGTTGTTGTTTTTCTGTCAACGAAAAAAAGACGTTGAATTTTAAAGTAAAATATCCTGGAAAAAAGTCTACAAAGAGAAAAAAATGACTTGTATTTACCCAGGCCTGGATGTTTTATATTTACCAGTAAAATTGCATGAAAATGCTGGAGATACAGTAAGTACTTTATTTCAATACCATATAGAAAGATTGTCCTGTGTTTACCCAAGCCTGTATGTTTTTATGTTTGTACTTTCAGCAAAATCACTGTGAAATGTTAGAAATACAGTTAGTACATTCTGTCAGTACTACAGAGAAAGATTGTCCAGTGTTTACCCCAGCCCTTGGTGTTGAAGCCTTACATCAATATGCAGAACAAAACCAGTCAGAGTTAGATAATCTCAGTAGGTATTTAACCCCAAAACCAGAGGCCAGAATTTTAGACTGGTTCAAATTTGTCCATTGTAATAGCACGAGGTACGCAGCACATTAGACTCTCATTCTTGAGGTCCAGGGTTTGATCCCCAATCAAAATCAAATAGCCTTTCCGACATTTATATGCAATCAAAGGGTGGATAATCATATACCTATGTTGGATGAGCAGCTGGAGGCTCTGAAAGTATGTAGTGGTAATACTGTTGTAAGAAATACCTGGATAGGTGCATTCTATTCAAACAAACAAATCAAATTCATAAAACTTGCTGATGACAGTTTATAGCTCATGGAAATTTAAAAACTTAACAGTAGAAAACATTATTGATAATGAAGAGAATTGCTTATAACAAGCAATTTCTTCATTATTAACCATGTTTTCCAAAGCTTTTAATCTAAGGGGCATTAAGAAGAGCTATTGTGTTCAGGAGCATTGATTTTACAAGGTTGTTAAAGACTGCTGTAAATTTTGATTTACACTTCAAAACAGAGATATTTTGTGTGCTTCCTTTGAAGTGATTGTGAGTTTTTGATATCAAAGATTTGTTAAGATTTGAATTATCTAATTAATATGAAACCATACAGATAGGGTGATTTTGCCTTGTATCCTCAGTATCTGTTTATAAGTTGAGGTGCAAAACAATGTACCTTTAGAACTTTACATTTATATTGATATTTTGGTAATACCTTAACATTGATTTACATGACATGTTAATGAAAATTGCCAAATGTGACTAATATTCTGTTCATGTACTTTTTAAGCTCACTTGAGCATAAGCACTCTAGTAAGCTATTGTGCTCACCTTTTGTTCAGCCTCTGTGTGGTGTCAGTTGTCTGTCAACAATTTCTTTTAACATCTCCCAAACCACTTGGCCAATTTCAAGCGAATTTGGCAAAAATGTTCTATAGGTGGTCCCTTTCAAAAATGGCTTAAAGAATCGAAATCCGTTGAAAGCTCTAGTTGCCATGGCAACAAAAATGAAATTTTAGAAAAATCTTTAAAAATATTCCCCCCCCCCCTAATCCAGAAGGCACTGACCTTGATATTTTGCATAAAACATCAGTTTAATCTTTTAAAATCTTCTCCTGATCAAGTTCTCCTGATCTTCAGCCTTGATATTTAGTATCAATTTATTGACTTCTTTCTTATTTCTAAATATTACTGCCTATGGATCAAGATGGGACGAAAAAGTCTTAGAGCCTTGAAATTTGCCATTTAGACTTGAATTCCCAGGTACAGAGCCTAGGGATGGATCAAGTATTGTCAGGCCCACCTGAATCATGATACTAAGCTTTACATCAAATTAGACTGTTGAAAGAAAAAAGAGCCTTTATCTCAGGTCATTGCACCAAGACCAGTGGCCCTCTTGTCTTTTTTTAGATGCACACCCAGATGAGTCTACAGTAAAACATATGGGCATGGTCTGGGAACTTTGTGTGGCATTGTGGGGAAATCTTCCTGAACTAGAAGATTCTGGTAAGTTAAGATTCAATAGATCATGTTTTTTTATAGATCTATTTATACCGATTTTCACAAAAAAGCAAAAAATGATCTTTTTGATTTTGCAAGTAAAATACACCAATTTTTACACGCAATATCAAGTGTTGTGAGCAAAAGAAAAATTGCTTATGACAAGCTCCTTTACTCACAGTTATTTACACAACTGCTGTGTAAATGTTTGGAACATAGAAAGTAATGCATTTTTGCAATACTTCACACACATATTTTTGAATCTGATCTGATGAAAAACATGGTCTTTATGGTGTGCTTAATTCTAAATTATGTGCTATATAGTAAAATCAAGATTTTGTCCTCAAACATCAAACAAATTCTATATGGATGTCCAATAGATGACCTTCAATTAAACTTTATAAAACAAATTTGATTGGTGGAAATTTACAGACTTAAAGGGCCTAATATTTTAAGATTCTATCACTTACTTCACTGGTTGAAAGCCAGTAAGCTATTGTCATGGCATTGTGTCCATTGTGTGTTCATACCTGTATACCAGGGCTCCGGAAAACAGATAAATTGCCGGTCTGAACCAAATTTTAAATTGCAAGACTGATTGGAATCCCAAAAATAATGCCAAAAATCGGTCAAAAATTTTCATTAAACTTTACAATGAGTTATTGATAAACTTGCCAACCGTCTATCAAAATCCACTTGAAACCTAAAGAATTCAAGGGTTTCACACTTTGTCTGCAGATTAAAGGATTAAAGTGCCGAAAATCCATAATTAGTTTACCTGCCGGCTAGTCAGTGCCCATCCGCAGTTAGACAATTTTTCACGCTCCACCAAACTTAGGGTATCAAGTTTTATAAACTATTCGCTTTAGTGCACTGATTTGACTAAAAGACGTTTGGAGTCTTATCAGAATGGACATCAAAAACTGTGTTAATTTAAATTGCCATTACTTGTGAAACAAATTTATTTAACTCTACTATGGGATAAGTATATAAATTGAGACATGAACAGGCTTCAGTTGCTGTTCGTATAAGGTTGAAATGGCTCAACAAAATGCTTTTATAAAATTAATCTATCACAAGCAAACATGATAACCCATAACCAAATGCTTGAGACCGGATTTGAAACTTGCATAAAGAGATTACGTTGTTAAAATATATGTCTTATAGTTTTTCATTCACAGTAAGTAACTTAGCCAAAAGAATTCAAATAATAACTGGAAAACAGCTGCTTTATAATATTGCCAGTTCCGTATATAAAATTCAAGAAACAACGAATCATGAAATCTTACTTCAGGGATGGAAAACTTCCGAACAATAAATTGCAAATCAACTACAATTAATAAATGACCAAGTTTTGTGTCCAAATTTTACTCTGGGAAAATTAACACATGGACAACCCTCTGCAGTTTGTCTCATTAGTTTCTTTGATGTATGTCACAACACTGCAGTCCCATAGGGTAGAATAGACTTACCCAGCATTTTTGTTACATCAGCTGTGCATTTCCATCAAAAGACGCTCGTCTTGAGAGACAATTGCTATGACTATGTTAAATTCATAGAACGTTGGTTAACTAGTTTATGAAAAGTATGTTACTACTATGATTAATTTTGCGTTACGTTGGGGGGGGGGGTCCCAAAAATATTCTTTAAATCTCGGAAAATTTAATGATGTAATTTATATGTCTATCTTATTTTAAAAGATTTTGGAATTGGTGGACTGCTGTACATTGCCGTAAGAGCAATTTATGCACAACTGGATTTTTTAATAACAAAATTAAAGTAGGATCTGTTAGTTGTTTTCATATATCTTCACCCATCGCAGATAAAATTATCATGGGAAAATTTGGCAAAGAATGCAATGAATGAATGAGTGATAAGCCCTTTTACTTACGGATTTGTCAAATTCCTTAAAAGAAAATTGATCAGATGTAAAATATGGCCTTAATGGATGGGATTAATTTCCATTTATGGTAAAAATTTTGAAATCTCAGAAATCAATCGATGGATTTCGACCAAATTTCACGGAAATGATCCTTTATCAGATTCCTAAAAAGAAATTTTATCAGATGAAAAATGTCGCTTTATTAGGCAGGGCCAATTTCAATATATAGTGAAAGCTCTGAAAATCTTCTTTAAAACTGGAATGGATTTTGGCCAAATTCACAGGAATAATCCTTCGGGACTCTTCAGCATACTGTTGAAAAAAAGTTTCATCGGATGAAAAAACATTACTTTAATAGGTGTAGCTTATTACCATATATGGCTGCGGCCATAGCGCAGTAGTAGCACGTAGGGCTCCTAGTCATGGGGCCCTGGGTTTGATCCCCAGCTGCATCGAATATCCTTACCAACATTAGTCTCCCACCAATGGGGTGGATAATCATAAACCTAAATGGGATGAGCAGCTGGAGACTTTGAAAGGACGTAGTAGTACTGGTGTGAGAAATACTGTTAAACCCCATTCAATATTATAATCATTATTTCCATATATTGTATATGGTGAAATCTTTAAAAAGAAAAAAATTCTCAGAAACCAGTAGATTGATTTCAACTAAAGTTCTCTTTGGAGATCATTTATCAGATTCTCCAATGAAATTGTTTGGATGGAAAAAACAGCTTTTTGGTAGGGATGGGGCTAAATTCCATGTATGATGTATACTGAAAACTAGGAAAATTTTCTCAGAAAACTGTTGATGCATTTTAACCAAGTTTTGTAGGAATTATCCTGATGTGACTGTTCGTCCGATTTTATCATATAATTTCAATAGGTTGAAAAACATGGCTTTTATGGTTGTGTCTTATGTCTTTATATGGTATCCAGTGAAGATTTTGAAGATTTTATATCTTTTCATCTAACTTAATTAGTCAAACTCATAAGACACATAACCTGGGCCCTTGAAACTTTATACACATGGTGTCCAGGGAAAAGAAGGTGCCTTATTATCCTCGCTGTATTGGCGAAGGGGATTTAGTAATGGTCTTCGTCCATCATTCCGTTTTCCAATTATCTCTGAAAGTATAATAGCTATCAACTTGAAGTTATTGCCCTTTGTTATTTTAAAGACTTAGATTTTGTCCGGGACATATCTCTGAAAGTGTAATAGCTATCAACTTGAAACTTCCTAGGTGGATAGATCTTATTGAGGAGAGGTAAACTGTACAAGAATCACAACTCTAACTTGAATAATTTTGGAGTTATTGAACTTTGTTATTTTAAAGACTTAGATTTTGTCCGGGGCATATCTCCTAAAGTATAGGTGCTATCAACTTGAAACTTAATAGGTGGATAGATCTCATTAAGAAGAAGTTCAGTCAACAAGAATCACAACTTTTGCTTGCATAATTTTGGAGTTATTGCCCTTTGTTATTTTAAGACTTAGATTTTGTCCAGAACATATCTCTGAAAGTATAACAGCTATTATCGAACTCAATGACAAGAAATGCAGTGCACAAAAAGCCTTAATCTAACTGGCTTCAGTTTATTATCAAGCTTTTACGCGGGGATGACCATGTCCGACTTGGCTCTTGTTATTTTTGGGTCAAGTAGGCCAAAGGTCAAGGTCACAATTGATTTTTGACTAATGTATATCAAAGGTCAACTAAACTACTTTTACGACAAAGCGCTGGAAGGGGGTATTGAAGTAATTCAGAACCGGTTTAAATTCAGGCTAATGGAGTAATTCAGGCACTCAAGCGCCTCTTGTCTGAACTTTTTCTTGATGGGCATTAAAAAAACTTTCTTAAAAGAAAAAAAAGGAAGAAAAAATACTTTTATTATAAACCTCAGATGCAGGTAGAGATAGTTATTTGTACCACAATGCCAGAAGAGAGGCTGTAACAAGATGGTTGTCATCTGTGTCTCAACAGACAATAAGGCAGGAGGTACAAGCCAACAAGTTCAAGGTTTGTAGTTTGACCCAATTCCACATAAGCCCTCCTTTTTACACCCCGAAGAGAAAAGCTTTTGAAAAATTGTGTCAAGCAATTTCTTCAATATCCACAAAGTTTTCTATCGAAAAAGATGACAAAATTTGAAATTCCATCAACTTGCAATTGTCTTCAGTTGCTTTCAATTTGAATCACACCAAAATTTTGTTGTTTGTGTGGGAATGGGATAATCAGTCTTTAATTCTTTTCTGAAGTAGAGCCCTAGATGTTCATAGCTGTCCCAATAGATTGTTTACACATTCATATAAACGTATAACAACAGTTAAAGATGATAACAGTTAAAGAAAAAGTCGTTGTTTAAATCAGGGAATCCAAAACATGAAGCATTAACCCTTATGACATTAACCATGGATTTCCCAAGATCCAACTTTGTTGATGTATGATTAAAACCCTGAGTCAAAGTATTCCTCCAATTTTGATGGTATTTAATAAACTTAATGTTAAAGAAAAGAAATTTTGAAATATTCCTTGATTATGGTTTATAAATTAGTCCCTTTTGACTTACGAAATATTTTGTATGAAAATTTCTCGTTACTTTAAAAGTTATCATTCTCCTTTAAGATTTTAAAAAAATAGTGTATACAATTAATATTTCTATGTAATGTTGCTCAAAATAATTGCATATGTATGGGGCTTAGTACAGAAAAATGTCATAAGCGTTTTTGCAATGTATAGAATGTTCTGCATCAGACCTTTTTGAGAAAATTTGACATTTTGTTATATCTCTGTTATTAATATATGACAGAATATATCAGAATATATGTTCACCATCAAAGAAGCAAGCTTTACCAAAAATGGAAGATAATTCTTTGTGCAATTAAGCCCCTATGTGACGATGAATTATTGCACCTGTAATGGAGTATGGTACCTGCATGCTATGTTCTTGTTTAACCTATTCCCATACAGTGACGCTTTTGGACGCCCCTCAAGCAAAACAAATGGGAAAACATCTTGTGAAATGAAGAAATTGCTTGTAACAAGCAATTTCTTCATTTTACATAATTTTTTCTACCCAGAAATTTGAAAAAATATAAAATTTCACCAACTTTAAATTGTTGTCTGAAACTCCTTTGAATTTGGACTAGTCTAAAGTTTTGTTGTTTGGTAGTTGTAAATACTTTCAGGATCAAGGTCATCTCCAAGCTATTCTTAGCTCACTAACAGGAAAACAGATAAAGGAGGCATGTCAGTTAGCTCAGGAAGCAGGGGACCATAAACTAGCACTACTCATAGCACAAGCTGTAGGCTCTTTCATGCCTAGACAGATGATTAATAAACAGCTGGAGGAATGGATTGAACTTGGGGTTAGTTCAACACTTAGTTATTTCATTACAAAGTTTCAAATAGAAGAAGTCCCCGTATTGAAAATTGAGCGCATATTGTTTTACCGCAAAACTTAACCAAAAAACTTAGCATTTATCATTACTTTAAGCCTATTCAAGATAAAAGGCTCATATTTGGGATATAAGTTCCTTGCATTGATAGGCATTACTTGGTTTTAAGGTCAAGGTCACATTTCAGAAAAAGCCTGTAAACGGCGCATGGTGTTTCACAAACACATCTCGTTTAAATCGAAAGTCAAAACTTTTAACAAACGGCTATGTCATGATTGTGCAGTGCCCTTCCAGTGTCTAATAAGACCTTACATGTAAATGAATAAGAAGGCATTGTTTGATATTACCTGAAAAGATTAACCCATTACTAGACAACAAAATTTAAGATTGGTCCAAATTTAATGAAGATGCAGACGACAATTTTTAGTTGATGAAATTTAACAACAAAAAAAACTCAAACTGGTCCAATTTCAAAGAAGATGTGGGCAAATTTTTTGTTGGATGAATTTTAAAAAAGCTTTGTCTATTTTGATGAGAAATTTGTGTGAAATGAAGAAATTACTTGTGACCAACAATTTCTTCGTTTGTCACAAGTTTTTCCAAAGCTTTTTTCTTGAGGGTCAGAAAAAGTGAGATTGAATGGGAATGGATTAAGCCTTTTCTGTACAATCCTGCGATTTTATGTCCTTGTGATTTTATACTTGAAAAAATATTGTGAAAAAAAAAGAAATTCCTTGCAACAAGCAATTTCTTCTTTTACTAAAATATTTTCATTCAAATAGGATGGTTTCTTTTAAAATTGCACCCCCTTTTCATTGTCGTCTGCAACTTCTTTCAATATGTGCCGGTCTAAAATTTTGATAATAACAGGAAAGGATTTAGTTATTGACAGGACAACTGAATTTTTGTCTATCTATAGGTTGACAATTACATTAATGAGAAGAGATTGAAGATCTACAGTTTATTATCCGGACAGCTGGTTCTGTCCTGTCCTAACTTGACTATTAATACATGTGAGGACCTGGACTGGAAAAGAGCATTTGCTCTACATTTATGGTATGTTATCTTGGTCTTCTATGAATTTAAATTGGCTATAAGATTGTAAAAAATTATTACACTTGTTAACAAATATAAAGTACATTAAGCTCAAATAATTAAACTGTATTGTTGAAATAAAGGGAAGAAATTTGTTCAATATGCTTTCTAATAAGCCATAAAGTGTCTAAGAAGCAGTGCCTGGCCGAGATAAGACTGAAATACTGTTAAACCCCATTCAATCTAGTGTTTATGTCCATAAATAATTAAGGGTAAGTTACCAATAATTATTGAAAATCTAATATTTTGCTCATTTTCCTTTTTCAAATTATCTTAAGAGAATGGAATTTGGTGAAAATGTATAATTGTAAAGAAAGCATATCAACCCATTATCAGTCGACAAAATTTCAGACTCATCCAAATTCAAAGAAGTTAATGATTTTGATGAAATTTTATATTTTTAGCTCACTGAGAGGTGAGCTATTATGATCAAGCTGTGTGTGTCATGTGTCAACATCTTGTTTGCACTCTAGAGGCCACAATTTTTGCTCAAATTTCTTCAAACTTTGTCAGAATGATTGTGTCAAATTATGCTCAGCAAAGTTGGAATATATGTCACATGGGGTCTAAAACTGGGTCACTAGGTCAAATCTTAGAAATACCTTGTTTGCACTGTAGAGTTTTCATTTTTGACTCAAATAACTGGATATTTTGTCAGGTTTTTTTTTTTTTTTTTTTTTTTGTCAGAATGTTCTTGGTGAACATTTAATTTGGGTCACGTGGGGCCAAGAATTAGGTTAATAGGTCAAATCTTAGGAATATTTCGTTTGCACGGCCACATATTTTGCAAAATGTCTTCAAACTTTGTCAGAATTATTGACATTATGGTCTCTTGACAAAGTTTGAATTTGAGTTACATGGAGTCAAAAATTAGGTCAATATTTAAAATTTAAGCAATACCTTGTTTTCACTCTTTGGGCCACGTTTCTGACTTAAATGCCGTGATATTTGGTTAGAATGTTTTTGTACATTGTTTCTCAGGGAAAATTTGAATTTGGCTCTCACTTGGTAAAAAATTAGGCCACTATGTCAAAATCTTCACATACCTTGTTTGCACTGTAGAGGACACATTTTTTGCTCAAATATCTAGGTGTTTGGTCAGAATGGTTGTCTCCATGGTCTCTGTAGATTTCAAATTTGGGGCTTTTGGGTCAAAACTAGGTTGCTAGGTCATCTCTATGAAATACCCTTTTGCATTGTAGAGGCCACATTTTTGGCTCAAATGACTTGAAATTTTGTCATAATATTTGTCTCCATGTTTTTTGGGGCAAAGTTTGAATTTGTGTCACTTAGGGTCAAATCAAGGTCACTCTGTCAAATCTGAGAAACACCTTGTTTACACTGTAGAGACCAAATATTTGGCTCAATTAACTTGATTATTGGTCAGAATGATTTTCTCTTCTATATCTTGGCCAAATTCAATATTAGGTCAAATGGGGTAAAAACTGGGTCACTTGGTCAAATCTTAGAAATACCATATTTGCACTTTAGAAGCTGCATTTCAAGCTCAATTGATTTGATATTTGGTCAGAATGATTGTCTCCAGAACATCTCGCCAAGTTTGAATTATAGTCATTTCAGGTAGAAAACTAGGTCACTAGGTCAAGTCTTTACATGCTTGCACTCTAGAAGCATCACATTAGGTTCAAATGATTTGATGTTTCGTCCTAATGATTTTTCTCAGTAATATCTTTTACCAGGTCAATTTGTATTACGAAGGGTTAAAAAATCTAGGTCAAGTGTTAGAAATACCTTTTTGCACACTAAGGACCTCAAATTACTTAATATGTGGTCAGAATGTTTGTTTCCATTTCAACTCAGTCAAGTTTTAATAGGGTCTTATCGGGTCAAAAACTAGGTCACTAGGTCTTATCTGAGGAAATCTACTTTGCAATGTACAAGCTAAATAATGCTTATTAATTCCCTAAAATTTCGAAAATGTTTGTACTTGATTTCTTAGACAAGATAAGATAACAGGTTACTCATTTGACAAAATTATTCTCTTGGGATTTATTACTTCTATAGTCCTCAGCTCAGTGGCCCTCTTTTTTTTCTTTTGTCTTTTGAGGTTGAAAACATTGTGATAATGAAGAAATTGTGTGTAACATGCAATTCTTTCATTGACATGTCCAAAGTGTTTTCCAAATCATTTTGTCTTGGGGTAGTGGGGGGATATCAAAAAGAGTTATTGTGTGGGAGTGTTTAGACCAGTTATCATTCAAAGATGCTGAAGAAGATTGATTGGTAAAAACAAACCCTGTTTGTGTTTCAGGTTTTACTGTCAGGCAGATTCACCCATTCAGGAGGCTGTGGATATATTTGACAGAGCATTTCAGGGAAGTATGGACTACAGCCCTTATGCCACAGCCCCTCTACCCCCATACCTCGAAGAGAATGA
Source organism: Fragum fragum (assembly GCA_946902895.1). NCBI lineage: Eukaryota > Metazoa > Mollusca > Bivalvia > Cardiida > Cardiidae > Fragum > Fragum fragum. The sequence continues at coordinate 64,232,466 of OX336369.1, read as the reverse complement.
AGTGGTAGATATAACAGATAAAGACAGTGATCTCAAAGATACATGCTACCATCTTCTCTGTTTGTACTGTCAAAAGAGACATATTCTTGAGGAGATTCTTAATCCGGTGTCATCAACTTCAAATCAGTTGGATTACAGACTTAGGTAATTCTAATGGTATTTGAACATGTTCATGACATTTACAGTAATTACACATATGTGCCAAGTAAAGATGAAGTTCAGCCTGTGTTTTCCTGTTGTCTGATCAGTCTTAAGTATGAACTCTAAAGGTAGATACTGACTTTTCACACAATCAGCCAATATGCTAAATGTACTGTGTGGCTTTCTAAGCCAGGGGTTGCCGCCGCAATATGACTGAAATACTGTTAAAAGTGGCGTTAAAACCGGTACAATCAATTAATCTAAGTCAAGGGTCATGCTGACTTGTCCAACATGGTCTTTCCTACTTGTGGACAAGTTAATTCCTCAAGGCTACTTGTCCAGGAAAAATTTAATATCATGCAATATCTTGAAATGGCAAAAATAGATCTTAAAGATAAATCATTATATATTGAAAAATTATCAATTTTTATATTAAAGGGTAGAAAACATTGTTGATGGATTCAATCATTTTCTTGGTGTTTTCTCAAAATTTATATCTTCACTTATTTGTACTTAAGACATTACCAAATGACAAAATTTTAGACTGATCTCAATTTGACAAGAGCTCTGCATAGCTTGCAGTTTCCAAGATGTATCAGGGTCCAAATACGAAGATAGATATAGGATGATGAATATGAGAAGAGATGCATTTCTTGTTTGTCTATTTCTATGCTATATTCTTCATTGATACTAAATTAAGCCTTTACTACATGGTAAAATTTTAGACTGGACCAAATTCAAAGATGTTGCAGACGACACTTTCAAGTTGATGAAATTGTAAAAGTCTTTGTCTTTTGGGAAAGAAAACATTGTTGTTAATGAAGAAATAGCTTGTTACAAACATTTCTTTTTTTTTACAAAATGATTTCCAAATTGCTTTTCTTGAGGGGCGTCAAAAAGCATTATTGTGTGGGAATAGATTCAAACCAATCATTTCACAATCTTTTGTTAAAGGCACCTGATAAATGATGTACAAGAACACTGGGGGAAATTTAGAAACTACTGTTAATATGCAATTCCATCTTTACTCAAATTGTTTTCTAACTACCTAGTTTAACCAAATACTAGATTATAAAATTGTAGACTGGTCCAAGTTAAATGGAGTTTGCAAACGACAATTTAAAGTTGATGAAATTTAAGAATTTTTCAACTTTTTAGGTTGAAAAAAAAAAACCATTGTGTAAAATGAAGAAATTGCTTGTTACAAGAAATTTCTTTATTTTGCACAATGTTTTTCATTGGGTTTTGTTGAGGGTCATCAAAAAGTGTCATTGTTTGGGAATGGGTTAAAACCCATTATTTCACAATCTTTTGTTTAACTGTTCTGATGTATTATGTACAAGAACACTTGGGGAAATGGAGAAAGTGTTGTAAAGATGCAATTTCTTTGCTCAAATTGTTTTCTATCTACCTAGTTTAAAACACACTTTTAACCCATTACCAGAGGGCAAATTTTTAGACTCGTCCAAATTGAAATTGAGTTGCAGACGACAATTTCGAGTTGAAAGTGGTGAAAGGTGAGTGAGAAGGGCTAAAGATCATCTTTCAATTTAGTTTTTTAGCTCACCTGAGCACGTAGTGCTCAAGTTGGCTATTGTGATTGCCTATTGTCTGGCAACAAAAGTGAAATTTTAAAATAATCTTTAAAAATCTTCTTCTCCTGACCCTGAAGGCGTAGAACCTTGATGTTTTGCATGAAGCATCAGTATATTGACCTCTTTCAAAAAGCTAAAATCATGATCCTGGGTCCCCAGGGGCGGAGCCCCAGGGGGTGGGGTTTATATAGAAATAAAGAACGATTTTTTAAATGACATATCCTCCCAAACCACTGGGCCAATTTGAACCAAATTTGGCAGAAATGTTGCTTAGGTGGTCCCCTTCAAAAATAGCTCAAAGATTTGAAATCCGTTAAAAACTCTAGTTGCCATGGCAACAAAAGTGAAATTTTAAAATAATCTTTAAAAATTCCCCTCCTGACCCAGAAGGCGTAGAGCCTTGATATTTTGCATGAAGCATCAGTATATTGACCTCTTTTAAAATAGCTAAAATCATGATCCTCGGGTCCCCAGGGGCAGAGCCCCAGGGGGGTGGGGTTTATATAGTAATAAAGAACGATTCTTTAAATGATATCCTCCCAAACCACTGGGCCAATTTGAACCAAATTTGGCAGAAATGTTGCTTAGGTGGTCCCCTTCAAAAATAGCTAAAAGAATTGAAATCTGTTAAAAACTCTGGTTGCAATGGCAACAAAAGTAAAATTTGAAATAATCTTTAAAAATCTTCTCCTCCTGACCCAGAAGGCGTAGAGCCTTGATATTTTGCATGAAGCATCAGTTTATTGACCTCTTTCAAAATAGCTAAAATCATGATCCTCGGGTCCCCAGGCGGGGGAGCCCCAGGGGGTGGGGTTAATATAGATGAAAAGAACGATTCTTTAAATGACATCTTCACCCAAACCAGTGGGCCAATTTGAACCAAATTTGGCAGAAATGTTGCTTAGGTGGTCCCCTTCAAAAATAGCTCAAAGATTTGAAATCTGTTAAAACTCTGGTTGCCATGGCAACAAAAGTGAAATTTTAAAATTATCTTTAAAAATCTTCTTCTCCTGACCCTGCTGACCCTGAAGGCGTAGAGCCTTGATATTTTGCATGAAGCATCAGTATATTGACCTCTTTCAAAAAGCTAAAATCATGATCCTCGGGTCCCCAGGGGCGGAGCCCCAGGGGGTTGGGTTTATATAGAAATAAAGAACGATTTTTTAAATGACATATCCTCCCAAACCACTGGGCCAATTTGAACCAAATTTGGCAGAAATGTTGCTTAGGTGGTCCCCTTCAAAAATAGCTAAAAGAATTGAAATCCGTAAAAAACTCTGGTTGCCATGGCAACAAAAGTGAAATTTTAAAATAATCTTTAAAAATCTTCTTCTTCTGACCCAGAAGGCATAGAGCCTTGATATTTTGCATGAAGCATCAGTATATTGACCTCTTTTAAAATAGCTAAAATCATGATCCTCTGGTCCCCAGGGGCAGAGCCCCAGGAGGTGGGGTTTATATAGATGAAAAGAATGATTTTTTAAATGACATCTTCACCCAAACCACTGGGCCAATTTGAACCAAATTTGGCAGAAATGTTGCTTAGGTGGTCCCCTTCAAAAATAGCTAAAAGAATTGAAATCCGTTAAAAACTCTGGTTGCAATGGCAACAAAAGTGAAATTTTAAATTAATCTTTAAAAATCTTCTCCTCCTGACCCAGAAGGCGTAGAGCCTTGATATTTTGCATGAAGCATCAGTATATTGACCTCTTTTAAAATAGCTAAAATCATGATCCTCGGGTCCCCAGGGGCGGAGCCCCAGGAGGTGGGGTTAATATAGATGAAAAGAATGATTTTTTAAATGAGTTGTTATAGGCATGAAGCATCAGTTCATAGACTTCTTTCTTATTTTTGATATTATAACCTATGGAAAAAGTTTTTTCCTTCTTTCAAATCAGCAGTAAAGCCTTGGAATTTGTAATTTAGACTTGGATCCCCAAGTTCATAGTGTTTATATGTAATTGTGGCCCACTTGTTTCATAATCCTAACCTTAACATGAAATTAGACTGTTGAAAGAAAAAGAGCCTTTATCTCAGGTGAGCGCCCCAGGGCCAACGGCCCTCTTGTTTCAATTTGTTACCGTCTTGTGACGATTGTTTGTTTTCAGTTGGCATCTAAGCCAGGTGTTACAGAGTTTATCCTACAATAGAATGTCACCATACCACAGAGCTTGTCTACATATGAACTTTGCTTCCCATTTAGAATCACTGGACTTGTGGGAATGGGCCATCTTTGTTGCTCTTCATATTGAAAATTCGATTAGGTATGTAATATACCATGTAAACTTAACCTATTACTAGACTACAAAATTTTAGACTGGTTCAAATTAAAAGAAGTTTCAGACAACAATTTGTTGTTGATGAAATTTCAAAAATCTCTGTCCTTTTCATTAGAAAACCATTGTAGATAAAGAAGAGGTTGCTTGTAACAAGCAATTTCTTCATTTTCCATCATGTTTTCCAAACCTTTTTAGCTCACCTGAGCACGTAGTGCTCAAGTGAGCTATTGTGATCGTCTTTTGTCCGGCGTCTGTCCGTCGTCCGTCGTGCGTCGTCCGTCAACAATTTCTTTAAACAACATCTCCTCCTTAACCACTGGGCCAATTTGAACCAAATTTGGCAGAAATGTTCCTTAGGTGGTCCCCTTCAAAAATAGCAAAAAGAATTGAAATCCGTTAAAAACTCTGGTTGCCATGGCAACAAAAGTGAAATTTTAAAATAATCTTTAAAAATCTTCTCCTCCTGACCCTGAAGGCGTAGAGCCTTGATATTTTGCATGAAGCATCAGTATACTGACCTCTTTCAAAATAGCTAAAATCATGATCCTCGGGTCCCCAGGGGCGGAGCCCCAGGGGGGTGGGGTTTATATAGAAATAAAGAACGATTTTTTAAATGACATCTCCTCTCAAACCACTGGGCCGATTTGAACCAAATTTGGCAGAGATGTTGCTTAGGTGGTTCCCTTCAAAAATAGCTAAAAGAATTGAAATCCGTTAAAAACTCTGGTTGCCATGGCAACAAAAGTGAATTTTTAAAATAATCTTTAAATATCTTCTACTCCTGACCCAGAAGGCATAGAGCCTTGATATTTTGCATGAAGCATCAGTATATTGACCTCTTTCAAAATAGCTAAAATCATGATCCTCGGGTCCCCAGGGGCGGAGCCCCAGGGGGGTGGGGTTTATATAGAAATAAAGAACGATTTTTTAAATGACATCTCCTCTCAAACCACTGGGCCAATATGAAACAAATTTGGAAGAAATGTTGCTTAGGTGGTCCCCTTTAAAAATGGCTAAAAGAATTGAAATCCGTTAAAAACTCTTGTTGCCATGGCAACAAAAGTGAAATTTTAAAATAATCTTTAAAAATCTTCTCCTTCTGACCCAGAAGGCGTAGAGCCTTGATATTTTGCATGAAGCATCAGTATATTGACCTCTTTTAAAATAGCTAAAATCATGATCCTCGGGTCCCCAGGGGCGGAGCCCCAGGGGGGTGGGGTTTACATAGAAATAAATAGCAATTTTTTAAATGACATCTCCTCCCAAATCACAGAGCCAATTTGAACCAAATTTGGCAGAAATGTTCCTTAGGTGGTCCCCCTTAAAATTAGCTAAAAGAATTAAAATCTGTTAAAAACTCTGGTTGCCATGGCAACAAAATTGAAATTTCAAAATAATCTTTAAGAATCTTCTCCTCCTGACCCAGAAGGCGTACAGCCTTGATATTTTGCATGAAGCATCAGTATATTGACCTCTTACAAAATAGCTAAAATGATGATCCTCGGGTCTCCTGGGGCAGACCCAGGGGGGGGGGGGGGGGGTATAAGCATGAAGCATAAGATCACAGACTTCTTTCTTATTTCTGAAATTATAACCCATGGAAAAAGTTTTTGCCTTCTTTCAAATCGGCACTAAAGCCTTGGATTTGTAATTTGGACTTTTGGATTCCCAGGTTCATAGTCTTTATATGTAATTGTGGCCCACTTGTTTCATAATGTTAACCTTAACATGAAATTAGACTGTTGAAAGAAAAAGAGCCTTTATCTCAGGTGAGCGCCCCAGGGCCAACAGCCCTCTTGTTTTCTTGGCTTGTCAAAAAGCGTCATTATGTGGGAATGGGTTAAATGCTTTTAGATTCTGGGGGTCTGAAATCAGCTTGCCAGCCTGTCAGCAAAATCTTGAATGGACAACTACAGTTCACTTTTTCTTGTCAGAGGTTTTAATAAGGATGCAGATGTGCTAGTTGTAAATGTTGTTAAATTTCAAAAGTTATTGCCCCTATTTTGACTGGCCAACTCCTACTGTTTCAGTCAAATTCGTTTAAAACTTGGAGGAAGTGTTTATTAGGAGGTGTAGATGTTAAAGGCACATTTTTGTCTAAATTTCTATCAAGAATCGAAAAGTTATATAGCTTTATCTATAACTGATTTTTCGCTGCTTGTGACACAAGATCACATGATTGTTGGCCAAATATTTATGGAGTTATCGCTCTCTAAATTGACATTGCTGAGTTTTAGCCTGTGACATAAAATAAATGGCTGAGGATATTTATCAACTTAAGTTATTCTAGTTAGGTTTATTCTCTCTTTTTGGAGAAATAACCTTTAAAGATTATTTAGATATTTTATGATATTCTTAGTTATGTATTTCAGTCGTGAAACAGCTGTAAGAAGTATTTTGAATCGTCATATTGAGTTAACAGATGATGAAAGATTCCTAGAAAAGGAAGAATTATTGAGAGAGAAATTAAGGGTGCCTTCATCTTGGATTCATCATGCAAAAGTAAGTATGTTTGTCATCTTTGAAATTGATATTAACAACTATAATAATACATCAACTAAACCCATTACAAGAAGAAAACAATTTAGATTGGATCAAATTAAGAGAAGCTACAGATAACAATCTTAAATTTGTGAAATTTTGTGACAAGCAATTTCTTCATTTTCCACTATGTTTTCCAAAGCTTTTTTCTTGAAGGCCGTAAAAAATGGAATTGCTTGGGGTTGGGTTAATTGACAATACAAGTACTGAAAGTATTAATCCTTTCCTGTTTTACAAAATTTTAGACCTGTCCATATTCAAAGGTTTTGTAGACAAAAAATTAAAGTGGATTTAAGTTGACAGATAGCTATTCTGTATGGTAGAAAATTTTGTGGAAAAAGAAGAAATGTTTTTTCCAAAGCCATTTTTGTTTTTCTACAATGTTTTCTCCATTATAAAATCAAAGGGATGTAGCAACCAGGGATTGAACAGGAAAGGGTTAAATAAGTGAGGTTGGATATTTTGTTGAACCCACAGTCAGTGGGACATAGTTGCAACAAATAGAGTTTTGTTTATGGCAATTAGAGTTTTTGCCATTTTAATCCTATTTTTCCCAGGCCATACTTTCCATAATTGTGGATCAGACTTGTGAGTGGACTTTAAATTTGACACAAGTAGCTTCTGTTCATGTTGAGGTGATATAAGAAGAATGTAAAGGTAAGGTCACACCTGAAAATCTAATAGGCAAACCATAATTTTTTCACAGATGGGTAAATTTCAAAATGAATTATTCTCCATTATGAGAAAAAATGCCCTTTGAAACACCTGTATAAATCATAGGTCAATGCCAGACTTAAGGGTCAGATGTTTGATGGCTTAACACAAGTTGTCCTTGGAGAGCCATTCTAATTTGCTATGTGAGTGCTTGTAGTGGTATAGATCACTCTAACAGAATTCTCTAGTTAGCATATCATATGGCCAAGATATAGGGATTGGTAGAAAAAGACTTCTATTTTCTTTTTATTTGTCTATGATATATTATGCTATACGCTAACCCTTTTTCAGGCTCTAAGAGCTAATTATGAGAACAGACATAAGGAAGAGGCATGGCATCTCCTGAAGGCTGGCCACTGGAACAAGAGTCATAATATTGTACTGAAATATATAGCTCCTGATGCCATCATACATGGTAAGTTGATGTTAACAATTCATGGTATTAGCCCATTCCCACACAGTCCCTCCTTTTTATGCCCGTAAGAAAAAGAGGTTTCTAAAAAATGTGGAAAATGAAGAAATTGCTTGTATCAAGCAATTCTCATTATCCACAATGTTTTCTATCCAAAAAGACAAATAAATTTAAAATTCCATCCACTTGAATTTGTCGTCTGCAGCTTTTATCAGATAGGACCAGTCTAAAATTTTCTGGTGTGGGAATGGGTTAATGGAATAGAATTTTATTACAAACCCACCAGTTATCCTAGTAAAATAGATTCATTGCACATGGACAAAATCACAGTAAGCAGAAAAAAATTGTATCAGATGTACAATTAGAGTATGTCATTGGCAAATTTACAGGTGCAGGAATAATTGACCAATCACTGGCCCCGCCCACTAACACCCTAAGCTCCGTCCATTTACTCCCGACAGGAAGTTCTGCTTTGATTTTCATGGCGTTATTTTGCAAAATTTATGGCCAGTAGCATGTAACAAAAAAGTAAAAAAAAGTTGGTTTGTGACCTAAACGTCATAACTACAGCCAAACCAACAAGAAAGGTAAACAAAATGGCGGCCAGTTTTGGTCAATTCTCATGCGGGAACTGATTATGCAAATTCATTCGCTGAAATGGTTAAGGTCATCTATCAAAACTCTAACTTTTGAAAAATTTGCTGTTTCAGGGGCAGTAATGTTTCACAACACATCTTGCTTGAATAGGATTTTTAATTAACTATCCAGAAAACATGAGTCATGTGGTGCTCTTAAATCATTAAAATGCTATATTATTTGTAAATAATTATGTTTTTTCTCACAGAGAACTACGAGGAGTTAAAGCTATATTTGCTTGAGCTAGCTGTACCAGGCCATTGTAGTACAATATTAGACTGGCACATTGGAGGCAAAGTGTATCTAGACTATATCAATATATGTGAAGGCATCAAGCAACTCTCAAAGGTAAATGAATCTATGGAATCAGTGATTAACTCTAGTTGTCTTACCAACCAAAAGAAAAATATTGCTCTGTAATTAACATAAGCCCATTTGCTGTAGGATTCTGAATTTTACATGGAGATGAAGGAAAAAATAATGTTTCTAAACTGTTATTTGGCCTAAAGCTTGATTTTGTTTACAGCATCTCCCTATGATCCCTATTCAGTATACTCAAAATCATTATACCCTCAAAACTATGTTGTTTTTTTTTTTGGGGGGGGGATATATAGGAGTCAGCTTGTCTGTCAGTTGGTCTGTTGGTGGGTCTTAATTTTTTTCTTTTCTGTGTTTTCTTGAACATCTGCTTGGATATGATTCAAATTTCATACAAGCAATCATTATTAAACATAGATGTTGACAGGCTATTTTGGTTATATTCCAAATTTTTTCTTTTTGTTTAAAAATCTTGTTGGCTCATTTTCTCTTCAACTACTGAATGAATTTTATCTAAATTTCACGTGCACTCAGTATCAACCAAAGTTGTTCACATTTTATTTTGTTATGAACTTATGATCCATTCACTTTTCTTAGAGTTTTGGCCCTTTGTTGAAAAAAAACTTTTTACCAGTGATAAACTTTCGTGTGTGACAAGGAGCTGTTTGGGGATTGATCACATTTAGTGATAGTCTACTTACTCCAAGATTGAAATTTATATGATTCTTGTTGGATCTGGGATTGAACATAGGTCCTTAAATAATACAGCTAACTGCAAGTCAAGGTGAGGGAATTAGAACCATCATGGTCAGGCAATTTTTCAACTGTATCTGTCACTAGCTTCAATTTGAACACTCTTTGTATGATTTCTACAACTTCTTTAATTTTACCAGTCTAAAATTTTGATGATTAGAAATTGGTTGACTTTGGTATCTTCAGGTCAAACCAAAACTTAGCTTACTTTGTGCCTTTTGTAGTTAGAGTCATTGTAAAATAATTTAATTTTTAGTTTCGTCTACCAAAAATGAGCGTTCTGATTGGTCGAAAAAAAATATTCATAACTCCAGGAACAAAATTTTGAGCACACAGCGATTTTGTATGCTTTGGCACAAAATAGTCCAATAAAAAGGGTATCAAAATTTTTAAAGCTTTTGTTATTTTTGCTCAATGCTATTAAATTATAAGAAATGAAGAGGATATTTTTGTTTTCATGGAGGTATGAACCGAAAAACCTAATCACACAATGTATGAATCTGCTTCACATATTTATACAGTGTGATCAGGTTTTTCGGTTCATACCTGCATGAAAACAAAAAATATTCTTTTCATCTCTTAAGTATTTGCTCCTTGTAAACATGTTAAATTGATTGATCCCAGTTGTCAATAAAAAAATCTATCAACCAATCAGATCCTTCATTTAGACCAAAAGTGAATGTTCAACTGAGACATTTATGTCAAGCACTATTGTTTGTTTGGAGACTTAACCCATTCCAACTCAATCCCTCCTTTTTACGCCCCTCAAGAAAAAAGCTTAGGAAAACATTGTGGAAAAGGAAGAAATTGGTTGTATCAAGCAATTTCTTCATTATCCACAATGTTTTCTATCAAAAAAGACGAAAAAAATCAAAATTCCATCAACTTAAAATTGTCATCTGCAGCTTCTTTCAATTTGGACCAGTCTAAAATTTTGCTGTGTTGGAATGGGTTAAACTCCAAAGCTACAGCTTATTCAAGTTGTACTTATAATGTTTAGGTTGCTAACCAAAAATGTACATTTTGTTTTATGCACTTGACTGTATACTTTTACAAATTCATAATATCATCTCAAAAGTACTTGGGATGAACTATTGTAATCGGTCATCCCGCTTCCATCTGTCTGTATGTATGTCCATTCTCAATTCAAAGAATTGAAATTCATGGAAACGAGAGCAACTGAGTGAAAAAGCTTTAATCTTCTTTCCCAAGCCATAAGGCGTAGAGCTTTGATATTTGGAACATACATGTATTGCCTAATGACCCTCTACCATAATACTTAAAAAATTAGCCTACTCTGATAATTATCCTTTTGCTGTGCGACCCCTGATTTTATATAGGAATAAAGAAGGAAATCTTTAATATCTTCTTCTCCCAAATCATATGGCCTAGAGCTTTGATATTAGGTATATATCAACACATAATGACCCTTTATAAAAGTACTTCAAAGAGTTAATCTACTTTCAATATTAGCCCTTTGCAATTGGATCTCAGACTTTAATAGGAACAAAAGAAGAAAGAGTTAAAAAAAAAAACTTCTCCCAAATTGTATGCCTAAGAGCATTGATATTAGGAATATTGAGATATCATACTCGGATGTGCAATAAAGGACCATCATGGTCCTCTTGTTCCACAATGTTTTCTAATGCTAATTTTCTTAAGCAAATTAAAATACTTGATTGTTTGGTGATGGGTCAAAGGACAATTCTCAAAATATTGTTAGTGTGAAACAGTTAGTAATATAGAATCAAACCATTGTAGACTGAAGAACCAAGTCCTTATGAATTAGATAGACTCTTGCCAGAGGTGAAGTCCTTATGTACTAAAGTTAACAGCATACCATGTACCAACTCAAAAGATAGGTAAGTGAGTTAACCCATTCCCGCACTAGCCCTCCTTTTTACACCCCTCTAGAAAGAAGGTTTTGAAAACATTGTGGAAAATAAAGTTGTAGTTCTTATTTCAGTCTGGCATCAGTGAAGAGGGATCCTAGGGACTCAAAGTATATACTGAATATCAACCATATTTATACCCCCCACAACAAAGTTATGGGGGGGTATACTGGAATCAGGTTGTCAGTCCGTCTGTCTGTCCGTCCATAATTTTGTGTCCTCTTCTCCTCCCACATTTTTTGACCAATTTTGCTGAAATTTTATCAGGTTGTTTCCTATCATATGAAGTTGTGCACCTGCAATTTTCATCTTGATCCAGTCGTTAGTTTCAGAGTTATGCCATTTTGAACTTTTTAATGTGGGGGGGGGGGAGTAGTCAAAATTTAAAATTGCAAAACTCAGTAACCATAAGGGGAGTTACCAAATTTGGTAAGTAACATCATCTTGTTGACCTTTACAAAATATCGAACGGTTTATTTCCTGAGGTCAAATTTGACCCCGCCCCCGGGGGTCAAAAATTTAACATAGGCTCATATTGACTTTTCGTGGATATAATTTTGTGTCATCATCTCCTCACACAGTTTTCTTTAACATAGGCTCATATTGACCAACCTTTCCTAATCAGTCAACTCTAGCAACAAACACAAAATCAGAAAGAGGTGGAGGGTTGGCAATGTTCATCCACCATGACATGTATGTGATTAAACAGCTTCAAATTCAACTCCTTCATAGAAAACCCTTTGTAGCGGTGTGGGGGGTATTCTCGTCAGCCCTTGAGGGCGACAGCTCTAGTTTATATAAATGTTCCATGCATAGCTTAATTTGACCTTGTTACAATGTCTTGTTCGGTTGAAAAATTATAGTCTCTACAATCGACTTGATAATCAGCGTCATAAGAATCCTTGCTAAAGGTTAAGGAGTTCCTGATTTAAACCATGACTGCTCTAAAAACATTTTGTTTGAACGACAATTTTAAGTTTATTGAATCTTAGAATCTTTTGTCTTCAGTGATAGAAAACATTGTAGATAATGAAGAAATTGCATGTAACAAGCATTTTCTCCTTTTTCGCATTTTTTTCCTAAAACTTTTGTCTTTAGATGGATTATGTTGGAATTGTTTAAGTATAAATACTGATGTTATAGCATTATTATAGGTAACCTAATTATTTGACAGCTGTGGACTTCTGGTGGTCAGCTTCTGGGAGAAAAAAGATTATTACAGCTGTCCTTAACTTTTACTTTAAATGAGCTCCATAGTGTCCATGGACCCACATCAAACAATTATTAGTTTTTAGTCCCAGCCTTGCAAAATCTGCATCAGTTGAAACCCCGAGTTTGATAAATGCTTGTTGATAGCTACTTATTTTCTATTTAGGCTCTTTACTTAATTGGAAGGAGAATCTGAACTGTCATAATGTAAAAGGCATACATCTTAACAACTTATAAAGCCTTTCATAATTGTAAGTTGTTTTTGTCAGGCTTGAAAAAAAAGGTTGCAAACTTGTCCTATCTGTTTCACATTTTAATCATATAACATTGTCTGCTTTGCACTAGAACAAGTGTTTGCTGTACTGTAATAGTTCTGTTCCCCAACAGAGAGCAACTACTGTTTCATAAGATTGAAAAATGCATGATAGAACTAGCTTTGGACAAAAGTTTTTAATGGAGGGTTATTGATGAAGAAAGACCTTTAATTTAAAAGAAACAGCCTGGAAAAAGTCTTGAATTTTGCAAGCAGAAAATTTTTGGAACCCTGCCAGGTCAAATTTTGACCTTCCATTCATTGTATTGTAAGGAAATGGTTACCCCACCCACTTACTTTACAATTGCCAGGAATAGTATTCATTCCTGCCCTTAGTTACCATATTGACTGCCACCCCATTTTACCATATTATGTGTTTGTAAGGCTTAATCAAGTGTTTAAGTACAATTTATGTGTAGGGACTGGTCTGTTTAAAGTAGTTAGCACAAGCAATTTACTCATTTTCCTATTTGTAGATTTATTGTTTACAAAGCTGCAGTGTTTATCTCCGTTCACTACAAACTACTAATTCCTGTATTATCTATTCTAGTTATCTATAGAGATCCTAATATGGTCACTAAAGCTGTATTTTGTCATCTGCCAAACCTTACTGTACTAGGTTTTGAGACTTATTTGTGTTTAACAAGTTATTGATTTCCTGGCTCTGACCTTCAAGTTTGGAAGGAGGGAATATTTGAATTCCTGGCCACCTCATATTTTCAAAGATCAATTTTTAACTACTAAGAGTAATTTGATGAATATGTAGGGTATCAATGTTTAGGTCTTGTTGTACTCTAGCCATCTATAATCATCATTGATTGATATTGATCTCATATTTTTAGTAATTGCACATGAAAGGATTTGCTCCTGGCAATATGGCTGTAGTTGCCAGGAATTGTTCTTTTACCTGCCAGGAATCCTGGAACGCTTTGATTGGCTAGGTGAGACCTTCCAAGGCCTCTGATTGGTCTGTAAGGTTGTCACTGTGGTGATCAAAAGGTTATATATAGGGGTAAATTCTTGCAGACTGGAGTTTTAGTATCAGATTCACCCATGTCAGATGTCTTTATTACTATGTTATAGGGGTTCAAATTACTTATAGAAATAAACCATCATCTCATTATGAAGCTGAAATGTCCTTCTTCAAAATCCTTTAGTTAATTAACCAGAGTAACCCTTTTAAAGGGAAATATAGAGCAGAATTGGAAGGCCATCAGCACATTGTTTACAGTATGATCCTGTGGTGTAATATTCCACTCACTTGTAAATCTTGATATGAGCAAGTGCACAGTGCTTGATAGAAGCTAATAGGTCAAAGAAGGTCATATTTTGAATTTTTGATAATTTAGTCCATATCTTAGTACTATTCATCCCCTTCACACCATAATTTGCACTTGCAAGTGTTTTTGTTTTACAGACTTTGTCAGTCAGAGATGGCAAAGAAAGCAGCTAATTTACTGCGAGTAATTCTGACGCTGCAGTGTCAGGCACGAGGTGAAGCACAACCACCAATACGGTAAGTTTGATATAAACTGTCATATTTGCCTTATTTACTAACTCTTATTTCCTGTGTCAGGTTTGAAGCAAAGCACAACCAGTGTCAGGTGGAAGATGAAGAGATACACTTATGGTTTGAGATACACTAGTCTGTGTACTCCATTTACTGTTATCTCACTCTCCAGTGTCAGGTGGGAGATGAAACACAACCAACTATATGATAAGTTCGGGATACATCACTCTGTTATCTCACTATGATCTCTCTCTCCAGTGTCAGGCATATTGTAAATCACAACTGCCTGTCTTTATCAAATTCATAAGTGTAGTTCCCATTTCAGACTCCTTGACTATATCAAGACACATATCTTGTCCAATGAAAGCCCTTGCTATTAAATATTAAGACAACAGAGTTTTCGTCCAGGTTGTTGATGGATTGCTGGTGGTGCCCACTTACCTCTGCTAGAAAGTTTGACTTACAGATAGTAAACAGTGTTATTTTGCGAAGTTTATGATCAGTAACATAGGACAAAATTGAAATGGTTGGTTGGCAACCTAAATGTCACAACTACAGCTTGAACAAACTGTAGTTCCGACATTTAAAGTCACCAAAGCAACAAAAATGTTAAGCATTAATGTTGGTGTTCAAAGTTCACCTCCAGTCTAAAATAATGATTTGATAGCTCAATCAGCTTGTTTATTAACAGCAGCAATCAACAGTTTTGGAACTAATGTCAATAAAGAACCAACTGACCAAGTAAATTTTTCATTCAGTCCAAATTGACAATAACGGTACTTATTTCTGACGCTTTGGAAATATTTGGGTAACCTGTTACAAATTACCTATTTCCACACTATCCCATTTTTAGGCCTCCATTTCCCTACATTTTCAAATTTAAAACCACTTTGGATTGCCTTCTGGGACCCTTTTCAATTTGAACAAGTCTAAACTTTGTCATCTGCGGTGTGTTCTTTCTATTGAGATTAAAGATTCTCTTAAAGAAGATTTTTTAGACGAACTTCAGAACGATTTATGCTATTTTGAATGAAAACATTCACTGTCATCAAGATTACTCGTTGAAACCAAAGCTGAGTACCCTTAAATTCCTCATTAAGAATTCTTAAGATTCTTATTTATCACCTTAGAAATCTTAATCTAAAGAACTTAAAAAATCTAAATAAGAATCTAGACGAAAAGAACACACATCTGGTAATGGATATGAATTAGCATGACTAGTGATCCATGAGTTACAGGCCTTGTTTGTATCTTGTGTTAACAGGTTACTAGCTCCAAACATAAGTAATTTACCAATGCCTGAAGATTATACCCAGCAAGAGTTACGAGCCCTGACTAGAAGCTACATGATGGAACAAGCCGTGCAGTAACACTGATGTACAGTTAAAAATGTTTACAGAACAAGTGCAGACCACCTGATCTTTGTCTACACCTCCTGCTTGTTCTTTTCCTGCCGGAGTTGTATATGAAATTGATTTCTAAAAGAATTATTGATAGTTAACAACAAGTTCTATTAGTGTTTTTAGCCCTTTAATTTTACAGCAATCCAGTAAGGTTATTTTTATAGCATGACAAGGGTTAACATGAACTTTGTGAATCCAAGCTAAAACTACTGGTTAAGAAATGAAGATAACATTTTTGTTTTCATTGATACCAAAGATATTCCCTTCATTTCTTAAGATTAACCCATTCCCACTTAGTGACCCTTTTATACGCCCCCAAGGAAAACAGCTTTAGAAAACATTGTGGAAAAAATGCAAAATTTCACAAGCTTTAAATTGTTGTCTGCAACTTCTTTCAATTTGGACCAGTCTAAAATTTTGCCATCTGGTAATGGGTTAAATGCCTTCAAGCAAACAAAGCAAATATGTTACTAGGTTTGAGTAAAATTTTATGTATCTACTTTGTGCAAAAGCGTACAAAAAAGTTGCATGTCGATTTGATTTTGATTTTGGAGCTGTTGTAAATTTTGTTTGCTGATGACAGGCTAAAAAGAATTTAGATCTTTACCAGACAACACATTTGATCATTTGCTACTTCAATGAAAAAAATAGACTATTCAGTCCTATCATTGCAGGTTTGATTAGAAGTGAGCTTTTGAGCCCCGACATTTGTGTTGGTTTGGTGACTTAAATGCATTAGCTACAGCTTATTCCTGCTATTTAAAATAACACAGATTGCTATCAAAGTACAACTCCCTATTGAAAGTCTGTTGGCATGACCAGCAGTCGGCCATTTATATACTGGTTTTATGACAAAAGTTTTAGAAAACTCTCAAGAAAGTGTAACTTGATAAAGAACCATCTTTTTGGTTTAAAAAAAAAAGAAAGCTTGTGACCAGCACTTTCTTTTACCACGATATGTTTCTGCTTACATCTTTTGTTGTTAATACTGTTTCTATTGAATATAAGATTGTAAATATATGTTCATTAGTGCTATGTACCAGTAACCTATTACAACATGATCTTTTGTTTGGACATGTTAAATTCATGAAAGTATTGAAAACATTTTGGGAAAGAAGAAAAGGCTATCTTACAATTCATGCTGAAAAACTTCACGGAGAAAATTGTATTTAACTTAAAAATTCATAACTGGTAAGAAAACATGCTCAATTTTATGTATAATTCTTCATGTGTCACAATAATCAACGAAATTCCGAGACTATGGTATACGCTTTGGAGTATTCGTTATAATTCTGTTTGTGGAATTAAAAAGTTCGATTTACTTTTTTTTTGTCTGGCAAAAACTTTTGAATTCGATTTGTGGACCCCTTGTTATAATGGAATTATCACTGTAGTGTACAGCGTTATAGTGGAGTTGCAGTGTATTGCCCAGGTTATGTCTATCATAATCAACTGGAATATACAAATGTAACAAATAGGCGCATTTTGTTAGTCGGAAACAGTGTAAGAAAACTTGGTATGTAATTGGGAAATCTTGGTTAAGCCAGATAGTTTTGAAGTCTCTAATTGCTGGGCTGAAAAGCTTAGCCCATTCCCATACAGTGACGCTTTTGGATGTTCTCAAGAAAAATAATTTTGAAAATATTGTGTAAAATTAAGAAATTTCTTGTAACAAGCATTTTTGTAATTTTACACAATGTTTTCTACCCAGAAAGCTGAAAAAATCTAAAATTTCATAAACTTTATGTTGTCGTCTTCAACTCCTTTCAATTTGGACCAGTCTTAAATTTTGCCGTCTGTCAATGGGTTAATTTCCTTTTGCAGTGGTTGATTTATATTTTCTCTGATATCAAGATTCCTTCAAAGACCAAACAGTTGTTACAGAACCTTTTTGCATTTTACCACAGTTGCTTTTCATAACAGATTTAATGCCATTTTTAGCATGTTTGTGTCATGAAGATTTAAAACAGTCCTACAATGTACATACGAGTTTTGATTCGTAGAATTAACCCATTACCAGACGGCAAAATTTGAGACTAGTCAACATTGAAAGGAGTTGCAGACAACAATTTAAAGTTCATGAAATTTTAGATTTTTGCAATTTTCTAGAAAGCAAAAATTGTGTAAATGAAAAATTTGGTTGTTACAAGTAGTTTATTCATTTTACAGAATGTTTTTCCAATTGTTTTTTCTTGAGGGTCGTCGAAAAGTGTTGGAATGGGTTAAATGAGGTGTTTCATCAGTGATATAACATGCACTGACCCTAAAATATACAATTCATGCAAAGGTATTAGTAAGAGCATTTGTGTCCACCTTGAGTAGATTTTCTATTTGTTCTAGGTCAGAGAACAAGGTCATACTAGGATGTCTACTGTTTGTTGGGTCAATGATGTAGACTTTTTACTCAATGTACATCCTTGCTTGAATATTTACTATTTTGTAGGAGTTGTAGACAAAGATCAGCCTGCATATATGCAGTCTTATTTGTCAACACCACATTATTGTCTCTTTGAAGCCAGAACTGTTAGTTGAATCAATTTTCAAAACATATTGTACATATTTATATTAACCCACTATAGCGCATTCCAATTAATTAAACCCTTTCCTGTACAAACCCAAGATATTTCATCGCTGTGATTTATACTCGAGAAAAAATTTTGGAAAAAGAAGTTGCTTGTAACAAGTAATTTCTCCTTTTCCCACAATATTTTCTTCCATGTAGGAAAGGTAACAAGTAATTTCTCCTTTTCCCACAATATTTGCTATGTTAGGAAAGGTTAAATTTCAAATTTCATCTTATTTTTATTTTCATCTGCAACCTCTTTCTCACTGGACAGGTTATAAGATTAAAAAAAAACAGGAAGGGGTTAAATGTCAATCTGAAAAGCTCTCACAGTTGTGATTTGACTGAAATACTGTTAAATAGTGGTGTTAAACCCCATTCAATCAATCAACCTATACTTTTCATGAGATGTTAACATTTGAATGAAAATTGAAATAAAATCATATTGAATGTTTATCTTTGTATTTGGTTTTTGAACTTGCCTCCTTTTAAACCCATTCCCAAATGACAAAATTTTAGACTAGTCTAAATTGAAAGGAGTAGCAGACGACAATATAAAGTTTATGTAATTTTGAATTATTTTGACTTTTTGGGTACAAAACATTATGGATAATGAAGAAATTGCTTGTGACAAGCAATTTCTCTATTTTCCATAAAGTTTTCCAAGGCTATTTTGCTTAGAGACATCCAAAAGCATCACTGTGTGGGAATGGGTTAACTCACCTGAGCACAGCATGCTCAAAGGGAGCTTTTAGGATCACTCATTTGGATGTCTGTTATCCATCATCAACAATTTCTTAAAACATCTTCTCCAACGAAACCATTAGGCCAAACTTGGCGGGAATGCACCTTTGGTGACCCTTTTCAAAACTTGTTCATGAAATTATGATTAACAAAAAAATGTGGCTGTGGCAGGGTTGGGCTTATCAGACTGGGAGAAATCATGCAATATACTCTAAAAATCTTCTCCTCCTAAACCATATGGCTGATTCGGACCAAATTTGACAGGAATGTTCTTTAAGTGATCCTTTTCAAAATTTGTTCATATATTTGATTTGCTAAAGAAATGAGAGTGTGGCAGGGTGGGGCTTATTAGACTTTGAGAATGGAATGATTCTCTTAAGTAAGATATTCTCCTCTGATTTTTACCAATTTATTTTTGAAAAATTGGGGCGTGGCCGGGCAGGTTTATCACCCTGTGTCCGTTGTGTGTCACCTGTCAGGGGTAGTCAACAATTTTTTAAATATCTTCTCTTGTAACCATAGGGCTAATTTCACCAAAACTTGGCAGGAATATTCCTAGGGTGACCCTTTTAAAATCTTATTTGTGAAATTTTGATACGCAAAAAGTTATGAGATCTACTAAACTATTGGGCTAATTTGGACAAAACTTGACAAGAATATTCCTGCGTTGACTGAACCTTTTTCCAAACTTGTTGATGAAATTTTGATTTTGATAAAATACAAGACTAAGAGAAATCAATATGGGGTAAGTGATTTAGGGCTATTTTGGCCCTCTTTTTGGCTCATCTGAGCACTAAGTGCTTAAGTGAGTAATTGTGATCACCTTTTGTCTGGCGTCCGTCCACCGTGTGTCCTCAGCTTACAATTTCTTTAAACGAAATCTCCTCCCAAACCACCAGGCCAATTTGAGCCAAATTTGGCAGAAATGATACTTAGGTGGTCCCCTCTAAAAAAAAAGCTAAAAGAATTACAATCTGTTAAAAACTCTGGTTGCCAGGGCAACAAAAGTGAAATTTTAAAATAATCGTTAAAAATCTTTCACTTCCTGACCCAGAAGGCGTAGAGCTCTGATATTTTGCATAAAGCATCAGTATATTGACCACTTCCTTAAGAACATTTCATTACAGTTTTATCGGATTCTCTTTAAAGATGCATAGAATAATTGTTGCATTGGAAACATAGGAAAAGGGGCCTTACAGATTATCATTCAAAACATTCTTGTGTATATGATGAAGATCACAATCTTTATCACATTGTCTTTAAAATTTCACAAGACAATGGAAGGGTTGTTAGGAAATTTCCTTTTGGAATGAAATCAATCCATCAGAAAACACAGGAAAAGGGGGCCTTATGGATTTTCATTCAAAACAATCCTGTTAATGTGATATAGTCCACAATTATTGTCATATTCCGATGAAAATTTCACAGGATGATTGTAGGGTCATATGGAAACTTCCTTTTGGAAATGGAGTGGATCTGTCATGAAACACTGGAAAAGGGGCCTTGAAGATTGATGCTCAAAACAATAAAGGGGATAAAGCTCAATTTTTTTCCATTGTGCATTCTTCTTTAAGCAATTAACTTCCTTAAATATAAGATTTTTTTTACCAGAAAACTTGATAACCAGTAGAGCATCTCGGGCCCTCATGGGCCTCTTTTTAAATGACATTTGCTTTCAAACCAGCCCCGGATTGGTTGTGTTCATATTTGCATGAAGCATTAGTTCTCCTGCTTCTTAATTTTGAAATTATAACAAATGGATCCAGAGGGAAGAAAAAGTTTTCTCACTGTCTAAATATGTATAAAATTTGGCCCACTTGTATCATGATCCTAATCTTAACATGAAATAAGACTGTTTAAAGAAAAAGCCTTTATCTCAGGTGAGGGCTACAGGGCCAACAGCCCTCTTGTTCTACACAACTTTGCTGCTGAAACATAGTCAAGGGATATTTGCGGTACTGTTCTATGTGTCTATACATTGTATAGACACATAGAACAGTATACAAATTAACCCTTTCCTGTTTCTCGAAATTATAGACTAGCCCAATTTGAAACATGTTGCAGACAACAATGAAAAGTGAGTGCAATTTGAAACTAAACCATTCTATGTGGTAGAGAATATTTTGATAAAAGAAGAAATTGCTTGTATCAAGCAATTTCTTTTATCACAATAGTTTCTTAAGTTGCAGGGACGTAAAAACCAGTGATTATACAGGAAAGAGTTAAGTCTTGTGGTATAATGGTTCAATAAGGTGTGCTACATTGTGCTTACAGAATACGTTCCATTGAGGTATGCCTAGTGTGTCAGACTCTCAGTCATGAGGATTAGGGTTCAACCCCAGGTTACGGCAAATTTTCTCTCCAACATCTGTATCCCAGCAATGGAATGATATTTGTAAACCTAAGTGGAATGAGAATCTGGAGGCTTTTGAAGGATGTAGTGGCAGTACTGGTGTGAGAAACAGGAAACATGGTTAGGTACTCGAGCTGCTGTTATATGACTGCAATACATGTACTGTTAAAAGTGGCATTTAACCCAATTCAATCAATGAATCCTTTCGTGGTAAATTCATTTTACTGTAGTTATGGTGAGTTTCGACTCGCAGATTTCTTGTATATCCAAACTTAGGGATTAACCAGAGTTTGCTTGTGTGTCTGTATATTTAGTACATTTAGAAATGCAGAAATGAAATTTCAGCTTACTAGCTCATCTGTATATAGCATTTAGGGGTCTGATATAATGGTCACCTGGGCATCTGCGTATAGCCTTGGTTAAAGTTTTACCTCGAGTCTCATATCTCTGTTTCTACTGGTGTTATTGCTCTGAAACTTTGCACATACCTTTGTGACAATATCACCCCATAGGTAATGATTTCTACTCTGTCATTCCTGTGAGGAATTTTGAACCCTTTTTCAATTTAGACATTTTTGTGGAAGTTTTCTGTTCACAGCTAATATCTATTTCTTCAGGCTTTTTCTGACACTTTGCACAGGCCTTTGTGACCATCATATAAACCCCTAGACAAAGATTTATAACTCTGACATTCGTTTAAGTGGGATTTCGACCGATTTTAGACTTACAAATTCTTGGTTACAGTTTTACTTACTAGAAATATAGATATGAGACTTGTACATAAAACTCAATCGAAACGTCCAAGTTGAAAAGGGGTTCAAATTCCACTGAAATGAATGTCAGAGTATTGAATTTCGCATCATGGTCACAAAGGCATGTGCAAAGTTTCAGATCAATAGCATTAGTAGAAACAGAGATATGAGACTAACTTGCACATAAAACTTTAACCAAAGCATTACGCTGTCGCCTGGATGACTGCAATAGCTCCCCTATTCTTACAAATAGTTAAGCTTAAAAAGAAAGGAAAAAATGTTTAAAAATTAAATCATGACTAAAAAGGCCTTGACCCCAATATTTGGCTTGAGGTATTTTTGTACTGACCAGTGACCTCCGATCCTTTACTCTCAAAATGAGCACTGGGTGAATTAAAAAGATAATACTGTCTTTTCCTTTTTATTTATTACATTTAACATGTATATTTGGACATAAGACAATATGTTGAAGCATAATCTCTACTTTGATTACATGAATGAATGAACATAAGAATATGAATGTTATTTCCCCATGCCTAAAATATGAATTTGCATCTTACTAGGGATAATAGAAAAAGAAGATAATACTGTTTATCAGATTGCCACTGTCAATCAAAGTATCAAACAAACTTGTTTGGTTTTACATCTATCTAATCGACTGAGGCCATATTGGTGGCTTAGTGCAAAAAAAAGTATAGACACTTATGATGTTTTGACACTAAGCTAACAAAAAGGGTGTCAGGGTCAAGTTTGGATGAACAAACTGAGAACCTGGTAGTGTATACATAGAACATCTGTATTACTCCAGATAGAGGCAGTGGTTCAAATTGCAATTGTCCATACATTAAGCACTATGTTTTGGTTACTGATTGGTATCAAATCTTCTAGATGATAAGTACCCATACCATAAGGACTTAATAATATAAGATTAGGGCTTAATGAGAAAATATTAAAGCAGTAGGACTATCATTACTTCCTCTAATCTGGAGTTCTGAGACTGCATATACATGAAGACAAATCTTTAGTCTTCTTGTCAAAGCAGGAATATAGAGCAACCAGAAGGAAAGGTTTTTTTTTTCAAATAAACTAAAAGAATTTTAAAACTTTAACCCTCTACATGCTGAATAAAGTTCTCTACAGAATTGAAATAAAATCAAAGGGCTGAAAGCACAGGAAGCACTTATTATTGGTTAATATTTTTTATAAGTTTATCCTATAAACAACTGTGGCTTAAAATGAAGAAGCAGTCGGTGTGGACAAAGATCAGACTACATGTACATATGCATGCAGGCTAATCTTTGTCTATACCTCCTGCCGAAGCAGAAATATTCATGGTTCATCATGACAAGGTTTAATACAATTTTTTGAATAAGAATTTAAAGCACAACTTATGGTTTGCCTGATACTCGAGAAAACAGACAGGCTAAAATGTAATCATTAAAACTAATAGGCTAATGATAAATTGTAATGAAAAATGAAAGTTAAAGATGATAAATGTGTATAATGAAGTTTAAATGTTTATCACAGTCAATTGCCCTTCTCTACATATAGTTATAACTTTAAAGTATCTAAATAAATTTTCAACAATACTCTTTCTCAAATAGATTAAAAAGCTTGTTGAAGGCAAAGTGAAAACTAAAATTTGTAAGATCTTTCAACCATTCACATAAAAAGGGACCATCTGAGAACTTTAGAATGGTGAAAAGTTGGAGAAAGTCAAGTCATTATTTAATTACAGTGGTTCAAATATGTAGAACTTCAATGAATTTTGGACTTTTGGCTTATCACCCCACTGAATCTTGCAATATATTCAGGATATAGTCATTTACAATTCCCACATGGATCCTTATCCTTGAAATACTAAAGTTTTGTTGTAATCCATTGATCTTAATACTTTAAAGTTCATTGACGACTATGCAGTGCATTAGGTATTTTTGACATTTAAGCACTGAGATCTAGATTTGTCTTTTAACCTATACTCTCATTTGGATGAATTTTCACAACACTGACAACACAAAAGCTTATGATGTGTAAAACTTCTACATTCATCTTTTAGTTGTTTTTCCACAACAAACATTCTGTAAGTATTTGCAACATTTCAACAGACAGATTTTCACATAAAATATGCACATATATTATTATAAAAATATATTAAAACAACTAGTTCTGCGTAATGTCATTTATACAATAAATAAATAATTCATATATATTTGATATGTTATTGCACACTTCCATACACTGTACTAAATGATCCACTGTAAGTTGTATCTGGTAGTAAACACACTATATGTTTATTTTGTTTATAAGATGTTGGCAAGATTAGACCACAATGACCTGCTGGACATACAGAATAAGGCACATCTGGCTGGTACTCTACATCTTCACTACTGAAAGGAAACAATCTTTTTTTTTGTATTATGATCTTAAGTTTTGTTCCAAGTCAAAGAAATTTATGTTTTGCCCACTGAGCTCTGAAAGAAAGTTTCTACTTAGATATTAACCCTTGTCATGCTGAACCTGGAATATTCCGGTTTGGGCAGGAGGTGTAGACTAAGATCAGACTGCACTTATGTGCAGGCTGATCTTAGTCTACACTTCCTGCTTGTAATTTTCCTGCCAGTTGTTTATGAAGTTGATTTCTTAAAGAAATATTGATTTTTGAACAACAAGTTCTATCACTGCTTTCAGCCCTTTGATTTGGGAGCATTTCAGAAAGGCAATTTATACAGCATGACAAGGGTTAAACAGTGTTATTTTGCAAAATTTGTAACATGTAAGAAAAAGCAAAATGGTTGGCACTCTATACATCATAAATATAGTTTGAATTAACTTTAGGTATGACTTTCAAGTCAACAAACAAACAACAATTCTACACATTAATATTTGCCCTTGTCAGAGTTGGTTCAATTCTGGTGTAAATGAATGATTTGTTTGATCTATTGATTCTTCTGTAAACAGCCGTAATCTGCCATACATAATATATATCATACAGAATACAATTGTTCACTATTTTGATAAGTGGGATCATGTGGGAAATGAATCAATGATAATTTTCATTTTCTCCATATGACATGTTGTTAAGACTATTTCATCATTCACAAACTTATCTTACAAATT
This sequence comes from Fragum fragum, assembly GCA_946902895.1. Lineage (NCBI taxonomy): Eukaryota > Metazoa > Mollusca > Bivalvia > Cardiida > Cardiidae > Fragum > Fragum fragum. The sequence continues at coordinate 64,207,221 of OX336369.1, read as the reverse complement.
TTATGGAGAAAATTTCTATTACACCATAGTGAGTCCTATTCTATAGCAATTACCTCACATACTTAACCCTTGTCATGCTGAATAAAACCCTTGTTCAGAATTATTTTAAAATCAAAGCACTGATGGCACTGCAGATCTGGTTGCCAGGGCCAATATTTAGTTTGGAAATAGATCCTATTGACAATTCTGGCTAAAGGAGAACAAACAGGTGGTGTAGACTAAGATCAGACTACACATATGTGCAGGCTGATCTTTGTCTATGCCTCCTGCCACAGCAGGAATATTCCGGGAACAGCATGACAAGTGTTAAAATGAGATCGCTTGATCATGTAACATGTGAATTTAATTTTTCTCAAGATTTCAAATATTTTTGAGAAAGAGATTCACATCAACAATACCCTATATCACATTTACTCACTTTGTTTCACAGCTGCATGGCACTTCTTTTATCACAGGCAAGTCTGTTGGACAGTAATAGCTTGGTCTTTGTACAAGATTTGGTCTAACAATGAGTTTTGGAAGGGAAAGACAAGGTGGATGACTTGATGGGTGTGTACTATATAACTCAATCTGATGAGATATTGCACATTGACAATCTAATACTTCTGAGTCTCTTATCTGAAAAAGATAGAAAATGTGGAACATTACAAATGCATATTTACCCACAGCAGATGGATTTAATGGCTTAAGTACAGTGGAAACCCTAATGAGCAATGTGAGCATTACTATCCTTAATTATCATTCTCAATAAATAATTATCAGAATAGTTTTTTTCACACTGTCTTTTCAATTTTTTTGTGTTAACCCTTATCATGATGATCCTGGAATATTTGTTTGGCAGGAAGAGAAGACTACAATCATCCTGCACATATGTGCAGCCTTATCTTAGTCTTCACCACCTGTTTGTCCAGGTCAAGCCAGGGTTGTTCTTGATATCAATTTTCTAAGAAATATTGTTTATTTGTTTGGGTAGGGTTTACCACCCCTTTTGACAATTTTTCATTCATATCCTGGCAGCTGGAGCACCTAACAATGGATTCCTGGTATATCTAGCACCAATACCACAATGAGTTCCTTTCCAAGCCTCCAGCTGCCATCCCATTTAGGTTAACAGTTATTCACCCATTGTTGAAGGACAAATGTTGGAAAGGATATGTGCTGCCGCCAAGGATCAAACCAATGACACCCAATGATTGAAAATTTGGAATCTGATGTGCTAGCAAATGCACTATGATGGCAACTCAAAGAAATATTGATCCACCATTAATGATTCAGGGGCTTTCAGACCTTTGCATCTATGCATTTTTGAGAAAGGATTTTATTCAGCATGACAAGGGTAAAATGTACTTCATTCATTTATATATTTAGCCAGTATAATATATTGTGGTACATCATTCATGTATTTATTTTATACATTATGTAAAAATGTTTGTTTAATAAACTAGAAGCCTATTTTTTCATTTTCCATGATGTTTTCTACCAAGAAAGTTGAAAAATTCTTAAACTTTACAACTTTTAATATGTTGTTTTCAGCTCCTTTAAAATTTGACCTCTCTAATTTTTGTCGTATGGTAATAGGTTAAGCATTTGTGATCAGGTGAGCTAAAAAATAGGTGTCCCACAATCATATATTGGTTTGTGCTGTGTTTGAGTATTTCATGTATCTCCATGGATTTAATATAAAAGTTAGTGAATAATTTGAAGGCACAAACTTACCTTACAAATTCCTTGAACGTTAAGCAAGAGACAGTTACTTGATAATGTTGATAGACCCGCATCTTTAAGGCACTTGTGGGTTACGCATACTGCTAATGTGAGTGGCTGCAAAATGTAGAAACAAACAGTAAACAATTTACATTTATTACTTCATTCATATTTCTAAAATATTTAAGAACAAACAAAAACACTTACACAAATTTTAATTTATGTCAACTTTTCCCAATTGTCAATTAGTTTTCTTTATTACAAAAGTCCTAGGCCTTTGCATTGAAATGTGTGAATTCGTCGTCAATGTCATTTTTATGATCAAAGCACAAAAGAGTCAGAAAACAAATTCATACTATCAGTTCAGGTCAACAGATAGACTTAGACCTTTTTCACTTAGGAGACTTAGGAGGTGCCAAATAATAAGATTAATGTGGACAATTATCATTCTATAACATTTGTGACCTCAAGTGACTGAAATAAACTTCAGAAGATGTTGTATGATTTACAGTTAAACATAGCTAAAATTAGCTACTGTTGGCAGGTAAGGTTTAATTGACACCCTACGCTCAAAAACCTTGGAACTAATTGGTGTCCTTTCATATTCTCTTCAGTGACATTGAAGCTAAGTGGATATAGGACAAGGATTATTTTCAAGACTACATGTGTTTATAAATATCTGAGCATGAATCCCTGTCTTGTGACTGTTGCTGGACAAAAAATATTGCAAAAATCGGTTAGTGTAATCATACAGCCCTCATATATTATTGTTACATGAGGATGACCTGTTCTTGATGGTCTCCAAGGGTCTGATGTAAAAAATTATTGATCAGGTTATGAATTCTCTACCTTGAGCCTACAGAGCTACATCATTGACATTCAGTCGTACATGAAGAATTCCAATAGCCTAATTTATCTGTATCTCACTAAAGGATGGCATTGTCAAAATCTGCTAATAAAGTCAAATTCTTCCTGTCTGTGTTCTTCTTTGATAAAGAATGGGAAAATAAAAGATGTCCAGCTGAACATATTATGAAACGTAATAACATGACTTACATTTTTATAAGAAAGATAACCAAACCATTTCATGTGGGTTTCCATAATTAAATATTTACACCTTTTGGTAGTATAGTGTGCACATTAGAAATTTGAGTAGAATAGTCAGAAGAGAAAGTGAAAAGACAAGATTTTTAAACAAAGGGTCATACCTTCGTGACATATAATTTAACCCAAAAGCAAGTGAAAATTTTTTGCTTTTGACTGAGTAAGAAGAAAAAGCTGAAGGAGCAACCAGCCAACTGACTGAGAAGCCAACTCCTGTATACCCAAAACATAACTAATTTAAGATTTTACTCAGCTTGTTACATAAATTTTGATAAAGCATTAAAGATATAGAGGAACTTTGGGGAACCGTGAGTGTAGATTCTGTACTTGGTTAAAATTGCTTGTACACAAATTCTAGGTAAATTTCAAAGATCCACTTTAGACAGCCACCAGAGTAACTTAACCCTTGTCATGCTGTATAAATTACCTTACAGAATTGCTGTCAAATAAAAGGGCTGAAAGCACTGATAGATTTAATTTTTTTTTTTTAGAAATCAACTTCATAAGCAACTCTAGCAGGAGAAGTACAAGCAGGAGGTAAAGACTAAGATCAGCCTGCACATAAGTGCAGTCTGATCTTAGTCAACACCTCCTGCCAAAACCGTAATATTCTGGGCTCAGCATGACAAGGGTTAAAATGTTTTATAATACATATGATATCATACAATAAGGTTTGTTCTTCTCACAATATTTGTTAGTCCTCAGACTTATTGACAGCTATTAAATAATGTCAAGGTACTATATCTTAGAATTTAAGTATTGACTTACACAAATGCATAAGACTAGTCATACCCTTTAATTTAAACAGAGGATAATTGAAGGAAACATTGCCGATTTTCATGCAAAAAAAAAATATGGCATTTTACTGAACAATGTCGATGTAAAATAAATTGGCTGTGAAATAATAGCTTTTCAAAATTTCTGTTTAGCCCTTGGAAAGTTCCATTAGTCTTGAGCTAGTTGTAAAACATTTATTCTTTGTTAACTCACCAGAGCACAACATACTCAAGGTGTGGTTGTGTGATACATCATCAACATTTACCCTGTAGAAATTCTATAGGCCATAGTTTTTGCTATCTTGATGAAATTTCAAACAAGTTCAAAATTGGGTCACTTGGGATCAAAAACCAATTCATTGTGACAGTTTTTATAGACACTCTAGATACCTTATTTTAGCTCAATTGACCTGGAAACTGGTCATATTGCTTGACTTGATTAAATCTCTGACCAGTTCAAAATGGTCACTTTGGGTTTAAAACCAGGTCGCTCAGTCAATTCTTAGAAAAATGTTGTAGATACTCTAGAGGCTTTATGTTAAACTCAATCAACAAAAAATTTATCAGAAAATTTTGGGGCAAGCTTGATATTGGGTCTTTTGGGATCAAAACTAGATCACAAGTCCTCAAAAAACTCAAGAGGCCTTATTCTTAGCTCAATCAACCTGGAAATTGGTCATTTTTTTTTAAATTTTTTATTTATTCTTTTTTTTTGGTGGGGGGTGAATTCCAGGATAAGTTTTAGAAAGTGATTCACTTAGCGTCAAATACAAAGTCACAACATAGAGGCTTTGTTTTGTAGCTCAAATAACAAGAAAATTAAAAAGTTGACTGAAGTGAGTAATATATGGGCCAGTAATGCCCTCATGTTTTTCAAGGAAGAAAATGTGCTGGTGTTTACTATTTGGGGGGTTTCTGCAAATGTTAACAACCCTAAATTGTGTATTAATTCTCTATAACAGTTATCCAAACAGATAACTAGAAACAAGTGCAATATGACATTCCTATGACTAAAAGAAGATAATAAAACTAAATGAAACAAGATATTGAATATCCCACCTTATATCTTACACAGAAAGCATAATTAATGAGGATTTCTGATTGTTGTACCATGGTAGAGAATAGGGTGTCATCAATTGATGGTTCCAATATACACAGCAGTTTGTATATGAGCTGTAAAAATGCTAAACAGGTGACTGAAGGATGAAGATTCCAGTCCAGTTTCTCTAGGAAGACCTTTTCCATCCTTTTCAAGTCAGTCGCTTTCCAACTGTTTCTATGGAGGGATGCCAGATCTGACGCACTAGGATGATACTGAAAAATATTGTTTAAGGTAATTTTTAAATTTCTGTATGAGCAGTTTATAAACCTAGATAATGTTTATTGTCTGTTTTATAACCATAATTGTACATGTCTACTAATCTTTTTAGTCCTGCTATTCTCAGATGTGAAAGTCCTGGGTAATTTATTTCATGCTCAGAAAAAATTCATTGGTAAAGACAGCCAAGATAGGATTTGAAACTGAATTCTGTCTTTCACTAGCTTGTATTTTACTATTAGACCACAGATCCTACTAGAAAATAGTTGAAGCAATTCTTTAGTACTAACAGTACTGGTAAGCTTAATTTAGATGGTACTTCTGTCCTGTTCTGTTTTTCTGTATAAGAACTCTAAATCACATTTTTGATAACTTCCATCTGGTAAGATACTAGTGTGCTGTCATTTTAAGAGTATACCATTTAAGAAAAAGATTATGGAAAAATTAGCTATACCTCTGTCTCTTCATTCATCTTAACTGACAAATAAAAGGCTGCTGCTGTAACACAGGACAAGTACCTTCTTTTAACCTTAAACAAAAGATATGAGAATTCAATTATATAGTAGCCCTTTTACTACCAGAAAGTATAGAAAAAAGTATTGTTAATAAATTTATATCATTATAAAGAATTAAGAAACATGCTGTGTGTTAACACCGACAGGGGGTCTAGGTACATATGTATATATATGAAACTCCAAAGGTTAACTTAAATTATTTTTTATGTTCTCAAAGACTTATTATTCTAATCCTAATTTATTATTCTAATGTATATATATTGAAGAGAAGGAAATATTGTTAATGAAAAAAATGCTGAGTTTAAGCATTTTTTTCATTAATAACAATGTTTTCTCAAATTGATCTATTCACTACTTTGCGGGCACTTAATTTTGTTCCTGGACAAATCAGTATTTCCACCCCACTATATGGGCAACAAAAAAACATTATGCCGTTCTCTTAATGAAGCAAAATAAAATTCATACATTGTTCTGTTTTTCTAGTTCATCAATGTATCTGTTTTGCAGATTGTTCAAAAAGTGATTGAAATTGTTAAATAGATTCAAAAGTTAATGAAAAAGGTTAGGCATATTTTTAGCTCTGCAATTTGTTGAGAAAACACTGATTTTCCCCAATATGTCTGGTGTCTGACCCGTTCCTAAACTTGAGAAAAAAACTGGTTACAGGCGTTACTAATTTCCACATATGTACAAGTAATGGTGTAAACTTAAAACTTCAAAATCCTCTTTTCAGATGATTTTTAAATAAATATTATAGGATTTTTCATTTGATCACCCTTTAAAAAATTCCTTTGTGAATTTTTTATTGGTGAAAAACAAACAACATGGTTTTAATGGATGGGACGAAATTCTGTTTTGTGGTATATTGTGAAAGACTATTGTACGTTTTATTCTCAGAAACCAGTCGTTAGATTTTAATCAAATACACAGGAAAAATTGTTCATGGCCCTTAAAGACTTCTTTGAGAACTTAGAATAGGTTTAATAACACTTTTGCAGATTTGACTTATTTCAGGTAGAGATCACACAGAGATGCAAGGGAAATATCTGAAACTGCTTAATGCATATAATGTGCATAAACAAATGTTGATTCCATCAAAGGGGTATTAGGAAGTTAGTAATTCTTCTGAAATGAGTTGCTTCCCTTGTTTGATAAACTAATTTACCTGTATCATAACAACTCAAATTCTGGTGCCTCTAGTTTCATAAATCTTTTCTTTAGTTAGAAAGGTTTTCTTTACATACACTGTATTTACATGTCTTACTTTATGTCTATGGGTGTCTGCAAGAGACCAGTACTATATTAAATACAAAACTAAAATATAGGTACCTTGACTTTATTAAGAAACATATCCAGGTAACTGACTGCTGAAGCCAAAGTATCACTTCCATAGTTGTAGAACTTTTGCATAGATTTGATGGAGCTTACTGCCGAGTCCCGCTCAGACATTCCAATACAGTTCTCATCTGCTATGACAGGCTGAAAGCAAACAGAGATAAACATTTTGTGGGAAACTACCTATCAATATCATTGTCATTGATGATTACATGGATAAAGAAATACATGTATATGTATGACAAGATTGAAGGGTTGAAGCACAATTTTGTGAAAATATCTTTAAACATCTAACCCATTCCTACAAGAAAAAAGGTGAATTTTTTAGTCTTTTATGATAGAAAATATTGAGGATAATGAAGAAATTTCTTGATACAAGCAATCCTAATTTTCCACAATCTTTTCCTCAGTTTTTATCTAAAAGGGCATAAAAGGAGGGCTTGTGCAGGAATGGGTAAAAATGATAAATTTGAGACTGATCTGAGATTTAGACATTGGTGGTGTGCTAACATATTTGAAAATTTTCGCATACAGATGAGACAAAACTTTGACAGGGAAGAACAATGGTGTACAAAACTTTTTTTCTTCATTTAGCCAACCTTCTAGGCTTGAACTTTTATGTACTGTATTTCAGTCAAGTTTTGCTGCTTTGCACTTTGGAGCCAAAACAGTATACACATTACACTTATTTGTTTAGGTTTTGCAGAAAGGAATAGTCTTTTCTATTTTCTATCAATTTCTGATATAAAATCTACTGTTCAAAAAAAAACTTTACTTTAGTCTTGGTTTATAATCAGAGTCCTACATGGATTAGGAATTATGGTATCAAAATCATGACATGAAGGTTGATTGATTTTCAATACATGAACATGTTGCTGTGCAAGACAGATAATTCCTTAACCCAATTTCGAGACAACGAAATTTAGACTGGGCACTTTCAAGTTGGTATCTTTTGAAAAACTTTGTCTTTTCACCTTTGAGTTTTAGGGTAGTGAATATGCTGAATAATAAGTAGATTGTTTTATTGGGGGTGCATTCTTATCTTGGAGATTCTAATGATTTTTATTTAGAATCTTAGGAAAAGGCGTGGTTTTTAGATAAAGATTTTTAAGCCACTAAATAAAATTCTTATAAATTCTTAATGAGGAATTTAAGCCTACCCAGTATTAGCTTAAACAAGTAGCCTTGATAGGTCAAATATAACATGAAAAATACAAAAACTATCGGTGTTAGGTCAAAAAGGCCCAGTGTCAGAAAGGCCCAGTCCAGAAAGGCCCACATTAAATCTGACCAAAAAGGCCTGCTAACCAATCTTAACATTTGACATTACATGTATTTTGACTATAACAATTAGTATTTCTTGTGTTTCATTTTCAAACTGACATAAATTGGTCAGTATAGAATCAAACACTTTTCAATAATCAGTTTTAGAATGACAGTTTTATGTGAATCTATTTATCAAGTGTGTTGAAAGGCACTGGCATAAAGAACCAAGTATAATAAATTATTATTGCTTCTTAAAAGCTTTTTTTCCTTTTCCCAAAACAGTTTTCTGCCATTATAGTAATGGTTTGAGAAATCAAGTTGGTGTTATTAATTAAAATTTTAATACTAAAATATGTGCACTTCTTAACCCTTGTCATGCTGAGCCCGGAATATTGCGGTTATGGCAGGAGGTGTAGACTAAGATCAGACTGCACTTATGTGCAGGCTGATCTTATTATATACCTCCTGCTTGTACTTTTCCTGCCAGAGTTGCTTATGAAGTTGATTTCTAATATAAATATTGAAATTTAAACAACAAGTTCTATCAGTGCTTTCAGCCCTTTGATTTGACAGCAATTCAGCAAGGTAATTTATAGAGCATGACAATGGTTAATAATTATATAATTCTTTTAACAGTTGAGTAAAATAAAAGGTACATTTGTATAAAGTGGGCCTTTTTGGACTTGGCCTTTCTGGTCAGTTTCAAAAGAGGGCCTTTTTGGACCGGGCATTTCCGACACTGGGCCTTTTGGTCACTGGGCCTTTTTGACCGTAATTCATACTATCTATAAAACATCTCTGTCCAAGCTGTCCATTGCACATTGCTAGAACATTGCATTAATGGGTTTGAGAGTAATTTAGGTATTGCTGGCCTTTGACTCAGCTAGGTATGCCCACTGGATATCCAACAGAGAAGTTTCACTTCAATATCAAACTTTGCTACCTAAACATTGTAACTACTGCTTAAATAAGTTGTAGTTACAACGTGATTTCCCAAGCAATATATGACATATTATCTCTTTATCCTGAGGCCCATTGGAACAGCTAAATGCCCCGCCCCTTATTATGACTACAATGATAGACAACACAACACCTACCAAATTCAGAGTTGGAAAACGGTTGTTCTGTGTTTCAGAAAGATTTTGTAATTTCTTCAGGATCATCTGCACCTGTAAAAAAGTAAATTTGAATCTAAATGGGTTATCTTATATCCTCGCGGTATGGGTTTTCGTCCTAATAATGAGTTTTTAGTTTTGCGGCTACTAAAATCTATTTCATTAAAGAATTCCTGCATATAATATCAAAGTATATCCTCTTTAGTTTTTTTCTTCCTTCTCAGCTTTAATGCATTGTTATGAATATTCTTTTCATGTTTACGACTCTTGTCAAGATTTTTGGGGTCAGTAAAACAGCGTCATATGTTTTCGTCCTATTTTATAAATGGGCTATTTACAGATGTGGAAACAAGATTTGAATATCGAAACCAGTCACTTTCAAAAAACAATGATTTACCTTACTTCATTTGTATATTTCTTAAGTAACTGTTAAAAAATAATTATATAATAACCAATTTGCAAATGGTAAAACAATTTTCAGTACTGAACCTGTAATTCTGTGTTAATCGTTACCTACATAAACAAAAAGGCACTTAATTTTGAAAAAAAAATAATACACTTCCCCAACCTTTTACACAAGGTTTGATGAGGAATGTACCTATTCATTTTATATGGCCTGCAAGACTTGAAAGTGAAATATTATTAAGAATATTTGCTGTATTTTATTTATTCTAAATACTGTAATGACTGGTAATATATAAGAAACATCTTATCTTTATTCGGAAAAAGAAGGTATTTATACTAGAGAAAACCACTTGACAGTCAAGTGACATCAAAATTTGATGTCAAATTACCAATCAACATAGCTAGATTTTATAAGATTCTTCTAGATTTTTTTTAATTGGAGATATACAAAGGTCGAAAAATAGACTTAGCGAAGCACATAAAAAAGTAGCAGCTCAAACTCAAATAATTCTTCTGTCGATAGAATTGACCTGGAACATGTTTGAAAGACATATTGTGATAGCTATGTTACTAAACTAAATTTAGACAACGAAAAAATTTATTGTATAACAACCTTTCCTCACAAAATTAGTAAAACACGAATTGGTGTGAAAACATATGACGGATGAAAACATATTCCACAACGATATATATTGCTTTAAAAATCCTAAAGTTTGACTAGACTTGATTTAGAATTTGAAGCTCTTTGTCAGTGCCTCATACCTAAACATTCAATATTGCTTCAGATTACAGAGACAATTGTTCAAACAGATACACAATGTACAACAAGTATGTATGAAATGTATCTACCTTGGCAGCAAACTCGGTATTTGTCACCTGGAATGGTTTGGATCTCCAAGTTTCTTTGTGGTTGAAATGGCTCCCATCAACTTGATTTTGTGAAGCAGTTTCTTGCTCTTCAATTCCAACATCGTTGTCTTCGAGCTCAACCATACTAAGACGTTCTGAACAAGGAATGATCAACTTTCAAGTGCACATAAATTCTGGCACTCAAACCTCTGTAATCGTTGGATTCCCCAAAAAATATTTCGGCCTCCCAACACTTTTGTTTACAGACGACAGCTGTCAAAGGTTTCGAATCTTGGCGGACGGCCAGTAAACCAAGCTTTGATATGATTGGTCAGGGTCAAGTTCAGGCGGATCCTATTGGCTGTCCTGCCTAATTAGCATAATACTAATTTTAGTACTGGTTACATGAGTAAACAAACACCGACAGAGTTTTATTTTTTCATCCAAATATTGGAAAAAGTAGTAGAAATGTCAGTCCTAGTAATGTTATGGTGTAAAAGCTTTTAATCGAACACAAAAAAGTCTGTTTGTTACATTTTGATAGTTTGACAACCAGCTGATGCGGAACGTCCGCATTACTCAAGGTCAAATGTTGAACAAATGCCATCAGAAATATAGTTCCATTATGAGAAAGGTTCAACATCTTATTTGTATGAAAAACAATACTTATTTCCTATTCAAAATAAGAAAGTACAATCATGTGACCATTTATTTCAAATTTAATCTCCATTCCTGTTTAATTCCTATTTCAGGGAGAACTAATACACACCTTTGGAAACTACTTTACGGAAATTTTAGAAACTCCATTTTTATTTCAACTTAGAATTTGTCACAATTTCTCCGTTAAAATGGAGACGACAAGCCAATAAATGTAGACAATACAAGAGTAAGGACCAGAGGAACACTTTGGTTCAAGCAACTAGCTTGATTTCGTCCAGGTAAGATTTGAAATAGCTTGATTTTAGGGTAAATTGACTTGGCAGTACATTTTTGCTGACCCAGTTTTTTAGACATTGTCACTCCTGATCAACTATCTGCATATAAGCTGAGTACTATTTGACAGCAAATTACCAAAATTTGCTTACATCCTTCCCCATGAGCTTTTCTATTTTTGTGCAGTGATTATTTGATAAAACTGAGAGAACGTTCTAGATGTTATGACCTTTCAAAATTAAGTAAGCCTCTAATAATATACACTGATGAAAGATCAGACACTCTAGGGGAAATTCGGTATAACTCGGACAGGTAAACAATACTTTTCCCCAACACCGCCCCTACTACAATTTCTCGGGCGTTCACGGTTGCAATATCGGTGGAATATACCAAAGTCATCCAAATTGTTCGACAAAATTCATTGGTCGAAGTTGTTAAGTTGATAAAAGAAACAATATTTAACGAAATAAGAATTACGTTGAAAACGGTTAAACTCGGACATAGACCGGGGTATTTCGGACAGTCTCTAGACACAGGGTAGGTAAACTCGGACAGCTCCAAGGTTTTAAAAAAAGCAACTTTCCATCAGCCAAGAAGAACATTTACCCTTTTCTCGTGATTAATTCAACAAATTGAAGATATGTAATGATACAAATGTCTTGAAACTAGTCTATTAGCCATCTTTAGTGATTATTTTCAATCATGATGAGCCTCATGATATATCGTGAGTGGGCGAGCAAAACGTCGTAATTACAGAAATGTTTAAGATGTGTTAAGGATGTTATAGTCACACATCGATGGTATATGTATTCTTTGGAAGTATTTTCTGGGCTGAAAAACAGCCATACAATGTATTCATGTCACTACAATGCACGGATCCAGAGGGGGTCAACACGCCCCCTTCCCCTATCAAATCTCGGAAAAAATATCGTGAATAATTCTTTTTATACAATTAGTGTTATACAAAACTATTCCCTGTATAACATTAATTACTAAAGGTGCACACACTTGTTGTCGGCGTTAGGTGAGCAATACCCGGAGATAGCCAGTCGTCGAGCAAAATGTCGCATTGTGTGAGTGTGGATACAGATCTGTCTTTGTCAAGTGATACATTATTGCCATATGTCTGTATATATTTATGTAAGACAACATATGAAATAGGACCCGTCACCTAACCTGCTCAGGGGAAGTGCGAAAAGAATCGAACATGTATGCTGACTAGAATAGGTGGATTGCACGGGCGAAGCTTTCCGATTTTTGCAGATTTTCTTAGTGTAAAACATTCCTATACTACCTAACTGTATCATGTTTAACATCTGCTGGAGCCTTATTGTTTTCAAGTATTAGTTTAACAAAAAAAAACGAAAAGTCCCTTTTCGACTTTCTTTCTCAGTCAAAAAAAATATGCAATTATGCATTTATGGTTTTATCCATTTAAATTCTATAGTTAAGCATAATACAGATTATCAGTTAAAAACTTTAAAGTTGCCGTCTCCAAACAATCCAAGAACTGTGTCAAAGTGTCCTTCCTCCAATAATGCAAAACTGCATCGGGCTTTATATTTTTTGTTTTTTGAAGCCAGATGTAAAGTTTTCTGCCACGACATGTTAAAAAACTGTTTTGATTTTTTTGCGTCCTATCTACGAAAATATGGGACCTTGAAATGTAGTGACGAATCTATGAATAGGATGATAGCATTTTCATGGTTTGGATTGGGTTCCTCTGGTGCATAAAAATGCTATGTTACGATCTCTGAATTAGAGGTGCGTGCCTACAATGTAAACTCCTTTCACTTTCACATTCTTCATCCTAACAAAGAGGGGAAAAGTCGTATTTGATTTCAAGCGGCAACAGCATATCTTCGGTTGGAAACCAAAATCTCACAACTACAGTTTAAATTAGCTGTAGTTACGAGAACCATTGCTAATAGGTATGTAAGTCGATGTTTTGTTGAATAAGGGTTATTCTACCATATTTAAGTGTAATATTGGTATTAATTCTATAGAATTTTGACGGATGAAAAATTTAAGCCAAATTGTAGGTTTAAGTCTACAATTCATTAAACGGTGGGTGAAAAACATATCAAAATGATTGGTTGTGGTATTTTTCTTTCCCGACAATATTTTGCTTATTTTTAAAGACCTTTTATCCCCCAGAAAATATACAAATTAGGGCTTGTTTGGGAGAAGGTTATCTTAAATAATTTTTCGATATGTTTCTAGTTGGAATCTAGAATTCAAGCCCTAGGTCTATAAAGAAATACACGAAGAATATTTGTGTCCGACTTTACCTAAGGTCTTAAATTTAGCTCATTTAAACTCGGACACTTTGTTTTCTGCCTTTTTTAACCATTTTAAAAGATCTAAGGAAAGCTAAAAAGTGTTTAAAAGTAAACTTCAATATATTTTAAATATTATTGTGTACAATATGATTAAATGTAATATTCTTTATTTACGTTTGACTTGGATTTTATTTTGTCCGTGAAATTTTTCTGTTGACGCCTATTTACGGAGTTTCGGAAACACCTACAGTCAGTGCATGCGCTGTGAAGAGCATACGTCATGAACTACGTCACAGGGTGTCTTTAATCATCCACAGTCGGTAAGTAACACGTGACAGCTAAAAATAAAACTTCTATGAGAATGATTTGGGGAAAAATGTCTCATTTTGCGAAAGAAAACAGCTGATAGTCCGAGATTACCCACTCGTCCGAGTTTACCAAATTTTCCCCTATCTGACATCGTAGTGGTAGTACTGGAGTGAAAAATGACAGAAATCCATGTTAATGTCTTCAGCTTCCGCAATATGACTGAAGCACTGTTAAAGGTGGTGCATTCAAACAAAACTAATTATTTGACATCACTTGATACCTTTGATATTTGAAGTGATTTTATTACATTCATGAATGCCAATGAGTACTTTTTCTGTCTTTTGAAAAGTAATGTTCAGTAATGTAGATTTACTTTTATATTTTGAATTTCATCAATTTCATTTTGCAGATATCTTTTTAGCATCAGGGGGGGCAACCATGAAGCTTCACAATGGTTTGGATACCCAGCATCTCATTAAGATGCTTGGAAACACCCTTATCAAGGAAAGAGAACAATGGAAATCTGTCCAGTACAAATCCAGCACAGGTTCAAGTGTGAGTACCTCACAATTAAATGATAAGTAGGAATCAGACTGCACATGCATAGAGATTTGTGTGTGCCTCTGCTGGCTATGAGATATAAACACTGCTTGACGTAAATAAGCTGTCATTATGTGAATTATAGAAGCTGTAATTAAGAGATGTGCATTTTTTTTTTATATAAATCTGAACTCAAGCCACGAATATCCAAACACTGAATTAATTGTTGTTATTAACCCTTGCCATGCTGAACTCGGAATATTCCAGTTTTGGCAGGAGGTGTATACCAAGATCAGTCTGCACACAAGTGCAGTCTGATCTTGGTCTACATCTCCAGCTTGTACTTTTCCTGCCAGAGTTGTTAATGAAATCAATTTCTAAAAGAAATTTTGATTATTGAACAACAAGTTCTATCAGGGTTTTCAGCCCTTTGATTTTACAGCAATTTATTTAGGTAATTAAGCATGACAAGGGTTAAATGTTTGAAATATCATGCACAGGCTCATTTATGATTATCAAAAATAAATGCGTAAACTCACAACCAGAAGACAAAATTTAGAGTTGTCCAAATCAAAAAGAAGTTACAGGTGGCTTTACAAAGTGTAAGAAAGTTGAAAAAGCAAGTGTCAAGTAATACAGAAAACATGTGAAAAGGTGAAATTGCTTGTGACAAGCAATTTCTACTTTTCACTTAAAGTTTTGAATAACCATGTTTTTTGAGGGGCATCAAAATGTGGATTTTTACTTTGACTAATCTCCGGAAATCAAGTCTGAGGGCCAAGTGTGTATAATTGCTCAAGGGCTTCTATATCGGGTCAATTATGTCAACGAGTCTGACACAAGACTAACAAATCACCAAATTTAATTACGGTTCTGATTGACCACCAATCAGATGAATAAAATGCGCTTATTGGTTGGCGAGTCGTATTGATTTTGTCTTGTGGGCGTGAAACTTCTTAGTTGACGGCTATCACATAATCGATCGGAAGACCTCAGTTATCACACATAAATAGGCTTTCTATAAGGAAAGTGTAATTAAACTGGCCGCCATTTGCCTTTTCTGATGAATACAATTGCCGAATTCAGGCATATTTTCGTATATTTCTGCTAACAGTTTCAGTCAGTTTCTAATCTCGGCACCGCTACCGCGATTCCTTGCTCAAACACTGAATCATCATTTATGGGTCATTATAAGGATATTCTGATGAACTGTTGATAGAAACTTCAAAATACTTCAAAGAATTAAAATCCATGAAGAACTCTGGTTTCCATGGCAACGGAGTGAAAAAACTTAAAAAATCTCCTCCCAAACCATAAGGCCCAGAGCTTTGATGTTTGGTACAAATCATCATCTATTGACATTCTACCAAAATACTTCAAAGAAATACCATATTCTGAAAATTAGCCCGCTTCTTGGCAATCCCTGATTTAACATAGAAATAAAGAAGGAAATCTTTAAAAATCTTCTTCTCCCAAACCATAAGGCCTAGTGCTTTGATATTTGGTACAAATCATCATCTATTGACCCTCTACCAAAATACTTCAAAGAATTACCGTATTTTGAAAATTAGCCCTTTTCTTAAAGATCCCTGATTTGACATAGAAATAAAGAAGGAAATCTTTAACAATCTTCGTCTCCCAAACCACAAGGCCTAGTGCTTTGATATTTGGTACAAATCATCATCTATTGACCCTCTACCAAAATACTCAGGGGTTGAAAAATCCACTCGCCCGCTCGCATTGGCGAGTAGAAAATGCCGTAGGGCGAGTAGATTTGGGGACGAACTAGTCCGACGGGGCGAGTGCAAATTTAGGACTTGAATCACGCTGATTGAGGGAAAAAATAAAGGATCGAAAAAGAAAGTATTTAATTCAAAAAACTTCATATCGGAAACAATAATATTCGCTGTAAAATAAGACCGTTCCCTGTTTATGTTGATCAATCTTCATAGACGCTTGATTTGTAGACTGGAGACCATGTCGATATACACGATAATGTATAGACAGGATCTCCAGTTTAGCCTGCATAGTATTCTGTATCTTTAAACGCTTGATTGATCACTGTAATGTGTATTGCAAAGCAAAAATACGTCGATCTAGATAAAATTCGTCTGTTTTAAAACTCATGGCTGGAACATCGGACATCCGATCGTTTTTTGGGTAGTAATTTTCTTCATCTTTAAGGGCGAGTTAGGTTGCCTTAAGGGCGAGTAGAAATTCAGAGCTACTAGTCCTACAGGACTAGTAGGTTTGAAGAAATTTTTCAACCCCTGATACTTAAAAGAATTACCGTATTCTGAAAATTAGCCCTTTTCTTAAAGATCCCTGATTTTACATAGAAATAAAGAAGGAAATCTTTAAAAATCTTCTTCTCCCAAACCATAAGGCCTAGAGCTTTGATATTTTGAACATATCATAAGATATTGACCATCTATCGAAATACTTCAAAGAATTATCATACTCTGAAAATTAGCCCTTTTCTGTGCGATTCCTGATTTTACAAAGGAATAAAGAAGGAAATCTTTGAAAATCTTCTTCTCCCAAATCATAAAGCCTAGAGCTTTAATATTTGGTACATATCATCAGCCATTGACCCTCTACCAAATTACTAAAAAATTTCTTTTTATACTTGGTATGTATTGATGTCTATACTTAAAAGTATTACCATATTCAGGACATTAGTGCTATATGGTGGGATCATCAATATACCTAGGATTGAAATAGAAATCAGTAAACCTCTTCTCCAAAATAATTAGACAGAGGGCTTTGCCATTTTGTTTATGTCATGAAGCCATGAACCATCATACTCAGGGGAGCGATTTAGGACCATCATGGTCCTCTTGTTTGTTTATTCGTACCCAAGAATGTTCAACCCTAAACTGATTTTTTTTTTCAATTACATAAGTCTACATTATTTTATTATTAAATCAAGCATAATTCACTAGGTTTATTACTATTTCCTTCTCTCTTTTTTTCTCATTAAAGTCTCGATTTTCTAATCAAAGTACTGAAAGCACTGATTAAAGATGAGTAAAATCAATGTAGGTGTATGACTTAGCTACATTCATTAAAGACAAAACAACAAACAAATGGCCATATTAAAAACCTGTTTAATATGCACATTATTTATTTAACAGCATATAAGTTAAGAAAATAACAGTGCAGTTAATGAAATCCTCAAGATTGGCCCCAACTCCTCAATTTGGCCCAAACTTTTTTAATTTTGCGAAAGTGATTGCGACAACTTTTTTCAAGCCAGAGCTAACCCTCCTTTTCCATAAAACTTTACTCAAAAACTTAACCTGCCAACTAAACATTTTCCTATAACTTCATCCCTAATTAAGTTACAATGCTAATATTTGGTATGAAGATAGGACCCAACAAGGCGCAACTGGGGAAGGTCATTTCATCAAGGTCAAGGTCAAAATTTTAACCCCTTTCCCTAAAACGTTACTCAAAAACCTAACCTGCCAACTAAACATTTTTCTTTAACTTCATCCCTAATTAATTTACAATGCTAATATTTGGTATGTAGATAGGTCTCAACAAGGCGCAACTGGGGAAGGTCATTTCATCAAGATCAAGGTCAATATTTAACCCTTTTCCCTAAAACAAAGAAAAAAACAACAATAAAAATCACCCGTTTCTAAAGAATTCCTGTATCGGGCATGGTGTTTCACAAACACACCTTGTTTACATATACATGTATATCTATCTCTCTCTCTCTTTCTTACTATGGCTTTGCACCAATCCAACATTTTGTGTGACAGTTTTTACCTATGTTATATTTATGTTATAACTATCCCAAGATTAATTGCCTTTTCGTCAAAATGTTTCTTCCCCTAAGGCCTGTTTTTAGAACCATGTATAGCATCACCATGAAGTACTATAAGTTTAAAGATGCAGTAATAAGTTTACCTTATAACCATTTTTCTTCTTCTTCCAATAGGAATCAGGAGGACTTCACAGAGATGAAGCTGTTAACTGGCTTCTTTACACCAATAAGAAATTCCACTTTACACCTGAAACCATTGCTCTTAGTATTGCCATGTTAGACAGATTTCTTGTTCTCGTAAAGGTAGGTTCATATACTTTTTTCCTTGGAAAGATTATGACAACATGTAAAACATATTAATGAATTTTCATAAAAGTTCCCTTTTTAGCTCAGCTGATTTCCTAGAAAACCAGAGGTATTGCTATTGCCTTGGTGTCATTGTTGTTATGTAGTGTGAAAACTGACATTTTGTGATATCTCTGGTTGTACTAAAGGCATTCACTTGAAACATTGACACACTTGTTCACTATCGAAAGAGCAACCTATACTATCAAGGGGGATAACTCTAGTTGCATTTTGTCCGCTATCCAGCACCCAATAGCCGAGTGTAGGTACCAATAGAAGATGCTCTTGTTTGGTATACATTTTTAGAAGTCTTACATCCACTTCTCTTTTTAAGATTTTTTTTTTGTAAATCAGGATGTACTTGATGTCTTCTTGATTCAACATTTGAAACCATATCAACAACTTGTGACTTATTTGGGAGTTTTCACCCTCATTGCCAAAAGTAAATGTCAAATTTTTAACCTTTATCAACAAGGCTTGTAAAAACGTTTTACACACAATTCAGAATCAGGGCATATAAGAAAACCAAATCCCAGTCAGTGACGCTTTTAGACGCCCCTAAGAAAAAAGCTGTAGAAAACATTGTGGAAATTAAGAATTTGCTTGTTACAAGTATTTTCTTCATTTACCACAATGTTTTCTAGCTAGAAAGTTGAAAAAAATCCAAAATTTCCTACATTTTAAATTGTTGTTTGCAACTTCTTTCAATTTGGGCGAGTCTAAAATTCTGCCGTCTGGTAATGGGTTAAGTGGATCAAAATGAAGGCTAGAGTTAAAGGTTGCAGAAGGGTTAAATTTTAGAGGAGGTGTGGATGATAATAGCAAAAGGAAGAAAATCATTTTACCTTTGAAATTATCAGCATTCAGAATAACTTCCATTTATATCACGCATTCATACTGAAATTACTTGTGCACTTTCTTTTTAACTGATTCCCATACAATGACGCCTTTTGATGCCCCTCAAGAAAAACAATGGAAAAAAAACAACACTGTGTAACATGAAGAAATATCTTATTACATGCAATTTCTTCATTTTCACAATGTTTTATACCGTTACAGCTGAAAAAATCTAAAATTTCATAAAGTTTGCAACTTTATTCAAATTTGACTAGTGTAAATTTCCTAATGTGGGAATGGGTTCAAAGTGATGAAGCACCAGCTTGATGATATGTTAAATTTTATCAAACCTTGTAGGTGCGTCCCAAGTATATTCAGTGTGTTGCTGTAAGCTGTCTATACATAGCTGCCAAAACATTGGAGGAAGAAGATGTGAGTATTTCTGTAAAACTGAAATTTATTCTGTGTTATTCATTTGACAGGTCAAGACTCTATCAACCAATTTATTCATTAAGACAGGAATTTAACTTAAGACTCCAAAATTGGCCAACATTTATTTGAAGCATTTTTTGTTAGTTTGGCAACCCAGAAATTGTAACTCAAGCTTCTTTAAGCTGTAGTTACTATATTTGGGTAACCAACCTACTATTTTATTTTTGTTGTAAATTTGGCCAAATAACACTGTAGAAGTGGAACTTCCTACCAGAGCTAGAAGATCATGGCCAGTGAACTGTCAATTGGCCACTTGTGGACAAATTGAATTATATATTCTGATATTATTCTTAAAAACAATCCTTTTTGTTACTTTAAAGCTGTAAATGTGCATAATTACATGATGTCAGTTCTTTGCAATACCTAATATTTGCATTCATCAGTACAAGGATTATATTTTTAGCAGTTTTTCTGGTTGTTTTATCACATATGTCATTTGTGTCATCTTCATCATGAAAAAATCTTTCACATTTTTAGTATCTCTGTTATCGACAACGCCATCATGGCGAGGTTCCAATCTTCAATCATGGGATGTCATGGGTTCATATCCTTTCCGACATTAGTCTCTCACCAATGGGTGGATAATCACAAGTGTTAAGTTGGATAGCAGCTGGAGGCTAGGAAATGATGTTATGGTGGAACTGGTGCGAGATATACTGGGAATCCATTGTTAGGTGCTCCAGCTGCTGCATTATGACTGAAAAATTGTTAAAAACAGCTTTTATTCCCATTTAAACAAACAAGCAGTTTTTTGCAAAGCTAATCACTGTCCATTACAATTTGTAGTATCTCTGTTATAGGCAAAGCTAATTACTGTTCATTACAATTTGTATTTTTTCTGTTAATTCCAATCCTAATCACTGTTCACTATCATAAAGAAATCACTTATATCAAAGGAGATAACTCTTAATTCATATTTGTACAAATTTTGCCAGCCTTTTGAGTTAAATTTTCTATTTCGTTTCATATTCCAGCACCCAATAGGTTAGTGTCTGACACCTACATGTTGCCATCTTGTATGAACTTTAACCCTTTACCAGATGGCAAAATTTTAGATCTTCTGAATTGAAATAAGACGGCAATTTAAAGTTCATGAATTTTTTTCTATTTTTTCAACTTTCTGTGTAGAAAACATTGTGTAAATTGAAGAAATTGCTTGTTGCAAGCAATTTTTTCATTTAACACAATTTTTCCCAATTTTTTTTCTAGAGGGGAATCGAAAGATATCTTTGTTTGGAATTGGTTAAAATGACCTCCAAACTACCCATCTAAAGCTTGATATTTTAAACTTGTAGATTTTTTGTTATGTTTCTGTAGGTAATACCTGGTACGGTGGATCTGGTGAAGACAAGTCAGTGTGGATGCTCTGTGTCTGATATACTACGCATGGAGATGATCATACTAGACAAGTTAAAATGGAGCCCAAAGACGGTTACACAGATTGACTTTCTTCACATTGTAAGTCTGTTATCCTAAGATCTCGGCCACAATTGAATTACAAACTTTTTATGAAATTTTTCATGTTGAATAATTTAATTACTTTGCTCATAAAAAGAAAAATGAATCAACCAGTTGGTAATTTTCCTTTGCTAATCAAGACACTTAAATCAAACTTACAGTCCAATATTTAACTCATTCCCCCACAATTACACTTCGATTACCTCTCAAGAAAAACAGTTGGAAAACATGTGGATCATGAAGAAATTGCTTGTATATCTATTAATCATTTTCTGTAACGTTTCCCAAAGCGTCATTGTATGTCATTGTGATTGGGTTATGGTAGAATTTACTGAATACCATAATGGGTATTGCTATATTCATTTTGCTATGAGCGCAGTCATATCCCAGTCGGTAGCTCACCAGACTCCCTATCTTCAATAACTGGATATAATGGGTTCCATCCCCAGCGGAGGCACATAACCTTTCCAACATTTATCTCTCATCAATGGTGGGATAATTGTAAACCTAAGTGGGGTAGCAGCTGGAGGCTAGGAAAGGATGTAGTGGTAGTACTGGTTTGAGGAATACCAGGAATCCATTGTTAGGAACTCCAGCTGCCAGAATATGACTAAAATAATGGTAACAGTGGCAATAAAGCCCATTCATTCAATCAATCAATCATTTTGCTGTGACAATGTCAAGTTCATGTCAAGGGGTTACTGCAAAAAAATAAACATTGTAATATTTCCTCTTTTGTATGTAAAATGTTATACTACAGAAAGTTTGCTGTTGTTTTAGCTTTGTTTTTATGGAATGTTTTCAGATCCATTCCTTGCTGATGTGTTACTATCCCCAGCTGCTAGAGGGTATGATCAACATGACACCATCACGCCATTTATCTATTCTGTCTCGAAACCTGTTCCATTGTCTGAGTAATCACAAGATTGTAAAATTTCGACCCATTACTCTGACACTAGCTGTGATTAGTTTAGAGCTGGAACAGATTACTAAGGGATGGTTATCCATTATCAGCACTGTACAAAAACTGGCAGATGTTAGTATGATATAAACATTTCTTGATGAAATCTTTTATGCTGGAAACTTGATTTGTTTCAGAATTATTTCCACTATGTACGAATTTGAACATCATCAATGATACAAATCAAAGTGCTGTTAAACCTTGTCATGCTGAACCTTGATATTTTTACTTTGACAAGAGATATAGACTAAGATCAGACTACACATAATATGTGCAGTTTGTTCTTTGTCTACAACTCCTGTTTGATGTTTTAAGCCAGACTACGGTAGTTTCCGAACTTTATTTACGAAAGAACTTCTGTTGTAGCATTTTTCTATTTTCCTCATGAGTCATGGTCATTTCAATGTGTGGACATTCAAGAAATAAAGAGAATTTTTATTGTTTTCATTGTTGGAATGGGTTAAGCATTTTCATTATGTTAGAGATCATTGTTGTTGGTCTAAATTTATGGTTTGATTGGCCAATCATTTGTTTAGTAGTGGTTATTAGCCACAGCAGAATCCAAGTAGAAAAGCAATGGCACATGGTACTGTATAAAAATTATATTGTTCTCTTTGAGAAAAAAGCAAATTTTATAACCTCTTATAACTGTAGATTCAAAACTTTAATACTTATATGGCTAGGCTTAGAAGTTAATATATTAAAGGCTTTATCTAAAACAGTTTATGTTGTATATTATAGATTGAGATTGATTCCCTTATTCGTTGTCGAGAGATTGCAGCAGAGATTTTGAAAGAAAAGAACTTGATTCCAACAGGCTACAAGTTTAAGAATGATACCTCAACCACTCAGCCATCTGTCATTCTACCACCTATCTCAAGGTCCAAGTCCTTCAAACGGAAGGCTGAACAAGTTGACCTTGAAGATGATGTATATGATGGAATAAAACGGCTTTATGCGGATGAATCTCCTGGCGTGATGAAATCATGTGGGTCCGAAGTCGGGCTTGATTCGGAAACATCGACAGCAACATCATTACAACAAGCTCATCCAGTCAGTGCCAACTAGAACAATTAAATCCTTTTTGAATGAGAATTAAACCAGCAAAGTTTTAACCCATCCCCCTACAATGACACTTTTTGACAAGCATACCCCACACCAAGCAATTTCTTCATTTTCCTCAATGTTTTGTGCCCAGGAAGTTATGGAAATCTAAAATCTCCTAAGCTTCAGATTGTTGTCTGCAAATTCTTTCAATTTGGACCAGTCTAAATCTTTGCCGTCAGGTAGTGGGTGAAATGGGTATTTCTTGTAAAATTCATATTCAGTATACTTATTGAGTTAAGGAATATATTTGCATTTTGGGGGAAAATATGATAGGCTTACATCAAAATGTTCTAGGATTCTTTAATTTGTAAGAGCTCCAGATGAGTATGATTTATCTGTATTCTAGTGCTCAGTGTATGTCATTGTATATACTGACAGGCTATTTAGGGTTAAAATCAGAAATCATACCTCAAGAACACCTTTATTCCAAACCTTTTTGTTCCTTAGTATTTGGAGCTTAAGTAAAGAAGAAAATTATTATAACACATATAATATGTGTTAACAGAAAGAATAAGGACAAACATTTTCCGTGTGCAATGCCTTGCACTGTATTCAATACCTTTTTTAAAAGGAGCAAGAAGAGAGGTTAGTGCAAAAATATTGTTTGTTCACTTACAATACTTTTTCATTGGTCTCTTGTGGTTAAAATGTTAGAATTATCAAATCCTTTTAAGGAGTACAGGCAACAAAACAAGTTTATGTAAATTTTTGAAGTATTTTTGTTGACAATACTGGTCAAATTCAGAGTGTGGTTATTGGGAAAGTGGATGGTGGCCATGTCTGTGATATTTTTATTTCTTAACACTATAGTGAATTACTGCAACTGAGTTTTTATATTGTATGTTTTGTATGAATGTATTTGTATGCAAGAGATGTGAACATTTAATAACCTCACTCAGAATTTGTCCAGTTAAAGTTTGGAGAACTCATCAAATTGAGTCCTAGAACAAAATGAGGGGAAAACGAATATGATTTTTCAAAGAACTGGGATAATGCACCATTTATATAAGGGTTTGTATGAAGAAGGGTACTCTAAAGATAACATTCTGATTATGCTATAATTATAAAAGCCACCAAACATATTTGACTGTAACCTTGAAAGATACCATCAGAATCTTTTAGCTATATTCATGAGGGAATACCTTGTCTTGCTGAAGCTTTGGTATTCCTATGATGGTAAATCGATAGACAGAGATCAACCTGCACAGTTGTCACATTCATATATTTATGTGTAAATCTATTATTTCAGACAAAAATGTTTCAAACAATGTAACTTCTCATAGCTACAAAGTATGAGGTTTCTCTCCTCCAATAGCTCAAAAATTATATAAATATCCCTTTATAACATACTTCAGGTATTGCAAACTCACTTGAGCACTTAGTGTTTTTCAAGCTTTATGTATAATAGATTTCTGGTGGTAATTTTGAAGGTCAAAAGGTCACAATGATAAAAAAATTCAAAAAGAGAAGACAGCTCTTTATCAAAGAAAGCGTGATCTCCACAAAGCATTATTCCATAGGTAGAGAGCTGTTGAAAATGTTCAGCAAGAACAAAAAAAACATCATAACATTAAAAAAAATCATTAAAAAATGTTAAAATTGTTATAAAAAAACACACAAAAAAATGTCTTTCAATATCATATGTGTCATGATGTATAGGTAATACATGTTATAGTAAATAAATGTGTAGAAATGTTATTTTCATTGATTCACATAAAACATAATTTTGTTAAACTGTTGAGAGATTTTGTATGATAGATTCCACAAAGTTTGATCCTTTCTTGTGACAAGAATTAGTTAATTATAACCTTTAAGGAAAATGATTTTATGTCTTATACACATACAGTACATAAATAAGGACTAATTGGCAGCATACTAGAACTTCAAACATATCAAAATTGTTGATCCTCTGTAATATTCAGGATTTTATCAAGCTCGGCAGAATAAAGATCAAACACTGTATTCTTGGATCATGAACCAACAACTAAAAAATCAGTGGCAATAGGGAGAAGTTGAAATTAAAAAAAATGGAATTGAATGCTAAGCACATGTTGGATAGAAAACATTGTTAGAAAAGAAGAAATTGCTTGTTGGATGGAAAAAATATGTTCTCAGTAATATTTCTAGGGGTGCAAAGCAAGGGTTTATGTTGAAATTAATAGTTATGTGCTTCATGATGAATAAGAAGGCATACTTTGAACCAAAGTAACTGTAGCAAACTATAGCTGTTGAATGTTTGGTGTAAAGAAATGTTTCCTGGTTATCATCTATTTTTAGGATTTTACAATAACCCTTTCTCCTTTGACAATAGGGAGAGAAATGATAAACCAAAGACAAAAATGTAAAATTTTATTATGTGAGAGAAGTTTATATTGATATGAATGTTGCTATTGAAAGTAAGAGAAAGGGTTTCGTATTTCAAAGCAGCTATGTGTTTTTATTATGAAAAGGTATTTAACAGTGCAATTTGTATTTGTTTTGATTCCATCAGGGACCATTAATGTATAGTTTATCTTCACAAGACTTTTATAAGGATGAAGACAAGAAGAAGAAAAGAAAATGCAAGAAAGTCCTTGAAGTTGTTTTTGTTTATTTCCTTATAGATCATTTATGATTTGATTTTAGATGTATTTTATAATTGTTGTAAATTATTAACAGTGTAAGGTTTACATCAACAACCTGTAGATTTGCATTTCACACGGTTGATGAATTAAGCCAACTATATTCTAGGTTTATTTTCACAAACCAGTCAACTTATAATTTCATACCAAGCTCTTCAATTAGTTACAGTTGTAAGAGAAAGACACTCTTATAGGCGGAGTATCGCCCTATTAAAGTGTTTTTACTGAATTTTAATAAGACTGGTGTATTAGAAGAAATGATATCGGACTGCTGTATTAAAGTAATGTTTATGATCCTCTTATTGTACCACCAGGAACATACAATTTGTAAAAATGTTGTCATGCAGTACAAAGTTTTTGACAATTTGTCTGTCGTGTTAATTGTCAGGTGAATGCAACACCATCCTAAGTGTCTATTCAATGTATACACACTTAAAACAGTCTTTCATTCACCAGCTGATACCTAATTTTCTAGCTATAGCTAAAGTCATGCTTCTTAAATCTGATATTTTTTAACGAAAGCTTTCCGTGCTAGTAATCAAAATAGTCTTGCCTTCATTACAATTTGCTTCAAATACAAAAATGTCTGTAGTCTTAGGTCAGATTTAAAATTGACCAATCGCAGCTGTCAATCATTTAGCCAGTCAACCAATGAAACCATTCATATATACTAGAAATGATTTTTTAAACTCTGACATTTACCACCATTTTTGTTAACATATTTTGTTGGTTTGGCCACTTAAACGTCGTAACTACAGCTTATTCAAGCTGTAGTTATGACATACGTGTTGCCAACCAACTATTCTATAATTTTGTTACATACTAGTAGCCATTGATTTCGGGAAAGAACACCATTTAAGATCGGGACTTCCTGTCAGAGTCAAAATTAACGCCGTTTAAAATCGACGCTGGTCTTCCTGTTGGAGTCAATGGGCGGGGCTTAAGTTGTAAGTAGGCAGGGCAAGCGATTAGTCAATTGATAGATCACAACTGTCAATCACCAACCATTAGGGAAGTGAATTGTTGACCAGTGACATTTATGTTTTAACATCTTTGATTGTAGGTGGTCTAAATGTTGAAATTACAGTTCACTGTAACTGTATTTAAAAGTTTATGTCTCTCACCAACAATTCACCTTTTGTTTTATGTTTCTGGCCATTTTTGAAAATACTGTCATTGATACCTCAGCCAAACTACCTTGTTGGAGGGTAATGGTAAAGGCTAGTCATCTGTCAGTTTACCTCTGTATCTTCATGTATGCTTGTCCTTTACAAATGTTGATGTAATACATGTATTTACTGAAATTAGATGACCAGAAACAGTAACACAGATTTCAGCAACTTGGGTCAAACTTCAAAATTTGAAATGATATTTATCTTACAAAAGACTGTAGAATGCGGGTTTTGAATATTTTGAGGGAGTTTTTAATTTTGTCTTGGCTAGATTTCCAATGAGTACTCACTACATAAGGCTTCCTTGACAAACCAGGGATTTTAGTTTTTTGAAATATTCCTTATCTTTTCAGTGGGCTATCAAAACTTTGTATGTAAAACTACCTTGAAGCTTTATTACAATGTTCCGATAGTCCGTGTAGAATAAATATGTTAACCCTTGTCATGCTGCATAAATTACCTTACTGAATTGCTGTAAAATCAAAGGGCTGAAAGCACTGATAGAACTTGTTCAATAATCAATATTTCTTTTAGAAATCAATTTCATAAACAACTCTGTCAGGAAAAGTAGAAGCAGGAGGTATAGACCAAGATCAGACTGTACTTATGTGCAGACTGATCTTGGTCTACACCTCCTGCCAACACCGGAATATTCAGGGTTTAGCACGACAAGGGTTAAAAGACCGAAGATTTACTCAAACTTTTTGTATACTAGTTTCTATTTTATGCCCTTAATCATTTTATTGTAAAGGCCAGTGTTAAAGGTCAAGGATTATTATTTTCATAGGTCTTCTAATTTAAGGCCGAATGTGTACTTTAAAAGTTGGCAAGCAAATGAAAGCTACTGTCTTAATGGGTTAAAACGGTGAGCACGATCTCTCATTAGGAATCTCCATGATTTTGTTTATGATTGTATTCTTATGTACACAAAAACACATTGAAAAGGAAATAATATGTTTAAGAAAGTGTTAACAAACTGCTTATTCTGATTATTTATCTTCTTTTTATTTTGGGAGGGGGTGGGGGCGCTAAAATGCAAAATATTAGATTTTATTGTTGCAGTTTTACTTCTGAGCCTCGTAATAGATTCAAAACAGGTTTTATTGTGTTTTCTCTTTACCTAGGTCCTTGAATTTCTAATTGTCAAGGATTTATCTAAATGGTTATGATTTGCTTTCAGAAACAACTTGTTTGACTTTTGTAATTCTGCACTACACAGGTTATTGGTATGTGTAAGGTTAAAAGATATTTCTAAATAGTGTGTGTTGGTAGATCATGGTACTTGAAAATTAAATAATGTCAAGTTGTGTATAATTTGGTACTTAAAGATACGGTGTAAATGTAACCTTGTTGTTAAAAGTGGTTTATGTATATTTCCATATTCCCTTTTCTTTACTTTTGTCAAGAAAGAGAGCTGACTAAGAAGTATTAAAAACCAATGGTGGCAATAATTTTTGAGTTTGTCCTCTTTGTAACATCCCTAATCTAGTTAATTTACGTTAACGAGAGTTGGCAGAGACTGTATGATATTAACCACGTATGTCTGTCTATCCGTCCGTCTGGATTTTGACACTCGATAAACTTCTTATTTCTAAAAGGGTTTTATTTAAATTTCATACATGCATTCCTCTAATCGATATCTCAAATTAGTTAGAAGAAGAGATTTTCCCGACAAGCTGTTTCCGGAATAGCCGACAGAGTGGCCGTTACCATATACATAAAGTCTGATTAAAAATTTGTTGAGTTCCGCATTTTTATGTGTTTATCTGTAAATAGTTTATTTTCATTTCCATTTCGTACATTTTGATGAATCAAACTATTTGCTGCCCAAGTGGAGAGTAAATTTTGGGCGTCTCGTGCGATGTCTCGTGATTTACGCATGATGTTCTGGTTACAAGTTCAAATCATTCGGTATATCCGCTTGTAAGCTCACCGGAGCACAGAGTGCAAGGTGAATTATTTCGATCGGTCATTGTCCGCCCGTCTGACCGTCTTTAAAAATCTTCTCCAAAACCAGTAGGCCATTCAACCTTAAACCTTTCAGGGATTTTCCTTGGGTGAAGTTCAACAAAAACTTTTAAAGGAATTTCGTTTTGTGAAAAATGCTGGTTGCTGTGGTATTTAAAAATGGGAACTTTAGGCAAATCTGTAGAAAGCCTTTGCCTTGTTGTTTCTTCTAGTTCTCAAAAAATATCGGGAGTAAAAAAAATGCCCAAACTCTTAGGTCCAAAGTTGAGAAAAACGCTCAATTAGAGCAAGTTCAAAACTCCTCTCTTCTTTGACTACTTCGCCTTGGGCATTCATATTTGGTATTGAAGATGACCAGGTAGTTTTGTAGTATTTTATCAAAAAATATGCTCCTGGGATCAAAAGTTTGGAATTTCGCTCCAAATGAGCAAGTTTGATATAAAGCCAAATGATCAAATTTGATATAAAGATCATCACAATGAGGCATGAATCATTCATACATCTATTTGGAATGTAGCGATAATTAACTACAATGTTTGTTGAAATTATGCACCAGGGATCAGAAGCAGCCCTGCAACAGGTGTCCACAGTTCGGAAAAACACGGTCGCGGCCAAAGAGCAGATGGTAGCGCGTCGGACTCTCGATCATGAGGTCCCGTGTTCGATCCCCACTTGCATCAAATATTCTTTTTGACATTTGTCCCCGACCAATGGGTAGGTAATCGTA